>OZ034972.1:17769682-18969682 GCA_964030785.1 Siderastrea siderea | reverse complement strand
CCAGAAGCGCTCAGGCATATGGTGATGCCATGGACTCCAAACTGGGTGAACCAGGAAAAGATATCAACACTTGTCTAAAATTCTGTCTCAAAATGTTTGTTATGTTGCATATCCCAGAAGCGCTCAGGCATACGGTGGTGCCATGGACTCCAACCTGGGTGAACCAGGAAAAGATATCAACATTTGTCTAAAATTCTGTCTTAAAATGTTTGTTATGTTGCATATCCCAGCAGCGCTCAGGCATACGGTGATGCCAAGGACTCCAACCTGGGTGAACCAGGAAAAGATATCAACATTTGTCTAAAATTCTGTCTCAAAATGTTTGTTATGTTGCATATCCCAGAAGCGCTCAGGCATATGGTGATGCCATGGACTCCAACCTGGGTGAACCAGGAAAAGATATCAACATTTGTCTAAAATTCTGTCTCAAAATGTTTGTTATGTTGCATATCCCAGAAGCACTCAGGCATACGGTGATGCCAAGGACTCCAACCTGGGTAAACCAGGAAAGATATCAACATTTGTCTAAAATTCTGTCTCAAAATGTTTGTTATGTTGCATATCCCAGAAGCGCTCAGGCATACGGTGATGCCAAGGACTCCAACCTGGGTGAACCAGGAAAAGATATCAACATTTGTCTAAAATTCTGTCTCAAAATGTTTGTTATGTTGCATATCCCAGAAGCGCTCAGGCATATGGTGATGCCATGGACTCCAACCTGGGTGAACCAGGAAAAGATATCAACATTTGTCTAAAATTCTGTCTCAAAATGTTTGTTATGTTGCATATCCCAGAAGCACTCAGGCATACGGTGATGCCAAGGACTCCAACCTGGGTAAACCAGGAAAGATATCAACATTTGTCTAAAATTCTGTCTCAAAATGTTTGTTATGTTGCATATCCCAGAAGCGCTCAGGCATATGGTGATGCCATGGACTCCAACCTGGGTGAACCAGGAAAAGATCTACAGCATTTCTCTTAAATTTTGTATCGACATTTTTATTATATTGCATATCCCAGAAGCACTCAGGCATACGTTGATGCCATGGACTTCAACCTGGGTGAACCAGGAAAAGATAAACAGCATTTCTCTTAAATTTTGTCTCAAAATGTTTAATATGTTGCATATCCCAGAAGCGCTCAGGCATACGGTTATGCCATGGACTCCAACCTGGGTGAACGAGAAAAGGTATTCAAATGCACGTGTCAACTCAATTATGTTATTTTTACTATAGAGTGTATAACAGGGCTTCTTGTTTACTTGATGTTTAGTTTATTTATTTCGTTAAGGACCTCTTTGAAAACCGCATTTGTGAAAGAGCTACTTCTACTACTACTTCTTCTTCTTACAGCGGCAGCTCATCACGCGCGGCCCACGTTTCCACGCGGCAGGCGATTTTGGCGCTCGCTGCTGCTGTGTTTTTTTCGCTCGATTATCCCTGAAAGGAGAGATTGCGAGCGAGCGGACGCAAGCGTTTACCTTATCTAAAGAAACGATCGAAGGAATAACTTACCTCGTTGTACGGTTATTTCGCTAGACTACCAGTTACATGTTACAGTGGATTCCTTCCATTACCTGAAGACGTTTCGCTGTAGTGATTTGTAGTCTGTATTGCATTGTTTGTAGGTAATTTTCGCCGATATCACGCTTTGCTTGCTTTACATTTGTAACGCGGAATGGCAAAAGCAGCACCAAATAAGAAACAGCTCTTCTTTGGTAACTCTCCGATCAGAAAGATCAGTAAGCCCGCCACAACTGCGAGCTGGTACTTGGCCACTTCGTTCATAAAACTTGCCAGTCAACGGACTACACTGAAACGCCACATTTCACACATCTTCTAATTTAGTTAAAAAAACTCCCTGAAGCGCTTGTAGAGAGCTCGAACCCGCCGATTATCGAGAGCATCCATTCGCAGAAGGAAAGAAGTGAAAGATTGAATAGTCGAATTTTACCGCTCTTGTCAAAATATTTATGAAATCCAACCTCTTTAGAACAGTCAAAAGAGTCCGATACAAACGCTGCGGGTGTGAAACCGCAAGTCAAATACGGTGACGGCTAACTTGTAAGCCCATGACGTCACTCCCTAGCAACCAGACCTTGTGAATTTTTAAACTTCCGGTTCTCTCTGGCTCGCATCCGGGTCTTCCCAATATCGGGCGCTTCCTGAGGGATTTGCAGCCCGTTCTGCACTTATCAAATAGATGCAAAAATGCCATCAAAGAAGTTCCAATGGTAGCCTTTAGGAAACCCAAAAGTCTTTCAGACTATTTGGTCCGCGCCCGGTTTGCAAGTGGCCCCAAAGATGAAGTTAAAGGAACTTGGAAATGTAATTCTAATCGTTGTCAGATTTGTAATTTTCTTTGTTTAGGAAGAGTTTTTCAAAGTAACAAAACAGGCAAGGAGTTTACCATAAATTATAACCTTAATTGTAATTCTAAAGATGTAGTCTAACTTATCACTTGTAAGAAATGTGGCATTCAGTATGTTGGCTCAACTACCACTGCGTTTAGAACGAGGTTCAATAATCACAAGAGTAGGGTAAATGCGCACGTAAATTTGTCTTCGGGAAATAAGGAGAAGGATGATGTACTTTACCGGCATTTTCATAGCCAGGGACATTTTGGTTTAGAGCACATGAGCATCCAACTAATAGACTGGGTTAAAGGGGAGCGAGAGCTACGCGATAAAGAGGGACAGTGGATCTACAAACTGAGAACTCTGATACCACATGGACTTAAGGTGATTCCATTCAATTTCATTGCGCATCCTTTCTGCGCATCATTTTTGCGTGATTAGCACGCGCGCGTTCGGAACTTGATAGGTTTTCTATGGAAGCTGAGCTGTTCAGAGAAATAAATGGTCGTTTTCTCCTAAACGAACTCGGTGACCCCACTTTTTTATTCCATTTATTTAAGGAAAATACGACTTTACATGATATATTCAAATTTGAAGAACTTTTCATTATTCAATTTTAAAATATTCCGGTTGATTCACTGTTACAGTCAGATTTTAGGCGTTTCACTGGAACCGTGCAGACGCTCGATTCGCCCATTATTTCAAATTAGTTTCATTGTTACGGCAATTTTAAGACGTTTTACCGTAACATTGTACTTCTATCATAAGAATAATGCTTATATTTCATTGCTAATTATAACTTTGTTGAAGTAATGGGTGTCTCTAGTACAAGGATAGGTTTTTTAAAAATTGCTGTCTAGAGATAGCAAAGTACCTATATACTACAGCCCCGTAGCGTGAAATCAGACACAGTGACCCCCTCTTTTTATTTTATTTTTTTAATGTACTAGGTGTAATTAGTAACTGTGCAAAGTTTCAACAAATTCTCATTACAACTTCTTTTTCGATGGAATCACCTTAATGACAATGATGGTTTCTATGGGCAAAACAAAAAGACGCGAATGAGCGCGCGCTTACGATAACGTAACACTTTTCTGTTAGTTTCAAAATAGTATTCAATTGTATGAGCGCGCGCAGACTATAACGTTAGAATTTCCGTTACAGTTTCAAAACAGCAGTTAGTTCAGTGGCAGTTGTATTCATGCACCCGCGTTACCTTGGCAATTCAACAATTTAAAAGTGTAACACGTTAACGGTTAATTAGTCACCCTGAAGAAGATCACTGAATGTGGTCGAAATATAGGTGTAAAAGGAATTTGCGGTGTTTCGTCGTCATTTGTGATTATTTGCCGAAATATAGGTTCACGGGTAAAAAAAAAGATTTGTTTGTCTTCATCAGTGTGATTACTATATTGGCAAATAGTTCTAATTTTAAACACATTCGATAAGATCCGCCAGTAAACATTCTCAGTGTCATGCATGCAGAGGTATGAGCTCTGCAGAGAGCAAATCACTTGTCCAAGACCCTTCAGACGTGAAAACGCCCGGGTACACGTGGTTAAAATTTTTATTGGAAAATAACAAGTGACTTGATGTTTGACTGACAGGCAGAGAAAGATGCTAACTGCCCAAATGACTATGTTGAAGTATTGGACGGCTCTTATGGGAGCACTGATGTTATAAAGCGACTGTGTGGCGTCTCTCTGCCAAATGACCCGGAAATGCGAACGTTTCGTTCTAGCAGTAACTTTCTACTTGTTCACATGCATACTGACAGCGAGAACCACAACCGAGGATTTATAGCAAAACACACAGGTATGAATCCAGAACCGTCTTAATCAAGAGAGGATAAAGGGTCTTAATATAACAGTTCCCAACAGTACCTTAGTTCAGAACTGGGAGAAAAATACCAAACATTTATTCTGCAAGGGTTGGAAAACGAGCAACGTTTCACGTAACGTTAGTTTCATCCTTTTTATCATTCTCTTCCCTGGTGCGTCGATCTGATCACCTGCTTACAACGAAATAGCAGTTACCACGCAAACATTTCAGTTTCTAAAGACTAAAGAAGAAACTAAACGCCATCTCCCATGTCAGAATACAGGAATGCACAGACGTCTAAAAGAAAGAAAGAAAGAAAGAAAGGATTACATGTAGTGCACTATCGAAATGTTCTTGTTGTTATTGTTTACACAAACCTCCTCAAATAATTTCTCTGTTTAAAACGTTTTTTAAATGAAAAAGTAATTTGCGTTTACTTTGGTTTTGATTTGCTTCGCTTAGTAATTGATTAAGAAGCCCCCACCACTTCCTCAACCAATGAGACAAATAGCTAAAATAATCGTGACTTGCTCGCACTTATTTTTCTGGCTTGAAGTCTTTTACATGTACTTGCTTCGAGTTTTGATTGCTTCTTTGTCTTGCCGATGTGTCAATTACTTTGTTAATTCGTTTTGGTCCGTCTGACTCTTAAACTGTTTTCGTAGTTTAATACAAATAAATGTAATGGATAACGAAAAGGCAAATCAGAAAATCGATCCAGATGTTGCTTAATCAAGTAAGTCTGCCCAATATAAAGAAAAATCCTGAAAATCTATATCTTTGGATCTTGATATCTGATAATTATATCCAATAATTCTATTTTTATATTTAGGTATCTGTGACGTGGTATTTACGACTGGATCAGGGGCAATTAAGTCTCCAAATCATCCACGCGACTATCCAGACAATCTAGAGTGTGTGTGGGTCATCGATCTGGGTCTCGGGTATGACATTACTCTAACTTTTCACAAGTTCATCTTGGAAAGGAAAGAAGACTGTTCTTACGACTGGCTGTCGGTGCAGGAAGGAAACTCGGAAGATTCGCCAGAAATAACCAAGGTTTGTGCCAAGATACTGCCTCCCGACATTACCACCAGAGGACCCATGAGGATTACATTCCAGACTGACAGCGACAAAAAGTTTGAAGGATTTCATGTGACATACCAGGCCCAAGGTAAGAACAGAACAGTTATTGTAACTAACCACGCTCCAAGTAAGAGCAAAATAGCCCATATGTCTCACGTGACAGAGCGTATGTAGCCTGTGTAGCCGGAGGTATTATTCCAACGAAGGGGTTGTCTCTGCGGCGGGCGAACTGTGGCGAAAACTAGTGGCGAAGTCGCGAGGTACCTCGCCTCCTTCCCATTCCCTCTCACGGGTTAGTTGCAGGTCTGTCGCTCAAACGTTTCGCCTTCGCGCAAACGCTTTGCCTTTGCCGTCATACTTTTTGCTTTCGAGCGCATAGCATATAAGCAAAATACTCCACTTTAACTGCCGCCTTGTTAGCCCAGTTGGTAGGGTGCCAGCAAACCGGTTGGTCGTGAACTCGGATTTAGTCTTTAAGTAACTGGCAAGGTAATGTGGCAGAATATTTAACACAAACAATGCTTAAAGAAGCATTGTCAACGTCATTATCAAGTACAGAATGACACGAGAAACATGAATAATAAATATTTAGATTTAGCCAAGCCTAAAAGCGGAGCCCCATGAGAAACATGAAATTCAATATAAATTAGAGGTTCACCATGGGAACAGCCACGAACATAACGCTCCCTTTCCTGGGAATGAACATCGCGAAGATTGGTTATAAACTTGAGACCAGTTTATACAGGAAACCACAAGTGGACTTGACAGCTGGTAGCTCAGGGTCAGGAAAGCATTCAAAATGTTGCTATTTTATGGAACATAGTTGAATCAGGGGACGAAAACTTACGATAACTTACTTACGATCTTGGAAAATACCCTGCCTTTCTGGGATTGTTTGCATGGATCGAGGAAGATCGAGAATCCTGTCAAATGCAGCGCATGCGCAGTTAACTAGAAAATTGTGACTGCACGATTTAGTGGAAATGCACTGATTTCTACGGAACCGCTCGTTAGAATTTCATGAAATTTGGTAGAATAATAGTTCGGAACTCGCTTAGCTCGCCTGCAAACAAAAATTGAAATCTGACAGAGGACATGTTCAGAAAACGTTAAAATGCAAAACACAAAATAACAGGAGATCTCTCTGTCAAAATTTCACGAGACCAGTGTCAATAGGCCAGTATTTTTTTTGAGTTTTCTAGAGACAAATGATGGAAAAAATCTTACGACTGGATTTTCTGAAAATTAATCAAACCCATTAGTTAATGCCGGTTTACTACCAGCTGTGTTGCCATGGTAACGGTATCTAGTCCAATAAAACATATCAAAATACAATCTTCTTTAGTTGAACTTGCACCTTGCCAATTTTGGCTGCCCAACTGCCAGTGGTTTGAAAATAACTGTAAATAACGCATAGGTACAAGAAAACTGTGTTCGGTGAGGTAATTTCTTTACTGACAATGTGCGTTAAATTCTGCCGAAATGTTAGAAAGCTATTGTTTTGTAGGTTTTAAGAATGTCCGGAGTGGATCCAGAATTTGGCATTAAAATGATGGAAATTAAGGACGCGGAAATTAACGCTCCACTTAATTAACAACGCGGAAATTAACGCTCACAAAAATTAACGCGACTTAAATTAACGCGAATTTTTACAATTCGCGTTAATTTCATGGAGCGTTAATTTCCTATAATAAGGTAACATTTGAAACCGGCGAGGTATTAGGGGGGTCGGTGATTTTCAACCAATTCAAGCATATGAAAAATTTAACCCTCCCAGAAAGTGGGTATTTTAAAAAATCCCCCCCTCCCGTTTATGTGACAGGTTAAAAATTTTACCCCCCCCCCTCCCCTAACCTCAGGACGCGACGTGCGTCTGATTGCGAAATTGCGTACAACACGTGTTCTGGCCGCGTGCCGATAAACCAAAATCCAGTGCAAGGTCATTTGTGATCGTACAGTATGGAAGCACTCAGCAAGGAAAGTAAACTTGCGGAGTCTGTAAGGTTGCCAAGCACTCATCAAGAACTTGCCAGCATCTCTATACAGAACAGTTTTGCCATTTGGAAATTCCACCTTACTGAGTTTATGAGCTCGAGACAGGAGGCGATGGAACAAGGGCTGAGGAAGGAACCTGTCAAAGAACACAAAGATTAAGAACTTCTTATCTGCATCATCGTCATGCCATACAGAAATATCTCCATCTGCAGCCATTGGCATCAGGGATGGAACAAAGTGGTTTGGCTGTTTTTCTTCTTGGTCATACAGGCTATACATTTCGACTTTCTTGTTTAACAAAGGGCAGATCAGGTCATATTCCTCAAGGGATGCAGTCATGGTTTCCTCATTTTCCTGCACTTTACTAATGATGCTCTTCAGAAGTGATTTAGTCAGCATTCATGATTTAGTCAGCAGCTGGATGATGATTTCAACCAGTATTTCAGGCTTCACAAGGACCCAGTTGGACAGATCTACATTCTGATTTCTGTCCTATATACGTACGCACTACAATACTGTAAACTACAACTGGCCCCGGCAAATTACATGTGTGTGGGTTTTGCTAATATTAAATATCAGATTCATGTATTTAAAAGGGATTTAATAAGTTATATATTGGAACCCTTAAATGACGCTACTCCACGTCACGTTTTCCTGTCTTTTCAAACTAAGACGAGGTTCTTTGGAAATAGAATTCTCGAAACAGAGATCAACTTTTTAAATATGTCTGCAAAACGGCTACACAAGTGTTGAAACAACAGTTTCTAAAAGTTTACCCCCCCCCCCCTTATTTCTACTGTATTTTAAAAAACATTCCCCCTTTTTTCATTGATTTTGAAAATTTTAGACCCCCCCCCCCACTTTAAACAGCGGCCCCCCTTAGGCATAAATAACAAACAGTCCCTTAAAACCGTCTCTGCTCTGATGCAAATCCCTTTTAAAATGACTCAAAAAGGCACAGGAACACCGGTAAATAAAAATATTTTTATTAAATGATTATGATATAGTTAATACAGGGTTTGGGTACCCTGTGACACAGTTCTAGTACTTACCATTCACTCTTTTCAATTTTAAAAATCATGCAGTCAAAATAGAAGCGTCTTAATTTAAAAATCTGTTGTGCTTTGCCTAGGTTATATTCTGTGCTAGTAAAGCTACGTTTAGCACTCTAAGGTGACTCTCTTGTGTACACTTCTTGATATCACGACGCTCCCTTTAGTACTCCAAAGTCCATAAACGTTACTCTTCTGTGTATAATGTTTAATTAGCACACGCAACAAACGTCTGCGTGTTACGTCAAAGTCAATATGAAAAACGATCCTTTTAATCTCCCTAGAATAACAATCGCTAATGGACAAAAAAACGGAAAAGCAGACTGTTACAACGCCGAATTTCATTTTCGGTCAGTCAGCAAGTTCAAACATTGTACTATACAAGAATATTATGTAATCAAAACTGAAAATCGACTGTTCACAAACACAAGTGTAACAAATTATTTTCCCTAAACAATAGCCGGCTTAGATACATTAAAAGCCTTATTATTATCACATTTTTTTATCTTTCTGATTCACCAGATACAAACTAACATGAGCAAACCCATGAAACTCCACCTTTTCCACCTACAAGTAGAAACATTAGACTACCGGCAATCTAAAAATATCGCACAACGGAGCTGTCACAATTCAACTCAATTACAAAATAGCTTGCCCTTGAACACAAGCACAAAAAAAACCAAAAACCTATTCTTACATTGCTGTTCACGAGTTTCTTTGTGATCTAACGTTGTTTCTCTTAACTTTTGCCGCAACATATTCCGCACTATTACTGAGCGCGAAGTCATTGATAAACGCCACAAGTCATTGCTCTAAACAGCAGGAACCTCAGACAGCCTAGTTATCTGATACATCACCGCCTAAAAATAACGAAAATAACTACGACATAGCCTAAGGAAACAGCAAAGTCACTCTCTTGAGAATCCCGATCAGTATCTAACAATAACCACAGGAGTGTGCTCAGGAATGCGCTTAACTCCACTACAATATCTCGTAGTTGCTAACGATCAATCCACAGACAGTGTACTCAGCCAGCCAAATCGGTAAAAATTCCAGTGAAAGCGACGAAACCATCGCGATCTCTCTTCCATTCAAGAAATAGAAATCCGCCGAAAGCACAAGCTTGCATTTTTTAATTTTAATTTGTATTTACGTTCATTTTTACTTTCATTCTTCTTTGCTTGATAATGATGTCGGATACATTGAAACGCCGTATCTCTTTAATCTTTAATCTTTGTGGTTGTACTGAAATGTTTTGACAAACGTTTAAAAAAGGAGTTCTTTTGTTAGGTGGTGGCGGCCCTCGCTACTTAACTCGCGACTCGAGGTTTCACCGCTCATCGCTCGCACTTCGATCTTCTTGCAGCCTTTTTTCGCACAAAAAATGGTAATAAAAGAAGAATGAGACTGCTTGCAGTCTACTTCAACGGAGGATATGAACAAGGGATCTCTGCACAGTAATGTTTTGTTCTGCTCGAGTGATTTAAGACTCAAGATAAAATTGTTATAGCAAGGCACGTTCATAGACTGAAATAAGGAATAATGGCAATGGTTTGTTATTGCGGAGAAAGGGCGTTCAGTTCCGCTGAAGGAGGACTTTCTATATATACGGTGTTTAATTTTTAACCCTAGGCTGGTTTGGGGACCGCTTACATGTAATTATTTAGCGCTTACTGTGGTTAATCGGCCGTTGAATCATTGGAAATACACGAAAAGCTATCGTTTGATCGGATACCTTCTTCTGCAACAACAAATCTTTACGTAAAATGCATCGATCTTAGTATCAAGTCTGTCGAGTGCTTGGAAGGCTGCCGCTTTGTTCGCTATTGCTTTACAAAATCCTCTCATTTCGTCTCTTCGTCTCTGGTCGCTCGTCGTCAAAAAATGCTGTATTATGTAGTGATACGTCTTGTGATTCATTTCTTTGGCTGCTACGTCTCAGAGCAATACGAACGGTCGACAGTTTTCTGTGCATCTTCGAGAGCTCAAGAGAAATATAGCTCCGATAGAGATAGCGCGAGACTGCGAGTTCTTAATCTGACGTCACAAGGTGACTAGTCCTATGCCCTCACTGCTCGGCCCTGAACCAAAATGGTGTCTATTTTAGCCCGATTTTCCGTACTTCAACCGCGCACAGAAAATAAGGGATTAAATCAAATCAAAAACTTTTTGCGACGAAATGCTCCAAATGGTAACAGAATTCATTTGACGGGGAAAAACTTTGGGGGTTAGGTGCACTTTAAAGAACACGATGACAGAGCTCAAACAGGGTAAGCCCGGGGAAGTATTGGTGGATGTTAATGGTCTGGCCTTTCTTGAGGAGGGTAAAGTAGTCAGCTGGTGCGCAGGCTTCACTTTTCCCGTCACTGTGATAAATTTCGTGTGAGAGAATCGACAAGTTGAAGGGATCAAAGTGGGTAGTTCATGATCAAGTGATCAATCGGTGGAAATTGCGGAAAGTAGTAAGAGAGGCAAAGTCTTAAGAGAGACATGCATTACAACAAACAGATGCAAATTCTCTCCCGGCATGTTGCTAAATTTTCCTGATGCTTATGATTTGTCTTTAGATCAGAACGAATGCCTTGAGCCTGGTATTTGCCATTCAAATGCAACGTGCGCCAACACAGAAGGTTCCTATCAGTGTA
This sequence comes from Siderastrea siderea, assembly GCA_964030785.1. Lineage (NCBI taxonomy): Eukaryota > Metazoa > Cnidaria > Anthozoa > Scleractinia > Rhizangiidae > Siderastrea > Siderastrea siderea. Next base: position 18,958,727 of record OZ034972.1, on the reverse strand, counting down.
CGTGCATGCTGAGTTACACTGGGGACGGCAAAAACTGCACCTGGTATAAAGGTAAATAATAAACTGTCAATCTTTTATTAGAACAGAATATAAAACTGATTCAGTTTAATCATCTGTTTAAACATGGGCGAGGGGTAATGTCCATCACACTGAACGTGCATGCAAATCAGAATACATACGTTCTTGGATTATTTAACCATTTTTAAAATTAAATGCAGTTTGTACGGCAATCGGATGTCCTGTCACAGACTAAGCAAAATGAGAATCCTATTCTGTCAAACAGAAAGCAGGATTTTTTGCCTTTAAATCTAAAATGTCCCAACTGTTAGTTCATCGGTCTGGTTTGAAAATCAGTATTCTCGTTAATATTCATCAGTTTCCTCTTTTTGGTGCCTTAGAAAACAAAAATGTCTCCAAGTGAAACTGGAGTCCCTCTTTCAACAGATTTTGATGAGTGTAACTTGAACCTTGATAACTGCCACAAAGATGCGTTGTGTATCAATACCAGAACCCACTTCGAGTGCCAGTGCAAGAGAGGATTTTTAGATGATGGGACTAACTGCACCGGTGAGGACATGCTTTAACTGATTATTTTTCATTTTATTACAGATGTAAACATCAACTCTTACCTTTCTTTCTTATAAACTCTTATGTATGAAGACGTGTAACTAGCGGAAAACAAATGCAATGTGTTTACAGATTACATTTATATCGCCAGTTTAACTTTAAATTTAGAGGTTCCTTGACATGTTTAAGAAAAGGCCACGGTTCAGCCGAAGTGAGACTTTCCTTCGATGTGATCAGGTTCACAAACAAATGACAAACAAACTCTGGTTTAAAAACTAGCTGCGCTGCGTCAATCGATTATTCAACAAACAAGTTTATTCTACAGGTTTTTAGAAACCTCACTCAATTCAACAGTTTTAAAAGGGAAAGCTTAGTAAGGAATGAGCTTAATTGAATCGTTGTTTTAAATATTTCAGACATTGATGAGTGTCTGACCGCTGACTTGGCTCACAAACATAACTGCCATCGTAACGCCACTTGCAGCAATACCCACGGATCATTCCGCTGTACATGTGTATCGGTTTACACAGGAGATGGAGTCAACTGCACAGGTATTCTCGCTCAGTTAATTTAAAAACGAATTGGTGTTAGGTTGAGGGATGGAATAGACTCATTCTCTCTGTTTCTAACTTCAGATATCAACGAATGTGATACAAACACTCATAATTGTCACGTGGATGGCAAATGTATCAACACTGATGGCTCTTTCCGGTGTGCGTGCAAAGTGGGCTACAGCGGAAATGGTGTGTTGTGTTCAGGTACTGACTGATCAAATGAGTTCGTGTATTAACAGTAGAGCACAAGAGATAACTATCACAAGGATTTAGTTTGGGTAATCGGTAAAATAAAACTGGAAAGTTAAATGCAGGGTACTTTTCAACTCACTCTTCTTTACAAAGTACAGCTTAGCACAACAGTGGTTCCACAGAGTCATGGGCACGAAAATGTCAGATATCCATTTTCAACCAAAATAGTTTTGGATGCATGCTACACACGACGTTTGATAAAATAATCCAGTTAAAACTTATACAGTATTTACAGCATCCTGACTATATTAATAATTGCAGATATCGATGAGTGTACTAAAGGAACGGATAACTGTCACGGTGATGCCACTTGTGAAAACACGAAAGGATCTTTTGACTGCAGATGCAATCAAGGGTACAGTGGCAATGGAGTCACGTGTACAGGTAAGGCAAACGAAATTGCCCTCACAAGTTGAAATAGTCTTTGATTGTGATATAAAAACACCCAGAGTTTTTCTTTATGCGTGTGTTACTTGTATAGACGTAACAATTTATCTGGTGTGAAATGAAACTTGCCGCTTTGTGTTTTATAAAAATTTCCAATATTTATACGAAACTGGTCATTAAAGGAAAATGTGTCATATTCTAGCAATACTTGTTACGAGGCAAGTACTGTCTTACCACACCAGAAAAGAAACTGTTTTATTGGACCTCAGTTTCTCGTTGGACATCTGATGCCTCGAGGGATGCTGTCCGCAGGGCTGTCTATACACTGACTGACTTATAACCGTCTATGAAACTATTAAGTCCTCTGCTACCAAACCAGGACACTGGTTGTACTCGTCTTTCTGTGGTGCATGGAACCGGGTTCTATAATGGTACTCACGTTACAATTCATTTATTTATCTAGTCTCTTGCTCTTGTTCAGTTTTGGATGTTTACCTACAACATAAAAAACAACAAATTTTCTTTTCTTCAGCAGTACCTAAAATACATGAAAGGGACTATGTCAGCTATTTTTAGTAACTCTTTGAAAATGTAAAAGTCACACATGCATCAATAGACAACAACAAACAAAAACAAAAACCTTTATTTAGACACGATGTGGTAAAAAAGCTACATAGCTTGTGGGGTCGTGTGTAAATAACACATTAATACTAGTAGATAAAAACATTAAACTATATTGACGTAAACTATATAGAAATTAAACTATATAGAAAGCTACAAAATAATAGTCCAGTTTTGTTGAAGGTAACTATATAAGTGTATCATAACTATCAGTAAGTGTTTTAAGCTGCAGATGGCCAGGATGGAAATGGATTGCAACTTGAAAAAGTTGGGCCCACGTTTTCAAATTGTATCGTTGTGTCTTAGGAGAATCACCTAAAACTAGTCATAATTTCCTCTCCCTTCGAAAATTCACTTGACATCTTCCTATTGTGGTGACAGGAGCATTTTGTGCGTGAAAAAGATGAATAAGTTATACTATTAGCACAGTTATGACAAAAATGAGTAAAATCCCAGTGACATAGTCCCTTTAACGTGAATGAACGACTGCTGCAAATGTTATGGTGCTGCACAAGCAGCTTGAAATAACTAATACATAGATTTAGCCAAGCCTAAAAGCGGAACCGCCAAGGAATAAACTGGTGTTCGTTTCTCAAAAATAGTCCTGAAACTTTTCGGTCTGAAATATATTTCGGGGCTTTCTTTGGCTCGTTCGCTTTCGAAAAGTGTTTCTCAAAAAGCCCGAAAATGTTCCGAATTGTCCTCCAATATTTTGGCGATCTCTTCTGTAAAACCAAGCTCGAAAGGTCATTCTAGAGGCTGAGCACAGCTTGATTATATTTTTTCGGCCATCAAACTGAACACATATTTTACTCACGAGCCGTCTTGCTTGGTGTTTCCATACCCTGTCATTAACTGTCAAGGCTTGTCAAATCTCCTTGGATTATTGGCTGTTCGCTTGAATGAACTTGAAACGGCGCTCATTTACAACAAGATTTAAACGGGTTATCTTCATCGCGTTCGGATGTTAACAAATAACATGAACTGCCACTATTAGTCTGGTCAAGAATTTATACTGGCATTTCACCGGCATTTTACTGGGATTATCCGAAAGAAAGGATTTTGGGAGCTTCGAAGCACTTGTAATAAACTTATCGAAGAAATGTCGCGTAGGCTTTTATAGCAGCCGAGAAAAAAATTCGAGCGCTTTGAGGAACACTCATTACTTACCGGATAAAATAGCTTTAAACTCAAAACTGCTTCGCTTATAGTTACTTAAGTAACCCTTATATTTCGTTCTCTAACTTGAGACCATCGAGATTGAAAGCAAACACCAAACATGCTTAACTCTATGGCATAAGTTTTGCGGCTGCAAATTGTTTGAAATTCGAGCGCTTTTAGAAATGTACAGAACTGTTTTTTGAAGCTTTTTGGATATAATAGGTTTAAACCGACAACTGCTTCGCTTATAGTTTTTAAATAACTGTTATATTTCGTTCTCTAACTAGAAACCAACAAGATTCAAAACAAACAAACACCAAAACACGCTTAATAAATTATGCCGGCATAAGGTTTGCGGATGCGAAGTAAGCCTATAAGCTTAAAGCTACCCGCTTTGAGGAACGCACAAAACTGTTTTCGGAAGCTTTTGGGATAAAATAGCTTTAAAAAGACAACTGCTTCGCTTAAAAGGTTATTACTATTGAAAACTTCTAGGACAAGAAAATCGACAATTAAACAAAGAGATGGACCCGACAGTCAAAAGTGAGAGCAATTATTCGTCGTAATCTCACTGGAGTAATGCTTGTGCAGCTGAGTTGTCTTGCGACTGTGCTTAGACCTACTGTTATGAAAAAACAAACCCAAAAAATGGACAGAGAAATCATTTTTGAGAATAGTTTATTCGAAACCCGTAAGTTTATACTCAAATACAATTCGCGTTACACTTCCAAAATCATGGGTCGGTCCACGCGAGTGAAATCGGCTGAGCATGCCAAAATATTCAAGACTACATCTGTCACAAATCTGAGCGCGTTTTCTAATAATTTTTTAAAGTCAAAAGTAAATGACATATTTCTAATGACATAAATTAAATTCCCATTTCAAAACGTAATTTCTTTGACCGTAATACTCAAAATCATGTACCTTAGACCCTTTAAAAACTTCACTTACTCGGTTACGTCACAACCAAAATTTCTCGGATCGATAGGTTACCAATTTTGCCTAGTAATGGAGCTCCGCTGACGGGCTTTGCCCGCAGGCTCCGCTAGTACAGCAATCTAAAATATAATGACTGTGTCCGGCTTTAAATTTCAGATATAGACGAATGCTCTCTTAATCTGCACGACTGCCATGACAATGGACATTGTACTAACACCAAGGGGTCTTATTTTTGTACTTGTAATGTTGGATACACTGGCAATGGAGTTTCATGTACTGGTAAGAGATACATACAATCAATGCATAAAAGTAAAAAGTGCATGGTTTTAAGAACAAACGTTTGTTGCAATACGACATTGCCTTACACTTATCAATCGAGCTCTATGAAGCATCTCCAGTTCTCTAAAGCACTGATGCTCGAGTGAAAGAAAGTGTACAATGCCCTATGCAACAAACACTATATGGATCAGGAGTTACTCGTATATCACCCCAATCAGGTTTTAAACAGTTCGTTGATTCATTCGTTCTGTAATACTAACCTCTTTAGCAGGTTTACTGTTGAGTTTTCATCAGATGGAGGTAAGCGATTTTTTCTCATAATTTGCCGTAAAAGCTGTCATTTACTTTGTTTATCGTCTAGAGCTAACAATCACAAACTCACCCGTTTGCTGAAAGTCTTTAGGTTGGTTGTATACGAGCTCCACTTTATCATGCAACAATGAAGGTGTTCCATGCGGTTTCAGCAAATGGTCCAATTAGGCAGGTGCCCAGCTAAAGGGTGAGTGTACATGTCTGTAAGAGTTATGGCCGAGGCCAATAGAATAAAATAAAGAAATAATATTTGTTTTCTTTCATTCCTGATAGGTCTACATACATCCAGGTAAAGGAGAAGAATCATATTCACATCGCTGTTCGTATAATGTATAGAATTTGTTGGTGGGGGAGGTAGTTATATCGTGTTAAGGTTCGTTATTCATGAACTAAAGTCATTGAAAATATTACATCAAACAAATCACCTGTGGTAGAGAAATAATCTTTGTTTCTTTATTATTACACACGCTGCTTTCGTTTCTTTTTACTTCGCTTTTAGTTTAACACACGCCGATCCCAGCAGTATGCAGGACGCGTGTCACAACAAACCAAGTAAATATGACCTCGCTCTCCACGAGTCTCCCGGTAACTTAGTGGTTAGGGTGCCCGACCAGCGCCGGTATCAAGAAATGGTCTATTGTACCGATCAAATTCGCACAAACAATAGTCTGTTGTTTGCAGTAACAATAGCCTTTTGTTCACAGGGACGCTGTGGAAGCCATGCCGAGATCACGACTAAAAGTTCGTCCAAGATCGTAAAATTTTCGGCGTGACAAACTTTCTTCTTAGTTGGGGGTGGGGAGTGTAGATTGTGCAAGCGTGATGCTATTTTCTCTGGGGTACCGAGGGGAAAACGTCTCCTCGCGGAGCCTTCGCTGCATTGCCTGTTAGCCACTGAAAATACGGAATTTCGGCAGACTCTAAAAGTACGGGAGGTCATGGGTTCCCCGTCGGGGAATCAGATGTTTTTCCTTATCCTTTGTGACAAAATGAACATTCTATCCATTTAACTGCTGTGTTACAGCAACATTTATTTAACAATTATCCTGCGAAATCGCGCGGAATATCACCTGATACTTAGCCGACGAGGCCGTAGGCATAGTGACAATTTGTTGAATAATAATACAGAGTATTCGAATTCCTAATAGTTTACACTACACTACGAATCCGGAGATAGGTGATTGCCTAATAACAGAGCGATCATAGACTTAAATGTGATAAATATTGTTCAGATTCTGACTAAAAGTGTGAATTAGGCAAAGTAGAGGGACACTTCTTTTGCTCATATCAGCTTCCATTTAAAACAAAAGGTCGGAATAAGATCAAGAAACAACAACAAACTGATATTTGTCACTCAGTCGGCGATCTGGTTCGTCAACCAACATACTAAATATAGTCGAAATCAGTTTTTGTGGTACTATAAGTTCTTATATCGGGAAAAACTTTCTAATAAAATGTTCGATACCAAGACGCGAGAGCCTTAGAAAGTCTTTGCATTCACTAAAAAAACCTGTTTACACAACAAAAGATTCCGGATTTGAAAGTATTCGGATTCAAAGTAACCGCTTTTTTCATGGTATTCACAGTGTTCAGATTCGTGATGAATCCGGTGATTTTTGGCACGGGATTCGTCCCTTTGTGTGTTAACGCGAAAATGAATCCGGTGCCAAAAATCACCGCGGATTCATCACGAATCCGGTGACTTTTGCTCTAGTGTAAACTTAGTCCAAGAGATGGTACGTAAGAACCAAATGTATCCTGTTATTTTTGTTTTGTTGTTTGTTTGTTTCTGTCGACGGGGACATATTTATTAAAGGTTTCAGTTTTCCTGACTTACCGCATCATTTCCAGCTCTGTCTGGAAAGGAGTGTGGGAGTGAGCTCGGATTCAATTTAAAAAAAAAACAACAACAACAATAACGTGGTTACTTAGCTTTCTTGAAGCGCCGAAATGCGTTTACACAAGTGGTAGATGACCGCTAGATGAATAGGCCCTTTGCCATAGTGCCAGACTTGTACCAGTTTTGTTCCAATACACTTCGAGTGACATCTGGATTCAGCATCTCTGCACCAGAGATCCGGCAATACCGAACCAGTGCGGTTTATTTACGCGTCGTGTGGACCTGTGCAACCAAAGGTTTTTCTTTCTTTCTTTCTTTCTTTCTTTCTTTCTTTCTTTCTTTCTTTCTTTCTTTCTTTCTTTCTTTCTTTCTTTCTTTCTTTCTTTCTTTCCTTTTTTCTTTCTTACAAACGAAGAAACAAACGAAGAAGAGAAAGGCAATTGAGACAGTAAGAGGCTATAAATTTTAAAGTATAGAGCGGCGGTCATACCAATCTAATCGTCAGTGATGTTTTCGAATACTTTATTTCAGAAAATGACGTGCTAACGTAAATTTTGTGACGCATTTTTTTTCGAATTGCGGAAATCCCGTAAAGCCGCGCTCTAGAATAAATCCTGATGCCCAATAAATGAATGTGAAAATATGAATTAAATAATCATACAATTGTGAACTGCGAATGAAATAAGTTAGTGTACAGCTGTATAAAAACTCTGTTGTTTTGTTTTTTTGTTTTTGTCTACGTTGTTAAAAAGGAAACATGTAAAATAAAACAGTACAAAGTAATTCATGCAGGGGGCAACCGGGATTGAACCGGTGACCTCTCGATCTGCAGTCGAATGCTCTACCACTGAGCTATGCCCCCAACGGCTGAAAAAATGGATAAATTTTTTTATCTAGAAACTACAACACGTAGCGGCATTACAGAAACCTAGCAGGTCATGGAACATATATTAGTGAAGCTGGCGGGAAAATGAACTTAACCAGAAGAACGATAACATCTCCGAGAAATTTAATTCTATTTTTAACGTTCAAATAAAATACAAGATAATTACACCGCATACGTATAAAAAAGATACTGGTATAAAGATTATTGCTTGGTGAGAGCTTCGCATTGCAATTTTTAGAAAATTCGTGAAACCGACACAGTTGGATTTAAAGTCATCGAACCATTTTAATTCTTGTTCTCAGAATCTTGTTCCCAGAGTCGCTGATTTTTTAATGCATTGACGCAGACTCGTACCCAGTTGCCATTTATGAGTCTGGGGGAAAGGGAGAGAAGATTGGATTCTATTGAGGCGCGCGGGGAGTCATGGGAAGGGGCGAAGGAAAAATAGCCACTGGCAGATTTCGGGTCAATATGGCCGCTCACCATTCTTTTTCATGCGAGGTAAATAATGCCATAAATGAAGGGAAATTAGTTTGCTCACATCGCAGTTGTATTGGAAATAATGCTTTTTAGAAAGGGAACGGTATTTTGCATCACTACACAGTAAGCTTGTGATACACGTACACTATACCTTTCGTCAACTGTTATATACTTCACAAGTCTTTCTTCAAACTTAAAATAGTTTTCTCAAACAGCGAGAAATCGATACCTTGATTTCTTGGTTCCATTTATTTAAAAATTACCAGCGACAGGCCGCAATATTTGTACCCTTAATGTAAACAGATGATGGGTCCTCTTAAAAGCATCGGATCCTGAATTTCGACCACTGACTCCTGTTCGCGATTGAAATAGGGCCGGTAACATCTCCCTGCTATTCGTGGAAAGATTCACGTCCATCCCCGAAAAGAGGAATCCAAGTATCTTCAGAGTTCAGTGCCGTCTTCGCAAAAAAAGGAACTGCACGGCTCTATGGCAAACTGCACGGCTCTACCGTACGAAATCTGCCAGTCGCTATTTTTCCTTCGCCCCTTCCCATGTCACCCCGCGCGCCTCAATAGAATCCAATCTTCTCTCCCTTTTCCCCAGACCCATAAATAGCGACACCTACCTACGGTTCTTTCTTGTGAAATCCGGTCGGTGCGCAGGTGCAATCGCAAGCTAACCCTTGCGCGTGCTGGGCATGGAGGCCAGGGGATAAATCAAACTCTTTACTGCACATCATGCAGAGTAATTTTCATAACTCACTAGTTATGTAACAGTACTACGAAATATTGTTTCTGTCTTTGTTTATTTGTTTGCTTTTTGAGGAAGATTTTTGCAGACGGTGGCAATTATTATAATTATATTCCATCAGTACAGTTTATCATGTAAACTCTTTTAAATTTGTTTTTCATGTTACGGGTAATTATTCTGCTATTAATTAGCTGAGAGTTTTTAAAGTAGTTAGGCACAATCATTGTTCTCGTCAGTTGCGTTTTCATTGTGCAAGACAAAAATCACATCAATTATCAATCACTTTATAATCAATAATGTAAAGATTAACCAATTAGACTAGCGTTTCTCGCAGGTGATACCGCGGAACTTGGTACTGGCGAGTAAAGACAAATGAAAACAAGATACAACCTAATCGTCACTTTTTCGCTAATTACTTTTCCCTAGCGATTAGTTTATTAGTTTATTAGACAGCTGCTTCAGCAAAGACAGGAAAAAGCCGAGGAATCTTATCAGTTGTCTCTCATTATCGACAAGTGCTTTAAGGAATTAAGGAATGTACGGTTTTAAGGTACGTTATTCGATGTTACTGACTTGTGAGATAAACCCTTTGTGCAGTTTTATTGATTATTTTAAAGGCTTTGTGCTACTGGTGATATGCTTCTTTTCATAAAACAAAGTTATTTTCTTGAAGTTTTAGGTATTACAAAATTACTTCATCTTAACATACTTTGAGTTTGAAAGATAGAGCGACAAATCTCAGCTTCGGAGAGCACAACGAGTAATCGCTTACAGAATCTAATGTACTTGTTTCGTTAAGTGTGGTGTAACAATGTAAAACTATAGATATGCCTAAACCAAGCGGCATGCAAACGAAAAGTCCTAAAGAGTGCATCCTTTGTTCTCATGGGAAGGTCTTCTTAGGGCTTAAAACTTCCTCGTCATCTAACATATAGTCTACAGCTTGATAACAAGCTGCTAAAATGTTTCCTGTTTGCTGAATCGCTTTCCGACAAAAAATTTAAACAAGAGAAATCGCTTTTTCTTTACTCGGGACTTAATTTTAGCAATTTTCGCTTTTAATTATTTAAGAGCTTTTTGAAATAGTGAACACAAGCAAAAGAATACAGCAAAACAACATCTAAGTAGATGTGCTAATGGATAAATGATAATGCTTGTATCCAATAAAACATTAATGTAAAAGTTCTATATGTCAGGACTACTACAGCAAAGATTACTGCAGGTTGGAATTGTATTTGTAAGCATATTGAAACTAAAATCTTCAAGAAAACGCGAAACGGGATCTCATTTGGTTTGTTGAAAAAAATAAAATTTTATTACCAGTGCTTGAAGAAGAATAGAATAGTCACGTTCATTTCTATCCACTAAGAAAATGATTCAGTTGTGTCATTAAAAGTGCTATGATATTTGTCTAACATTCCAACACGAATGGAACGATTTTGAAGGATACTAACTACAAGCTCAGTAGTAATGCCTCAGAACGCTTATCTCCCCATGGATTTCTTCGCAACTTTAGTTTGAGAAAAGTGGGTATATTTTCAAAGAATGGACTCAGTGATTGCAAAAAATATATCAGTATAAATATACATCAATTAACATGGTTATCATATTTTCTTGATTAGGATCATTTCAGTAACAAAGGCAAGTGAACGATCAGTAAAGCAACACTGAATACCGGTGCCGGTTACTTAAGGACGGTACCTCCTTATACAGAGATGTTTTTGGTGATTTTGACTGTGCGAGAAAAGCAGGTCCTAGTAAGAGCTGTGGGAGTCCAAAAAGAAAATTGTGGGTAGCCACGTGTTTTTCCGGATAATTAAGCATAATTCTAAAAAGCCTTAAAATGTATGACATTTTCTTTCCGGGCAAATTTTAGCTCAATTATCTCTGAAAATGCGAGCTTACCACTAATTTTCTTTTTGGATTCTGATAGCCCTAGCTAAGATCTGCTTTTCTCACATGGGCATAAGCTGCATAAAAATAACTTCGTATTAGTAGATACCGTCTTTAAACCCGAGTTTTTTGGACTATCCCGAGAAGCCCGGAACGTACGCGCATCAACAAACGTAGGCACCGTCCTTAATATTAGGCAAAACTACAGGACAGGAAGGAAAAAGTTCTATTTGTACAGATGGTTATAAGTCCGAAATAATCATTACTCGAGAGAGCGGTATTAGACTTTCAGAATTGTGTCGAGTCGAGTCCATTTATAAATAGGAAGTGATCAGGAATGGGTGTATAACAAATGATATAGATCGGTGGTCAGTGAAACACGCCCATTATACAGATAGAGATCTTTGCAAAAAGTAATTACTACCAACCAAACAAATTGTTCCAGATAGCGAAAGTTTAAGTTATCTACCAGTAAACTGATGCAAATAATTTCATATTATTACTGTTCGTGATTACCAAGAGGTTCGTAGAGTTGGTTTTTTATATCTATCCTAATGCATTTTGTTTTCGTGTGGCTTTTATTTTTTCTCTCTCTTTTTGCGTATCTTAAAAGTTCGGTAAAAATTGTTCCAGGGTATCAGAGCGCAGTGACAGCAATGGTAACAGCCCATTTTATTGACTGAGAAAACTGGTCAATGTTTTGAGCAGCAAGTTTTTTCTTTTATTTATTTTATTTACTTATTTGTTTATTTATTTTATCTAATTCATTGGACAAAAACTGTACCTGCGAAAACTGTACCGAAAAAAATTTGGCACGAATTTCACTAACAAACCAAGAACCTCAGGGACACTTAAACGTGTCTCGTTGTTTCAGTCACCTCATATGCAACAAGCACTTTAGTTGAAGAGAAACTGTAAATGATGTTCCAGATATCTTAGAGATAAAGCTGTTAGGATGAATCAAAATATAGCGAGTTCAATTTGTTTATTGGTTTATCTCTTTATTTCTCTGCTGTAATCTGAACACTAAGTTGATAAGAAAACAAACAACTACAAATAACACAATTCTGAAACTTTCTTGATGTAAACATTTTTTCAGAAGTTCCTTGTATTTGCCTGACATGGCGGTGTTCTTTCTCTTGGCTTCGTTTCCTCTGTTCTTGACATCAGGTAAATATACTGATTATCGATAGCTGCTGATGATAGGTAGTTCAGTTTCACCGAGAAGAGGCACTTGTTGAAAAACTTAGTCTTCCATCGTACATGTCAGCTGTTTAAAAACAAAAGCTTTTTTTGTTCCCACCAGCAATCAGGGATTTTAACACGCTCACGACGAAACATGATCAGTCAGACACCCACTATTCTGATCTGAAATCAATTAAAATGTTGCATTACAATTTTCTTTGCTCTTCCTTGCAATTGGGGAGACAGGAAGACGACGAGTTATAAAGAGTTATTGAAAGGGTGTTGGCATGATTTTTTACGGGCGGAGTGGGGCGTGTAACAGGGAAAGAAGGGAATGGGAGCTGGGATAAAATGGATTTTGTGAGATGGCAAAGAACGAAAAAAAAAACTCCCAATATTGAAACTTTTTTAGCGTAAGGAGGCAGTGGTAAGTTCAGACAGGCCTGTTTTCCCTACTCCCTGAGGTAAACCTTAAGTCGTACCTATGGGTATTTTAGACTGCATGTATTTTCTTTTGCAGATTCAGAGGCTTGTGTGAGTGACAATATCACAGATTGGAGTGGTACATTCCAGGCTTCTGACTACTCAAGGTCTTACGGACCCAACATGGACTGTTACTGGCTCATCCAAGTATCAGAAGGAAATCTTGTTGAAATTGGTTTTCAAGATCTCAAGGTATGAAAGAGACTAATGTTTTACTTTTAGTTTGTTGAAGCTGTTGTGACTCTATTTTGCGTTGTGTTTTTCAACTCTCTAATATTCTACGTTTTTCCTTCGTTTCCAGATGACGGCCTCACGTGATGATTCGGTATGAATTAATTTCTTTTGTTTCTTTTCACTATAAATATATCTCGCATATGTATACGACTAGCGAGAAGTAAAGAGCTCACCTCTCATTGGTATTTCTTAATCTAGAAGTATATGGTTGAATGAAAAATAGATGGAGATGTTTTAATTTTATTTTCATATTATATTAAAATATTTAAAAGAATTTATGTATATATTTATATTGACAAATAGTAATGATTTTAACACCGTTCGATAAGATCCGTTTGTCAACTTTCTCAGCGTCATACATGCAGAGATCTATGGTGCGTTTCTCGAAAGACCCGAAAAGCCATTCGTAAAAATATGAACCACTCACTCCACAAGGCTGTTATTTTAGCATGTCTTTAAGATAAGAAATGTTTAACTTACAGCAAAGTTTCATGCTTAGAAACTTCTTTGTTTACAAGATAGAGTGTGAATTATCCTGTCTGAAATCGACCAGAAAAGTTTTGGGGCTTTTGAGAAACGTACGCCTGAGCTCTAGAGAGAGCAAATCACTCGTCCAAGACCCTTCAGACGTCAAAACGCCCGGGTACGCATGGTTAAAATTTTTATAAGAAAATAACAAATCACTTGATGTTGATTATTCCATCTTTTCTTAAATCACGTGATGTTTGACTGACAGGCAGAGAAAGATGCTAACTGCCCAAATGACTATGTAGAAGTACTGGACGGCTCTTATGGGAGTACTAATGTTATAAAGCGACTGTGCAACTTCTCTCTGCCAAATAACCCGGAAATGCGAACGGTTCGTTCTAGCAGTAACTTTCTACTTGTTCACATGCATACTGACAGTGAAACGCACAACCGAGGATTTATAGCAAGACACACAGGTATGAATCCAGAACCGTCTTAATATAACAGTTCCCAAGAGTACCTTAGATCAGAACTGGGAGAAAAATACCAAAAATTTATTCTGCAAGTGTTGGAAAACAAGCAACGTTACAAGAAAGTACTGCATGTTATGTTGGACAGTTAATTAATAACTTCACATAACGTCATTTTTCCTAGTGCGTCGATCTGATCACGTGCTTACAACGTAATAGCAGTTAGCTTTTAGCAAAGGCTTCCTAATTAAAAGACACAAGAAGAAACTAAACACCGTCTTCCATGTCTCGACATGTCAGAAGACAGGAATGCAAAAATTAAATATCTAAAAGAAAGAAACAAAAATAACAAAGAAACAAAGTAAAAGAGAAAGAAAGAAAGGATTGCATACATAGTGCACTATCGAAATTTAATTTTTGTTCAGTTGTTTACACAAACCACCGCTTTTTATTGCCCGGTTATTGCTACCGCTGCTACCTCCTCAAGTAATTTCTCTGTTTGGAACGGTTTATTAAATTACAAAGTAATTTGCGTTTACTTTGGCTTTGATTTGCTTCCCTTAGTAATTGATTAAGAAGCCCCCACCACTTCCTCAAAAAATGAGAGGTATAGCCAATATAATCATGACTTGCTGGCACGTAGTTTTCTGGCTTGAAGTCATTTACATGTACACTTGCTTCGAATTCTGATCGCTTCTTTGTCGTGCACATTCCGATATATCAATTACCTTAGTTTTGGTCCATACGACACTTAAAACTGCGATCGTAGATTATAAATACAGTAGAGCCCCGGTAACTCGAACTCTGAAGGCAAACAAAAAACAGTTCGAGTTAGCGGGGGTTCGAGTTATCGTGGTCGATTGAATAATTCAATTTGCCTTGTTAATTGATAGTTTACTGATTTTTCAGCACTAATCTTATCTCGTCAGAAACTGTAACACAATCACAATTATGCAGTCTTATGATAATACAGTACTGTGAATGTAACTCAGTTACACTCAAGATCATAAGATCGCGAAATGACCGTCAACTACGTGATCTGTTCGTTGCACTAATTAAAATCAAATTGCTTTGTGTTAGTTTTAGTGTTTTTAAAATCCGATTACACGACAAGAAGAGCTAATGGGATATTACAATGGGCATCCGTGGTGAGTTGCAAGAACCAGAATTCGAGTTATCGGGGTAAATTTTGATCAAGGGAAACGAAATTTAGCTCGAGTTAGCAGGGAATTCGAGGTATCCGAGTTCGAGTTAACCGTCGAGTAAAAATGACTGAAAAGTGGGGTCAAATCCAAGGGAGATGGGACTAAGTTCGAGTTAGCGGGGGAGTTCGAGTTATCCGAGTTCAAGTTACCGGGGTTCTACTGTAAATGCAATGAATAACGGAAAGGCAAATCAGAAAATCGATCCAGATGTTGCTTAATTAAGTAACTCTGCCCAATATTCAATCTTGATCTTTCAATCTTGATATCTGACAATTACATCCGATAATTCTATCTTTATATTTAGGTATCTGTAACGTGGTCTTAACGACTGTATCAGGGACAATTAAGTCTCCAAATCATCCAGACAACTATCCAGTCAATCTAGAGTGTGTGTGGGTCATCGATCTGGGTCTCGGGTATGACATTACTCTAACTTTCCACAAGTTCATTTTGGAAAGCCAAGAAGACTGTTCATACGACTGGCTGTCGGTGCAGGAAGGAAACTCGGAAGATTCGCCGGAAATAACCAAGGTTTGTGCCAAAATACTGCCTCCCGACATTGCCACCAGAGGACCCATGAGGATTACATTCCAAACTGACGGCGACAATGTGTTTGAAGGATTTCATGTGACATACCAGGCCCAAGGTAAGAATAGAGTGAACAGTTATTGTAACTAAGCAAGTTCCGAGTAAGAGCAAAATAGCCTATGTTATATGTCTCACGTGACAGAGCGTATGTAGCCTGTGTAGCCGGAGGTATTATTCCAACGAAGGGTTATCTCTACAGTGGGCGAACTGTGGCGAAAACTAGCGACGTAGTTCGCGAGGTACCTCGCCTTCTTCCCATCTCTCTCACGGCTTAATCGTTCGTTCCCGCAGGTCCGTCGCTCAAATGTTTCGCCTTCGTGCAAACGGTTTGCCTTTGCGCTCATACTTTTTGCGCCCTTTAGAATATAAACGAAATACTCCTCCTCGTTAGCCTAGCTGGTAGGGTGCGAGCAAACGGGTTGGTCGTGAACTCGGATTGAGTCTTTTAAAATAACTGGTAAGGTATTGTGGCTGTTTTAAGTCTGAATACTGATTTAACACAATAAAAACAGGCTGCAAACAATGTTTCTTTCTTGAATGGACATATGTCCGATCAAGGCTCCATTTTGGTCGGACAAAACAGAAATGTGGTCGGACTTTTTTTATTATTATTATTAAGTCTTTTTGAAATAACTATTTTTTATCATTATTTACTTATAATTTGGTGAAAAAATCTGTCTGGACAAGATGTCCGACCAAAGTTAAAATTTCGTCGGACATGGGCCGATTTTAGTCGGACATTGTCCGATGACCGACAGTCATTTGCAGCTCTGTAAAAGTCAATATAAATTAGGCGGTTCACCTTGGGAACAACCACGAACAGTACGCTCCCTTTCCTGGGAATGAACATCGCAAAGATTGGATATAAACTTGAGACTAGTTTGTACAGGAAACCCACCACCAGTAGAGTTGACAGCCACGTCAAACAGCGCTGCAGAACTGCTCTGTTAACTGTAGGAAGCCCAGGGTCAGGACAGCATTCAAAATATTGGTATTTGTATCAGAACTTGATCGCTAGTTGAGTCAGGAGACAAATAAAGCGCATAAAATAAAAAAGACTGTAAATTAGGATCACCATACAATTTATGTGCAACAGCCCTAAAAAAAAGCATTAACCCCCCCGGACCCTGAACGTCAACAGTCTTAAACCAATTTCAGCTTAACACAGCTTAACGAAAATACCTCGACGACATAGCCCAAGGATACAGTCAAGGATAAAGCAAAGTTGCTCTCTTGGGAATCCGGAGGATCTCTCTATCATCACCGAATCTACACGACCGCTCACGAAAAACACCACAGGAATGTGCTCAACTCCACTACAATATCTCGCAGTTGCTAACGATCAAACCACCGACAGTATACTCAGCGAGGCAAACGAAAATTCCAGTGAAGCCTGCATTTTTATTTTTTTATGTCGGATACATTGAAACGTCGTATCAATTTAATTCCTTAATCTTTGTGTTAATATTGAAATGCTTTAACAAACTTTTTTAAAAGAAGGAGTTCTTTTCTTAGGCGGTGACGTTTGAGTAATTAAAGAACACGATGACAGAGCTCAAACAGAGTAAGCCCGGGGTAGTTTTGGTGGGTGTTAATGGTCTGGCCTTTCTTGAGGAGGGTGAAGTAGTCAGCTGGTGCGCAAGCTTCACTTTTCCCGTCACTGTGATAAATTTCGTATGAGAGAATCAACAAGTTGAAGTGATTAAAGTGGGTAGTTCAAGTAATCAACCAGGGAAAGTTGCCGAAAGACGTGAGAAAGGCAAACGTTTTAAGAGAGAGACATGCATTGCAACAAACAGATGCAGATTTTCTCCCTGCATGTTGCTAAATGTTATGCTTATGTTTTGTTTCAAGATCAGAACGAATGCCTTGAGCCTGGTATTTGCCATTCAAATGCAACGTGCGCCAACACAGAAGGTTCCTATCAGTGTACATGCATGCTGAGTTACACTGGGGACGGCAAAAACTGCACCTGGTACAAAGGTAATTATTAAACTATTAACCTTTTATTAAATCAGAATATAAATGTGATTCAGTTTATCTGTTTAAACTTGACCAAGGGGTCATGTATACATTACACAACGTGCCTGCAAATGGGAATACATAAGTCGGTGGATTATTTAACAATTTTTAAATTAAATGCAGTTTGCACCGCAATCGGATGTCCAGCAACCTTCCTGCCACCGCTGGTTTAATACTGTTTACATAAAGAAGTGAAAATGATTAGCAAATGGGGATGTGTGTACAGACTAAGCAATTTGAAAATCCTGTTCTGGCAAACAGAAAGCAGGACTTTTTACCTTTAACTTTAAAATGTCCTAACTGTTATTTCATCGGTTTGGTTTGAAAACCAGTAGTCTCGTTAATATTCATCAGTTTCCTCGTTTTGGTGCCTTAGAAAACAAAAATGTCTCCAAGTGAAAGTGGAGTCCCTCTTTCAACAGATTTTGATGAGTGCAACTTGAACCTTGATAACTGCCATAAAGATGCGTTGTGTATCAATACCAGAACCCACTTCGAGTGCCAGTGCAAGAGAGGATTTTTAGGTGATGGGACGAACTGCACCGGTGAGGACATGTTTTAACTGATTATTTTTCATTTTATTACAATGATGTAAACATTAATTCTTACCTTTCTTTCGTATAAACTCTTACGTTTGAAGACGTGTAGCTAGCGGAAAACAAAATAATGTAATGTGTTTACAGATTGTGTTTATATAGAGATGCCAGTTTAACTTTAAATTTCCTTGATATGTCTAAGAAAAGGCCACAGTGTAGCCGAGGTGAGATTTTCCCTCGATATGATGAGGTTCACAAACAGATGACAAACAAACTCTGGTTTAAAACTAGCTGCGCTGCGTCAATCGATTATGCTACAAACAATTTTATTCTACAGGTTTATTTAAGTTGTAGAAACCTCGCGTCAATTCAACAATTTTAAAAGGGAAAGCGTAGGAAGGAATGAGCTTAATTGAATCGTTGTTTTAAATATTTCAGACATTGATGAGTGTTTGACCACTGACTTGGCTCACAAACATAACTGCCATCGTAACGCCACTTGCAGCAATACCCACGGATCATTCCGCTGTACATGTGTATCGGTTTACACAGGAGATGGGGTCAACTGCACAGGTATTCTCGCTAAGTTGATGAATTGTTTTAGGTTGAGGGATGGAATAGATAACTCATTCTTCCCTCTGTTTTTATCTTCAGATATCAATGAATGTGATACAGACACTCATAATTGTCACTTGGATGGCAAGTGTATAAACACTGATGGCTCTTTCCGGTGTGCGTGCAAAGTGGGCTACAGCGGAAATGGTGTGTTGTGTTCAGGTAATGACTGACCAAATGAGTTCGTGTATAAACAGTAGAGCACAAGAGATAAAAATCACAAGGATTTAGTTTGGGTAATCGGTAAAATAAAACTGGAAAGTGAGATGCAGGGTACCTTTCAACTCACTTTCCTTTACGGAATACAACTCAACACTACTGTGGTTCCACAGAGTCATGGGCACAAAAATGTCAGATATCCATGTTGAACCAATGAAGTTTTGCATGCATGCTACACCCGACGTTTGATAAAATAATGCAGTTAAAGCTAATATAGTATTTGCAGCATCCTGACTGTATTAATAATTGCAGATATCGATGAATGTACTAGAGGAACAGATAACTGTCACGATGATGCCACTTGTGCAAACACGAAAGGATCTTTTGACTGCAGATGCAATCAAGGGTACAGTGGCAATGGAGTCACGTGTACAGGTAAGGCAAACGAAATTGCCCTCACAAGTTGAAATAGTCTTTGATTGTAATATAAAAACACCCAGAGTTTTTCTTTATGCGTGTGTTACTTGTATAGACGTAACAATTTATCTGGTGTGAAATGAAACTTGCCGCTTTGTGTTTTATAAAAAATTCCAATATTTATACGAAACTGGTCATTAAAGGAAAATGTGTCATATTCTAGCAATACTTGTTACGAGGCAAATACTGTCTTACCATACCAGAAAAGAAACTGCTTTGTTGGACCTCAGTTTCTCGTTGGACATCTGATGCCTCGAGGGATGCTCTCCGCAGGGCTGTCTATACACTGACCTTATAACCGTCTATGAAACTATTAAGTCCTCTGCTACCAAACCAGGACACTGGTTGTACTCGTCTTTCTGTGGTGCATGGAACTGGGTTCTGTAATGTTACTCTGGTTACGATTCATGTATTTATCTAGTCTCTTGCTCTTGCTTCAGTTTTGGATGTTTACCTACAACACAAAAATCAACAAATTTTCTTTTCTTCAGCAGTACCTAAAATACATGAACATGAATGAACGACTGCTATACACATGTCATGGTGCTGTACTAGCAGCTTGAAACTACTATGAAGTTGAACTAGTACAGCAATCTAAAATATAATGACCGTGTCTCGCTTTAAATTTCAGATATAGACGAATGCTCTCTTAATCTGCACGACTGCCATGACAATGGACATTGTACTAACACCAAGGGGTCTTATTTTTGTACTTGTAATGTTGGATACACTGGCAATGGAGTTTCATGTACTGGTAAGAGATACATACGATCAATGCATAAAAGTAAAAACTACATGGTTTTAAGAACAAACGTTTGTTGCAATACGACATTGCCTTGCACTTATCAATCGAGCTCTATGAAGCATCTCGAGCTCTCTAAAGCGCTGATGCTCGATTGAAAGAAAGTGTACAATGCCCTATGCAACAAACACAATATGGATCAGGAGTTACTCGCATATCACCCCAATCAGTTTTAAACAGTTCGTTGATTCATTCGTTCTGTAATACTAACCTCTTTAGCAGGTTTACTGTTGAGTTTTCATCAAATGGAGGTAAGTGATGTTTTCATAAAATTTGACGTGAAAGCTATCGTTTACTTTGTTTATACTGTCTAGAGCTAACAATCACAAACTCATCTGTTTGCTAAACGTTTTTAGGTCGGTTGTATACATTTCCGAGCTCCACTTTTATCATGCAACAATGAAGGTTTTCCACGCAGTTGCAGCAAATGGTTCAGTTAGGCAGGTGCCCACCTTAGAGGGTGAGTGTCTGTAAAAGAGGTTATAAACTTCAGGTTATCGGTGTCAAATAAAAGAATTTCAATCTGACCAAACAAAATAATTGTTGAGCTCCATAGAGCGTTTTCATATGAAGACGGCCATATTGGTGTACCAAAAAACAATGAAACGGCGGCCATATTGGTGTACCAAAAAACAATGAAACGGCGGCCATATTGGTGTACCAAGCCAATCCTTTGGGAAAAACTGGTAAAAAAGAATTAAAAAGTTGACACTGGCTAAAAATAGTTATGGACGTTTCGGCCACTACTGTTGCCTTCCTCAGCAAAGATAAAAATGCAAATGTCTAACGGCGTCCTACTTAGAATATGTAACCGATGTGTGATAAAAAAAAAAATCACACCTCGAAGGAACTGACCGTTAAGCATATGGTGTTTGGCCAACAAAGAGTTTTTATCCAATGTTGCTATGGCCTTAGCGTGTTCTTTCACACGTGTTTTTAGCGAGTAGACAACAAGAAATAAATGGTATCGACCATCGTGGCTTTGTTATCCTCCCCTACGCCAAAGGATTTTCCGAAAGAGTTGCAAACGTTCTTCGAGGTTTCAACATCAAGGTCGCCCATAAACCTATTCGCACCATCTCGAGCATACTCAAAAAGCCAAAAGACAAGATCGAGAAAGAGGCTTCCAGAGGAATCGTGTATAAGATCAAATGTAAAGATTGTGATTGTGTTTATGTTGGTCAGACATCACGCGCGCTAAAAACACGTGTGAAAGAACACGCTAAGGCCATAGCAACATTGGATGAAAACTCTTTGTTGGCCAAACACCATATGCTTAACGGTCATCAAATAGATTTGGAGAGCGTTGAAATTGTCGACAGGTCATTGGCGTGGCGACAAAGACTAATTCTTGAAGCTTGGCATTCCGTGCGAAATAGGAACACTATAAACGAACACATAGCGCTACCAAACGTATACAATAACATTAAGAATTTTTAGAGTCATTAAGAATACTCTAGAGACTATTGTTGCACTCAGAAAGGTTCCTTCGAGGTGAGATTTTTGTTTTATTTTATTTTGTTTTTTTTTTATTTTTTATTTTTATTTTTTTTTTATCACACATCGGTTACATATTCTAAGTAGGACGCCGTTAGACATTTGCATTTTTATCTTTGCTGAGGAAGGCAACAGTAGTGGCCGAAACGTCCATAACTATTTTTAGCCAGTGTCAACTTTTTAATTCTTTTTTACCAGTTTTTAACATGCCTGGCTACACACCGAACATTTTTAAATCCTTTGGGAGTTGAAGTCTTTTCTTATGTAAACACTTTCTTTTGATCCAATAAATTTCCATAGCTGCTGGTCACGTGAGTGAAAAAAACACTCTATAGGCACGCGAGTATTTTAAAGAAACCCAACTAACTTTTCAAATTTTCTTTTACAATTCTCAAGTGATTATATTGCCCAGTGATCAATGTTTGTTTGGTTTTCAATTGGTTTTCAAATATCCCAGGATTTGCGCATGCTTGGTTGCGTTATAACTATAGCCGCGTGACATAGGGCGCGTTCACTGATGGCGGTGTGTAATGATGAAGTCGATCTCACGAAACACAAAGCACGTATTTTGTTGTACATTTTATAATTTCAGCTATCCATGAAACATTGAAGGCGAGATACGTATTGTGACGTCATCTGACGGCGCATATTTTCGAAGCTGTTGATTCCTTATTTGTGAACTTCCGAGGCCAACAGAATAAAATAAAGAAATTGTTTTCTTTCATCCCTTATAGGTCTACATACATCCAGGTAAAGGAGAAGAATCACATTCATTCGCTTTTGGTATAATGTATAGAATGTGTTGCGGTAGGGGAGGTAGGTATACATTATTCATGAACTAAAGTCACTGAAAATAATACATCAAACAAATCACCTAGGGTAGAGAAATAATCTTTGTTTCTTTATTATTACACACGGTGCTTTCGTTCCTTATTATTTCGTTTTTAGTTTAACACACGACGATCCCAGCAGTATGCAGGACGCGTGTCACAACAAACCAAATAAATATGACCTCACTCTCCATGAGTCTCCCAATAACTTAGTGGTTAGGGTGCCCGACCAGTGTACGGGAGGTCATGGGTTCCCCGTCGGGGAATCAGATGTTTTTCTTTATCCTTTGTGACAAACTGAACATTCTATCCATTAACTGCTGTGTTACAACAACATTTATTATTCATTATGTTCAATAAAAGGTGCCTTCTTTTCTTCTTTCATGCCGCCATTAAATAACGTAACTATTAACATGCTAACAACGAGGGTTTGCTCTCTTGCAAAAGATGTTCAACATATCTCTAAATCGTAGCACACATCATCTGTGGTGAATACACCATTGCTGGTTGTATTCTATTCATTCGTCTGTGAACGACATAGCCAAGAGTAAGGTAAATACACTGCTTGTCTTTCGCTGTACTGCCTTCGCTCTTCGGTTTCTGCTTATAGCTGCGTTAGCTCCTGATCCAGTTTGCAACTGAAGACAAGACAAGAACAGACAAGACATAAGCACAAAATATACAACGTAAATGTTGCCAAGGTTGCAGATACCATCATGATTTACAAGTGCATTTCTTGAAACTTAATTGGCACTTTAGAAAACGTTGAACTAAGGAAATGGTGATCATTTTCGAGTTTTACTGTCCTCATGCAACCTGAATTTCAGGCAACGTTTCTGCATCACTAGTTCGGCAAGTTCTCTAAAGTTATAATTAGTTTCTTTCGGTTCCTAAAAGACAGGAACAGGCCTAGGTAAGTCTTCTGGTTACCCCTGACGATCAAAAGCCCTGTTTTCTTTCCTACTTTCCTTTACCTTCAGATATTCAAGAGTGTGGCACAGTCGTTGACAACTGTCACGCTGATGCTAACTGTACCAACACCAAAGGATCTTTCTACTGCACGTGTCATACGGGATACTCTGGACATGGAGTCACGTGTGTAGGTAGGTAAATTAATGGTCAAACTCTTGCCTCAAATTGCAAGCAGCAAGTATCCACCATCTCCCAAAATTCTGAGGCCCTCTGCCAACGTAATTTTTTGTTGTGAGACAAGTTGCAAAGAGGCCGGGGGTATTACCCACGCAATTTCGTCTGCAACGTCTCTTGCAACGGCAATGCGTTGCAAGTTGCTGGAAACATTACTTTATGTAACAGCGCCTAAAAACAAAGATCACGCATCCCAGTTGTTTACTCAACCGTTACTGCGGTTTTATGTGCCAATCGGATACTTAGGGCCTGTTTACAGGGAGGCTGGGGACCTCGGGTAGGTGAGATAACCGGCCTAGCAGTGGTCGAAAAAAGCCCGCCTTACATGCAATCGACAACCCCGCCGGGCAAGTGTCTCTCGAAGCTATTGCGTGGTAGCTACGCACGTAAACTGACAAAATGGCGGGTGAACGTCGAGTTTTGGCGGTTAATGCCATTCTGCCCTCGCTAGCTGCGCGCATGCTTTTGTGAAAATGTTTCAGTGCTGTGGCTTCCTCTTTCAACGATGGAAAGCCTTCGCCAAAGGAGGATAGTATTTATTGTTCAGGCACCTCAACAGAACAACGCTGCTACTGCACGACTTCGGTGCGTTCGAAGAAGACTTGCCCGTTGTGGAGGTAGAATGTGGAGAATTTCAGGGAGGACAGAACAGAAGTGGCTAAAATTGTACAATGAAATTTTCCCAACAAGAATGGACCGTGAAGTCTTGGGTGGAGAATGAGTGTGGATGTCGACTGATTCGGTGAAGTAGTGTTGTTAGTCGAAGCTTGAGATTTCCTGCCAACGTTTTAAAACTCGATGCTACTTTCATTTATTTCTGCGTTTTCATCACAATTGTTTTTAGCCCGCGATTAACTGTCGTCATTGCGAGTTGAGGCATTAGGAAGATGACCTCGGCGAAAAAGCTCACCAGGTTTGTAACCACGGGAAGCCATGTTGTTGAGGTTGGAATTTGGCGGGGATGAACCTGACCACGGCTAGGTGGGTTACTTACCCCCCCCCCCCTTGAAATGTTTACATAGCAAAATGGTACCCCAGCTGTCATGTTGACGTGATCAAGGTAAATAAGAGATAAAATGGATAGGTGGGCTACTTAATGCCTTCATGAAAACAGCCCCATAGTATGTCTGACTAGCATTATGCGTTGGTTCTGGTGAGCATTTCTAACTATTTCACCTTCACCTTTCACTTTCAGATGTAGACGAGTGTTTCTCTGATCAGATATCTGATGAATATATCCATCTTGCCCACAATTGTCACGCTGATGCCAACTGTACCAACACCAAAGGATCATTCTATTGCACGTGTCATACGGGATACTTTGGAGATGGAGTCACGTGTGATGGTGCGCATGAGTTAATTTCATTTGTGTGCAGGGATTATTAAGATATCTATTTAATAAACCCCTAACACTTCATATCGGCATCATATCGGGCAGGTTTGGATGAATCAAACTTCATTTTGCTGAACCTAAATTTTCTTCAGCCTGCACCAGCTAAATGTACATGGATAAATCACTGTACTGGCTAGGCCTTGCCCATTTGGGTCGTAGGTGTTTGCTTTCGCACAGAACCTCCTAGTGGTTATGTTTTTACCAGAAATACGTCACTCATGGCACATCGCGAAGCTTATGGACGGCTGCACCTCGGATAGATGGGTGAGGGCTCTGTCCTGGTAAGGCAGCGTACCAAGAGGAAAACAAGAAATTCTGAAGAATTAACAGGCGGCCGATAGTCTCTCCCCCCCCCCCCCCCCGCCTCCCCTTTTCCTAAGGAAAACAAAAACTTTAGTAGTTCTTGGTTTTCGGTGACCTGTTATGGACAATTTGCCCTTCCAGTATGTAAGGAATTAAGTAATCACTAGCCTGTGTAAACGATGACCCTTACCAAACCAAATGTCCTCAAAAACAGCGACATAAACATTTACGCTTACCTTTGCTTAACTTTAACACGCAGCAATACTCAAAACAACGTAATTAGACTCCTCTCTAGCATTAATGTTTTCGTAACCACCACTACTTGAGAAAAAGAAGTAAAACAGACTTTTAACATTGGCCTTCGGTGACCTGCTTGGCACAATTAGCCCTTTGTGTACTGTCACGACGTGTCACCGTATTCCGTTTAAAAACATGATTTAACACGTCTGTAGCAATTGTAATGTAGTTCGTCAATAAATTCCCTGAAATTTTCTGCGATCATAGATGGAAAATTTGTAACAGCAATACCATTCAATTCTCGTTCAGTAAGCCTTATGTGCAGTTGTCTCTGTTTGCCGCGCGACACCAAGAGGACTGAGTTCCAGTGACGGACGACGACGAACGACGAAAGGAATGCAAAAGGAATGCAACTTCCATTTTGAGTCGGCGCGACGTGCATATATGCACGACGGCCGCCTAATAAAATCATTACGTGCCTTAATCGTATTAATAACACCCCTTCAACTTGCCGATTTCAGATGTGGATGAGTGTTTCCCTGATCAAATGTCAGATGAATATCTTCATCTTGCTCACAACTGTCACGCTGATGCCAACTGTACCAACACCAAAGGATCGTTCTACTGCACGTGTCATACGGGGTACTCTGGAGATGGAGTAATGTGTGCTGGTATGTAATGACTGAAAGTTGTCATCAATAAACTATTAAATAACGAATAACATCAAAAAACGACATCACGCAACTGAATTAGAAAGCGCGCGTAACAGAGATTAACAGAGGTGCATGCAGAATCCTTATTATGCATTTGATTTAATGGTTGAAATCTGTACAGCGTCTGGATAGCAATTGCGTTTAAACCGAAGGCTGTGGTGCAGAATAATGCTGTTTACTTTTAAAGCAAAATAATTATTAGCCAGTGAAGATAATGAAGATTTTGGTCGTTTTCCCACAAACTCGTTATATCGGGGAACACTATTAAAAAAAATCACAGGACGTGTCATATCGAGTAAGACTCTTAAAAAAATGTCATAGGCATAAACAGAGGTTTTATATACTAGAAAAACGCGGCAGTTAACGGTAACTGTACAATATAAGCTCAGTGGTACAGTAATGTCTGGTGTAGTAGTATGATAATCTTCTGCTTATGATCCGCTGAAATGTTTTTTTCTCACCCAAGATATCAATGAATGCATCCCTCGTGGATTATCCTCTGAGTACCAGCACTTGGCTCACATTTGCCATGATGATGCTAATTGTACGAACACCAAAGGATCGTACTACTGCACATGTCTGGAGGGATACTCTGGAAATGGACGAGATTGTGACGGTAAGTTACAATAACTTAAGCCTGCTTTTTATCTCTGATATTTTTAGTGGTAATTTCCTCCTGAGTAGGAGTTACCATATTGGGATAAGACTGCCCTGGGTGTGGGGATTTTCCTGCGATTTTTTACTCCTCGATCACGAATCGACTTTCGACCGATCACTTCACGAAGGCACAGGATAAAACCTCCAGAGTATGGAAAACAGAGTATTTCTGGAAGAGATTTTACAGTTAAACGTAGGTTTTCCTGTGATTTGACTAAAGGATTCCGATCAATAATAACATGATTAATGAATAGAAACTGTGAGATGGAGAAGTCAATTAGTAGTGTAAAATCGTCAACACTCAACTGATAAAAGTTCTCTTTGGTAACAAAATAATCCGAACTTTCACTTTTTGCGGTTTATCAGGTTTATCAAAGACGGGCCCTTACAAACTGGAGTTAATTTGTGAGTCAGTAAGTTCACATGAATTCTCGACATTTTTCTGTTTTCGAAATTGCAAAAAATATACATAACAAAACGAAGACTCGCAGAAACTTCAAACCAAACCGTAGTTGCTAGCTGGATTCTCTTAAAGTCCTTACATTTTCAGTATTTTATAATACAGTAAGAAATATGATGCGTTTTATAAAATTGGGTTACCTGTATATCTGCTTGACTACTTGTCGAAAGATCCCCAACTAAACGCCCCGGGTTTAAGTCTAAGCTTGTTTTCACCGCTAAATGTTTTGATGTGACGAAATTTACCCCGTGTAGGTTATAGCGTTTTTGATCCCTCTTTATATGAGGTAGATTTCAAGTGCGTGAATTGGAATAATCTGTCTGAACATAATGACAGACGTTTCGTAACCAAATAAATTCATTATCATGCGTGTAATTTACTCCGGGAATTTACTTTCCCGTTTTATCCAGAAAAGGATTAAAAAGGCCTCAGGAAGTCTTCAAGGCCTGAAATGTATGCCACTTTTTTTAGTTGCCGATTTTTCAGTTGCTGACAGTTGAGGAAATGCTATATTGTGTCCTGGAACTATGAATTCGTTGCTTTGACCCCTCCAATTTCCAGTCCATCTGAATCGAGGCTTCTAGAGTTTTCCCATTCGTTTTCACCTTTTAAATTGCGTATTTTGATCCGTATAATGTCCAAACCCTTTCGAAAATCGTTGCATACAACAATCGGTCGGGCCACCATTTTTCAAAGTGCATTGCAATAACCAAGCCATGTCCCCTGCGGTCGTCTTAGTATTCTTTTCCTTTTCCCGCGAAAGCCAAGAAAATCAACGTCATAACATTAGCCCTCTTCCGTCACCACCCCCACAGAGTATCATTTAGCAATCAATCAATCAATCAATCAATCAATCAATCATCGTTACCTTGAGCAAACTACTACAACGAATGTATTGCGGAACTGAAAGACGACGTCCTAGCCCGTCTTAATAAGCCGAAGAAACGCTTTTTCCCTTAGTTAGTATTTAATCCTAGGTTAGTGACGCTAGTCGACTTTCGAAAGCCGGACCCTTTTTGTCAGGTCCTTGCATTTGCTCAGTTCATAAATTTCACATATCTGAACATTAAACTTTATTTCCTCTCCAAGATATTGACGAATGCACATCTGGAGCACACACCTGTCACACTGATGCTAATTGTACCAACACCAAAGGATCGTTCTACTGCACGTGTCATACGGGATACTCTGGAGATGGAGTCACGTGTGTTGGTAAGTGGTGACGAAGTGCTCTGACGAAGGGCTTTCGCTCGGGACGTCAGCTTTTGCCAGAACTTCTCCACAATGGTCACTTTACCTTACCAACTTAGTTGACAAATCCAAATTTCCTTGTTCACTAACCCAGTTATTCATTTGCTGTTTGGCTTTGTTTGGTTATGTAATCAGTATCACAGACGCAGATTTTGTTGCCAGACGGGAGCACTACCACCATGATAGAACGGAAATGAGAGACCTGTCCCAAGAATGTAGAACTACTGATTTACCTTATTGTGATTGAAAAAAATACTCAATACAGTAACTATTTCCACCAAGAGATCACCGAGTCAAATTTAGAAACAAACTTCTGGTAAATTGTAATCACTAAAATCCTCTTAAACTATTGTAGGTAGTTAATGTCGTACGTGTTGGTGAATAACGACACTAACTGTTCGAAAAGTGCTTTTTGTTAATATGTAGTATGACTTTACGTTTTCTTTGTTTTACCAATAGATATCAACGAATGCCGCGAAGACAGCTTATCACTCCAGCACAGCCATTATGCTCACAACTGTCACGCTGACGCCAACTGCACTAACACCAAAGGATCATTCTACTGTACATGTCTCCGAGGGTATTCAGGAGATGGAGTCATGTGTACTGGTAAGCCGCGATGCTTTCGACATCATCGCTGATGTGAAATGACGTACATGCTAATCACAATTCCCTAAGTCTCTCAGTAGTTAGAGCATACCATTAATGGTTGCGACCTCCGTATGGGAAATCAGAGAAAAACCTCTGTGTAGTAGCACGCTGGTGACAAAATGAACATGGTTTACCAGTTAATGTAAAGTTAATTCTATGTTTTCTTGAGAGACAACCTATTAGGTGATGAGCACTGAAGAAACTACCTTTACTCTTATTCCTCTTATTCCTCACTAGATTTAGAAGAATGTAAAAACGAAATAGATAACTGCCACTACGATGCTAGCTGCACCAATACCAAGGGGTCTTTCTACTGTACGTGTCTCAGTGGGTATTCTGGAAATGGCGTCTCTTGTATAGGTAAGTATAGGTTTAATGGTTTATTCGGAAGGAAACGAATAACTGTTGGAACTCCTGATCCATGCAAATGCCTTAAAACACAGTATTGTGTCAATACCCTGATCATGACGTACAGCCGCTATATTCTTGGACAATGATTTTTACGAGTATATTACCAGATTCTTTATTTGGTTTGCAATTCAATATCTGATTGTTTCCCGTGACGTATTAGTACACCTGTTTATTTGTCTATTTGTCTTCATTACTTGGTTGTACTTTTATGTAACACAAAACTTTGGATTTATCAACTGAGTTGATAAGGTAAATTGGCCACCGTAAAGAAATCGAAAGTTGACGTTTCGAGCGTTCGCCCTTCGTCAGAGCGAATTTAATTTACCGTAATTATGAACTAAGTTGATAAATCCTAATTTTTGTCTTTCACGTCTCCACCGATGCAGTACCATGCACAGTGTCTTTAGAAACTAGCCCATTTATTCATTTGTACTTTTATAATTTTGTATAGTCACAGGTATGACACCCAAATTACGATATTTTTTCATACGTTTTTTCTAGCTTTCTTGATAAGCCCCATTGTGCTGTTTCCTTAAAATAACCTGCGTTCAGGTAAATAACTCTTCAATTTCAGACATTGAAGAATGCAGCACTAACAAAGATAATTGTCATGTTGACGCTAACTGCACCAACACCAAAGGATCATTCTACTGCACGTGTCATACGGGATACTCTGGAGATGGGGTCATTTGCGAGGGTACGCTTTACGTTTTCGTTTTTTCCTCGGTGATGCAAATGCCTTAATTGACTGTTACAAGCACTCTATATAAGCACTGCTTTGGCAGTTTGGTACCACAGGACAGAGTAGGTTCCTGTCTCGCTACAAAGCTTCCTTTCCGTGATTAGATTCAATGAGCATGTGATATGTTAACACTGCTGAAGATAATTTAGTATGGTTTCAGCTAATTGTAAAATATTAGGCGAGGCTAATTAAAATTCTGGAAGTCTTTGACGGGATTTGCGATACCATTTTAATATTGCACGTACATTCAATGGAAGGTCTTTGATATTAGCATCGCTTTTCCACTAAAAGAACAGGTGAATGTATAATTCCGTCAAAGTACCGAAGCAGCTAGAACATTTTGTACGCGTGGCATCATAATGACTTCCACGCATGCGAAACAGCACTCAGGGACAGTGTTACTTCTTATCGATCACAGCTCTATCCCATATTTTCCTATCGTCACTTGCTTGCAGAATGACTGAAAGCTGATCTAATATCAGGAAAATATTTTAATAAAACATGTTTACTTGAGCATACGTCTAAACACATTTTAGATGTCGAGGAATGCGCCACAGATACGGACAACTGCCACGCTGACGCCAACTGTACGAACACCAAAGGATCTTTCTACTGCATATGTCACCATGGTTACTCTGGGGATGGAGTTACGTGCCTCGGTAAGTTATTCAGTCAGCAGACATAAAGATATGCTCTAGTTGCCGCCGACCTCATTGAACCATTATTTTCTCTTGTCCTAGATGTGAACGAGTGTTCTCCTGACCAGATATCGGATGAATATCTTCATCTTGCTCACAGCTGTCACGCTGATGCCAACTGTTCAAACACCAAAGGGTCGTTCTACTGCACGTGTCATACGGGATACTCTGGAGATGGGGTCACCTGTCTTGGTATGTAATCATGGGTAGATCCTCTCTTCACATTATTTCACCCTAGTCAAATGTGAGGGGGTGGGCCGCTGTCATTGTGACCACGCGTACTTTAAACGTTTAAGAGCGGCTATCTGTAACTTTCACCTAGGACCATGCAAGATAGAAAAATTGCAAATTGCCAAACTTTGTCACAATAAAGGTCTTCCCAAACCATTTATAAAAATATAAGTTTCAGTTTATTTCACTCAATATTTTACCGTTACGACGACTTTATCATTCCGATGGCTCGGGAGCGAGACAGAGTAAAAACGACTTGAAAGCGTCACTTAAAACAACCGCTCGTCTTGAATTGTGAAGACAGGAATATCAACATCAAAGCCATGTAGTATAAGTAGGATATTCCCTTGTCATGTGTGCTTTGTCAAATTTGAATTCGATCGAGATCAGAATTTTTGACAGATTTTTAAAATTTAACCGTTTCGAGCGGCATAGTCGCAAGCTAAAAAATGTTGAAATTCAGGACCAAAAAAAGCACTCTGGTATATGACTTTCGCAGCTGAGACTACAGTTGTTGGAATAAGCAATCTTGCCTCTACGATTTGATGAAAAAAAATTTCTGGGTAAATGAAATGGTAAATTTTGGGAGCGCTTTATCTACACCCTATTTTCCAAGCGAAGACGACCTTTTGACCTTGACAGGCGGGGAAGTAATGACCAGCGTTTTCAAATAACACGCGCTAATTCCATTTTTTAGGGAAAAGTTTCACAGTGTTTGGCACTTTCTAATTAATTGAACCTCAAATAAAGTCATCAGTCGAAAACAGGACAGGTTTTCGCTAGCAAATAACTTTCAGGCCCGGCCAGGGGTTTTGGGTATACGGTATCTAGGGTGTTTCTTACCAACGTATTCGGTATTTTGTGCCACAATTTTCAGGTATAGAGTATTCTGTATTACAATAATTTTAGGTATTTGTTATCAACGTTTTTGCATTTTTAAGGTATGTTGGTATCCCAGGGGGAAGAAATGAGGTATATTGGTATCGCACTACCCCCCTGGCCGGGCCTGAACTTTGGTTGTTAGTGATTAACATCGGCAAATTTGCATAAATTTGAAACATTTCTTTTTCACAAAAAAACTTGTTTTTTGCCTTCATCGTTTCTAAAGTAAAAATACCAGCGAAAAGCAGTAAAGCATTACCTAACTATCTATGTAGCAAATTGTACCTTGATAACCATTTTGTGTGAAGAAATGACGAGATTTCTACTAGCCGCCCATGACAACTGATGACTGACCGTCGAACATATTTTTGGGTAAATGATGGCTGTACTGTCACGCAATACACAGTGGTCTCAGATTACAAAACCACATGGCCAGGCAAAATGCAAACAGCTGTCAGCAGTTATCGTAAACAGTGAATCTGCCAATATGCAGGAATGGACGAGAAACAAAAGAGATGTCTAAAACTTTGCTTCTAGTGCAATGAATTGTTTTAAAATGCAAACCAGTCTTTATAGAATTAGTACTGTAGAATGTCAAATTATCTCTCTTATCTCTCTTAACCAAAGAAAAATAAGAGCCAAATAAAGTTACCGGTCATTATGCCTGAGGTTGCGAAGTACTTCCACAATCATAATGTAACAAACATGCCTCGTGTCAAAAAATCCCGACACAAATCTTACACGTGGGTTGAACTGTTTGGAACGCCACCAGTCTGTCAAACCTCATAAACTACCATGCCCGAGGTCGTACAAGAAAGACTGACTCACTGAGGGCAATATTTTCTCAGTACGGTCCCGACCTAGCGAGAGTTTAATAAGAAGAAGTTTATTATATGGCTGTGCTTAACACTTTATTACTTGAAAAGTGCGCCTTGGCGGATTGGGATGAATGAAACAGTTTACCGGAAAGCGTACAAAACTCTACAGTTTCTGATTCCACACAAGAAATTTATATTGCACCCGGGGGGGGGGGAGTGGTGGGTACTCCATTACATAAGCTATATAGGTATGTGCGGCGCCAAAAGGTATGGTTTTGAGCCTTTTTGGTCTGAAATAGGGTATAGATTTTGACCATTTTGGTCTGAAATAGGGTAAGGTTTGTCCCCCGGGGGGGGTAATCTCATATATAAGCTATATTGGTATGTGCGGCGCCAAAGGGTATGGTTTTTGAGCCTTTTTGGTCTGAAATAGGGTATAGATTTTGACCATTTTGGTCTGAAATAGCGTGAGGTTTGTGCACTCTGATATGGGATCTGGTAAGGTTCTTACAAGAAGCTATCTTTTTATTAATTTTCTTCCCCAAAGAACTGAAGTTTGATTAACGTTGGGAATTTGAAGCCCTTCTCAACTGTTTACGCAAACGGAATAGGGTTAGAGTCTGGTCTGAAATAGGGTATCAAATTTCAAGTCAGGTCTGAAATAGGGTAGGGAAGAATCACATATCTTGGTCTGAAATAGGCTAAGGGTTTCCAGAAGCGCGCCGCACACCCCCATCCAAATCTTCGGGGAGTACCCCCCAGGGATATCGCACAAGAAAAAGTAAAAAATTTCAAAAGAAACTGTCTCTGTTTTTATTTAGCTTCAAATCATTCCAACTATTTGAATCAAATGTACTTTACATTTTCTATATTTCCACTTCTACTAGACGTTCAAAACTTAACAGCAGACACTACAAGTTTTTATTGAAAAATGACATAAACAGGTCACACCGCGCGCGGAAAACACTCTACTCACTACCTACAACAGAATATAGTCGGGCATTAACATCGCTCATAATGCACGTGGGCATTACGGGAAAATCTGGCCCCGAGTATTGGCCGATCACAGCGCGGGTTATATATTTACAGGCTCTAGCCATATAATAAAATTCGGGACAGTGCAGTAAAGACATCAAGGGACATCTGAGAAGTTGCAAGGTGTCGGATGCCTCACTAGATTCACAAGCAAAGCTTTTACTGACAAGAGCAGGTAACTGTACTGTCGAAAACTTTGGGTACTTATTGTTCTAGACTGCGAAATACTTTTTGCTGTTCGCTCTCTTTCTCTGCCTCAAAATAAGAAATTAAGAAAAAGAAAACTCGCGGAGGCACGAATTTCGCTTGGCGCGAAGTGCCGAAAGCGTGGATTTTCCCGCGCGAGCTACACACGTCCCGCGCGTTCGTATGATGCACCAAGCGCGTTCGTATGATGCGCTCGGTCTTTAGCTTGGATACAACTGTACATGCCGCCACCAGGAGTTGTAAAATCTTCCCTAAAGGCCAAATAATGCGGGAAACATTCGTGCAACTATTCGCGCAACGATGTTGCGCTTATTATCACCTCCGCGTCGCGTGTTCAGGTTGCAGAAAGTTAGTTGCTTCTACTTTTATAAAGATTTGTTGCGTGTATAGGTGAGAACACTCTAAACTTGTAACGCATTCTTGTTGCGCGACACGTTGCACGAAAATCTTGCCTGTATTACTGAAGCGAGATAATGCAATAACTCCTGGTATCCACATTTGTTATCACCTGGGGCGCAACACCCCTCCGTCTCCATCTTCGGGTACATCCATAGATAAGTGAGGGGTAAACGAAGTTATGCACTGCCCAAATTAAAAATTCTGTCAAGATACCCGCCTATTACAATGAGACATCTTTGGCAGCTAGGGTGGATGAATACTTCCAAGGGATATATTCCTTTTGACCTAAATGAAGACAGGAAAACTCAATGTACCTTGGCACAGACTCTTACGTTTGACGATGCTCGGAACTCTTTTTTTTTTTTTGTTCCAATTGTTAAAGGCATTTTTGAGGTCAATGAAGTTCGTTTGGGTTTAACAATATGCCCGCGACACCGCGAGTGGTTTGGAATCCGCTGGAGATCCTGCAAGAAAAACTGCAGCTGTCCAAGTGAAGGGTCCGTTAAATAGGTCCATCAAATGTTTAGGTCCAATTTGAGAATTACAGTTCAGTCGATCCGAGAAGTTGCAAAGGTGTGTATACCGCAGTTTTTTGTGTGTCAGGAACTTTGTGGTAGAAACTAGATTACGTAGATGATAGAAAGCTGTTTTGTACAGTTAATTCACTTGCTTGTTCATAGAAAGGGCATTTTCAAACCATACATACGCCAGTGTTCTTGGCTGACTATTTATATACTGAGCAGCCGTTTATATATATATAGGCGTCGGCAGTATCGTGGAAGCCATTGAAGCACACCCGCAAGACAGTTTTTCATTACCTAGGGTTCGCAACACTAAAAACGGAGGTTTTCAAAAAGAAAAGGCTTAGGGTGGACCGGAATATCTACGTTTGTTTATCAAGAAATGTTTTTAGGGCAAAGGGGTTTTCTTTTTTTAGTTTAAAATGGTTAAAAATAAAACCATCAGCATTAAATTTATCACAGGCACGATCTATTTAGAAAAGTGGCACTTATTGGAGTAAACAACAGCTACCAAAAAAAACACACACACAAAGAAAACAAACAAACAAAAAACGAGTCATGCCCAGAGATGGTAGCCATACAGCATTCCAGGAGACAAGAGCAGGAAAAAACATCGGACATATTCTACCGCAGGATAGCAATAAAAAAAAATTATAAAAATCCAGGCATTTTATCTTAGGAGGTCCTTTTAACATGTCCCAGGATCAATCCCGTCGCTTCTATATGCCCTTCCTCTCATCCCCCCCCCCCCCCCCCTCTCCGGCTCTATACGTTGCAAGTTGTTAAGGGGCTCTGACTGTAAATATCGAGAATCGGCGGACAAGCTCAGAAAATCGAAATTCCTGATAACTTGCCAGAAGAACACTTTTGGGGAGCTATCTTCGAAAATATTACTTAAACCTTCTGGAATTCTATTGTTTTCGGGAAATTCGGAAAAACAGTTTTTCTTAATTTATTACGCAATAATCAGGCTTAAAATTAAACAAATTGAAAACGCTTGCTTTAAAACCGTTTGCAACACCAGAAAACAATTTTAATTTTAAATGATAGCAATACCATTATACTTTATACATTAGAATTTTTGTTTTTGTCAGCGCGAGCCTGATTTGCCCAGATTTTTTATTTCATATCATAATAGAAGTATAGGGCCAAACTTTATCACAGTGTTTATTTCAATTCGATATTAGACATACCAAGACCTATCTTAAGCCTCTGAAGTTTACTAATTTTTGCCTTTTTCGGAAGTGCACAAAATGCCTTTGTTTCAAAGAACCACCAAACCACATAAATAAAGCAAAACTCCATGCAATTCCCATTGATAGAAAGTAGAAGAGTATTGCTATCATTTAAAATTAAAATTGTTTTCTGGCGTTGCAAGTTGTTTACAAACAAGCGCATTCAATTTGTTTAATTTTAAACCTGATTTTTGCATAATTAATTAAGCAAAACCGTTTTTTCCGGATTTCTCGAAAACAATAGAATCCCAGAAGGTTTAAGTAATATCTTCGAAGATAGCTCCCCAAAGGTGTTCTTCTGGCAAGTTATCAGGATTGGCGATTTTTTGAGCTTGTCCAACGATTCTCGATATTTACAGTCAGAGCCTCTTAAGTACTTTCAATAGCATCTGAGCCTTTTCTGCTGCCTTGTCTTTCTGTGAACTGTCCTCACTTTTAAATTGAGGATCGTATGTGTGGCTCCAAAATAACGTGGTAAAAGCCAGGATGGGACCTCTCTGGTTTGTAATTTAAGACCAGTGTATATTGCGTGACAGCAACGTTTTCTCGACCACCCAAAAATGTTCGACGGTTGTAATATCAAAGGGCCTCTGCTCGCAGGGTACGGTTGTCACGGACGGCTAGGAGAAATCTCGACCTTTCTTCATCAAAAAAGAGTCATTAAGGTACGATTTGCTTTATAAATAGTTGGGTAACACTTTATTGGTTTTCTTTACCACTCTTTTGAAAAAAAAACTGAAGGCAGAAAAGCGAGTTTGTTGTAAAAAGAAAAATGTTTCAAATTTATGCAAATTTGCCGATGTTAATCACCAACAACCAAAGTTTGATTTGGCCAAAAAACGTATTTGCTAGCGAAAACCTATCCTGTTTTCGGCTGATGACTTTATTTGAGGTTCAGTTCAGTTCAGTTCAAAGTTCAGTTCAGTAAGTACCAAACATTGTGATACTTGTTTTTAAAAAAATGGAATTAGCGCGTGTTATTTGAAAACGCTGGTCATTACTTCCCCGCCTGTCAAAGTCAAAAGGTCGTCTTCGCTTGGAAAATAGGGTGTAGATAAAGCGCTCCCAAAATTTACCATTTCATTTACCCAAAAAAATTTTTCATCAAATCGTAGAGGAAAGATTGCTTATTCCAACAACTGTAGTCTCAGCTGCGAAAGCCATATACCAGAGTGCTTTTTTTGGTCCTGTATTTCAACATTTTTTAGCGTGCGACTATACCGCTTGAAACGGTTAAATTTTAAAAATCTGTCAAAAATTCTGGACTCTATCGAATTCAAATTTGACAAAGCACACATGACAAGGGGATATCCTACTTATTCTACATGGCTTTGATATTGATATTCCTGTCTTCACAATTCAAGACGAGCGGTTGATTTAAGTGACACTTTCAAGTCGTTTTTACTCGCTCCCGAGCCGTCGTCGGTAAAATATTTACCGGAATAAATTAAAACTTATATTTTTATAAATGGTTTGGGAAGACCTTTATTGTGACAAAGTTTGGCAGTTTTCGATTTTTCTATCTTGCATGGTCCTACGTGAAAGATACGGATAGCCGCTCTTAAAACTTCTTTAATTTCAACCAAATGCCACCCAATTTTGTAAACGTTTCCTGAAGTTCACTGTTACCTTTATGAAATGTATACTTTGTCGTAAACAAGCTTGGTCCAAGAAGTATCCTTGCTGCTTTCAAAATCGTTTACTTTTGACTTTTGTCCGCAGATGTAAACGAATGTAACCCATCTGGATTGTCCTCGGAGTACCAACACTTGGCTCACATCTGCCATGATGATGCTAACTGTACAAACACCAAAGGATCTTACTACTGCGCATGTCTGGAGGGATACTCTGGCTCAGGGGAGCATTGCACAGGTAAATTTCAATTACGTAAAGAACATAAGCAGCGATTAAAGACGCTTCGCGCCAGTCTTATCCCATTAATCGACAAATCCGTCAAGAGGACTGATATGAGTGGGACTAGGAACGGTATAGTATAGACAAAGGATGTCAGAATAGTATTAGGTAAAATTAGTTTGTAACGTTTTGCACTGCATTTGTATGAGAATGTGAATCACTGTCATGGCTGTAAGAAAGCTAGAACGTCGATCACTGTAACAATAATCTACCTCAAAATAGAGACAGAATATTTTCATATTTAGTACCAGAAGCACCCAATACCAAGGAACTAAGATTCGACTATTTTAACCAGAACAGAACTTGAATTTCGATTTGTTTTTTTCAGACATCGACGAGTGTACATCTGGAACACACAACTGTCACGCTGATGCCAACTGTACCAACACCAAAGGATCATTCTACTGCACGTGTCATACGGGATACTCTGGAGATGGGGTCACGTGTGAAGGTGAGCTTAGAGGCTTCGAATGTGGATACAATCACAATACGTTTAATCGAAATCAGTAAAAGTAAATGTATATAGCTGAGAACTTGGTAATACCTACTTAAGATTTTTTGATCGTCACTAAAAGATAAAAAAAAAAAAGATCTTCCGAAGGAGAGAGTTTATTCGCCTTTAGTATTGCAAGCACGTAATATACCTTACCGGCTGTATGTGTTGATAATTCTGACTCCCAAAACAGTTTCAATAAAATTCTAAGGAATGAAATTGAGGAGCCAAACCATTTCAACAGTTGGTGTGGGACCACAGTTGCCCTAATCCAGAAAAAACTCCAAGAACTACAAAAACTCAAACAATTGTGAATCAATCTAAATACGTGTTTCTATTTTAAAGACATCACAGAGTGTGATGACGGAAACTTAGCACATCATCACAGCAATTATGCCCACAATTGCCATGACGACGCCAACTGTACGAACACCAGAGGATCGTTCTACTGCACGTGTCATACGGGATACTCTGGGAATGGAATTAGTTGTGCAGGTATTTCTTAATGCAACTATAATATGACTTCTTTAGTAATAAATAATAATAATAATAATAATAATAATAATAATAATAATAATAATAATAATAATGATTATGATTATTA
Source organism: Siderastrea siderea (assembly GCA_964030785.1). Lineage (NCBI taxonomy): Eukaryota > Metazoa > Cnidaria > Anthozoa > Scleractinia > Rhizangiidae > Siderastrea > Siderastrea siderea. Next base: position 18,919,231 of record OZ034972.1, on the reverse strand, counting down.
TCATAAGATGGTGTGATTTGTATAAAGATAGGTTGTCTTCTAGAAATTGCTTTAAAGAACTTTACATATTTTAATTACCTTAAAGTAAAATCGTCACCTTGAACTACTCCTTTCAGATGTGAACGAGTGTCTCCCTGATCAGATATCAGATGAATATCTTCATCTTGCTCACAACTGTCACGCTGATGCCAACTGCACCAACACTAAAGGATCATTCTGCTGCACGTGTTTAAGTGGTTATTCTGGTAATGGCGTGGATTGCGCAGGTAGGTGCCCGGGGGGTACTCGCCTGAGTAGAACTGTGCCGCGTAGTTCTCGAAACAGCCTCAAGTTTTTTCCCCGCAATCTCTATCTTAAGTTTCTGGTCACACTTTTTGGTTCTAATTCTTACGTTGCATGTACCACTCCTTGCACTTCTTTCGTAACTCGCCAGTCTGCTACATTCAGTTTCAATGAAATTGATAGGAGAAAAAAATCAACGTTCTTACTTATCAAAATAGAACTAAAGAGGCTTCGCCCGATATTCTATATAGAACGCTAAAAGAGCAACTTTAAAATCCTAAGCGTTCTTCCTGGCGGCACATTCCCATTAAAATTTACTTTTGTTAAGAGTACTACCCCGGGATTGGTGATCATGGTGACGGTAAGGAACTCAAGACATTCTTTTATAATTTCCAGCCGTTATTTAACCCCAGTGAAATTAAGGCATGGAAACTCCTGATCCATTTTCATCGTTGAATGCATGATTTGGGGGATCGAAAACTTTCTCACAGTACCATTGAAAAAGGTGCATAAATTCAGTAAAGAAGTTTTGATTGCTCTGTCTTTGAAACCCTTACCTTACACTTTGCGAGCTTGTACACTAAATAGTAAACCCTTGAAATTTTGCTGGTAAAACGAATAAGATTCGGATAACAAGCTTTCGGGTAACAAGATGTTGTGCAAACGTCCTGTAACCCGAGAAATCGCTGCTTCCAGTGTAAATTAAGGAAGTCAGTGAAATTTTAAGGATATCGATTGTAGTTAGTTGGGTACTTTGCTGGCTTTTGAAAAAAAATTTTATATATATATAGACAGTCGCACTTGCTCAAGTGGGATTAACGTAATCTAGGATTAATGTCAACATTATTTTATCTCCAATTCAGATAAAAAAGGTTGCTTAATTCTTAAGTTTGGATTACCAATTAATCAGTTGCAGCAACTGGGGCCAGGTTTAAAATACATGCAGCAGTTGTCATTCCTAGGTGTTCGAATAAAACAATACCAACCAGGTGTTTATGCAATTGTATCCTAGACATCGAGGAATGTGCCTCAGAAAGAGACGACTGTCATATTGACGCCAACTGTACCAACACTAAAGGATCGTTCTACTGCACATGTCACCATGGTTACTCTGGGGATGGAGTCTTGTGCGCAGGTCAGTTAAATCTAATCGAGGTCGGCCAAGAATTTTTGTATTTTAGGACAATGGGATCCGGCTACTAGCTGGCCATAATAAACTGGCCTATTATCGGGCGACCTGATCAAACGGATTTTTCCAAAAGAAACTAAATGACTGCACGGAACTTTGTTCGGGCGACAATAGAGTGGCCATAACAAGGTTGCCATGTTAATGGGGTGACTGTAAGGCGAGGTTCTATTGCATATGGTATTTTTAGTGTTATCTAGGTATATGACACTGTAAGGAAAAAATGTGTGCATACAGATGTCAAGCCCGACTACCCTCGGGGACCTTGGGTTGCATCAATTCGCCTACATGTATTCTGATATGGCTCACCCTGTGTAATTGTGGCCGATAAAATTTGAAATCATTCAGTTTCGACTGTCTGTACCTTTTCGTACCTTCAGATGTGAACGAGTGTTCTCCTGATCAGATATCAGATGAATATCTTCATCTTGCTCACAACTGTCACGCTGATGCCAACTGTTCCAACACTAAAGGATCGTTCCACTGCACGTGTCATACGGGATACTCTGGAGATGGAGTCATGTGTGTTGGTATGTGAGTCCTTATATTTGGCTTCGAAAATTGTTCAGAGTTCTAAAAATATGCAACCTAAAATAAACCTATACTGATACAATTCAAAACCAAATATCTCTGACCAACGATGCAACATTTCTGAGCTTTCAGACCACGAGACGGAATAATCAAAGGCTCTCATAAGCCAACTTGTAACTGAAAATTTGACATAAAACTTAACTACTCGCATCCTACATTTTTTAGCAAACAAAGCCTTATAATTTTCCGTTTTCTTATAGCTTATGACTTAAGTACTTTGTCTTAAAGAATGTTTGTACGCAATGAATTCCCATTTGAAATAATTATATATGTGAACTGCGGATGAAAATAAGAGATGATGATGACCCTCGCAGTTAAAGATATCAACTTTATAAAAGTAATTGAATTGATAAAAGAACAAACCTGGACAAATTCAGGTTTCAACGTTCGAGCCCGAATTTTAAAGCCTGAATTTTTTCAGGCTTTTACCAACTGCTTAAGTTGATATCTTTAACTGTGATGGTCATTATCATCATTCCTTGATTTCCCATTTGGTTGCTGTAAACGTAATCCAAACAACGCTCCGGTAAAACCTTGGGCACGCAACACATGCGTTACGCTTTAAGCTTACAGCATTAAATAATGGTTTTGCAACCAGTGGATGCACCCAAGCTACCCCCAAGCTACCCCCTAGCTACCCCCTAGCTACCCCCCCTAGCTACCCCCCTAGCTACCCCCCTAGCTACCACTTGTCAACGCCGTGGAAGTTACTTGGCACTTGCCTTTTGATCTGCTAAAAAATAAAAGTTGAAAAGTTGAAAGTATTGCTACTCATCGTACATCGCAGCAGTAAATACAGAAAAGAATTTAAAAATAACTAACCTGGAATTTACAGAAACTCAACTCATCTTATTGTTGATCCACTAGCCTTCATAAATATTATCACTTCCAGTTTCGGAGAGAAGGTGCTTTCGAAACGGAAAAAAAATTGCCTACTGTGGATAGCGAAAACTTCGAGATAGCTCTTCTAGGTATATTTCTTGGGAAACTTAAATGTGACTCTAAGTCGTAGATCCTACTTCGTTATAAGGTATACCTGAAATAGACCCTTTAACAATGGAAAGCCTACAGTTGAGTGAGAAGTCGAGCGAGTGCCCTTCTATTGATCTCAATAACTGGTAAATTGCATTCTACATTGCGACTCAAAAAGTAAACATGTTATGGCCACGAAGCATGAAATATTTGCTTAGCATACAACAATGGCACCAAGCTCGTGGCGAAAAGGGTGTTGATCATGGATATAAGCCATAGAACATTAATTAACGAACGTTACTTAACATTAGTTTTTGTCGAATGAATAGTGTTTACAGTCTTTTTTTTTTTTACTTCAGATGTGGACGAGTGTTTACCTGACCAAATATCCAGTGAACACATTCATCTTGCTCACAACTGTCATAACGATGCGAACTGTTCAAACACCAAAGGATCGTTCTACTGCACGTGTCAGACGGGTTACTTTGGGGATGGAGTCACATGTATTGGTAATTGCGTGTTGTTGTTCAATAACATCAGCGTCCTCTTATAGGCTGATCAGTCTGGGCACAAGTTTCGGCAAATGGAATAAGCTAGAGAAAGAAATTGGAGAAGAAGGGGAAAGTCTCAGCAACAAAGATTTATGAGTCATTTCACCCGCTATTCTTTGTAAAAAATTTGTTAGGTACTCATGATAAACGAAATAAACTTCTATTACACGGCCGTTGTCGTGACAAAAACGCCTTCGGGTGAAGTAGCCATTAACCTCGCTTATTAACTACTCAGTTACTCATGACAAGTGAAAATACTGTATTTCGTTTTTTTCCTTTCTACGCTTAGACATCAACGAATGTAGCCCATCTGAATTATCCTCTCAGTACCAACACTTCGCTCACGTTTGTCACCTTGACGCTAATTGTACAAACACCAAGGGATCTTACTACTGCACATGTCTGAAGGGATACTCTGGAAATGGAAGAGATTGTGACGGTAAGCTACAGAGTATAAGCCTATTTTTATTATTAGAAATTAAAGATTTTAAAATAGCATGGTGCAACTGCCTTAGGATTACTCGACTCTTGGTCGCCTAAGGTGAAAACTTTATGGTAGTATCGGTAAAATGGTTGGTTCGGCTGTTCATAGTTGGTTCTCGATCTCCTTACGCTGCTTTCTCCTTTCATGACAACCACTCTTCTTCTCGCCTCTTCGGTGCTTAAGATTTCAAAACGCCGTCGTACGGAAGAGAAAGGCGATCGGAGGATCTGGTGCATGCTCCACTCGGTTCACATAACCACGCTTGGGATCTCCGTTCCTCGAGGACATCTTTGTTGAAAATTTAGTCCTTCCACCTTATAAAAAATTTTGCGCCGGAAACAGGGAAGATAGAAAGGATCGAGGTCTCGTTATTCTCTTGCATATACTGTCCAGTTCTCACTGCCATAAGGCAGAGAACTGAGGACTCAAGGTTACTTGGAATACCTAGCACATTAGCATTTCGTGTTAGGGTGAGATAGAGTCCTCGATAACAGTAAGAGCTTCTTTTACTTCTTTATTTCCAAACTTCTACTTCGTAATCCTTGCTCTCACAAAACTTTCTGTACTTGCCTAGTGTGCATGACCGTAACGCAATACAAAGACACTACATCTCTCCCTCCCTTGAGACGGGCAAAGTATCAGTCAAAAACACACACCCTTGAAAAGGGAAATATTGCTTTCTAAAACTGTTAGTCCAAAGTTTGTTCAAAGTCACCTAGTCCTTCAAATCTTCAGGTGCCCTTCTTGTCAGGTGGCGATTCCTTTTCACCGTCAACTGCTTCATACCCTTCATGAAGTTTTACAACTGATTCAACTACTTCCGTCCCTTCAGTGTGGGGCGTAAGCTGATCTTCCTCGTCACTTGGAATAAGTTGTACTGGTGCGCTGGAAGGTAGTTTCGTGAAGAATGACGCATTTCTGGTGACAGTGTGTTCTGTATTTTGGGCTGTAATCATGCTTCCTTTCTTACCTGATATCTCCCATGGTTCAAGTTTGAATGGTGTGGACATCTTGTTCTGCTTTGGCTGTATGATCAATACTTTGTCACTAACTTTTAAGTCTGTACTCTCAGCATGGCTGCACCTTGCGCAGACTCTTTCATCTCTTCCTTTCTTTTGGCATCAACTTCTGGATTCCTGACAAAATCATTAATCACGAACGACCAGCAAGTAGTCTCCATTTCAGAAGGGACCGCAGTAGTCCATGGATAGTTCTTGTCATGGGCCTTGTGGTAGAGGAGAATTTGTAGAGGCTCAGATGCTGGCTTTGGATTATGGTTATGGTTTGCAGCTTGACATTGCAGGCACTCTTTCACCATTTCTTCCCCTATTTTGTCTTTCCCTGGAAACCAGACTGAATCTCGCTGAAAACGCTTGGTCTTGACGATGTCATGGTGTCGACCATGGGCCATCATAATCACCCGTGTCGTAGTCTCTCAGAAACTGTTATGTGGGTTCCTCCATGAGGGGTTACGCCATTTGATGCTGACAGCTCCTGTTTGACCTGCTGGTACTGGCTGACGTCTTTTCCCAGTTCATGCCACCCTTGGGTTGCAGCCTCTCAAGTCTCGCAGTTGCCTTGCAGTTGGGATTGTTAAACATCGTATCCAATGGTTTGTGGTCCGTGGTGACTCGGAAGGATGATCCGTAAAGGCACAGGTGTTCAATTCCCCAGACGACTGCAAGAACTTCCCTTTCAGTTTGACAGTAGCGCTTTCACTATAAGTGAGTAAGCGACTTGCAAAGGCTATGATGTTTATTTCTTCATTTGCTGTTACATGTACTTGTGTAAGGATTGCTATCAATCCAATAGGGCGTGCATCAATGATCAGCTCTGTTTCAAGTGAAAGGTCGAAGTACTTCATGACTTTTGTAGTTGCCAGCGATCCTGGAGACAATCAAGTGCCATTGCTGTTCTGGTCCTCACACCCATTTGGCATTTTGGTGTGAAAGTTAACGGATTGGGGCAGAAATTGATGCAAAGTCCTTGATGAAACGAGCAAGGTACTGAGCTAGACCAAGAAAACTGCGCGCTTTGGTAACATTCCTGGGGGGACTGGCGTCGACAAGGAATGAAATCTTTTTGTCTTCTGTCTTGATTCCATCTGCAGAGAAGTGGTGGCCAAAGAAATCAATGGACGATTGGTTGAACAAACACTTGGCAGGATTTGCAGTTAAATTGTTCTCTTCCATCCTCTGTAAAACAGCTCCTAAAGCATCATCAAGAACAGCTTGCTGCTTGCCGAATGCTATCACATCGTCAGATGTGTTTCTTGTACCTTTGATTCCTTTAGTGCTTCTTCTATAGAATTCTGAAAGATTTCCGCTACCGAATTAATTTTACAACTGAGCCGTTAATGTCGAAATAGGCAAAGGTAGTCATGCTTCGGAAGACCTCTTGTAGCTCAAGCCGGTGGTAGCCTTGGTTCAATGCTATTTTTCTGAAGACAGTACCATTCAGATCGACGAGGTCCTGTACAGTAGGTACTGGGTGTCGTTCACGTTCTTTATCCTGATTGGCTGCTCTCATGTCGACGCATATGCGTATTCCTGTCTTCTTTGGTGCTACCACTATTGGAGACACCCAAGAGGTTGGACCTTCGGCACTTTCTGTGATGTCAAGTTTCTGTAGATTCTTGAGCTCAGTTTGAACTATAACGAACGTGGCATGCTAATCTGCAGTATTTCTGGGCAACTCAGGTCTCACACTGCTATCGAAGTGGAGTTTCGCAGTTATATCTTTCCCAGCCCGGCAATCTTTGTATTCTTCCATAATGCTATTAACCTTGGATTCCTATACACTATTAACGATATGCAGCAGTCCGAGATCAGTTGCCGTCTTGTTGCCTATCAAATTCCCATCTGTCCCATTCACTACACAGAACAGGGCGAAACTACATTTACTGGTTACTCTTGACGTGATGTTGGCTTCAAACATTCCAACGACTGGCAAGGGCTCGGAAGGTACACGTGTCAATGACATTCAATCAAGCTCCTCAGTCGATTAGACATTTCACTGTCTTACCTCCAATGGTCACGTCAGTTATTGGCTGTACGGGAGTGTATTCCTCATCAGTGGACTCATCGCCATCTCTTTCGCCTACTGCACGGACTTTCGTGGCGCTCGATCGACATCTACACACTTATCCAAAATGTCCGTTATTCATTTCGAAGAACTTTAGCGTTTCTTTCTAACGCAGGCCGACTGAGGCGTTGTCTTCGTGTACGGAAAATGCAGGAAATGGTGATAAAACGTTTACTATTTGGTGTAAGTTTTGGTGTAATCTCCCAGTGTAATCTTCTGTGAGTGTATATTATCGCTGAAACTAGAAGAACTCTGTCCAACAAGTCCAAGTCCAAACTGGCGGCCAATGATCGCACGTGGTTTTGAGAAAATCGTTGATTCCCATCGACTAGTCGCTTTAAGATGCTTGTAAATTGAGTTGCAGTTGTAGCCACCTTCGATTGCTCATCTTCGTTACCAGTTGTGGAGTCTTTGACAACGATAAGAGCTCCTTGTACTTCTTAATTTCCGAACTCGTACTCCGTAGTCCTTGCTTTTACAAAGCTCGCCCTACCTGCCTAGTGCGCATGACCGTAACGCAATACAAAGACACTACAGATGCCATTTTCTCCCACTTATTTGTTCAGTATTGGCATAGCGGTAGGCACTTTATCGATGCGTTTCTTAGTTTTTGCAGTAATACATAGGTTGTTGGTGATGGTTGAGCACATGTAAGTGAAATTGTGCGGCACTTCCAAGTGTGCCAGGTTGAAACGACAACATGCCCCATGACGTTCGTCCTCTGGCTTCAGGCTAATGGTCAGGCCGAACTTGGTCCCAGGCTACTCTTTTCCAGTTGTTGATACCAATGTTGTAATGTTTGAGATTTTATAGCGTTTTGTAGTGTCCACTTGTGCTGTCCTCCATAGATACGGCCTGTGTCATGTTATTCATGGTGAGTGAATGTTCATTGTGAGTGAATGTTCATTGTTCGAAGCCTCCGGCTTCGGCTGCTAACAGTTACCGAGACCTTGATTATTCCGGATATCGCAAAAACCGAATCTAATAATTGTTTTGTTATACATTGTTTTACAGGTAAACAAAATAACGGCACACAGTTTCAACATTTGTGTCCTTCTTGTCTTCCGGCTTCTGAACGCTTTTTTCCTTAAGGTATTCGTGGAACAGTTCCTTCGCAATTTTTGTCAGCCTTCTTTTGTTTTCCGAGTCTGTTTGTTTCAGCAATTTTTCAATTTCTTGCTCGGTTGAAGAAGCGAATCGACGAGCCATGAATTTACTTCGCTTTCAGATACCTCCCACATTGCTCTTCACTAACCTGCTAGCAGATTAGTGAATAATCTGTAGGTTGCGCTGATTCCCAGAATTAACTGTAGGCTCTTAGCCAATGAAAAGACAGACAGTGACTACAATGTATAATAATTGATGTTATTGGGATGAAGTCTTACTTAATCTACAGGTTTACCAATGTGGGTCAGTAAATGTAACCTTGTCCCAAAGCAGATAGTGTCCGTTCGCATAAGCATGCTCTGAAACGGCTGAGGTAAATGCTAAATGAGTACGTGAAAATTCCAGAAGCGTGGATGCCCAGGGTCAAACAACGCAACAGCCGATCGGTACCACAGAAGACCGCAGAGGGAGCGGCGTCTAATCAAAACAATGGGGATCGAAATCCTCCAATCACAAACCACCTCAGCGAGGATCGAAATGTACCAATCACAAACAGTTGTGGTGCTGCACAGTGGCACATGCCTAGTCGACATCATCCCCTGATGAACATGATCAGCAGTAAGCAGCCGAAACATCGCGATCCGCCTCAAAGTGGCAATATCGTGAGACAAACAATTAATAAAGTTATCATACCATATCTTATTGCAACATTATTCACGATAAATGTACGATTTTCATGAATGGAGAACGGAGAACACGTCTTAATCACATTTGTTCTGTAAGCAATTTATAAACGGTGACGTCACTTCAGTGACGTAACCGGTTTTACATAATATGTAAGAGCCTAAAATTTCAACGATGGGCGCGCGATGTTTGTCTCCGCCTGTAAAGCCCGGCGGTACCCTATGGGTTCTGGAATGGGGGTGTGCCACACAGAAGAGTGGCACACAGAAGAATGGGAGTACCTCGCCCGGACTGTGAAGTTTCTGGATTCGATCTCGATCAACTAGGGTTTTGCTTCCAAGTGATGTTTTGGTGGACTGAGGTTTGCCAGGTTTTTTTGCTAGTGTACTTGCCCGAGTGATACAATTTCCGAAAAAAGCAGACAAGGCAACGAACTCAACTTGGTTAGAGAATTCCCATGCATATGTGGTTTGTCTTCCTTTCCCTTTTCAATTTCCAAGCCGAGTTATCAGTGGTTTTTTGAAGGAGCTTATTTTGTTTACCAAGCAGAGTCAATTCGAATGCGAGAAAAGTGTTAACTGAGACTGGGAAGCAAAAAGGGCCTGAATGTGCGAGCTGAATTTGAACACTTTCCTGCTGTTCGAAGGCAAGCAAACGAAAGTTATTCGGCTGTACGTTGAGACGCAAAACAAACACGTGAGCTAAAAATAACTTTTATACTGTGGGAAATTAAGAAATGTAAACAATTATTATGCAAATCGGCCCGCTTTGCCTCGCGATTCGAGAAGCAAAAAGACGAAAATTATTATTGCGGACTTGACTTGCGACAAGAAAACATACTCCTTAAATCGTTGGCATTATTTTATAGGCAGATAAATACCGTAATAAAAGGAACAACTGTTTGCGCCTGCAAAGTATTTTCGTGCAAGTTTGTGCAGGATCTTGGTGACACGTGCAGAAACTCACGCAATACGCTTTCAGCGTGAGAATACATCCGGATCCGAGAACACCGGGGTCTAATAGCGATAATGAAGTCAGGTGTTCCCCAGAAAGGTAGAAAATCTGAGATTTGAGCCTTCGGAAGACGGAGTTGCAGTGTATTGTTGTCAGCCAAGTTTCTGCTCACTTGCATACGAACACATAAGTTGTGCACATTTGTGACAAGGTAAAAGAGGAAACGTCACCGGTTTTGCATGCACTGCATGCCTATGTTTTTCCTTCTCAAGATATTGATGAATGCACAACTGGAGCTCACAACTGTCACGCTGATGCCAACTGCACGAACACCAAAGGATCATTCTATTGTACGTGTCATACGGGATACTCTGGAGATGGAGTCACGTGTATTGGTAAGTTGTACGGTTAGCACGTGATTGCATGACTGAATAGCCAGCTACGCTATTTTCTCTAAACGATGTCACTACAGTAGAAGTTTACTTTAGTCTACTTTAGTTATACCGATGATATTTGAGATCTAAATTAAATCACCAAAACTTTGAATTCCCTTCCTGTTTCGTAACACTTGGCTTTGTCATTTTTTAAAGATATTGCAGAATGTGATGATAAAAACCTAGCACCTCACCACAGCGATTATGCCCACAACTGTCATGCCGACGCTAACTGTACCAACACCAAGGGCTCATTCCACTGCACGTGTCATACGGGATACTCTGGGAACGGTGTTATGTGCTCAGGTATAGAATATCTTTCATAACAGACCCACTTTGGTTCCCAAAATAAAAGCTATTTCATTATCATATGGCAAGCAATTCTCAAGGCTAAACGGAATACTCTGATTGGCTATTTCTCGGTCAGGTTTTTTTCAGTACGCACCATTAACGTGGAAATGGTCTGTTTGCATATTTCGCTCGCGCCGTCTCACCCCCGGAAATTCAAATCGCAAACACAAAAGTATAAAAGTTTCATCTGTAAAGTTTTAGAGCTGTAGTTAAAAACGAAAAAATTCTTGAAGAAGAGTATCTTCCAGAAACTTACGAGGAATAGAAACATTTACCGAACGAGTTTTTTATAGTTAATAATACGAGGGAGAAAAATTTTGAGACTTAGACGACGCGACATTAGCGAGAGCCAGCAGAAACAAATTCATATTTTTATTATATCATTTACGACCGGACGAAAGGTCAGTCATACTAAGAAAATGATTAATAGCATTAACACTCTACTCCGTTATGTGAAAGCGATTGAAATTCTGTTGTGCGTTCTTCCTTTCAGATGTAAACGAGTGTTTCCCTGATCAAATATCTGATGATTATCTTCATCTTGCTCACAACTGTCACGCTGATGCCAACTGTTCAAACACCAAAGGATCATTTTACTGCACGTGTTTAAATGGTTATTCTGGTAATGGAGCGAATTGTGTAGGTAGGTGGGGTGTCAGTAAAACGCGGGGTCGGGGTCGGGGTCGGGGTCCATTGTTCTTTTGTTTCGTTTTCTGTTGTCTTGGCCTAACCAAAACATAAAACCGAAAACGAAACAAAAGAACAATGGACCCCGACCCCGACCCCGACCCCGACCCCGACCCCGCGTTTTACTGACACCCAGGTAGGTGATACTGATACTGAGGACTCAACACGAAAGGTATTTGTGTCAAAAACAAGGAATTCTTCTGTTATTCTGCAAACCGAGGTACCTCCTGATCCATACTTTTAGAGCCTATTTACAGTAAATAATAAAACGATTGAAGGCAAAGTTGAATATTGGCGAGGTAAAAAGCATTTTGACAAGATAAAATTCACAAGTGATGTTAAAGATCTTGCTGGGCTTGTTTCAGTTTTTTTTTATTCGGGATAGGGCTATTAATTTTCCTGCCTTTCTTTGCACCCTCAGTTGGGCTAAGTAATCAGCCAGTTCTGGTTCACTGCGGTGAACATAAACAAAATAAACAAAATGGCAAAGCTTTCATTCAATTTACTCTTACCGAGCCAAAGTTGGACAGTACATGTGCGTACCCTAGCCAATAATCCTTCCTTTTCGATTTATTATTTACTGGAGTTTCTTCTTTCTTTTTCTGAGAGACTGAATTTTACATTGTTTTCACTATTCTGAGTTTGATTTTCGTACGAAATCAGTGTCAAGGACATCGATTTTCCGTAGTCGGTTTCTGTTTTGAATGCTGCTGTTTTCTTTCAAGTAAATCTCCTAAACGTGTCTTAGAAGTCAGGGGTATTCAAACCATCTTCCATCCGTCCTAAAATGTATCATTTTTTCAACTTATGTGAGCCAATTTATCAAGACGTATAGCACTTGACGAAATGGCTCGTTAGAGATTTATAATGTGATGGTTTCGTGTTTTTTTTATTTTGGGTCAAGCTAGGGGCAAAAATGCTTGAAGCCCAAGTAGTGATATGCTTGTATTATAGACATTGAAGAGTGTGCCACAGAGATAGACAACTGTCACATTGACGCCAACTGCACGAACACCAAAGGATCGTTCTACTGCACTTGTCATACGGGATACTCTGGAGATGGAGTCACTTGTGTCGGTATGTATTTTTTTTTTCATTTGATTGTTTTGCTTAAATATAACTCAATGTAAAAACAATACAACCGCATCTATGTAACGAATACTCCATGAAAAGAACATATATCGAGGGAGGTTTGTCAGAAATATTGAGTTGCCAGGATTTGAACGTTGGATGAAAGTGTCTGGCACCCGCTCTGCGAAGCTTAGACTGAGGTCCAGCATTCTATTCGACGGAACTGTCTTCTTCGTTGAATCCGCCTCAGTTCTTTTCCCACTGACTACTGACTATAATGCATCTAATTTTATACTGTGCTATAACGATTGTAGTCAAAAAGGACCAGCTGCCTGTTCTTTTACAAGATAATCGTTAATGATTGCCATCCGAGCTGGATCGCAATTAGCTCCGATCGCAAATAACACTATCAAAATAGATTTCAAACCTAAAAAACAAATAAATTAACACAATAAAAATAGTTTCACACTATAATTAATCTAACAACAAAAGACGCTACTTATCAGTTGAAAAATGTGGCCTGAACGGGATTTCAATCTGTGAGCTTAGTTGCGAATACCAGAGAGCTAGAAGCCTACCATTGAACCAGGCCAATCATTCTGTATGTGCGCTTAAGGTGGTAATGTTTTTCTCTTTATTTGCAATTATTTTACTACTTTTAGATGTGGACGAGTGTTTCCCTGACCAGATATCAAATGAATATTCTCATCTTACCCACAACTGTCACGCTGATGCCAACTGTACTAACACCAAAGGATCGTTCTACTGCACATGTAATACGGGATACTCTGGGAACGGTGTCACGTGTGTTGGTAGGTTGCAATTAAGAGTTTATTACGTGTATCGGCGGATTTTCAGGGTAGATTCACCCCGAGTTTTTATTCGTACGACTCTACCAATCCACTAGAATTGGAATTTGACGATGCAGGCTTTAATTATTATTATTAATGCCCGTGTTGTGTAACGGAGAGCCAGCCAGCATTTACACAAAATGATTTCGTTTGGTCGTTTATGGTTACCGCGTTATCCTCATTTACAAATGCACCCTCCTAATCCTGGATATTTTGAACAGAAATTGATTCCCCCATAAACGTCATAGGATTTATTTCTATTTCTGTCACCAACTGTACCTCCTCCACTGTAACAAGATGTGTCTTCCATAATATAACAACATGGCAGAAATGAACTCTTGTTCCGTGATAATAAAAAAACTCATGACAAGAGACTGTTAATGAAACGTTTGTCAGTCAGCAATCTTGAATTTCCTGGATAATATTAGTGTTAGATATTGAAGTAGTCAAGATACAGTTTCCATCTTATGAGCTGTTTACCCTTCGTTTTCACTTTCAGATGTGGATGAGTGTTCTCCTGATCAGATATCAGATGAATATCTTCATCTTGCACACAACTGTCACGCTGACGGCAACTGTTCAAACACCAAAGGATCGTTCTTCTGCACGTGTCATACAGGATACTCTGGAGATGGAGTCACGTGTGTCGGTAGATGCTCTGATTCGTTTATTTGCTCTTAATCAATTTGATAGACAGGCCCAGTGCAATTACTGAAGAGTGTAGTCACCGGAGTCAAAAAAGAACGAACACCATTCATGATCTATTTGTTTTCTATTTACAGACATAAACGAATGCGACCCAGATGGATTATCATCCGAGTACCAACACCTGGCTCACAATTGTCATGAGGATGCCAACTGCACGAACACTAAAGGATCATACAACTGCAGCTGCCAAGAAGGTTATTTGGGAAGTGGAAACGAGTGTTACGGTACGTTGCAATGATAATTATGTCCCGGTATGATAATACTATTATCTTGTTGGTGCGGTATGTGATATAAAATAGGTCCGCCCAATGCAGGCATGCCGTAACTGCGACATTGAGACATATGAAATACTAGTCCACCGCAAGCAATTTTTGTAACGGGGAACGTTTTCCACCTTAAAACTGTGCAAACTCATCGTTGGACACCCCTTCACCTTAAATTTGTATTTTCCCGAGCTTCATAAAAAAAGGAAAGAAAGAAAAAAATAAGCACTTCACTAGGGTTTAAACTCGCGCCCTCGTCAGATAAAACTTCGAAGTGACTCGTTGTAGCATTTTTTGGAAGAAGATAACTTTTTAGAGGTTTTTTTTTTAATTGATCCTAAATATATGCCGAGACCCTCCAACGATTAGCGAAGGTAACTATTTCCGTTCTTGATCCGCTAATAAGCAAGTGAGAAGGAATTCACTTAACATGGCTCCGGTGCGCAGTTTTTGTACAACCACATAAAGGAAAGAGCTCTTTTTTTCCTTTTAACCACGCTGTTTTTGAGACAAGTGCAGCCTGACAGCTCGAGAACCAAAAAAACTTGGTGGCTCTAAGCCTTGAAACCTGTGAAAGCGATATTCCATTATAGGGAGGCTCCCAAAATAGCCTCGCCTAACAACAAATTTTAAACGTTTCCTTATATTGTACTGCTTACAGCGATTCAGAAAACAATCCACTATCTCTTTTCACGAGGAGGGCAAGCATACACAAGGGTATCTTACCCCGATGCCTATGGTACAAGTGGCGTGGCTAAGTGGCCAAGCCCTCTTCTTCGATCAGTAGATGGATTTGTAACACGTTAGTCCCATGTTCAACTCTTAGGCTACACTTTGTATTGCGTAAACAGCCAACTGGCTAGCCTCCTGACTAGCACTGCTCATTATATTGAAATTTAATGCAACCTTAATCTAACAACTTTTAAGTTGTTTATTTGCTGAGATATCATCGCCTGATGAAGACTAACAGTATTGCAGTCGAAACGTCGCGATCAACAACTCAAAGCGATTCCATCTTGAGACAACCGAATAAACGTTCATCTTGCCTATCTTACACCACGATGAACAATAAACACATCTTTAATGACACATCTTTTCTTGTAATAACATATTATTTTCTTGAAGTATTTATGGTTGTGCTTTTGTTTTTTGCATCCCTTCGGTTCAAAAAGATGTTGACGAGTGTACGACTGAAGCTCACAACTGTCATGCTGACGCCAACTGTACCAACACCAAAGGATCGTTCTACTGCACGTGTCATACGGGATACTCTGGAGATGGAGTCACGTGTCAAGGTAAAGATAGATCAGACTTTTGTTCCACAATTTAATTGTAATCAATTTATTTTAATTTTAGCACTCTATGGACCTAATTCTCAGAGGCAAATTTCTTATGATTTTTTAACAATTTTTGCTCGTTTTGAATGCAGATATTACTGAGTGTGAGGCGGACAGCCTATCGCAGCAGCACAGCCATTATTATCATAACTGTCATTCTGAAGCAAACTGCACCAATACCAAAGGATCCTTTTACTGCACGTGTTTGAATGGATATTCTGGAAACGGCGTAGATTGTGTTGGTAAGGAATATTTTCACTTTTCAGGTAACAGGAAAGCCCATTGGGCATTTTAACCGGCCATTCTGACCCTCCCCACCCCGAGGTTTCACAAATGTTAGCGCGATCCTCTTTTTTTAAGAACCGGCGTGACGAAAAGTGTGATTGTGTGACACAGTATTTTGACTATAGCGGTACTGGATGATGTAATGTTTAAACTCTGATGACTCAGCTTATCTTTCTTATCGCTCTATTTGTGCTGAAAAACGCAAATTCACTCAAACGTTGAGTGTCGATATGAATTCGTCCACAACTGAGAATGCTCACACAGGGACGACGAAGTATTTAACTGTTGTGCCTAGACCTTAAATGCAAACAGTGAACATAGCAGTAGAATCAAAATATAACGCTTGATAAACACGAGCTCGAGCAGATCGTCAGAGTATGGGGCACGTCAAGGCATATCTCATAATGTGATGTTTAAATCCGGTTTGCTAACCCGGTAATCCGCTTGCAAAAGTAAACAAGCGAGCGGGGACGAAAGTCGCCCACGTCTTTGAAAGCTAACGCGCCTGTCGAGCCGCAATCGATTTCGCGCTCACTCGCCTGTTTTTCTTTTCGTTCACTATCTCTGAACGGAAAGTGAGACTGCTCGTAGCCTTTAGCGAACACCACACGCAAACCACACAAATCCGTCGATAACATTCAGATATTTTCGTTCTTTCAATGCAAAAAGACTCGTAACACCTGCCTTATTAATTAATCTCCTTATTAATGACGATTCCTTCGTATCAACTTCTCGCCTCAAATAAACACTCATCTCTCTCCATTCACAAGAACTATCATGTACTGATGGTGCAATCAACTAATATTACATCACCATACTAGTACCAATTCCTTCTCTTCCTAGCCCACGCCGGCAAAACGCAACTGTCCTTTTTGTCCGCTGCGAAATACAAGTTAGCCAATCAGAAACCTTACAATCCACTTCGCAAACCACCCCCGCCCCATAAGACACCAAGGGAAACCGCCTCTCACGCAGCACAATATTACGCCGCTCCTATACAAAACGCAACTTTCAAAGCAAATCACATTCACAGGAGCGTGACATGCTCCTGACATTCACAAATCCCTCTGACTCCCACATTTTTACACCCCTCAAAATGTCAATCCCAATAAAAAAAAAAACTCCTGCGCTCAAAAAATTTTCACCATAACCACTAACTAGATCAGACAACACAGCCAATTTCGCATTCAATCCTATTAGCTCCTTTACTCAATTGCGCATGCGTTATACAAGAGCAATACAAAAAAACCCCAAACTTAAACAACCCTTCGCCGTTCATATCTTAAATACTGTAAATTAAAGACAAAAACATAGGAAGGTAACATTCAGAAGACTAATATGAGCATGCTTCTTATATAAGACAGTACCGCTCTTGAGTACCCGTACCACAAGCTTTACAGCACTTTCTTGGTATGTTAAGCCAACTTGCTTTCAGGAAAAACCGTGCCCATTTTATAAACCGGCGATCATGGCGACGGCCGGTTAATTAGGAAATAATAGCAAGTGAAGCCATGTTTAAATCGCACGCTTAACATCGCACGCTTTTCAGGTAACTAGGAAATAATGAGGAATGTGAAGCCATGTTTAAATCGCACGCTTAACAAAATGGTAATTTTTGAGGAAAATAAACTTTGATATATGTACCTAATCTGAAAACATTTTGTTAAGTGAAGGCGCCGGCGTTTCTTGGATTCTGTTGATTGTAATCAGTATTTTTGTCTGCTGTATTATCGATCATTTACAGTACGTAACTTCTTCTTAGTTCTCTTATACTTACATTACTTTGCAGACAAACTTCTGCTTGTAGAAGCTTCAAAACCTTCCCTAAGCTGTCACCATATCGATTTGCCATATCGTAAAAAGCTGAATAATTTTTGAAAAATACCTCACTTATTCAAATTTCGAGGATTTAATAGCGTTTGCTTGTCTCCCATGCAAAATCAATCTACCGCCTGTAAGTCAAAAGATAATCACTGTGGTTGTTCGCCTTCATGGCAGTTTTTTCGTATCTGTAAATCATTCCTTTTGCCATTCCTTTTGGTAATTTTTGTTATTATGCTCTCCAGATGTGAACGAGTGCCTACCTGATCAGATATCTGATGACTATCTTCATCTTGCACACAGCTGTCACGCTGATGCTAACTGTTCAAACACCAAAGGATCGTTCTACTGCACGTGTTTAAACGGTTATTCTGGTAATGGCGTGGATTGTGTGGGTACGTAGAGAGGGAAGTAAAGTTCGCTGCTTTCAAATAAACTTAAAGATGTGAGAACTCCTGATCCAATTAATCGTCTTATTTTAAGGGTTTGGGATCTCTTTTTGTAAATAGCTCTTGTGCAAGTAAATTGAATGTACGTATCGTTAGCTTTGGGACTAGCTAACCAGAAGCTACATCCACCGCCATGCAATCCCAGGATATCAACTTATTGACCTGTTAATCTACGTTATCATGAATCGATAGTGTTGTGGAATATAGCAAACAACGCTTTCACGACCTGGCCGACAAAACTACAAGCATTCCTGAGATTTTAGCGAGCAAATGGTTTAACACCTTTCTCGCTAAAATGGTGACGTCAGCTGAGTTGGCCATTGCTATTATGGCCAGCTTACCTCCCACCAAAATAAGAACAACGAATTCAATAAATTCAAAACATAAAGTAGCTTGATTTCTGTTTAAAGAAAGAAAATGCCAACTACAGCATGGACTTATATACATGAGCATCTTAAACTACCAGTTTCGTAAAAATATTTTTTTCTCCACGTATAGAGGAACAGGAGGGAGGACGTGCATTTCAAACGAATTCGTCCTCCGCGAAGCTCGGTTGGAGAACTAAGAAACAGTAGCAAGCGGAACGACTCTATACTTAAGAGCTTGAAAAACGTGATCCTTCTATTATATTTTCAGATATAGAGGAGTGTGGCACAAACACACACAACTGTCACACTGACGCCAACTGTACCAACACCAAAGGATCATTCTACTGCACGTGTCATACAGGATACTCTGGAGATGGAGTCACGTGTGTTGGTAAATAAATTAACAATGCGTTCAAAAATAGCATGCTCCATCTATCTTAGCCCGCTTTTTGGAAACCTATTCAATACGTATTTTAATCACATTACAAGTATTTAATAGCATTACAATAATTGTATAAAGGACACACTGCTTCTCAATCAATGGGTTACCTTGCCAGGAATCTCAGGGTGTCCATCGACCCTGTCTGCTCTGCAAGGATTGCCCTGACAATTTGAAGTAGGCCACTTTTCTTGGTTTCTTGAAGCACTATTCGATCCTCTATCGACATAAATTGGATGATGCGAGGCCTTACAGGGTTTATTTGCCGCTACCAGTGACTACAACAGCAGCTTTGGTGACGGAAGATTTTTTATTTTATTAGGTAATTCATAAAGCAAAAATTATTTGGCTGTGCAAAGGTGGATAGTTTAAAACATTTTTGTGGCCACTAAAACGACATCATTAGTTGAATATAGATTGGACAAGAATACGATTCCGAAACGCTGGGCCACACATTAATAGCTCAAAACTTGCACTTCCTGTGGTTTGACCTCTCGTAAGCGACCTCCTCCCTTGCCATTCTGGGAGGTTGCTTGCGGGAGCTTCTGTTGTATTTCTTTTATTTTCTTCTTCCCTAGTTCATAATAAATAAAGAATTCCTTTTTGCTAATATTGTTCTTTTACGTTCAGATGTGAACGAGTGTCTTCCTGATCAGATATCAGATGAATATCTTCATCTTGCTCACAACTGTCACGCTGATGCCAACTGTACCAACACCAAAGGATCGTTCTATTGCACTTGTCATACGGGATACTCTGGAGACGGAGTCACATGCTTAGGTATGGGAGTTGGTTTCGTGTGGCGTATGCTAGCAACAATCAAAAATTGAGCAAGAGATCCACCACCTTTGATGCGATGTAAAATCATGTTTCATCAAAATTGTTGAAAAGTTGCACAAATGCGAATGTGACCCGACAAGGGCGACCATCTACAAAAGAGACACAATGAACATGACGAGTAACAACTTTAGACTCAAAAAATTATTTGTTGTCCTAAATCTTGTTTTTGTGCCTTTTTGTATTGTCTCAGATGTGAACGAGTGTTTCCCTAACGAAATATCAGATGAATATATTCACCTTGCTCACAACTGTCACGCTGATGCCAACTGCACCAACACCAATGGATCGTTCTACTGCACGTGTTACACTGGATACTCTGGAGATGGGGTCACGTGTGTCGGTAATTAGTTCAGTGATTTTTTGAAATAGTTTCAGCCTGTTCTGGATTAATCGCACACTTGTATTGATAGACCAGATCAAGCAAATTTTTTTAGCGAACAAAGCAAGTCATAAAGAAAAGAGAAAGAACAGGAAAACGAAAAAAATATATATTTTGAATTATTTTATAAAGGGACGAAATAAACAAATTGGAAGATCTGATTTCTATTTGCGTTTTGAGCAAAGATTTCATAACCTTAATCTTTGTCCTACAGACATCAACGAATGCAATCCATCGAGCCTGTCCCCTGAGTATCAGCACCTGGCTCACATCTGTGATCCTGATGCCAACTGCACAAACACTAAAGGATCCTATAATTGTGGCTGCCAAGAGGGTTATGCAGGAAATGGAAAAGATTGCAACGGTAAAAATTGTATTTATTTCCAAGTGTAAATTTTCTTTGGTAGAGATGGGTAGGGCAGAATAAGGGACTCTGTTCAGTGGAGTTTTCTGTAGCAGTTACTGAAACCTACATTTAAGGATAGCAAAGGTGTTACTAACAAAGACTGTAATAGTAGCAGTAGGTTTCACAAATATGACGAAAGTTGAAACAAATGCTCATCAAATGCGCCATTGTACCACTCTTTTGGAAACCTTGCGTAAATAATATTTCTCCCTTGGGGTCGCCCGATTAGACCATATAACAAAGTTCACTGAACAAGTAAAAAGCCACTACCCATCTATTAAATTTAGTGCTGAGATATCTGAAAATGAAGCCTCTTTCTCATACACTGTTGCTCACCAAGGTAAGAGATTCAGAAACTCGTCGGTGCTTAATGTTAGGACGCATTTCAAGCTCGCTGAAACATTTCAATGCACACGTTTCTCATCGTGCCACTCAGAAGGGTCATGAAAGGCTCCATCAAAGGTAAGGCCTTGAGGCTTCCAGAACAGACTCTTCGGAGGCAACTATTCGAACACGAATCGAAGATTTTAATATCTGCCTTACAGGGAAAGGTTATCCACGTATGTTAGTAAGCAAAATCCTCTCTGCAATACGCTGTAAAATAGACAACAAGCCTTCAACAAAAACTTACAGAAGAGAAAGAGAAAACGATCCTGCCTTTTGTGACACAATATGACACAATGTCAACTGGCGGCTCCTAACTGCAAAAAAATTCTTTTAATAAACGGGCATCTGATACAAAAACAACCTCGACGCAGACAGATTTACAGAGAAACTACGATCATGTCATATAATGGAGGAAACCCGTATAAGGTTACTCCGGACCTTCGCAGGTGTCCTCAGGGAAAAAATTCGTATGCGCGCCATTTTAAAGGAAAACACGGCAAATTATATATCGTTGGAAAGCTTAATAAATGTACATTTCGGAAAAAAATATAAATTGCCGGTTTCTTCAATTCCGCAAAAGAAAATCGTAACCAACCGCAAAAATGACCATGTGTCATTTAATTGAATTAATAGAGTATCAAATCCAAGCACATTGGCAAAATAACTGTACAGTGTAAATCCCAAAGGATCAATTATCAGAAGTGTGTCAGCATTTTTCGATATCCTGACTGGTTATTTTTTAATTAATCTGTCAAGTTGGAGAAGCAAAGAATACGCGATGGGCATTGCATTGAAGATCGCCACGGGTGAAATATTATAAATTTCAAAAATCCCCGACACACTTTTCTTTCACAACATCTAAGGAACGTTTAGGCCAAATTTCACAGAAATCTGCCGAATTTTGGTACCCTATTAATTCGTTTGTTTTCCGGAATAACGCATGGTCATTTTCGCGGTCATTTTTGCAATTTTCTTTTGTGGAATTTAAAAAACTGGCAATTCATATTTTTTTAAATCTACATTTATTAAGCTTTCCAACTATATATAGTTTACCGTGCTTTCTTTTAAAGTGACGCGCATACGAAGTTTTTCCCGGAGGAGACGGGTGGACACCCGCGAAGGTCCGGAGTAACCTTAAGGTACACTCGTTCAAGCAAAACCTTAAGAAAGACACGTGGGGTAGAGGCGCGATTCAAGGCTTGCCACCCCCATTGAGTTGTGCAAATGAAAGGAAGGTAGCAGTTTTGTTTTGTCAATTACACTGTATCATTTCAAATATCTACAAAGAGTGGTCAACTAGAAAAAACGAAAATTAAGTTTGTGTTTTTCCTGACCATTAATTGAATGCTTGAACTTGCATCGAGACTGTTTCAGACTTTCACTTAGTTTTTTCAGTTAAAAAAAATGATGGCGAAAATCTTCAACTACGTTTCCCAAAATCAACCATTTTTATTTCCCGTTCAAGATATTGATGAATGTACATCTGGAACACACAACTGTCACGCTGATGCCAACTGTACCAACACCAAAGGATCGTTCTACTGCACGTGTCATACGGGATACTCTGGAGATGGAGTCACGTGTGTTGGTTAGTGAATAACATAATTTACAACACTATAACCCGTGAAAAACAGTTTCCCTTCTTTTACATTATTACACATTACTTCTTGCACATTATTTTGAAGTCAAGTACACCTGCTCATTCTGTATTGAGTGGGTGTCTGCTTGTAAGGCTGTACGTTAATGTAGAGGTATCTAGAACAATGGTTGGGGTGTTCACGTAGTAGTTAACTTTGTTGACTTCATTTTTGAAATTCTTATTGTTTCTCTTAAAGATATTAGCGAGTGTGACGACGAAACCCTAGCTCCTCATCACAGTAATTATGCCCACAATTGCCATGACGACGCCAACTGCACGAACACCGAAGGATCATTCTACTGCACGTGTCATACGGGATATTCTGGTGATGGCGTTAGATGCTCAGGTAATATATTTCAAACATTATATACGGTAGGAACGAGGAAATAAACAAACTTCTTCTTCCTGCACGGTTTTCAACTTCACGTCTATTTATAACTACAATCTAACATTTCAATCGTTTTTCACAGTTATGTCCATAATAAAAGCATTTTGGCGTATGGTCTTCCTTTCAGATGTGAACGAGTGTTTCCCTGATCAGATATCTGATGATTATCTTCATCTTGCTCACAACTGTCACGCTGATGCCAACTGTTCAAACACCAAAGGATCATTCTACTGCACGTGTTTAAACGGTTATTCTGGTAATGGCGCGGATTGTGTAGGTAGGTGATGCTCATAAGTGCCTATTCGTCATGGCACCAGAGCAATAAATAGTTCATTATCTTGACAATATCTATACCAGCCAATAACAACAACACCACCGTCGGTTCCATAACATAATAAGATATTTCAGCTTTTTGCTACAACCCATAAACTCCTGATCCATATACTTTATTATTTGAATTTTCGCCTCTCTTTTTGAATAATTTATTCCTTTATCAAGCGGGATGCTGCTGACTAGAGAAAAAGTGAAATACCAGGTAAACCAGGAACCTTTTTGCATGACCAGCAGTGGGTGAAGATTTGGGATAAAACCCAAAAAGTAATACACTTGAATTTTAGATATCGAGGAATGCGCCACAGATACAGACAACTGTCACGCTGACGCCAACTGCACCAACACCAAGGGCTCTTTCTACTGCACGTGTCACTATGGTTACTCAGGAGATGGAGTCATGTGTGTCGGTAAGTTATGCGAGTATTTGAATCCCCCACGACACAGAATTGCTAAACAGAAACACAGAGTCGTTAAGACGATGCCAGTTTTCTAATTAATTAGTGTTGACCCTTGATGCAGGAAATCTTTGTACCATTACCAGCATTTAATTTATTTACTTACAGATGTGAACGAATGCTTTCCTGGTCAATTACCTGACGACTATCTTCGCCTTGCTCACAACTGTCACGCTGATGCCAACTGTTCAAACACTAAGGGATCGTTCTACTGCACTTGTCATACGGGGTACTCTGGAGATGGAGTCACATGTCTAGGTAAGCTAATTTCCTTGAACATTACAAATTAGACCTTCTAATGATGATTAAACAAATTTTATTGGTCAGTAATACAGAGTGCTCGAATGTTGGGACGCTTTTGGGGTAGTTCTTCTGAAAGACGAGCGATCTGCAATTTGGTTTTTCGTGCTATCAGCTGTTTGATGCGATAGTTTTTTGGGATAGTTTTTTGGCCTGGTCAATAACCTGACGACTATCTTCATCTTGCCCACAACTGTCACGCTGATGCCAACTGTTCAAACACTAAGGGATTGTTCCACTGCACTTGTCATACGGGGTACTATGGAGATGGAGTCACATGTCTAGGTAATCTAATTGCCTTGGACATTACAAATTAGACCTTCTAATGATGATGAAACAAATTTTATTGGTCAGTGATACAGAGTGCTCGAAAGAAAAGACGAGGGATTTGCATTTTGGCTTTTCGTGCCATCAGTTGGTTGATTCGATAGTTTTTGGCTTAGTGTTCAGGTGTCTTGTGGGTTTGCCAACGCGATATTTACTGTCTGCTTGGCCAGGACATGTCGAGGTAAGCTTTTGTCACATCGACGAGAAAGAGCTTCGTTAAGACTGGCATTTTCCTCAGTACAATTTCCTTGAAGGAGCCTGGCCGCGAGCACTGTGTCGATGCCCCTTCGCGTATTTCTAAAGCCAGGTTGTGGCTCAGGTAATAAGATTTCGACAACAGCGTCCATGAGGCGACGCTAATTGTTGGCTGTTATGATAACCAGGTACTAAGTTTTCAACAACGCTGAACAACGTCCACGAGGGAAGTTTTTGCATTCAAACCGGTTTCATTTATGTTTGTAGATAGTGCCAATTATTTCATTTAATCTTTAACGTCCTTATTTTGCCATATTAACCCGAGCAATTCGAGCAGCTGATTAAGAAGCGTTTGGCCTCATCCATGCTTGAAGACCTCCGCGGAATTCCATCTTCTCCCAGGGCTTTGCCATTTTGGGGTGTATTGATAGCTTGTAATTATATGGCTTCATTGTAAGCTGCTGTAAACTTGCCCTGGCAAGTTGATGAATAACGGGCTTCTGTTTCATAGCATTGATATTTTGCTCAACTGTAGATGGCTGGTTTAGTAGCTTCCTAAGACGTTCTTCACAACGCTTCAGAATAGATGTTCGGTTTGGCACCATCAGCAGTTGAAAGAGGGACAGTACCTCAACCAAGTAAACATACAATCCCAAATTAAAATGGCTGCAAAGAAATACTTAACATTCAGGATGTCTTCATTTTCCTACATTTGTGGCTCAGTGCTTGAGATTCCTTATCATCTGTCGCATTAAACTTCTCAGTACTTCTCAGTACCTCAACCAAGTAAACATACAATCCCAAATTAAAATGGCTGCAAAGAAATACTTAACATTCAGGATGTCTTCATTTTCCTACATTTGTGGCTCAGTGCTTGAGATTCCTTATCATCTGTCGCATTAAACTTCTGGCCTCAGCAAACTCTGCTCTTTCACCCCCATTTTCGATTGTGTTTTTTGGTTTGCGTCTTTTTTCTTATCAATGATAGACTGCATTTCATTGATGTTGCCTGCAAACCACTGTTGTTGCTTTTTCAAGCAACTTGTTTCACTTTCTTGTCCCACTGTCGTCATGCAACTAAACTTTCAATGTCCGTGATTAGCTCCTCACTGTTGAACGTTCCGCTCCTAACTGGTGGTGTTATAGTCAACTTCAGGACGGAGAATACCTATCTATGGTCTGTTTTGCACGTCACTTTGAAGCTCCTTCATCCTCGTAATATTTAAATCTTACACGACTCTGAATCTTACGATGAGATACTAGTTCTTGTATCGTGGGGTTAGGGCCTTCTGCGTTCCACCTGTTAATTACTTTGGATGCTTGAGACCAGATCCGGGTGACAACTGAGGACGAAGAATTGGTGGAAAACTCCAATTGCGATGGATACTATTAAAGCGGAGAGGTATTGGACAAATCTTACGGTCTCAGTCGAGACCCTGCATGTTTGGTTGCGTCTTGCTATAAACTGATAAAAAGACAAACGCAAATTTGACCGGATCAAGGTAATTGTACAGCAAATTCTAGTAAAAACGCAATTTGTAATTGTGGATGAGGACGAATCAGTTTCACATTCATCTTTGTTTTATAGATTCCATCCACCATGTATATAGATATATGTCACAAACAAGTCACAAGTCAAAAATGACGTGTTTCTCGCTCAATGTCCTTTCCTCAATGTAGACGTGGATGAGTGTTTTCCTGATCAGATATCTGATGAATATCTTCATCTTGCTCACAACTGTAACGCTGATGCCAACTGTTCCAACACCAAAGGATCATTCTCGTGCACGTGTCAAATGGGATACTCTGGGGATGGTGTCACGTGTGTTGGTAGGTACTTTGATTCTTGTATGTGTCTTTGATTTGGTTAACGTCGGCTTTGTGATTTGTGCAGATTTAACAAACTGCGCTGAAGAACCAGTGTTTAGATTTCAGAAAGAAGAACCTAACTTAAGCAGCCACGTGAAAATTCCGAAAGACTCCTTCAATGCTATGTAGTAAACTTAAAACCTGTTCAAGGGTTTATGTTTCCGAAGCGACCTGAAAGGATTTATGAAAGTAAGCCTTTCCATCTATAGGGAAACATGTCTTCATTAACCTATCACACTTTACTACTAAGTGAAAAATATAATAGACCTTATTTTCGACTAAAACGATTAAACAAAACGACAGTTCAAGTACCAAATTTAATATGAATACGTTAACGTTATCTCTTGAATGTAAATGAAATCGATATCCATTTGACTCTCTGTTAGATGTCAACGAATGTAACCCATCTGGATTGTCCTCGGAGTACCAACACTTGGCTCACATCTGCCATGATGATGCTAACTGTACAAACACCAAAGGAGCTTACTACTGCACATGTCTGGAGGGATACTCTGGCTCAGGGGAGCATTGCACAGGTAATAAAACATGCGGAAGGAAGAATATCAGCATGTTTCCCCTAAATGAATCCATCTGGGCGAGACTTGAAGATCAGTAAATATTTTTGAATGACAAGAATGCATCTACCTTAAACAGTCTTCTTAAAATTCACCATCCAAAGACGTTTTCTCGGTTTTATTAAATAATGGTATACTACCAATTTCGATCGCGTGCGAGAAATAAACAGGAAGAAAAGAAAAAACGGTACCTGGAAGTTACTTATATAACTATTGAACTAAATTATATTACCGCCATTTTTCAATGGCTTAATGAAACATTGTACATCTAAACCTTTACAAGTGATGTTCTTCTATTACATGTGACTTTGTTCACTGGTCTGCTCTGTAGCAGAACCTGACGATTTCAGTATTCTTTCTTACCAAGACATTGACGAGTGTGCATCTGGAACTCACAACTGTCATGCTGATGCCAACTGTACCAACACCAAAGGATCGTTCTTCTGCACGTGTCATACAGGATACTCTGGAGATGGAGTCAAGTGTGTTGGTAAGTTTCAGATTGGCCACATCGTTTTCGACAACTTGTGCGAAATGGAACGTGCCAAAGTTTCGGTGGTACTGTAAAGTAGACCCTCCACAACAGCTGTATACACCTAATTGAAAAAACGTTGTCGGGTGAAAAGCATAAACCATTGACGATGAGAGCCAACGGATTTTTGGGTAGATGTATATCATCATTTGCATATTCAAAATTCAAGCCTGTTCTCTTGTGACTGATGTTGATCGCAGCGAGTTGCACGTGGCAATGGAAACCGTGCAAGCCTACCTGAAAGTGGGCAAATTGGCCAACAAGGGCGAATTTGAGCACTACACAGTGCGAAATTTGCCAAAGTTTGCATCCGTACCTGAGTTAAAGCAATTTTTGATGGAAAACTATTCGGTAGAACTAAGTCCTGCCACCAACCATTCGTTCACTGTCGGGTACATGAGTGACGGATGCACAAAGTGCGATATCAAAACAGACAAACAATGCTAGTGAACGGCTTTCAAAATGCAAGTCAGTAAATAGTTCAGATGTTTCCCAGCAAACCACTGGGTCGTATCGTTTATGGTTTGTGGTCTTCTCCCGACAACGTTTTTTCAATCAGGTACCGTAAATGATCGATTAAGCGCCGCTACTCGAATAAGCGCCGCTACTCGAATAAGCGCCGCACTTTTACCGAAAATAAATTAATAAGCGCCGCTCTCGAATAAGCGCCGCGGCGCTAATTTAGGTATTTACAAATATAAAGAGATATCAAAACCATATCGCTTAGGAAATAAGACCACGACCAACTCGTGAGTTCTAAAGATTTAATGTAGGGAAACTCTTAAAACTGGGTTCATATAACAGTTCGAGGTGTACATATTTGTCCTTTTTCTTGCATTTTGTATTAAATTGTGCATACCTAGTACGCGCCTCGCGTAATTCTCTCTATATTCCCCTCAGTGTTTTACCCGTACAGGGCTCAAGACTAACTTTTCAGCATAGTAGCCTAGTGGCTAGTGAGAGGTTTGATTTCACTCGCCAAAATAAATTTTCACTAGCCACACTTCCTTTTTGCATAATCTCATACTGTGTTCAGTGAATATGTCCAATTTTTAGCCGAAGTAAGTACTATAAACATGCCTCTCTGTAATCTCAAGAGCGAAGAACTGGAATGTTGACTTTTCTTTCCAACGGTTAAAGATCCTCACACGAATACAAAGTATTATGTGCCTTCAGGGCAAATTCCCAGGCCCGATGTAGTTAACGCCTCTCTTTTTTCTATTTCGGTCAGATTATGACGAATATCTCGAAAAGTTAACCTTATATGAGAATGTTATCGTACGGAGAAATGTTGGGAAGACAAGACTAACATTGTACGAACGTTGTAAGGTACGGAGAAACGTCAAAAAGACAAGACTGATACATCACTCAACTCACGTGCGGAAAAACGTCTGCAAGAGGAGAGTAGTAAATTATAAGCGTATTCAAGTACGGAGAAACGTTGAGCAGACAAAACTAATAAGGTGCGAACTTACTATAAATAAGGTACGGAGAAACGTTGAGAAGTCATATCAAACACGTTGGTTGCAAATGCACTACAGTAGAGAGAAACACTGTCAACATACCAAGATACAGAGACAAGTTGAGGAGATACTGAGACTAATAAAATACGCAACTACTAACTTACGGAGAAACGTTATTAGACAAAACTAAGGCCGTCAGAACGTCTTTAGCGTACGGAGAAACGTAGATAAGGCAACTAACATCGCATTAACGTACGGATAAACGTTGAGAAGACAAGACTAATACCGTATTCATTGAACATACTAACGTACAGAGAAATGCTAAGCAGTGTAGACTTGACGTACCGATGTACTAACCCAGAACAATAAAATTTTGGATTTATCAACTGAGTTGATAAGGTATCTACCTTATCAGCTCAGTTGATAAATCCGAAATTTTGTGTTTCATGTCCCTACCGACGCAGCACCACAGTTTCTTTAGAAACTAACCCCCTTGTTTGTTTGTTAACCCAGAACAGTGTCGAGAGAACGTGCTAACGTACGAAGAAACGTTGAGAGGGCTAGACTAATAAATTGACGAACCTTCTTACCACGAAGAAATCTTGTGAAGACGTTACATAGAAACGCTGGGAAGAGAAAGTAACATTGTACTAACGTAGCAATTAATGGGAAAAAGTCGATAAGAGAAGACCAAAGAATTGTGTGAACGTACCAACGTGTAGACAAATATCATATGAACGCACTAATGGACCTTTCAAGGAAACGTATCGTGAAACGTTTTGAAGACGGCTAATTTTGTTCGAACGTAGTAATGACGGACAAACGTTGCCAACTGAGACAAGAATTAATAGGAAAAAACGTTGAGAGCACAGAACAAGTGTCATACCAACATTATGATATCCTTTTACGGAATAAGTTTTAGTTTCTGCTCAGTACACTCAATTTGCTTTTGGGATCCAGTCATCAGAAGTAACATTAGTTTGGTTCCCATCCTGTGCTTTAGTGCTTTAAAATTTTTTACTAGCCAAAATGGCTAGTGAAAGCGCAAAACTTACTAGCCAAAACGGAATTTCTACTAGTCTGTGACTAGTTGGCTACCGTTAGTCTCGAGCCCTGCCGTAGTTGAAATAAGCGCCGCGGCGCTCAATCGATCATTTACGGTATATATCATTCTAGCTAGAACCTGAAATTTGTTATTTTTCCTTCATTTTAGAAGAACTTGGATCTTCAGTACCATTCATGTTACGAAAACATAGATTAATTCTCTCGAACAAAATTGCAGATATAACAGAGTGTGACGACAAAAGCCTAGCGCCTCAACAAAGCAGTTATGCCCACAATTGCCATGACGACGCCAACTGCACGAACACCAAAGGATCGTTCTACTGCACGTGCCATACGGGATACTCTGGAGACGGTGTTATTTGTACAGGTAGATTTAGTATAGTTTTTTAGCATTAGTCATTCAATTTACTCGTTGTTCATTCCTCGAGTAATAGCCTCGAGTGTGGTCCTGTTGTTTGTGGCCGGACTGACTAAGTGGCTGTCTCAATGACTGACTGACTGACTGACTGACTGACTGACTGACTGACTGACTGACTAGCTGACTGACTGACTGACTGACTGACATTTGTTGAATGAATGTCTGATTGGTAAATGATTCTGGTTGTCGAATAAATGTCGGATTGTCCATCCTGAGTAAAGGAAACAATCTGTGATGATTAACGTACTGTTATGATCATCATATTCTTTAAGGTATTGCAGTATTATTTGGATGAGAGTTTTTCAGGAATTATAATAAAGTAGAAATCACAAAAATGTTTTCTTTTCCCTGAAGACCTGGATGAATGTTTTCCTGGTCAAATATCTGATGAATACCTTCATCTTACTCACAACTGTCACGCTGATGCCAACTGTACCAACACTAAAGGATCGTTCTACTGTACATGTTTTAATGGATATTCTGGAGATGGAGTCACTTGTGTTGGTACGTTATGTGCTAAAGAGTAGTTTTTACCTAACTACGCTAACGCTAATAAACTCCTGATCCATTACTAATTATGATAACCGTTAATTAAACGAAATCGCTATGCTAACATAAATTTGTAAAATTTGCAATATGACTGGTCTCTATATCATTACTGACGATAGCAAGCTAAAGAGCACTCAGCGATACCCGGCGTTCGTCAGTGATCATAATGGACACCAGGCTAACCAGGGTCATTTTAATTTAATACCTTTATTTTATTGAACAATACTTCCATGCAGTTCAATGTAAAGAGAATCAAAGAGCCTATCGTGTAGATAAAAATACGATTATTCTTAAACATCATATTAATTTGAGAAAAGTAAATGTATATCAAAGTACTTCAACTATTCAATTATCCGTTTAGTAACAACCCAAAAAAATAGCAATACTTCATTTGCAGACATTGAAGAATGCGCCACAGACACTGACAACTGCCATACCGACGCCAACTGTACCAACACAAAGGGCTCATTCTACTGCACTTGTCACCATGGCTACTCAGGAGATGGAGTCACGTGTGTCGGTAGGTTAATTATAATGTGTCGCTATAGTAGTCAGTTTCCATACCTATCTAATTTGTGGTTTGTGTAATTTATGTAAGCAATTGTTTTCAACAATTCATGCGTGAGATGAAGAATATTTTTTAAAATGTAACGAGGCTGCATGCTTTAGTTTTTATTATTTTTATTATTATTATATATGTTTCGAATATTTAGGATAGTGTTACAAACTAAACATATACGTACAAACCGAAGACTCAACGCTTGGTTTGTCGTCTTTCAGATGTGAACGAGTGTTTCCCTGATCAGATATCTGATGATTATCTTCATCTTGCTCACAACTGTCACGCTGACGCCAACTGCACCAACACCAAAGGATCGTTCTACTGCACCTGTCATACGGGATACTCTGGAGATGGAGTCACGTGTGTCGGTAACTTAACTTCTTGTATTAGAAGCAAATGTTGGATAACTATTAATTGTAATAAAAAATAAACAGATCACGGTATCTGATGGGTAGGCTGTATTCGTTGACTATCACCTAATCATACTCATTTAACTTACTGTCGAAACGCTATTAGAGAACACGAGGAGCTGCAAAAGGGTCTTAGTAGTATAGGAAGACTAGAATTAAGCCCTGTTTCTGGATAAGAAAGGATAGTTAATGGCTAGGTGATGACGTCATAACTTGAATTTCCTCCAGTTCAAGTGAGTCTCACACCATCACAACAGGAACAATAGACTTGCTCAAACTTGCCCACCCTTAGCGAACACTGATTGGTTCTCAAGCTCTTATTGTCATTTTGAATATAAACGCGCGCATTTCGTTGAAAGCGTTGAAAGCCGGAAACTGTTAAACATACTATACGATACTGAGTATGAGTACGACTGTCAAATTTCAAACCAGTGACGTTTCCATAGACCTGTCTCCTTCGTGCTGTTTACTAGTAAAGAAGGAAGCTTAAGAAATGAGATTGGTATGTGAAGTGATAATGTAAAGCCTGCAAACTGGAATTGAAAACTGGTACTCGTACTAAAATCTAAAGTTCCCTATTGTTTTCACCACCACCTCAACAACTCTTTTCCAAAACAGCCTTCCATTGTCAAGGCTGTGTTGGAAACAATAGAATTGTGGTAGTGGTCATGGTGGTGGTGGTGAAAACAATAGAATTATGGTTGTGGTTAGTGTTACGGAACACGAATATATGCTAATTAATATATGCTAATTTATATGTTATAACCGAAACAATCGAATTGGTAGTGGTGAAAACAATAGAAATGTGGTGGTGGTGAAACAACAGAATTGTGTGCTTTCATTTTTTAACCAAAGGTGATGACAATGGAATATCATTTTAAAACTTGTCTTGCCTAATTTAATTTCAAACAATGACTGGTACCTAAGTAACTTATGTCCATATTAATAGATGTGAATAAGTGATAAACATATGATAAACCGAAACCTCAACATTTCTTTTGTCGTCTTTAGATGTAAACGAGTGTTTTCCTGACCAAATATCAGATGAATATCTTCATCTTGCTCACAACTGTCACGCTGATGCCAACTGTTCAAACACTAAGGGATCGTTCTACTGCACGTGCCACACAGGATACTCTGGAGATGGCGTCACATGTGCCGGTATTGTATTCTTTTCGTTAAAGTCCTAATTTTGATTTCAATAAAATGAGTTTGCAGCTAACAATTTCTTTGTGATCTCGTTACGTTTTGCATAGGCAAAATACATTAAATATGTTTGGCCTACTTAATAATATTAATGAAGCTGATGCTCATGTGACCTTTCTGTTAGATATCAACGAATGTAACCCATCTGGATTGTCCTCTGAGTACCAACACTTGGCTCACATCTGCCATGATGATGCTAACTGTACAAACACCAAAGGATCTTACTACTGCACATGTCTGGAGGGATACTCTGGAGAGGGAATTTCATGTCGAGGTGAATATGTATGTGTAATCAAATGGTGACGAGTGAAATTAGGAAATAATTTCACGCGCGTTTTGTCAAAATTCTAATAATTTCCCGAGCCTTTAGGCGAGGGAAATTATTGGAATTTTGACAAAACGCAAGTGAAATTATTTCCTAATTTCTCGAGTTTACCATTTGATTACCTGTTAATATCATGGGTGACAAATTACGCTCACAATCGTGCGGTTTTGACTTGTTTATGGCATCGAGAACTCCATGCATTGAAAAGTTTAAAGCATACAGTTTGGCCAAGCTCACAATTTTCTGAGAGAAATGATGGAAAAAATATTGTGGGAAGTTTATAGCGCACTTCGACGATTTCAAATATTTGTAATCGACAGTAAAATACACCAGACTCTGCATTTTTACTTGAAAAGTACCAAAACAAATCGCCCGGCAAAGGTTACCCGTGTTTTATCCGGCAAATTCATTGAATCGAGCACCATGCACCTTGCTCAATCGAGCAAGGCTTCACAAATGCAGTTCAAAATACACACAGCAAACTTGTTTTAACGAAAGTAAACTTTGGAAGCAAATTTGTATAAAACTGACCTCTATTCTATTTGAAGAAGTGCCCAAATCCACTGAATTACTGAATTACTTCTCTGAGGTCGCGGTCAATCACTTGATCAGCAACTGCCAGCTTGCCGTTCAACAATTTTCGCCGTCACACTATCACAAATAATCTCTTCTTTTTGCCTCGCAGTTGGTTTCTGAGAAGCTCAGTCAATTAAAAGTCAAAATTTACAGATTACAGATTGTGTCCTCAACGAAAATTTCCAGAATTTCTGTAGTTCTAATTCTGCACAAAACATCTTCATCCGTAATGTCTTGGCACTGAGCTGTAGGCCCGTTGCCATGGGAATTTTGTAATTTCACATGTGAAATTATAAATTAACGCTAAAATTTCGCGCCAAAATTAAGGAGTAATTTGTCACCCATGATATTAAAATTATTATTAGTCTACTGCTGCATATTGACGATTTCGACAACTTTTTATAGCCAATAGCTACAAACTCGTTTTTTGATCGTCTCACAAAACGAGAAAATTTACCGTGAGTTGCCAACTTCATTTGCGGCAGCAGAAATTAAATACACGTCATTCATAAAGAAAAAATTTTCTGGAGTGTGGATTGTGCTGCCCACGAAAGCAGGCGTTTTATGTCAAGAAACAGCGCAGTGTCTAAAACAAACAAAGAACGCGACTGAAACAAGTGTAATCCTAAGGGCCACATTAATGAAACGATTAAGTGGCTCAGGGTCCATCCAACAGGCCTTTCAAGGGAAATTTGACTAAGCTAACGCAGGTGAGGCAAATTAGGGTTACTGTTAATAAAACCTTACTGGGATACAAACATATAAATAAGAAGGGAACAAAAACAATAAATTCTAAGGCTCCGAGCAAACAGGTACAAAATTTCCATTCAATAACTTTCAACAGCGGTGAATACAACATGTTATGCATGTTTGGCCAACATATGCACGTAGAATGATGTTGTATGATGGTGAATGATGTTGGATGGTGTTGAACGGAATTTGATTGCCAAAACATATTGAATTTGACAATGTTGAACGTTATTGAATGCAAATGTTGCATCTCTCTGTCCGGGGCCAAACACATGATGACGATTATCGCGGTAAAATTATCACCTAAATTAGCTGAAAAAGAAAAACCAGAAAAATTTCAGGTCTGAACGAGATTCGAACAAGACCGGCCGGTGATGACTCTGCGACAGCGATGCAGGGCTCTCACAAGCTGAGCTATCAAGCCAACTGGGAGCTGGTCATGTTTTAGAAAGAATAATACCTGTAGATGGCGAATTAATGAAGAAAGAAAGAAAGAAAGAAAGAAGGAAGGAAGGAAGGAAGGAAGGAAGGAAGGAAGGAAGGAAGGAAGGAAAGAAAGAAAGAAAGAAAGAAAGAAAGAAAGAAAGAAAGAAAGAAAGAAAGAAAGAAAGAAAGGCAGGAAGGAAGGAAGGGAGGGAGGGAGGGAGGAGGGAGGGAGGGAGGAAAGGAGGGAGGGAAGGAAGGAAGGAAGGAAGGAAGGAAGGAGGGAGGGAGGGAGGAGGGAGGGAGGGAGGGAAGGAAGGAAGGAAGGAAGGAAGGAAGGAAGGAAGGAAAGGAGGAGGGAGGGAGGGAGGAGGGAGGGAGGGAGGAAAGGAGGGAGGGAAGGAAGGAAGGAAGGAAGGAAGGAAAGGAGGAGGGAGGGAAGGAGGGAAGGAAGGAAGGGAGGGAGGAAGGAAGGAAGGAAGGAAGGAAGGAAAGGAGGAGGGAGGGAAGGAGGGAAGGAAGGAAGGGAGGGAGGAAGGAAGGAAGGAAGGAAGGAAGGAAGGAAGGAAGGAAGGAAGGAAGGAAGGAAGGAAGGAAGGAAGGAAGGAAGGTAGGAATGACCAAACATGATCACGCCCATCGCATACTTAATCAGTTGAAAAAGATAGAAAACATTCAAACTTGAATGGGATTTGAACTCATGATTCTGTAAGTGGTAGAGAAATGTCGTCATCGCGAAAATGTGCAATTGCAATCCGAAAATTTACAGCATATGATTATCGCTCTTGATTCCTTCTCATTATGAGACACATTGAGCCTGTTGAGTGAATTTGTTTTTAAACTTAAAACTGTTGGTTGTATAAAAATATATGTCAACATATTTGTGTCCATTTTTTGATAGATATTGATGAGTGCCTTGTTGGAACACACAATTGTCATGCCAATGCTAACTGTACCAACACCAAAGGATCATTCGACTGCACGTGTAATACGGGATATTCTGGAGATGGCGTCACATGTCTTGGTAAGAGTACCCATTCATAAGCGTTAACCACAATGTGGACGAGCTCATTTTGATTTAGTAATTTTAAAAGATTATGTTCTTGAGGAAAGTAGTAAGTCAGTGTAAAGGGCCGATTAATACAACTGTTACAACCGTTGTATGGAATCACGTCATCTAAATCAGACGCATAACATCTTCACGACAGTTGCACACAACACGGACAATGTCGTAGGTTTTGAAACATGTTTAAAACCCCATGGCAGTCGTAGCCACAATCAAAATGTTAGAATGAAGAGTCGTTTATGATCTTTGCTTGACGGGAGTAACGCGCGCTACAAAGTCGCATACGACAGTCGTTATCAAAAGTCGTACCGTCTAAATCGGCCCCTGTCTTATTGACGACTGCTATACCTAACATTAACCCGATTTCTTCTGTCATTGTTTACGTCATTTCCCTCACTAGATATCAATGAATGTCACGTGGAAGGTTTGGCTGTCGAGCACCATAAAAACTACTCACACAACTGTCACGCTGACGCCAATTGTACCAATACGAACGGGTCCTTTTACTGCACGTGCCACCATGGTTACTCAGGAGATGGAGTCACATGTATAGGTACAGAGCATGCTCACAAGGAAATATCTTTTTTTCTGGCGTAAAGTAGCTGTAAATGTTGTACTAATAATAAAATGAACTATTATGTTTCTATGAAGTGGCAATAATTACGTTCCCTCCGAGAGAGGAACCCTATAGTATAGTGGACAGCCAAGCGATATTGTTTCAAAACAACGATTGAGCTGATGTAGCATTTCCTACGTTGAGCGTGGCGCCGGAAAATTTTCCAACTCATTAATCGAAGGTTGTAGTTCTGTTGGTGAGTAAAGAGAAAACCTAGAACCCTCTTTTTTAAAAATGTTCACACTGATTAAAAACTTAAACATCATCATTTCACATTTTTAACTTAACAGAACCAAAAACGCACTAAGCCCATGATTTTCTTATAGATGTGAACGAGTGTTTCCCTGATCAGATATCTGATGCTTATCTTCATCTTACACACAACTGTCACGCTGATGCCAACTGTACGAACACAAAAGGATCATTCTACTGTACGTGTTTAAACGGTTATTCTGGTAATGGAGTGGATTGCGTGGGTAGGTTTACCGTTGAGGAATTACTGAGGCTAATAGTCGGTACTACTATTATGAGCGTCAAAGTGTATTTCAAAAACATCTCACCTAATCCAGCTAACTCCTGATCCATGACTTATGTTACTAATCATACGATTCATACGCTAAACACAAATCATTGCGAGACTATACACTTATCATTTGTTTCAAGTTTAGTATCTAATACTAATCTCCTTTAACACATTATTAATCCAGCATAATCTTCTTCCAATCATCGTCCTATACCTCTACTTCTGGGTTAAAACCTGCAAATATGACACCATATTAAATTCCTCCCGGTCCCCCTGGCCACATGCTATGCTAAACTGGCGGCAAAACACCGTTAAGATCCTAAATTAAGGGAAAGACAAATGTCTTCAAATAAAAATTTCTTTTGGGCGTAAAGTTGTATATCACGGCTGAGGGTTTATATAAAAAAACTGATATATAAACTACCTTGTAAGAATGTCCAGCAGTTATACCACTTTCCGCTGAATATCTTCTTTATCCAATCAAAAAAGAATGCCTACAGTGAAGCAAGTAGAAAATATTGTTCATCCTTGAAAAAGAATTTACAAACACCTACATTTGTTTTTGTTCACTGAATCTGTAATTGTTATTGTCATAATATCATGGGTGACAAATTACTCCTTAATTTTGGCGCGAAATTTTAGCGTTAATTTATAATTTCACATGTGAAATTACAAAATTCCCATGGCAACGGGCCTACAGCTCAGTGCCAAGACATTACGGATGAAGATGTTTTGTGCAGAATTAGAACTACAGAAATTCTGGAAATTTTCGTTGAGGACACAATCTGTAATCTGTAAATTTTGACTTTTAATTGACTGAGCTTCTCAGAAACCAACTGCGAGGCAAAAAGAAGAGATTATTTGTGATAGTGTGACGGCGAAAATTGTTGAACGGCAAGCTGGCAGTTGCTGATCAAGTGATTGACCGCGACCTCAGAGAAGTAATTCAGTAATTCAGTGGATTTGGGCACTTCTTCAAATAGAATAGAGGTCAGTTTTATACAAATTTGCTTCCAAAGTTTACTTTCGTTAAAACAAGTTTGCTGTGTGTATTTTGAACTGCATTTGTGAAGCCTTGCTCGATTGAGCAAGGTGCATGGTGCTCGATTCAATGAATTTGCCGGATAAAACACGGGTAACCTTTGCCGGGCGATTTGTTTTGGTACTTTTCAAGTAAAAATGCAGAGTCTGGTGTATTTTACTGTCGATTACAAATATTTGAAATCGTCGAAGTGCGCTATAAACTTCCCACAATATTTTTTTCATCATTTCTCTCAGAAAATTGTGAGCTTGGCCAAACTGTATGCTTTAAACTTTTCAATGCATGGAGTTCTCGATGCCATAAACAAGTCAAAACCGCACGATTGTGAGCGTAATTTGTCACCCATGATATTAACAGGTAATCAAATGGTAAACTCGAGAAATTAGGAAATAATTTCACTTGCGTTTTGTCAAAATTCCAATAATTTCCCTCGCCTAAAGGCTCGGGAAATTATTAGAATTTTGACAAAACGCGCGTGAAATTATTTCCTAATTTCACTCGTCACCATTTGATTACACATACTTATTGCTCTGAAGATATCGAGGAATGCGCCACACGCACTGACAACTGTCACGCTGACGCCAACTGTACCAACACCAAAGGATCTTTCTACTGCACGTGTTATCGTGGTTACTCAGGAAATGGAGTCACGTGCAATGGTGAGTATAACTCAATCAAAAAACCAGTACTGCGTTCTCAGTTTTTTCAACTCTTTAATTCTTCAATAAATACTTTCGCATTTTTTTACGGTGAATAATCTTTTGCAGATGTGGATGAGTGTTTTCCTGACCAGATATCAGATGAATATGTTCATCTTGCTCACAACTGTCACGCTGATGCCAACTGTTCAAACACCAAAGGATCGTTCTACTGCACGTGTCATACGGGATACTCTGGAGATGGAGCCACGTGTGTTGGTAAACTAAATGCATTTATTGCCTCATAACTTTCAAGCAAACTAGGCGGGATCTTCGTCCGAGTCCTTTGTTAATTTCGTCTAGCAGTTCTAGCGAATGACTCTTCTAGACAGACCGGTACCTGATTCCGTTTAAGGGTTTTACCACTTTAATGTAATTCCAAACAGGATAATATAATTATATTGATTAGTTTTGCTTTTCTTCAGATATTGATGAGTGTTCTCCTGGTCAGATATCAGATGAATATATTCATCTTGCTCACAACTGTCACGCTGATGCCAACTGTACCAACTCTAAAGGATCTTTTCACTGCACTTGTGACATAGGATACTCTGGAGATGGGGTCACGTGTGTCGGTAACGCTACTGAATTCCTACAGTTCTGCTTTGCTAAATTAGTTTTTGTTGACTTCTTCTTCTTCTTAAACCTTTTTGCAGATATCAACGAATGCGACCAATCTGGATTATCACCCGAATACCAACACCTGGCTCACATTTGCCATAAGGATGCCAATTGCACGAACACTAAAGGATCGTACAACTGCGGCTGCCAGGAGGGTTACTATGGGAGTGGAAGAGAATGTATAGGTACCTTGATTTCAATAGCAAATTTTCAAATAGCAGCTTTTTGGGGGAGATTCGTTAGTTTAGGATTGGTCACCTAATTCGGACTAAACTTTAATTCTAGACATCGACGAATGCACATCTGGAGCACACGACTGTCACGCTGATGCCAACTGTACCAACACGAAAGGATCGTTCTACTGCACGTGTCATACGGGATATTCTGGGGATGGAGTCACTTGTGAAGGTAGTAACTTTGGGTGTTATCATGAAATCAATGATTTCCAAACAGCCAATCATTAATCATATCAGTGTTCCTTTTTACTTAGATATAAGTGAATGTCAGGTGGAGGCTTTGGCCAGTGATCACAGAAATTACTCTCACAATTGCCATGACGATGCCAACTGCACGAACACCAAAGGGTCGTTCTACTGCACGTGTCATACGGGATACTCTGGAGATGGTGTTATTTGTTTAGGTAAACGATGTCTTTCATGTTTAATAACTATTTCATTAGTTAACGGCAGGTCTTGAACGTATTTTAGTGCCAATTCACCCAGACAGGTTTTTGCCGCCAGCACTGAGAACGCCTAATAACGGAAGATCTGTCACAGAACGTGCGGTGTAGACCTTTGAGGCACCCAGCGTAAACGTATCAGATGAAATGCATCGGTAAAAGAACGATTCCTCTTCCCAATTTCCAACATTTATTTACGAGAACTTTCCCTGCCCCTCTTCTTTAGACTATATAAAACTCCTGAGAAGAACCAGATCTCGGTAAAATGTTGTCTTAACCCCGAACATGAATTATACATACATTTGTGCTGGCTGTTTGTTTGAAAGTGTTTGAATGCACTGTTAATGTGTGGGGGACCATGTGGAAAATTTAACCCAGTAAAGTGCCGATGTCAATACAATTATCACTCATTGAACTGAAAAGCAACATTTTAGCATGTACTTCCATTGCTGCATGGGATACTGTGAAGTAATTAAAGGAGCAATTTGTAAAGGACGTATATATTTGACATAAAGAGCAACGCTGACTTTCTATGGTACCGTGGTTATGAAGTGGTGATAGGTCTAGTTACAAGGTATGGTTATTTATAGT
This sequence comes from Siderastrea siderea, assembly GCA_964030785.1. Taxonomy (NCBI): domain Eukaryota; kingdom Metazoa; phylum Cnidaria; class Anthozoa; order Scleractinia; family Rhizangiidae; genus Siderastrea; species Siderastrea siderea. The sequence continues at coordinate 18,878,064 of OZ034972.1, read as the reverse complement.
TATTTTGTTTGTCTTATTGGCAGATATAAATGAATGTTTCCCGGACCAAATATCATCGGAATATGCCCACCTTGGCCACGATTGCCATAATGATGCTAACTGCACCAATACCAAGGGCTCTTTCTATTGCACATGTCTCAGCGGTTATTCTGGGGATGGTTTCGCCTGTACAGGTAAGTATGGAATACAAATTTTGATGGCCAACAGTCGTGACAACGCCAGCTGCACCAACACTGAGAGTTCTTGAGCTTGTTTATGTGGATATTCTAGAAATAATGTTCTAAAATGAAAGCAACATTAGTAAATACGTCCAACGTACTAACTCCTGATCCATAACCAATAACAAACCGAAACGATATCATTTAACAAGATCAAACATGTAACATTCTAACAATCCTAATACTTCTTTAGAACCTTTTAACACTTTCATGTGTAGAACGGCGTCTGTTAGGGTCTTCTTTATTTGTTTTTATCGCAGACATTGAGGAGTGCCATGCAGATACTGACAACTGTCACGCTGATGCCAACTGTACGAACACCAAGGGCTCATTCTACTGCACGTGTCATATGGGATACTCTGGAGATGGAGTGCTCTGTTCAGGTACTTCCTTTTCTTAGCTTTTTATAAGAGGAAAATAAGCAAGCTAAAATTTGTGTACTTACAAGTAAAATAGAGGATGAATGTTGTATTAGCCACCACCGACAGGGCTAGTATTCATTTGCGGTATATGATTAAGAGGAAGACCACTCACTGCGTCCTCTGCAATTAAAAACACTTGTATTCCTGTGTTTCAGATATTAACGAGTGTGCCGTTGGAACGCACAATTGCCATGTTGATTCCAACTGTACTAACACAAAGGGTTCGTTCCACTGCACGTGCTTGACTGGTTATTCAGGGAATGGAGTCAGCTGTATCGGTATGTGGAAAATATCTAGTTGCGTTGCAAATAAATGTTCTCCTGGCAAACCAAATTAACAAGTAGCAATAGATTGTAACAAAAATAACAGCTGCAAAACAACTTTAAATATTCTAGTGATCAATAAAACCTATTTATTCGTTGGCCAATAAGCTCTCGCTCATTATACAGATAAACTGTCTAAACGATATGAATGAACAACGAAAGATATTTCTTAAACTCTGTAAAACACGTCCTAAGAGCCAATTTTACGAGTGATTGTGACATGACATCTGGCATCACTATTTACTTAACAAACGCTTTGTGGATTCCAAATCAGACATGCTTTCCACTATGCTAAAGTATCTGTACTCTCGCTCTTTTTTCAGACATCAATGAATGCGATCCTAATGGTATTTCTGATGATTATACACATCTTGCTCATAACTGTCACAATGATGCTAACTGCTCCAATACCAAAGGCTCGTTTTATTGCACATGCAGAACAGGATACTCCGGGAATGGAGTCATCTGTCATGGTACGTTAAGCTGTAACTTTGCTATAGGTCGTCTTCATTGCCACATGCCAAGTAAGGTTACTTATTTTAAAAACGAAGAAATTGCTAGAATACGTTGTGGCTAATAATAGTAACGTTCAGGATTCAAACACAAAGGCCGTCACTTGGCCCTAAGACAGAATTTATTAACAAGTATTAAATGTAGCTCTATCTTCTTCTGTCTGGAACAACTCGGGTCGGGGAGCCTGCAAATTGCATGCTGTTAATTACTTTGGGCGCTCTTCTTAAATTTCGTTTTTCCAGACATAAACGAGTGTTTTCCTGCTGGATTGTCTTCCGATCATCAACACTTGGCTCACATTTGCCATGATGACGCAAATTGTACCAACACCAAGGGATCGTACCACTGTGGCTGTTTGCTAGGATATTCGGGAGACGGAGTAACTTGCCAAGGTAACACAACGGAATTATATTCGTTCTTTCGTTCCTTCATTCATTCATTTATTCGGTTTTATTTCATTTACGTTATTTGCCAGTTGGTATTGCTGCCGTGTTGATTCCTGAAATCAGACAAGAAACTCAACTGCTCAATGTCTTTGTTATTCCATGGGAAGGAAAGGGTATCGGTGATCAGCTAGAGAAACGTTTATTTGTAACCCTGGACTGGATCCCAACCAGGAGGGAGTGGCAATGCTACAAAACCATTTTATGTGTGGGCCGCTTGTGGTGCTATAGTGACTTTATACAGTTTTTGCAATTGCACTTAAAGTGCATTTCAGATACCTTGTAAAGAACATCACATTAGAAATATTTATTTTCAGATATCGATGAATGCTACCCTGATGATATTTCTGATGAATACATACATCTTGCTCACAACTGCCACGCTGATGCAAATTGTACTAACACCAAAGGATCATTTTACTGCACATGCAAAACTGGGTTCTCTGGTGATGGGTTCGGGTGTGTAGGTAAGTTTGAAAAAAGTGTTCCTTTAAAGGTTGTGTTTACGTAAGAGGAAAACTGTAACAATTGTGACTTAAACACTGTAAATGGTTGAACCCAGGGCTCATATCAAACTACGGACGACAATTTACAGAAAACCGACACATACAGACAGACCACTCGACCAATCATCTTACAACCCCACTTCTCACAAAGCATCGACTATACGGACCTTGACAAGACGCGTGCAACTAGTTTGCGACTCACTGGACAGCTCAGCGGACAAAATTAAGTACTTAGACGACGTTTTCAACAAGAACAAATTTCAGCTGGGACTTTATTAGACACAACACTTACAGGAAATCTGGACCAAACGTTACGAACACTAACTCAACACCTGTTACTACTGCAACCATACCTTACATCAAAAGGACTTCTGAAACTATTGCACGGATCCTACAGCCCTACACAAACCTATCACTACTTTGATAGCAGTTTACAAGATCAGATGCTGCGACTGCCAGGCCAGTTATGTTGGTGAGACCGGCAGAAATTTGACCATATGACTGACTGAACACAAACGAGCGATTAGAAATGGTGATATCAACAATCACATTGCTGAGTACCATTTACAGACGAACCATTGAATCGACCGGGACTCTGCTAAATGTGTTACCTACATTACGGACCACTATCAACGAATCACTATTATACTTATACTTACAAATACTACATCAATGCACTGTAATTTCCCTTTTGATTTCCTTTGTAAATATGTATTAAATATGTAATCACTTCATTATTATTATTTAGTCTATAATTTTGAATTGATGTGTATTTGTCTTCTATTCTATCTTCTAATGTAATTCGTATGTGGTAAAATAAATAAATAAATAAATAAATAAATAAATAAATAAAGCTGGTTTACTAACTTAGAACAAACACCACTGAACCTTTGCCAGCTACTACCTGTACCTTACAAACGGCTTTAATATTGACGACAACAACAAGATAGACAAACGGACTAATTTTACTAAGAATAGACCAACGGACATTTGACTAACAAAAGACAGATCGAAAAGCACCAATCACGTTTTACAGTCTTCACAGCCACTAACATCACGGCTTAACTGACAGACGACCAATAACATGTCGAGTTCGTCGAACAATCAGGACAACGAGCAGAGACTTTTAACATCTACTGACGATTCACAACAGTTCACTTGACTCTGATGATGACTTCCGTTCAGGTTGTCGAAACGTCAGTGAATTTCATCTAAAACAGTCCTTCTCAGGACTACACTCACCTGGATTATCATTCCTCTTCGACTTATGAATTGTGACTTTTATTGCCCTTCAGATATCAACGAATGCCGGCCAGATGATTTATCCTCAGTCCACAGCCACTATGTACATAATTGTCATGTTGATGCTAACTGCACCAATACTAACGGCTCCTTCTTCTGTACATGTCATACGGGATATTCTGGAGATGGAGTCATTTGTCAAGGTATTTCAAAACGAATTTCATGTTCTTTGGTGTCTTTTCTATATATAACTGTTTTGACCACTGACATTTTTTGTCCTGTTGTTTTATTAGACGTGAACGAATGTTACCAACATGAGATTTCCGATGAAGACAAGTATCTCTCGCACTACTGCCATGATGATGCCAACTGCACCAACACCAAAGGATCATTCTACTGCACGTGTCTCCAAGGGTATTCAGGAGATGGAGTTACGTGCATCGGTGAGAAGCAACCCTGGACTTACTACACAAATCACTTTGCATTTTAATGCTGATGGGTATTGCTGATCGAGTACTAGTTTCTACCAAAGCGTTATGTTAAAGACATTGTGATTAGCACATCAGCTGGAAAGCCCCAAACTGAAGCATGGGTTGTTATATTGAGACAGTCGCTTGCAGACTACCCTCAGGAAAAACATCGGCTCCAAAAATAACTTAAATTAGTATATCTTAGACTGGCTGTCGACGCGTAAATTCTTCTCTTTGTTTTTAAATTTGTTTTAAGACGTTGAAGAGTGCCAAACGGATGCAGATAACTGCCATGCTGATGCCAACTGTACTAACACCAAAGGATCGTTCTACTGTACGTGTCATACGGGATACTCTGGAGATGGAGTCACGTGTTTTGGTAAGAATGCAGCCGAAGTAGACCCGGAAGAGTAGCTTGGTATATTAATCAAATCTCTTGAACAGTTCAGAAATTGTGGTCGTTATGAAGATAACTTTCCTAAACAGTCATCTCTTAATGTTTCTTTCTTCTTCTGAATGTCCTGTTTTAGATATAAACGAATGCAGTTCAGATACCTTGTCTGTCAATCATTCACATTATGCAAATGACTGTCATGACGATGCAAACTGTACTAACACCAAGGGATCATTTTACTGCACGTGTCTCAACGGCTATTCTGGAGATGGAGTCAGCTGTGTTGGTAAGACATTGTTTAAATGTTTGGTCAGTGCAAGCCTGGGGTGCTGAATTTGTCTTCCATCAGCTTAATGCTTTATTTGCCTTTGTAGACGTGAACGAGTGTGAGCCACATGGCATCAGTGATTCCTACAAACATTTGGCTCATAACTGTCACAATGATTCAATCTGCACCAACACGAACGGTTCGTTTTACTGCACGTGTCTCATTGGATACAGTGGAGATGGAGTCTTGTGTAGTGGTAAGTAAAACCGATATATTACCAGAAATAAAATAAAAAGACATGATTGGATATTAAATGCTTCACTTCGTGCTTATTTCTAGACATCGATGAGTGTGGAACTAATACTGACAACTGTCACGCTGACGCCAACTGTACCAACACCAAGGGCTCATTCTACTGCACGTGTAAAACAGGATTCTCTGGAAATGGTGTAATTTGCGAAGGTAAGAAGTGTTTATTTGCATTCTTAAAAATTGAATAGTCCCATCTTCTGCACAGTTATCTCAGGTTACGATAATGGAAGCCTGTATTAATAATATATGTTAACAATTCGTTTTTCTAAACGAAGAAAGCATTTTACATCTCCTTATAAGATGATCATAAACCCTACTTCTTCGACCATAAACCACTATGTTTGTTTTTGTAATATCGTGTTCTTGGAAGCCGCAAGATAAGTTGCACCTGTTTAGCTGACATGACAGGCAACGATTGATTGAGGATCTTCTTGCTTCCGGGGGGAAACAAACCTTAATAACGTTAACAGGACAGATTCTAACAAATTGAAAAAAAAATTAAAGTAAAATTATCGTTCACTTGTAGATAACACACATACAACGTTTTAGTATTAACAGTGACTTTTAAAACTGTTTTATTTGCTAGACATCAATGAGTGCTCACCAGAGGGGCTAACAGCTCTTCACTCACACTATGAACACTACTGTCATGATCATGCTAACTGTACAAACACTAAGGGTTCATTTTACTGCACGTGTCATACGGGATACGCTGGAGATGGAGTCAAGTGCTTAGGTAAGGTATATTGTGGAAAATCGAATCTCTAATAACGCGATCTTTTCGTCAAAAAGCTTTGAGTTTTCCTTGACGGTTCGAGTCATCAAGTTTCTTTAATTCGCTGCATTGTGACTACAGGGTGGAAACAATAACCTTAAATTTATATTTCCTACACTGTAAGCAAGTATAAATCAATAAAATTGGTTTACTGGAAGCATGAAATTATTTACTTACCACACCTAGACCTGATTGAAAAAAAACGTCGGGTAAAAAAGCATACAACATGAACGATGCGAGCTAATGGTTTTCTGGGAAGCAGGAGAAGTAGCTCCTATTCTCAGACACCATACACGTTATAATACCTTAGCCAGCGTTAATCTACTCTGCGTTAATCTAGTTCCTCTGGGAATGAAATATCTGGAACAACAACAACTGAATCTCCCCAGAATTTCATTGTGTCGCTTTTTCTATCCGTTGTACTTTTCACCCACCAACGCTTTTTTAAACATGCATGTTACTTTGCACATTACAAATAGTAACTTTATTGCTAAATTGAAGCCAAGTTTTTGTAAAAGGGTTTCGTCAAACTGTTCTGCGCCCTATATTCCTTTACTGTATGACTATCTTTTTTAAGAGTGTAACTGACTGAGTAGCATTATTCCTGTTAGATATTGACGAATGTCAAACGAATACCGACAACTGTGACGTCAATGCCCATTGTAACAACACCAAGGGGTCTTTCCAATGTACTTGTAATGTCGGCTTCATTGGAGATGGTGTTGTCTGTCAAGGTAAATGTTATTTCATATGTATCAAGTATATGGGGTTTGTGTTCTGGTGTGTTTTTCTGTTGGGTTGAAGGTCAGTAAGTTCGGAGGAAGAGTCAGAAATTTGCAACAACTTTTGGCGGCCGTTTAGAGAGTTGCATCGATGAACTCTTACACCATGAAGCTTTTCTTAAGTCTCCTACGCCTCGGTCACAAGAAAATAGCATGAGAGAATTGAACACATATTGACTTTCAACTTAAAGGCTCAAGACGATTTCTGACGATCGTTGCTTAAGACGATTTTTATCTTAGTCGTTTGTGTTATCAAAGACTCTAAAGATTACACTTTTGGGAATTTTTGTGCTTATAACAGATATCAATGAATGTAAGGACGATTCACACAACTGTCATGCTGATGGCATCTGCACCAATACAAACGGCTCGTTTTACTGCACATGCCAAGTCGGTTATACTGGCGATGGAGTCAACTGTTCAGGTAATAAAAACTGCACCATTTTAACCAACAACTTATTTACAGTAAATAGTAGTATAGTATGCATGTAATAAGCCGTTGTTTTGAAGTGAAATCTCATAAGTGTGAAGTCGAATGTATTAACGTCGATGACGTCATAGGCCATGGAATGCGGTGGATTCTCATTAGCGTATAACTGGTTTGACTGGTTTGTCGATCACGTCATGTTTTATTTTTAACTTGTGGCGGTAATGGTTGGTATAACGAGTTTGAAAGGTTTTTAACTCGTTTGGACGAAGCATTCTGGTTGGCTGCCGTAGATTCTATTGTTTGAACCGTTATTTAAGAACAAGCACCAACTCGCTTCCCATTTGTGATTCAAAATCACTGAACCGTGACGTTCTCGTGCAGGCTTTCATTTCTTGCCGCCTTCATTGTTATTGCAGACAAGTATTGCTCTTTAATAATAGAAAACTATTTTCAGTTCACTGATTCATGAAATGTATATGTTAATGATGGCGCCAACAAACTAACTGCACACAGATTTTAAGTGAAACTTTTATTTCAACAGACAAACATTTCTCCTATCTTATTAATTTCGAAGTGATCTTTGACTCAACAGTATCCTAGTTTTCTCATCACGGCCTCTATTTCCTTCTCCAAAATTTTATTGCATACTATACTACTGTTAATGTTGACAGGTAGTCTCCTCTGTGTAGCTGCACGTGCACAAAATATCCCAGGGAAAATCAAATTTTCAGAGTTGACGCAAGCTTATTTCTTTGCATTTTTTAGTTCCTGACATTTGCGCTAGAAACTCAATAAGATATAATTCCCTAGAAATGACTTGTGACAAGTACAATTAAAACGACTGAAAAAAGATGTTATAGTTAACCTTGCTAGAAAGCAAAAACGGACAAAACGGAGTTTTTCAAAAACAGTGACGAGTCTTCATTCATGGACTGTTTTCGGTCGTCAGTGATAATTTGCGTCTCTGGCCAACCAGAAACGCGAACCAACCTTTTCAGTGGAGAGGACGAAAAAGGAGGAGTTATATGTAATTTAATACATATGGATGAGACCTGATTATTCATACATCTTACCTGAATGGAAGCCTTGACAAATGGAAGGTGTTCAACACTCATTGTAGTTTATTATTATTTTCTTATCTTTACCATTATTTTTTGTTTTTAGACGTGGAAGAGTGCAGCCTGGGCACACATAATTGCCATAAGCATGCTACATGCACCAATACAAAAGGATCATTTACCTGCGACTGCAATCGAGGCTACCATGGTACTGGATATAAATGCATAGGTAAGCCTCGTATGGGTGTTATCAGCAAAGACATTTACAAGTTCAAGAAAACGTTATTAAAAATGATTCATTGAAAGGAAAGCATATAAAAAAAACTTATGCGCAGAAGCAACAGCAACAGCAGATGGCCTTTCAGACGAGTAGGGGAAGCTTAAAATCACGATTGGTCATACAAAAAATACAGTCTTCTGACCAGGCGCATTTATCTTCCTTTTTCAGATACCGATGAGTGTAAAGATGACCTGGACAACTGCCATGCTGACGCGGTCTGCACCAATACTGATGGATCCTTCAATTGCACGTGTTTGATTGGCTACTCTGGTGATGGAGTCTCCTGTGAAGGTAAAAGAATCGCTCAGAAATAGACAGCATTCCCTCACATGTACAAAAAATGTGAAAACCACATTTGTGAAAGGGCTTTCTTGATAAATAAATATCAAACGTTAAATTAAAAAATATAATTGTGCTACAAAAAGATTGATGTTTAACGGGACAGTTGAAATTGGTGATCACAAAGAATATCGCCTTGACTCCTAAGACCTTCCAGGATTCGTTGTTATCCTTTGGTGTGAATCACGTGCAAAAATTGTATTGACCCGTTGCCATATTATACATGTTTACACTGGTGTGTGCCTCAATGATTTTTTTCTTCAGATATTGACGAATGTAAAACGGACACACACAACTGCAGCTGGGGAGCTTCCTGCTTCAACAACAAAGGGTCATTTTACTGCGTTTGCTCTCCAGGATATTCTGGGGATGGTTTCACTTGTTTTGGTAAGAAGATGTTAAGCTGCCATCTTATTTTATATAAGCTTTTGTATTTCTGTTATTTTTTTATCAGACTGCTTAGAAAGTACGACCGCAAGCTGAAGTTACAGCAAATAGAGCGTGTGCAAAAGCTCTCCACTAAGTATATATTAAAAGTTTTTTTCACATGCCGGGAGACCTACAGGGAGAGGCTTCTACTTAAAACCTTGGTTCCGATATCATATTGGCACGAATTTCTTGATATAGTATTCTTCTTTAAGGCAATCAATGGCCTGATTTACATTGATAACAAAGTGCTTCCAGCTATGAGTGAAGCAACCAGGGCAACTAGGTCCTCGCGCAACAATAACGCAGTCACCTTTATGCCAAAAAGATGCAAGACGGCTACATATCAGCGCTCTTTTTTTGTCAGATCTTGCCGTATCTGGAACACACTACCAGAGCAGTTACGTGACAAAAACGTTGCCTTAAACGGTATAAGAGGAGTTTATTAAATTATTATTTAAATACTCTTTATAATATATATGACCAGGAAGATCCCCGTACTTGGAAGTCCATCTGCCTTAAATGTAATAGCGCCGCAGGCTAGCACGCTTTCCGTCTTGCTGCTTCTGAATTGTACTTAGTTTTTAGTTTTTTTTAGGTGTGAGGGGATCACTGTAACTGGCCTTTGCTGTAGCGACTCCCCTGCCATTATTTGCTCTTTTTTGTTTTTATTTAATTGTCAATATTTTTCCGTTCATGTTGTACTTGGCGAAGCTAAATTAATTAATTAATTAATTGTAAGAAAGATTTTTTTTCACTGAATCATCACTTACGTTATTTAATGATTAGTGTCATGGATATCGCAGTAAATACTGGCATGTTTGTCTTCAATTTCAGATATCAACGAATGCCAGATTGGGACCCATAACTGCCACTATGAAGCAGTGTGCTCAAACACGAATGGTTCCTTCTACTGCAACTGTACTCATGGTTTCTATGGAAACGGAACACACTGCGAAGGTAACACGTTAAATTTACAAACCCAGAGCGAGGTCAAATCGATACCAGGTCCCACTAAGTGTCAAGATTACCTGGTTTGATGCGCTTGCGTGCGTGCAAATATTACGATGTTTTTTTTTTAGTGCCAACCTAAACGCAAAAGCAATAAATAAGTAAATGACTGTGTTCTGTAGAGTATTTGTCTTTTTGAGAAGTTGAGAAAGCGACAACAACAAAAACCGGCATCCATTGTGGCCAAACGAACCAAACACCTTGCAAGATAGATTGCGTAATCCTAATACTACAACGCGATAAAATGAAATGATCGAAAAGAAAAACCATTGGATCCCTAATACAATGTATTTATAATGCATATTAAACCTGACGTACTTAATCGTGGTTACCCTATTCTCACTGATCAATGTATTGTTCTTGTAATCTTATTTTACAGATGTTGATGAGTGTTTAGTTGGGTCAAATGACTGTCAAGGGTCGTCATTTTGTAACAACACATATGGCAGCTTCAACTGCTTTTGCCTGCCAGGGTTCCGTTTTAATGATACCGATTGCTGGGGTAAGCGTCACATACTGTACAACACTGGCATCTACAAATTATTATATTGTGAACATCAAGCATGGTAACAAAACCAAACCGCAAATGTTTGTCATTGCAGATATTTTTTTAAGGAAAACTAGCATTGGTTTGAGGATAATCCTCTCTTTTTATCTGTCGGTACAGTTTCTCCGAATTCAGAATTGGGAAGGCTGTAAAAGAAGTGGCATCGCTTCTCAAAATCTTCTTAAACCTTTGTTGCGATCATGAACAGTTCTAACCATGAGAAGGTTCATCGTTTTTCACCCTTTCTATTCAACAATAAAGCGCTGGAGTTTGGTTAACCAGGTTGATTGCAATAGTTAACAACTTTAGAGGGCAAAAACTTAATATCTTCATTAAAATATAAATTGTACTTTTGTCTAATGCCCTTGTCACTTCTTCCTAACTTTTATGAACTGCAGCAAGGACTTTCCTCATCACTGTAAGTTCTTTCAATTGCTAGATCAATATTCAAAATCATTGACTGAGTTAATACCCCAGAAGAAACTATTCTTGGAGCCATGGTTCTTGAACTGCTGGATTTAAAAAAAAATGTTAAGCTAGTAAACATTCCTGTTTTCTTAAATTATGGACCTTTTTCAGTACTTCTTTTCTACTTCTGCAAACCATCATTGTTATTATTTTAATTATAAATTCTTTTGGTGTTTTTCGTTCTTCAGACATTGACGAGTGTAAAGAGAAGAGACACGATTGTCATAAGATGTACGGCATCTGCACCAATCAAGAGCCTTTTTTTATTTGCACTTGCGCGCTAGGCTTCAAGGGAAACGGAACTTACTGTGTTGGTTAGTTGGTTGTTTCCGAACTGCTTTGTAATACCATGTAGTACACCCAGAAATTATGAAGGCCCATTGTCTTGCATTGATAAAATTAAGCAATGAGTTAGGGTGGGGGTGATTAGAGGTTTGTTTCCGTGTTAGCACAATTTTTATTCCGGTATGATCTGAAAATTCTGCTTGGCGTTTACATAAATTGTATTCTCTTTAATATGCTGGCTTTAGATTCATTGTGGAGACAAACAATTAAAACTAAATACTGTAAAATAAAAAAATGAGTGGTCAGCACCTGGTACCTCCTTACGGTTTTTTTTTAACCATAATGCCATTTCAAGCGGCATGAATCGCACTGGTGTGACATTATGTGTTTGTAAATTAAACGAATACAGAGCCAAGATGGGAACTGGGATGAATTCTTACCGATATATGCGAAAGTCTTTCTTTGTTCAGTTAAAGCTGAGCCTTTAGGCTTATATATAGCCAGTCGTCTTCTTATAATAATTTTCCTCTCATTTATTCATACCATTTTGATTTATGTTGTGGTTCATGATAGCTGTGCTTTACTATTTTGTTCATAAACTAAATAGTGGTGTTTTCATTGTTATTCAAACACAGTAGTAAACATATTTAACTTCATAATACTAGGAAATTGTTGCCTGCTGATTTTAACGCTTCTTGCTCTTCTTCTTATTACTGTTTCACACTGACTACTGGTGTTATTATTATTTTTCCAATACTATTTATCGTTGTAGCACTGGATCTTGTTTACATGATTGACCTGAAGCTTCCGTCAAACAGATGGCGTGAAGAATATCGAATGTCTAACAGCTCGCATTTTCTGAATCTCGCCACAGAAATTGAAAAAGGGGTATGAGTTATATTCTTAGTGCACCAGTAAAACTTGTTCAGCTGAAATTGAAAAAATAAAGTGGATGGGGAGGGGGGGGGGGGGGCAAGAATCACTTTTCCCCAACAAATCTGTTTTAACAGATTTAACAAAACCCAAAGTTTTCAACATAGTATATTTTGTGATGTTTTCACATGAAATGACTTATATCTTTGTAAACAAGTATTATTAAAATGCGTAAAAATGAGTTCTGAATTATTTGTATTGGTCCTTCTGCAACTGAGCATGTTCGTCGGTTTCATATGAGTAGTGTAGGAGGGACCGGTTAACCCTTTGTGTGTGTGTGATCCTTGGGGGGGGGGGGGAGGGTGTCGTTAAGTTTTCTGTGGAATACATTAACGTCCTCGACGTCCAAGCCTATTGCCTGGTTCTCATGAATAAAATGCTGTGGAATCTCGTTATTTTAAATTCGGGGGAGAAATACATTTTCAAAGGCTATTCTTTTATATTAATATGATTCAGAATCACTGAACCGTGACATAATTACGCCTATGTTCATTATTCACTGCAGACTAATTAAAAATAATAATAATAATAATAATAATAATAATAATAATAATAATTTTTTTTTTTTTTAATAAAAAAAATACCTTTATTGATAGTCATAGTGAAAATACAATGGACAGATAAGAATAAGATGCTAAGAAATTACAATCAAATTATTTATTTTAAAAAATTTTAAAGAAGTAAATTTCTTTTCTTAATTCTTAATTCTTCTTCTTATTGTTGATAGTAATGATAATCTGCATTACAAATCAATCAATAGGTTAAAAATACTAATGATTTATGAAAAGGTAATAAAATATTCTAATAGTTAAAAGTATATATATCCTAGTGGCGCTCATAATAATAATAATAAACTAAACAAGTGGAATTATTTTAAATTTTCAGGTTGGATACATCTACCGAGGTGACGACAAGTTCTTAAGGATGTATGTCGTGAACTTACATAACAGGTATAAATGACTTCACATCAAGGATCCAGATTACAATCATTTGGTCATTATGTCACCTACACATTCTCGCTTAAAAATCATTTTAAACGGTGATTCTAAACAAAAAAGCTTAAAATTCCATAACATTTCTGGGAATTGTATTTGGTAGAGCTCTTCACACTCTGGTTAATGTCAGTTTGCAGAAGCCTGCATGCCCAGTGGAGCAAGTCTGGGACTCACTACACTGGAAGCGCAAGTCAATGAGTAGCAACTGGTTAACTTTAATTTCTTAATATAAAATGATAAAAAAGTGTTCTTACACATTGGTTCCTGAAGTTTCGTTCGAATAAAATACATTTACTACAAAAGAATTTGCTAGCGTATTGCTAGGAATCATCAGTTGAATTGTTTCCCCCACCCACTAGTGATGGAATTGTCTTGGCCGAGTTCTGGATGGTTTTTGACTCTGATGCAGTCCTGCCGATCAGGCGTCTTAACCTGGCTGTCAAGAGAGGAAGACTTAGAAACCTGGCCGTAGAGATGGATGATTATGACGTCAAGCAAGTAGTTGGTATGTGTAAATTACAGTTCTAAAAGGAAGACAAAGAGAACCGTCAACTTGAAACCTAAAACGAAAACCTTTTTCCCTTCACAAATAGAGAGAGAAGATTGTCCGGAGAAATGCTCCGAGTACGCTTTTTGTGCCAGAAACGTAACTTCCTTTCAGTGTGTCTGCGTAAGAGGTTATGTTGGTGACGGAAAGGAGTGTATTGGTGAGTACCTAATCTAAAGCATGGATTTAACAAAATCATCAGTGCGATGGGCTAAGTAACGAAAAAAAAATCCAGGTTTCTTCACAGAACGCGTCTTATATGCTTGGGTAAGAACCCATCTCTCCCAACACATGTGTCCACCAAATGATAACGACGAAAATGACGTGAAATGCCCTACGATAGGCTTTTATCCCGTCCAAGGAAAACTTCTTTCTCAAGTGATAAATTGATGCATGTTAACCAGTGACATTACTTTCAGGACCACTACGCACCTAAACTTCTCGCAATCCCACACACTGCTTGAAAGATTCATCAATATGAAGCCAGAAAATCGAAAATATTTTGTCGGCGAACAGTAATAAACTAAACAAGGAGAAGCCACGTTTGTAGTTGTTTCTGCTTTCAGAGCTAAAACTGTGCTTTGGTTTCATGGGCCACTGTTATGACCTTGCCCTTACTTTATCATTTTTGCTTTTAATCGTCAGACCTTGATGAGTGCGCTGTTAACAATGGCGGCTGTCAGCATGTGTGCATCAACAGTCCAGAGGGCAGCTACCACTGTTTGTGTAACCGAGGCTTTCTTCTTCACAGCGACAGGAAACAATGCCGGGGTAAGGCAGCTCTGTAAATTATGCTTATAACGGTCTCACTAACTGTATATGTAAGTGTCATTATCTGACCTGCAGTGTCTCAGGGTGACTTGTCCTGCTGGGCTGATAGGCCTATGTAGGCTGCAAAGTAACTGACTTTTGTTTTCTCTGATCTGCAGCATCTGACGGTGACTTGGCCTACTGTGCGTCTGAATGGCGTCAGGATGTTTTATGGAGTCATACTGTGGCCAGCGGCATTGACATCAAGGCCTGTCCTCAAGATTATTTGACTGGTGAATTTCAACTCTCTTCTACGAAATAATTACCTTGATAACAAACAAGAAAAAAATCTAGCTTAACAACAAGTTGTGCACATCATTACCGGTGATTCGGCACTCTGTTGGTTGGCCACTTAGACGAAAATGGTACCCATATTTTATTATCTTGCACTGCAAATACAAATCACGCCAATTTTTGGTTTGCCCCATTGCGCATTACAGTGAAGAGACTGTTGTAGTGCTATTACGTTTTACAGGGCTTCTGATTTAGTGCCTGCCAATTTCGTAACATTCGTTTCATAACTTATATTTTGGGCAGACTGTCAGAAGGAATGATTTTCATTTGCTGAGAAAAGGCAATTTTGTCCTTGTTAACTTGAATTTTGTCTCCCAGTCGACGATGTGATCACAGCTACTCTCTTCTAACTTCACGCACTTAGTTTATTCGTCATAATCTGTAGGTGAGGCACAGAGGACATGTTACCAGGGAATTACCAGGGGAGTGTGGGGTGTACCAGACCTCACGCACTGCATCACCAAGGCCATGTTTCAACTTCAACTAAAGGCAAGTTACATGCTGATGGGTTTATAATCAGGGGCACCCAACGAGAAAATTTTAACAAAATACTTGAAATATAATTTTCTGCGTTCTTAGATTGTTTCAGATCTTTTTAAAGGCATTTTTGTGTAAGCTAATACAGATTGATCTGTTCGGGTTTTTTAGCTCAAAATTTAGGCCGCAGAAAATTTTAGGAAACAGAATCCTATCCTGATAGGATAGGATAGAATCCTATCCGCCGAATTTCCCAGCTGCTGATGGCTCTCCGAAAATGCTAGCTGACATTTTGCACTCTAAACGACATATTTGTCCCTCCGAAAACAAGGAACTAAATAGGAAAGTCCGATGTGATGTATCGCCGAAGAAATCTCCAGCTTTCACTAAAATTAAATCCGAAAATCTCAGGCGATTTTAGGCCTTCGAACAGATATTCCCGGCCGAAACAAACCGTTGGGTGATCCTGTTATAATTGGCTCAAACGCAACACTTGTTAGTTCTGGAACCGAACAACTCTCTCCACGTTCAGCTTTCTTTTATACTTAAATACAAAATCAAGGAGGTGAACTTTTCGTGATATTTCTCTGTTAATCAAACTTCAATGGACTCAAAGGACCAGTGCTCTCTTTAAAAGCAGAATTAATGAAAACAAACAGATCATAAGCATTGCTGGTTTTAAAGTAACCAAGAAAGGAAAACGTTCAGAATTCAGATATACCTGCAGCATATAATTGGGTACGCTGTTTTCGAAATCTGCAAATTACCGGTAACCTGTAAATAGCAAAAGAATGTATGTAATATGTATAATTTATTGCAATTAGTATTAAGAGGTGAAAAAGCAGATCTGGTATATCGAGGATAGAATTAGCAGGTATTAGCAAATATTTTGTGAAGAACATAACTTTTATTACTCTTGTACAACAAGAATGGCAGGAACGGTTTTGGAACAATCGTATCCCCTCACAGCTGGTAATAGGCTAAGTAGTATTTTGGACTTCAAAAAGTAGTGTTCTTCATGAAACTTTACCGCTAAAACTTATCGTCAGTTGGTAGCACCGTAAAATACTACTTGAAATTTCAGGACATCGTAGAGAATAACAATACACACATTTCCTTATATAATTTTTGTAACTTTTTCATTTAATTCTAATCTCCCAACTCTTCCAGCTTGCACAACTGCTGAAAGGAGACGTCAGCTTTTCAGATTTACTCGACATTGGCAAGGAACTACGTAACATTCTAGATCCCAGAGTCGACAAGATTTACGCAGGAGACATACATGCTACAATAGATATTATGAATATTCTGAATCTACAAGCTAACCGTACGATACAGAACGTTACTAAAGAGGAACTAACTTGTTTTCTAGAGGTAAGTTGTCTGATTAAATATAAAATACCCCGTTATTTATTTATTTATTTATTTATTTATTCAGTTATATTTATTTATTTATTTATTTATTTATTTATTTATTCAGTTATTCATTTATCTATTTATCTGTTTGATTGTTTATTTTTTGTTTGTTTGATTTTGTTTATTTTGAAACAAATAGAATATTGAAATAACTACGGTACTTATCAATTCATTCCTTCAGCATTCTGGATGTGCCTTTTTTTAATGTAATATACTTTATTTGCACAACAGTTTCAAATTATTTACATGCAATATATCAAAAATACAACATATTACAATGTGCAATATTAAGTACAAGTGTTCTTTGGAAAATAGATAGAAAGTAAAATTGCTAGGGTATATGAATAAACAGTGCGCGAAAGGAAAAAAAGAGCAGAAAAAAAAAGGAAAGAAATAATAGATCAGATGAAATTCTTCCACTTATTATTAAAATTATGTCTTTGTCCATGACCACACATATCTTGTAGCAGGGAAGACGTTGAAACGTTGTAGGTGTGGTCAACCTTTACCTTTCTTTGTTATTACTATTGGCCAGCGGAGGCCAGGTTAGATGGGACAAACGAAACACTCTTTTGAAAGCAATAAATCGCCACAATGCATGAGGCTAGATCAAATGTTACAGAAAGCTTAGAAGGGATAAGCTAACTACCTGGAGATCCTGGTTAACAATTAACAGCTACCAATAACATAAAATTCTTATTACTCACTTAATATTGCTTGCATTAGTTAGTGTTTTAAAATCCTTTGGTCGATGGTAATTTTCCAGAACATGGGTGAAGCAGCGAACAATCTTCTAGAATATGAAAACAGACAGGCATGGAACGGCATGGAAAAGGTGAGACAGTCACAGTCTCTTTTCCTGCGGCTACTAATCACGTTTCTGATTTAGGAAAATATTTATAGAAATAAAAAGAATTAGAAAATTTTTTTATGTTTATTAATTTTCCCGCTGACTGTCGTGACCACCAGCTAGTAATCAACATTTGCAAACTAACCAATGTCAAATTTTATTTCGCAACTG
The DNA here is from genome assembly GCA_964030785.1 of Siderastrea siderea. Classification (NCBI taxonomy): domain Eukaryota; kingdom Metazoa; phylum Cnidaria; class Anthozoa; order Scleractinia; family Rhizangiidae; genus Siderastrea; species Siderastrea siderea. Next base: position 18,860,059 of record OZ034972.1, on the reverse strand, counting down.
AGATACGAAACAGCTCGTAACATGAATTGCTCATCTGTAACACTGCAGGTTGCACTCAGGGCCACGGAGATGATGCAGGCGTTAGAGAATACCGCTGAAGTAGTCGCCCATCAGCAGCTTCAAGACATGTCGAATAACGCAATTACTGATCCGGACAAGTTCCACAGTCTTGGACTGAGAACAAAAACTTCTAACGTTGGTGAGAATATCGGAATTAACTTAGCCAAACTTGGGTTAACTAAAGGACAAGTAAATTTTCATCCATTGCCAACCATTGTAATTAAAAAGAAAATAATTTGTCTTAAGTTTGAACAAATTATCGGAATTAATCGCCCTTTGCTAAGAAACATTATTTACACTGGGGTCAAATCAATTCCGGACTCTTAAAAGTTATGTTAAATGTGACGTAGTTAAAACTTTGTCTAAAGAATCACAGCCTCGATTTCCAGCCGCTTTTTGCGCCCTCGTTCCTCCGCGCACGCCATTGGAGAAGACGAGTAGAATTGCACTCACTCAACGATCTCTCTCGACATTTCCTCTAGAAAGGAACCATTTAGCTTAAAAATTTACACCGTTATGTTTATTGGCAATGAATAATTACTTTATTGTTTCACTCTTTTACGATTGATCCAGAAATATCAATTAATGTGGTTGAGATGATCGAGTTCAAGGGCCTTTCGCTTTCGATGATACGCAACATGTCAGAAGAGGGTGGAAATGGGACGCTCGTTCGCAATCAGATATCTTTTCCGTCTTCTTTGTTCAGAGATGCGCTCAAAGATAAGTTAGCTTCAGGTGAGCAAGCAGGTTTGTTACTATTGTGCCACTACATTGCTCACAGAATGGCCTCCAAAAAAAACTGAATAGGGACAAAAAAAGGTATAAATGGAATAGGGCTTGTTTCGTGTAGCCTGGGTGTACAGTATGATGTCTTTGTCGCAAAATCAATTTATAACTTCTGTATCCCTGAGTGAAATAACTGTTTAACTGCATTCTCAACTTTGAATTCGGTATTGGTTGCTGATTTGATTGGTAAAATTTTTTTTGAACGCTGCAGCACTTGACGTGGTATCCAATTTCCTTATAAGGCACAAAAGCAGGGTTAAACGCTAATAACGTGTGTGGGATGAACCAATGGGAAAGCTAGAAATTCAATAACTGAGATTGAGAATTTACCATTGGTGACTGCCCTAATTGTTGTGCACTCTTGCTCTTGTGTTACAGGATTCTACTCAAGCCTTGGTTGTTTTCGCGATAATGATCAGAACCGAGCAGTACCCACCATGGAAGGAACTCATCAGTTGTTAAAAGGAAGCTTTCTCACTCGTAAAGGTGCTGTGGAAAAGTGTGCACAGGTCACCAGGAGTCGGGGATGGAAAGTGTTTGCTGTCCAAGATGGTGGTTGGTGTGCGTCGAGTCCTACTGCGCATCTCACTTACAACAAATATGGGACAGCGATCAACTGTGTTGATGGCAAAGGCGGCATGTTTGCTAACGATGTGTACATCATAAATGGTTAGGCTTTGATAAAACACTTCTTAGATCGATTATCAAATAAAAGGGACAGCAATGTTAATGACTGCCCGAGGATGTTACTGTTCGTATGACCCCCAGCTATCTGACCACACGCAGAAATACTGGAGTTCAGACTACAACAAAATAATGTTGTTATCGTTATTTTTATTATCGTTTTTCTTTTAGTTCTTCTTTTATGTTAAATGTAAGATAGACTATTTGCTAAGATTTGCTAAGTATGTTGCTGCGTATGCCCTATCTTTATTTCAGTGGTAGCGTTCAAGCCGGTTGTCGTAGATGCTTTAAAAAAAACTTACGGATATCTATAAAGAGATGAACGTCACGCACATCTCAACTTTCAGTGAAATGAGCTATTCTGTATGCGTACGATCATTCTCATGGAAGCATGGCAAACATTGTAAACATCCGAAACGCACATTAAAAAAGATCTACATAAAAAGTGAGCCAACAACCAAATCCATTACTTGTACTGATACTTCTTTCTTTTGTAGCATATTACACATGCGTGTGTTCAATATTTTACAAGAACTTGGAGGGTTTACTAACATCTGATCCCCTGCTAGAGATAAGGTGAAGAACTATTTGATGGTATTTAGTGAGTCAAAACTAGCTTGTTCAATTAGCCTGCACCTCCAGTCAGAGGTGAGACACTATAAGCCTTAATATGAATCTAAAATTAAAAATGGCATTTTGGAAAACTAAAATTGAGATTTTTGTACAAGCTTTAAATAAATTTCATCAATTTTTTGCTGAAATTGATTTGGCACTTTTACAAAAACTTTCAATTTTATTTTTCCAAATTTTAGATTTATGTTTAAAAAAAATCAAGCGTCGGTGCGAATTCAACGTTTAGATTCATCCGTGTTGTTTTAACCATTTATATACTTGCCATGAATGAAAATGAATATAATTGATGTGGTAAATAATCTTCCTTTTTTATTGCGTTTCCATTTGAATAGAGTTAAACCAATGGTTTAAATACGACATCTTGTCGGTGGAGCGAATCAAACTGCTACTTGTGCGTTATATTTTCAGGTCCCTGGAGGAAATGGGGGCCCAGGAGCCTTACAACAAATCAGAGCTAAACTCCATTATTATATCAGGCCAAATAGTCACAGAAGAACCAAAGTTTTATCAATCGTTGGCGGACCCAATAGTATTGGTGTTTGGACACTTGGTAAGGGAAATATACCACACCCATGTATCATCAATTAAGACAATAAAAAGCTCAGCGGTATCTGGTACTTACCAAACGACAACTGAAAAGATCGCCTCCATCAATTGGCGCGAGTTGTTGGATTTTCGTTTTTGATGTGTAAAGAGCATGTATATTTTTCATGTAAGTACCGTACAAAACATTTATAAGCTATAGCTCGTTTACGACAGTTCGTCAAGGTAAGAAAAGTTTAACGTAAGCATTCTTGTAATTGGAATGAAATACAGCCGCCATCTTGAAAGACTAAAATGTGTTTACTGTTTTTGAATTTTTCAAACGTGCGCCAAGACCTAACCAACCAAAGTAAACTATACGGTAATTTCTGTTCAGATCATTTTCCTTTTTTGTCAATTTGCTGTGTGCCTTTTAGGATCCTAACAACACTACACCTGTTCTGTGCGGTTTCCTTAACATGGAATCAAAGTAAGTGCAAGTTTCGGTTCATTTTATGTGTGGTCATATCTCTTCTTACGGACACTTTCAGAGAATTCCTTATCAAAAATTCATATAAACTCATCCTCCATAACACAGACATGTTTTTTTTTACGGATAGTTTAGTTCACTTGGTCCAATTAAATACACAAAACTCATCGGAACTCCTCCGCAAGGCTATAAATACCTGGGTTTACAGTCTTCAGTGTCCCCATCGAACAGCTGTAACTATACTTCTTTTTATTAATGCATTCCCGCTAGTTTCCTATTTCATTTGTAAGCAGCTGGGTTAATTTCGGTCTCAGCTTTACTTTAGATTCGTCTTAAATATACAGTTGTGTTACCTCTCTTGCCTTGTAGCAGCCCGGATGATCGATGGCTTGGCAATGGATGTTTCATTTTCCAGACAAACAGGACTCACACTGTATGCCACTGTTCTCAACAGACCAACTTTGCAATCCTTTTTGATTTACATGGCTCTGTGGTAAGAGGTCAAATCTGAGGACTATTTTATTGGAGTTAAGATGTTTAATACAACAGCACTACATTAGGTGCGGCTGCTTATGTTCAATGGCATTGATCATCGTGAAAAGTAAATAAATAGAAGTTGTATTTTCTCCCGGAGTACATTGTAACAAAATAGCATTAGTTCTTAACTTGATTTACACATTGCAGTGGAAGGTCGATCGCGACAGATCGATCTCGTGATGGAAGGTCGTTCTCCAACTCAGAAGTATTGTTTTTTGTAAGTAAGATGGGTATTTGATCTTCCGAGTGAGTGTAGTCTGACGTTGGACTGTTGTTGGTATTAAACAGTGAGTGAAATTTTGACAATGTGTGCGCAAGTCATCATCACACTCTGATAAGGACTCTTGCGAAGGTTGACAACTCTTCAGTCAATTGACGACAACAGTACTTTTCAGGAATATACTTACCCGGATGATCAGATACTCAACCTGCTTATGACACTACCCCTAGGCTTAAACCATTTACCAAGAACTATTTTCTTAGGATAGTCTTTTCTGTTTGTCTTGAGAGAGCGACCCAGCGTTTGACAATTGTTTCACCTTTATTTTTTTGTCTTTTCCTAATAGGCCAACATCCCTGAAGATCATGATATGACACTGTCAGTAATGTCATACGTGGGATGCAGTTTGTCAGCCACCTGTTGTTTCCTCACCATATTTATCTATAGTATCTTACAGTAAGTGGGTTATTTGTCTATAGCATCTTACAGTAAGTAGGTTATACCTCTGGTTTTCAAAACACTATCGTCCTTCCAATGTTTCCAATGCAGGTCGCATGTATAATTTTGTATTTAAACCATCGCGCATGTTGTATTTCTGTTTTTCAGTCTGAAGGGAGATCGCATTCACGTGCACAAAAATCTGGCTTTTAACATGGGTGCGGTTCAACTTGTTTTCTTGTTTGGAGCAGATCAGACTGATAACAAGGTATTACATTAATTTTAAACCATAGGATACTAATTTACTTGGGTTGCTAACACTATGTTTAAAAAAGCTTTTCTGCTCACTGTACGTTATGTTGATAATCAACATCGAGCATTTAGGTAGTTCGTCCGTGAATCTGGTTTGTCATCAAAAATGATCATTAAAGGTACAGTTAGTAGACGGCCCCCCGCGTAGCGGAGCCGTCTATAGTTTTGTTGTAGTCGCATTCCTTTGATAGGTTCTTGAAGGTCACATATGATTGATTGGTATGTTAATGATATATTGGGACGGGAGGGGTGAATGTGGGTTGTATTTCTGGGGATAGGTGAAAACAATAATAAATAACAATTTGACAACTTTTAAAACCAAAATTCTAGAGCGAAACATTTGTATTTTTTTAAGTATTAGACATCAAATTGTCTCATGTTAAAAATAATCGCGACATCGCTTAGGCGCTCTCGCCTTTGCTGTCTGTTAGAAATTTTGCAAAATCTTGGTGGAGGGAGACGATAAAGAAAATTGTTGAGAAGAGGTAACAATTCATGGAACATTTTAGGCTACTTTTTGGACTACTGACACCGTGTTGTGTTGCCGAAGAAGTTCCCAGAGCTGATTTAACACAACCAGACGAAATTTAGTCCTTTCATGTAAGTTTAAAATCACAATTACAAATGTCAAGTGGAAACACTTGAGTAGGACTTTCTAGAAAACGTAACAACTTCAACGAGTTAGTTGGGAATCACCTTTTCACAAGAAGGTAGTCACGTAAACTGGAAAAGGTGGTACAGTTAACACAATTCTATAAAATGCATAGCATTTTTGATATTGACAAAAAAGAGCTGTAGAAGAATTCGGAGATTTAATTCTAGTGGCTCACAAATTAACTTCAGGTTGTAAGGGCCGTCTCTGATAAACCACAGGTTTTCTTGTTTCGTATTTACATTATATCTTCAATTGCTTTGGCGTTTGCCGATAAACATAGTGCAAGGTAGCTAGCCCATATTTCAGGCGACCCTTAGTAGTTTACTTTGAAGGAAGCAGGTGTCACTTTTAAGACAGTGTGAAGTTCATTAATGCGTTTTGTTCTCCTAGCAGTATGTTTAAGCCCCACTTATTTGTTAATCTCCACAGTGGCTGTGCAAGGCTGTGGGCATCGCATTGCATTTTTTCCTGACCGCCATGTTTTCCTGGATGCTAGTAGAAGGATGGGATCTTTATTTAGCTCTTATCAAAGTGTTCTCTGCTCAAAAGAAAAGTTTTCTCGAGAGATACTACATATTGGGATATGGTGAGACTGTTTTGTTTATTATTGTTGTTGTTGTTGTTGTTGTTGTTGTTGCTATTGTTATGGTAAATGAAGGGTGCATTTAGGAGCAATAGTTACAGAAACCTCGTTACACTTACACGGGATGAAAGGTAAAAAGGTTTGACGAATCTAGTGGCTTACAACTGCCGGATTCTCAAGCATGATGTGAATTGGAGCTTTACCACTCCCCCAAGAGAGAATGTGAGTATCGTTTCGGAAAACAACACCAAAAGGCAGAGACCATTCTTCAAACAGTCACCATCAAATCGAAAAGTCCGCTGGAAAGCGTCACGTGACAACCAACCCATACAGCACCTCCACGCCTCCAATAAATGATGAACCAGTGTCGAACATTTCATAATGTGGATTAATTGCTACAGGTTAAGCTTAAAACTGGTGACCAGTTTACCTTGTTTACCTTCAAACAAGGCGTTAGCCCACACGATAAGGGTACTGGAGCATGATACAATTCTTTTAATCCCCAAAAAAGAAAACCTAAGTAAGTTTCCTTTTTTCAGGTTTACCTACCGGTATGACTGCATTATCCATGGCTATTTTCTGGGACAATTATGGGACAGGAAAAATGTGAGTATTTTAAATTTTCTTTGTCTTTTTTCACCTACGTTTTTAACGGTCATACTCGGATTTATAAGTCCGTGAGGTATGATGGTGTGGATGAGGGTAGTCCTGAGAAGGACTGTTTGTGGTGACATTGACTGATGTTTTGACAACCTGAGCGGAAAGTCATTATCAGAGTCAAGTAATTTGTGAATTGTCAGTAGATGCTATAAGTCTCTTGTTATTTTCCAGCGGATCGATTGATGAACTCACGATGTTATTGGTCGTCTGTTAGTTAAGCCGTTGTGTTATTGGTTGTGAAGACTGCAAAACGTGATTGGTGCGTTTCGATCCGTCTTTGTTAGTCAAATGTTAGTTGGTCTATTGTTAGTAAAATTAGTCGGTTTGTCTATTGTTTGTCTGTCTTGTTGGTGTCGGCAATAAGTCGTTTGTAAGGCGTAGGTAGTTGTTGGCAACGGTTCAGTGGTGTTTGTTCTAAGTTAGTAAAACAGCTTTCCAGAGTGGTTCGTTAATAGTTGTCCGTACTGTACGTAACACATTTAGTTGAGTCCCAGTCGATTCTTTGGTTTGTTTGTAAATGGTCTATTGTTTGTCCGACTTGATGGTGTCATAAATAAGTCGTTTGTAAGGTGCAGGTAGTTTTGGCAACGGTACAGTGGTGTTCTAATGAGGAAGAGTACAGTACAACGATACGTAAGGTAATAATTAATTCCTGCATTGCTTGTAGATGCTGGATGACAGATATTGTGCTGTTTTCTCTCTTCCTTCCACCAGTTGTGGTTGTTATTTTGGTAAGAAAATGTACTTTTCCTTCACTGAAAACCAATTAATAAGATTCCAATACGTTATCGCTTTAAAGTGTGCCTACAACAAATAGTCGTCAACAAATAAGTAGTTCTTGCAATGTACAAAAGCCGTATGCAGCACTTATACTTAACGACTACTAGTAATTGTCGACCATGTTTAGTTATCAAACAGCATTAACTGTGAGGTCTCTTTTTAATATTTAGCGCAGTCCTTTATATTCAGCATTGAATTCGGACTTACACGGTAAATAATAATAATAATGTGGAGACTTTTATTTCGTCTTCAGACCAATGTAATCATCCTAGGAATGGTGATTGGTGTCCTGATATCTCCCACAGCAGAGAGACGGCAGAAACAAGCCACTGATAAGACTTTTATTAACAACGTCAGGTTAGACAGGGACCCTCCTCTTAAAATTATGGTCACAAACATTTGCTACTATAAATTTTATAACCATATCCATTATCTGAACAATATTTATTGCGAACCATCGCATTGACTTGACCTTGTTGTATCATAGGATGGCTCTGAAGGGATGCCTCATACTCTTACCACTGCTAGGGGTCACGTGGTTGTTGGGCTTCCTGCAAGTAAACTCTGACTCACCGGTGATGTCTTACGCTTTTGTTCTCCTCAGCTGTTCTCAGGTGATTATCGTAGAAACATTTACGTTTGTATTGAAATCTTAAATACTACATGTAAGCCACTATTTACACTTTATTAGCTTCTGTGTGAATGGTATTCGGTTTAAAACATCTGATGGTTATAAGTACTAAAAGACGATGATTCATTTAGAAGAAAAAAATTCATGGAAGGTGATGTCCACTATAATCACAACTAGAGAATTCTCCAGTATGTCTTCCTTTGTATACAAACATTAACAAAAGCCAGGTAAGGTTAGTATAACAATGAGATTAACTATATTTTACTTTTCGCTTTCACGGAAGAGGCCATCTTGTCACTAACTTTGGATTTAATTTCCTTTCAGGGCGTGTTTTTCTTCATTTCTAACGTAGTCCTAAATCAAGAGGTGATGTAACCTAGCACTCTTCCTATCATAACCATAATACTGCTGTCCTCAAGCTCTCCTCGCAGCCTAAACTGCCGATGAGTAACACCTTTGTCTACAGTCTTTATCCTCATTCTGTCCTATCAGTGCATTACGGTCTCTGTTATCTCTCTGTTCTAATTCTTTCCTTACTGTTTTCGTCCACTCTATATGCCACCCGACTGTCTCTACAACAACAACCAGTCGTTCATACCTTTCCTTTTTGTCTGCCTTACCGTGTTCGTACTGGCTGCCCTACCATTGTCTATATGCCCTCTGACCTCTATAAGTCCTCTTTCTACCCTTACTGTCGATGCTCTTTTAATACTACATCTCCTCCCTTATCATTGTTGCCCGTGTTCATTTTCTTTACTGTGTATCCCCACTCTAACCTTAACTGTCTTCTCTGTCCTTACTACCTGTCCTCATTGCCCTTACTGTTCTGTCCTCACTCTGTTCTTACTGACTGTCTTCACTCCTTTCTTACTGTCTGTCCTCACTCTTTCCTTACTGTCTGTCCTCATTCTGTCCTTATTTTGTCTTTGATGTGTATCGTCACTCTTTTCGTGCTTTCTTTCCTCACTCTCTCCTTCCTGTCTGTCCTCACTCTGTCTTACTGTCTCTCTTCATTCTGTCCTCACTCCGTCTGTACTATTCTTACACTGTCTATCTTCCTTACTGTCAGTACTCACTCTCTCCTTACTGTCTGTCCTCATTCTGCCCTTACTGTCTGCCTTACTGTCTGTCTTCACTTTGTCCTTACTGTCTGTCTTCACTTTGTCCTCACTGTCAGTCCCCACTCTGTCCTCACTGTCAGTCCCCACTCTGTCCTCACTGTCAGTCCCCACTCTGTCCTCACTGTCAGTCCCCACTCTGTCCTCACTGTCAGTCCCCACTCTGTCTTTACTGTCTGTCTTCACCCTGTCCTTACGTACTATCAGTCCCCACTCTCTCCTTACTGTCTGTTCCACCCTGTCTTTACTGTCTCTACTCCCTTTGTCCTTATTGTCTGTCTAACTCTGTTTTTACTGTCTGTCCTCACTCTTTCTTTACTTTCTCTACTCCCTGTGTCCGTACTGTCTGTCCTAACTCTGTCTTTACTTTCTCTACTCCCTTTGTCTGTACTTTATGTCCTCACTTTATCCTTAGTGTCTGTCTTTGCTCTGTTCTTACTGTCTGTCCTCACTCTGTCCTTACTGTCAGTCCTGACTTTCTCCTTTCTGTCTGTCTTCGCTCTTGTCTGTCCTCACTCTGTCCTTACTCTCTGTCCTCACTCTCTTACTGTCTGTCCTCACTCTGTCCTTGTTGTCTGTTCTCACTATGTCCTGTCTGTCTTTACTCCTGTCTGTCTTCAATCTGTCCTTACTTTATGTCCTTGTTCTTTCCTTATTGTCTATCCTCACTTTAAGTTTGCTGTCAGTCTCAACTTTCTCCGTATTGTCTGTCCCCACTCTGACCTTACTGTCTGTCCTCATTCTGTCCTTACTGTCTGCCGTCACTTTGTCCTTACTGTATGTCTTCACTCTATCCTTACTCTCTGTCCTCACTGTCTTTACTGTCTGTTCTTACTGTCTGTTCTCACTCTATCCTTACTGTCTGTTCTCACTCTGTCCTTACTGTCTTTACTCCTGTCTGTCTTCAATCTGTCCTCAATTTATGTCCTCAATCTTTCCTTATTATCTGTCCTCATGCTAAGTTTACTGTCAGTCTTAACTTTGTCCGTATTGTCTGTCCCATCTCTGACCTTACTGTCTGTCCTCACTCTGTCACTGTTTTTCCATTTTCTTCTATTTTCTTTATTCTTATTCCCTGTTGCTTGCCGTCACTATGTCACCACTGTCTGTCCTCACTTTCTCCTTACAGTCTTTCCTAATTTTTTGCTTACTGTCTGTCAGTACTCTGCTCTTGCTGTCTTTACTCTCCTTGTCCAGACTCTCTCTATTTACTCTCTTTCGTCAGTGTTTCCTTGCTGTTTGTTGTAACTTTCTTTACTGTCAATGATACTTTGGCGTACCTCTTTTCCTAGTTCCCGTCTGTTGTTACGTTTTTGGGGGTGTTAAAATAAGACAACAGTCTTATTTTAACACCCCTTGTGTTGTTCTTGTGTTTTTGAAAGGTTTCCACGACGTTTAAGAAGTTCTTAAGGAAATATAACTCTTGGAATCCCTTTCGGTCCTCGACCTCTTCCAGCATGCAGTGCAATCACAGAGAAGGAGACATTTTCGCTGCATCTATCCGAAGGGTAAGGAAAGTGCATTAATTTATTTGTTAGAGGAAATTCCATATTCAACTTTTAATTTGCACAGTGCAACTCGAATTCAGAATTCCCACTTATAATTCCACAAAGGTGTGATTCTCATATACCCATAAATCAACAATCGCGTTAAGTGTGGATTAAGCATGACGTTTTCATAAACTGCAGCCAGTGGTTATATTTTTGTTTTTGTTCTGGTATGATGAATAGATATTGATAACTATTGTTATATAATGGCAAGTCCTCTTTCATCTTCAGGCGACAGCTTACTCTAACGAGTCCTTTAGCTCCAAAAATTCGTTTGTGAAAAGACAAGCAGAAGAGGGAAGGCATGAGAACAAATTGTACGCGCCCAACACTCAGATAAAAGTAGGTCTTAAAATCTCTTACAGATTGTTTCCCCTTTGCAATCAATGCACTTTTCAAGACATGTTTCTCTTGAAAAAGAATTTTCCTGGAAAAGGAGATAAGAAAATCGCCCCCCTAAAGACGGAGATAAGGCCTTCAATCGATGGGGATTTTCTCTGATGGACGAGTGTTTGCTTCTGCCTCAACTGGATTATATCAATCTATAACAGTAGACACACTGTTTTACATCTGAGAGTCAGTATAGGGATCTGCAGCACGTTCTTTTCTTTTTCAACTGTTCAGTTTGTAAAAGATTTAACACTGATATTAGTCATTACTCAAGTACCTACAACGCTTAAGTAACACTGAGTGAATCTGACTTTGGATATCCATCTCCAGCTGTCTTGATCTTATTATGTCAATCGACGATAAACAATTTTAACTTGGTCAATTGATAAGATGCTGATTGACTGAGGTAGGTCGGGCTGGACGGGAAAATATTTGGCTCTCGGTCATGGACATGACCATGGACGGTACGCCATGACCTCCAGCCAAATATTTTCTCGTTTGGCCTTCCCACTTAGTCAATAACCTTTTGTTGTTCTTAACAATAGCCAATTGTTTCCCAATAGTTCCTTTTGAATCTCAACTTAAGTGGCTTTGTCACTGCGGTCCCTGGACTTAAACTGGAACATTTTCTTCCCAAAATCACCAAAAATCGACAAAAATAAGTCAACAGTAAGATTTCCAACTGATTTAACTTAAATGGAGCCGTTGATTTAGCTTTTGGCTACCAGATGTTACCAGAATAAAACATGGCTCCTGAAGGGCGCTCAAACGTAGGCTTTTAGGCGAGAAAAGCGGTCAATCATTGTTAGGTTTCTTGACTCATCTTCTTTTCCTATCCTCATTACAGAAACAGTGGCAGGCCATCAATGACTACTGACTCTTTGCAGCTTTGCTGGTTGCCTTGGCTACATCTCTTTCAACTCTGGTTTTCCTCTATTGACGCTTTTGGAAATATCTAGTGCACAGCATGCTTAGACGGAAATAAACACCTTCTGCATTGGTTACCTGCTTTTACACAAACGACAACATTTTCCTTTCAACGCAATATATAATTAGTCCTTTCTGGCCTTTCTGAATACTTCATTGTTTTTTGCTGCTGTATTTGTTTTCCTTGTTTGTTTGGTTGCTGATCGAACACACAGTACCCAGTTACAGTACTAATGCACTACACTGCGTTCCAACCAATCGAGAATTATTTCAAATGACTTGTACCAACCTAAATGACAGAATTTATTTGTTTACTATATGTCTACGTCAGCCAGTTTTCCCTTTCCTTCAAAAGCCACTGAAATCAACAGGAGCTGAAGGTCGTTTTTCGTAATGTGTCAGTACGGTGAAAACAAAAATATCTCAAGGAGAGAGGCCTAGGGATCGAACAGAAAGTATAGATTTTAAGTAGATAAATGCCCGCTTAAATAAAACAGTAGGATAAAACAGTAATATAATAAAAAGATAGAGGGATTAATAGTTTTAAAAGAATGGTAATAATTAAAGTAGTTTAGTAATAGCAGTATAAGAAAATTACAGTTTTAACTTAGTTCCCGCTGTAAGATTATGCAGTCTATAGGGCGATAAATAAGAATGATTTCACCCACGAAAACATGAGCACAAACACGTACTTGAATATAAAGAATATTGAAGAAATCATGTTTGTAGTTGTGTATGTTTTCCCTTTTTTCTTTCAAAGTACCAAATACATGGGCGACTAATGTGTAAAGAGGAAATAACGATCTTTCCCTGATCATGTGATGCGCGTGCTTGACCTACGTCTATGCGTCTTCTTCACTCTAGATCTCTGTCGTTTTTCCTTTTTGCAAGATTTCAAGGGTTTACCAACGCTATAATCCGGCATGTTATCACAGAAAAAGGATTTAAAACCATGCTCCTTGCGGGACATGTTTGGGTATAGTAAGCTCTTTAGCTCTGGCCCAAGCCTCCCTTGGTGAGCGATAGACCCTTGTTTGCTCTTCCATAAAGTATGCACGGTTAACAATAATGTTAAGATTAGCGTCAATTTCGGATAGTTCAGAAATTTCAGATGGAAAGTCCTCATCCGGGCCACCCTCAGGAAAAACTCGTCCTTTTCTTGTCTTTGGTCTTCTTCTCCTTGTTAGCAGCACAAACAGAATACAGAGTAAAGACGAAGCACCCACCGCGGAAGCTATAACAACTACTGCTGTCTCCACTGGGGTAAGGCCTTGCTTTGGTTGCCTGTCCTGGTCAGTAGGGGAGGTATGCCTACCCCTTCCTAAAGGACAAATAAAACACAATTTGACTGTAGGTGGTATATAGAGGTTCTGGGTTGCATGTGTTATGACGATGCGCAGTGGTGGCGGATACGTTAGTCAGGACGGAGGCTTCATCTTGGATGGTCCAGAGCGACCTTGCCACTGCAACTTTGATTGACTTGTGTGAACTACAAGCCCGGCACTCTCCTGACTCTCGGCACCAACTCAGCCAGTCAGTACTTTACATAGTTGTTGGTTTACACAAACACATTTGAGACTGATAAAACTCTGTATAAGTATACCTCCTATACTGTGAAATAATTGAACTATAGGGAGCGTTTCAAACTACAGGGTGTCCCAAAAGTACGATTAGACTCGATAAACAGATATCTTAACCAAAAGTTGTCTATTTCAATTTAGTTAAATATTATATATTTGTTGTGCCATCTTTTGACTCGAATATTCAACTTGTGCATTTTCATGCCAAAGGTGCGCAAGCGCGTGTATATTTCCCGCCAAATATTTTCCGTATTTTGTAGCCTGAATTGCTAGCACCCTTTCTTCGTTTTTCGTGGTTTATCGTGAAAGATGAATCCTCTTAACGCAAAAAGCTCAGCTACTTGAGAGCCCAAGCATCTACACTTAGATCTACTGGCTTATCAGTAAAAGAAATTGCTAAAAAAACTGGAAAAATCCAAAGTTAGGTGGTAAAATGGTCGTCGAGAAATGAGGGTTTCGAAGACAAGAAACGAACGGGAAGACCGAAAGTCCTAAATGAAGCAGCTAAAAAAGTTCTGAAAAAAGCTAAGTACAAAACGGGAAATTAGAGGAGGCAGCTCTCACAACATTTAGCAAGCAAAGGCCTTCTTGGGGAAAAAAACACTGTCTGGAGGTTCATGAAAAGCGAAGTTTGGAGGCCGCTGGGATGGCAAAAGAAACCTGTGCTCACCGTCAATTTGTTAAGCAGTACAAAAGCCGTACTACAAAAGAATGGGATGATTTTACTACAAAAGAATGGGATGATTTTACTACAAAAGAATGGGATGATTTTACCACAAAAGAATGGGATGATTTTACTACAAAAGAATGGGATGATTTTACTACAAAAGAATGGGATGATTTTCTTTTTTCGGACGAATGTCCAAAATATTTGTTTCAGCTGCCTAATCGCAAAAATGATGTTGTTTGGGGGGTCTCAGGAGAGCCAAGTGCCTCCAGCATACCAGGTGAAAAAAAGCTCAAAATGGATCATCTGGGGCAGAATGACAGGCCGCAGTCTCATTGGGCTTCTTTTATACCCCAAGGACAGACTTTGACTGCCGACTACTATATCAACAACACATTAGAGAAAGAAGTGAAGCCTCTCCTTTGCAGTAAAAATGTGAATGAAGCAATAGACAAACGAAAACTGTTCAGTTCCAATCGACACATGAGTTCGTCCAAGACGGGGCGCAGCACACGCAATTAAAGCCACCCAAGCATGGTGAAAAAGTAACCTGCCCAATTTTATAGAGAAAACAAGCTGCTGTGGCCTCCAAATTCGCCAGATATCAACGCTGTGGAGAATCTTTGGAGCATAATGGATGAAGTTGTCTACAAAGACCCAACTTCTAAGACCATGAAGGATCTGAAAAGACGGCTCAAACAAACCTGGAAGACTATCCCGCTGTCTAACCTATATGACTTATCCATTCCATGCCGCAACGGCTACAGAATGTAATAAAAAACAAAAGGGGGCGTGCCGGAGATTGAACTTCTGAATATATGTACTCGATAGAGTAATAAACATCTTTTAGAAATTTTATGTAAAAATAAAGTTTCGATGAAAAGTTATGGCGTATGAAATAAGAGGAACGAACTCTTGGGACACCCTGTATATCTACTTTTCAGAGTAAACTGTTTACTTTCTATAACCAAAAATTCAAAATTGTGAATTTTCTTTTGATTTAAAATACTGATTACGTATCTAGAAACAAAAGATGGAATATTCAACATGTCGCGAGCGTGGGAAAAAAAAATCTGAGTTTTCCTGTCGGGAATGGAACCCATGACCTTCTGTACACCGGTCGGACGCTCTAGTTTTATGTAAAGAAATATATCATATACTCGGTCTCAAACTTCTTTTGTTATCATGCTATGTTTTGTTGTAAACTGGTCATAAATTAACCAATTTGTGTATTGAAATAACACTCATTTGAAATTAAATTAAATTAAATTAAAGTTTAATTTGAAAAGAACTACCTCACCTGTTGTCGCAGAAGTACTTTCAACAAACAGTGTACTGTGGGAAGAAGTCTCTAACGCCTCGCTTGTAAACGTTGTTGTGTTCTCAACAGCAGGTGTAGAGAGGTGTGGATGGCACAGAAAATCAAATGTGCTTAGTGCAGAGATGTTAACAGCAGTCATTTTCTTTGAAGCTTCTTTAGTAACAATGGGAACTTTGAAAGAGATTTCTCCCAATTTTACCGCTTTTTCAAGTCGTTCTTTGAAAGGTTGCAGCGGATACAAGTCTGTTTGACCCTCGTTCCCCAACGCGAACCGGACTGATGTCTGAAAACAAAAAAGTTACTGGAGATGAAAAAAAGACCGCAAACTTTTCCTCCTCCGGATAACACAACATCATGTCATATATCGCTGAAATGTAACCTTACCTTGTTAATGTTTAGGCGGTGGATTGTGCTGACAAGGGATCTGCCCAACAGTGCGATAAGAATAGATTGCAGTTCAGACTCAATGATCTCACGCATTGCTTGGGAGGCCTGTGGTAGTTCGCCGTCCAGTGTTAAGCAAATATGCAGACTGACAAAATGTAAATATACGAGATTAGTGAACACAAGCCCTTAATATGATTTTATTTTACAAGCATACCTACCACTTACACCAAGGAGTACCTTCGAAGCAAAAAATTGTGTAATTCAAAAAACCGAAAAGTATAGCTGATTTTAAAAAAAGTTGACCATCCTAGCCGTCAGGCAAGCAAAGTAAATGAAAATATAACTTAGAGCCATTGTTGAGACACATAATTCTTTCAGTGTGTATTGAGCCAACTGTAGTACCTTGAAGGTACGATATGTGCACATTGTTTAGATTAGTTCTAGAAGGCCTTCGCTGTTAGGTGAATCGAAATAAGGTCCAGGCAATGAGTAGCCGTAAAAATGTTTTGGCGTACTTAAGGCGTGCACCTAACTTGACGACTAATCACACTTTCAAGGTCTGCTCAAAAAAATGCCTCAAGTTAATAAATACTTACTCCGTAACGTCTTTGAAACTCTTGGCAATGTAGACTTTAGGAAGGTCTGCAGCAGGTCCAGTTTTGACTTTACCTTGATTAACTGCACGCTCAATATTTCCTCTCATGGAACTGAGATCTCTATTCGCGCTGGTTGCGTGCACTTTAAATACGATTCCCTCCTGTTGTACAAAAAACGACATGGTTTTTAGTCAGCATAAATTAGTAAGGTCGTTTGGAAAATTTTGTCTATTTTCTCGGTGTGGTCATGACATAAATGATGGGCTTCCTTTACAATATTGCCTTGCTCAACACATCAGAGTATGCCTTGGTCACCAAGTCTAGAAGTGTAAGCCACAAGAGTAGTGGACTATGATCACAGTTGAGCAAAGTTAAATGATTTTGCCTCATTTAAAAGTTAAGATGACATAGACCTTTCTGGTTAACACAATATACCAAACATCCACGGCAATAAAGTCTTGAGAAGCAAAGCTCTTGAAATCACTGTTGTTCTACCAGAGAAATTCTCGAAAATGATAATTGAATTCGCGTTTGAATTATGCACTTAAAAATCGCCGGTACTAAACTGAAGTGCAGGCGTATTTTGGGGGGCGATTAAGCACTCTACATTCTTTCTTTTTGCAAGCCGCCATCTTGGATAAGGAGAACAGGGCAGAGTTGGGGCCTGTAAACAAGTAAGAAAAGCGACTAAGGGAGTAGAAGTCATGCTGAAAGATGAATGAGGAGGGAGGGGAGAAAAATACTTTATTTCCACCCTCGTTCACTCCTCTCTAAACCCGGCTAAGTATCCGTTTTTGCTAATCAAGAATATTTCAATGCCGCCCGCCAAAAAACGCCTGCTCTTCAGGCTACGCCTCTGTATAAACAGGTGTTTAGAAACTAGTTTAGAAAGACATTTATAGTCCCATTTTGTAGACACTGAGGCATTTAGTACATACCTTTTGTAAGTCTAGTATTTCCAAGCTAAGCTCGGTCAGACTGGAAACAAGTTGTCTTAATTTTTCCTTAAACAAGTACTTGACACGAACACGCTGACCAGCTGACAGACTCGGAAAGTCATTGCAAGGAAACAGAACGACCATTGACAAACTAAAAAAATCAGAGGAAAGAAATTCTTTGATTATCAAGGCAAATGGTCGTTAGTGCATCGTTCTTGACTTTTATTTGTTTCATGAGATAAGATAATAACATGTCTATTGACAAAGAAGAACCTTTCTAGTTGTTGCAAGTCTATGTGTACCTTTTTGACACTTTCCATGTATGCACCAATGAAAAAGAAAAATAAAGAATGGAAAATGTCAGGCAAAGGTAAAGTCACACATGAACCACAGGACACCCATACGGCCGGAGCTTAACCAAGTTTGTGTAGCATGAAGCATTTAAGAGTATTACTCCTCTACCTTGGATGAGATGCCAGTTCATCGCAGGGATACCCCCAGGAGGATATCGCCTGTACCCATTTTTCCACTTGGGAGGAAGGAAACAATGTGGGGTAAAGTTTCTTGTCTAAAGAAACTTGATGGCAGAGACAAGGCCTCCAACAACTTCAGATCTGAAGTCAAATGTGCCACCGTGCGACCATCACACAGGGGACAGACCCAGGTAGGGAGGAAAAAGGTTATTTTTATTACTGCTTGTTTGTTTAAGACACTGAAATATTACATAAAGCTAAAATGAGAACGTTTCGCCTAATCATGTATTATCCGAATCAACTTTAATCCAACATGGGCTGTAATGACTAGGTCAACGAGATTTTAGAAACCCATGCAAGCATATGTAACTTGTTAGCATAAGTGATTTTCCCTACGAAACAAAGAGGTTGTGATTCTCATTTATTGACATTTTCTGCCCCATTATAGCGTATTTACCAGTCTTCACCCCTAAGGTGTCAGTTTGATAGCAACACATTTTTAGATGAAGGCCTGGTTACCTTTGACCGGTTCTACATTCTGAGCTGCATGACGGATTCGCTTTGAAAGTGCACCAATGACAACCTATAGTCTTCTCACACTTAGTCATATTCGAGCTAGAAACAAAGAAACAAACAAACAAGCAAGAATGTCGCAATGTTCTACATAGAAGACATTTTCTGGAGGTAGTATATTTTCTCTAATACTCGTAAAGATAGAAAGACTTCTTCAGTAGGGCAGGCGATTGCTCCTTAGAAACAAAACAATAAAGCACGTGAACCACTTCTACCGGTCAAAAGGTGTATTCCACACATGTGCTGGTCTTGTGCGCAAACAAACTGTTTATTCGAGACTCTTGTATACGATTAAAATTACAAAGTTAGTGCGTTAAGTTGATACTCACATTGTCAAACAATCGCGGGCACATCTTGGCACAGCAGCAAGTGCGTCTTTGAAAACAGCCTCTTCCTTTTCTGTGTCAAACAGTGGGCGAGTTGGCACTATCATGTATGATGAGATAAAAATAATTTTGGTCGTTATATTTACATGAATAAAGAGTGATGTTGTGATTTGCTACCCTGTATATGTACTCGACCTTCAAAAGGACTTCAAGCAGCTCAAACAAGTGTCATAATAAATGAAACAGTCAGTAGTTCGAGTAGTGTGAAGACGAATTCTTCTTAGTTTTCGCAACATCAGTCGATGGCACCGATGCCGGCTGGGCGCTCACAGTAGACGATCTACCAAAGAAAGGATGCTGCGCGTTAGGTGTTTACTCTGAAGTTGCCTATCAAGTAATAAAGATGCTAATAATTACTGCCGCCCTCAAACTTCAAGATAAACTTAGGAAGGTGGAGGGCAAAAGGAAAAAAGAGAGAACAAATCAGACAGAATAGGTTAAGAGTGTTAAATTTGGGTGAGAAACCAGAGAATTTACTCTGTTTTAACAGTTAATTCTTAACCTTCAAAAAGGTTTGAACCGGTTTTTACCCAGAAGTCATATCACAAGTCGGTAAAGTATGATCGTCCGGGTGTGTAGTCAGTCATGAGAAGGGCTGTTTGTGATGACATTGACTGACGTTTCGACAGTCTAAGCTGAAGTCATCATCAGAGTCAAGTGAATAGTGAAAGGTAAGTAGATGGTATTGATCTGGTTTTTGACTTGACTGGTCGAAGAAGTCACAAGTACGATGTTGTACCGGAAGTTTTAGTGCTCTGTAGTGGAAGTTTATTTGTTGAGTTGGGTAAATCCGTTTTTTGGCCTTAGTGGGATTCGAAATAAATACAATCTGAGACACCATACCGACACAGTGTTTAAACTTGCATTAAAAATGAAATTTTTGCAGGATCATTTGAATGAAATTGCTCACCAGGGCACGGGGTCGAGGTCCAGAGTCTTGTCACGGTGTTGTGGCATTCATCATACGGCATCTGGCATGCGCAAGGACACTAAAACACATACATCCTCTAATCAGGTAAAAATCTATTTACTAAAGGTTTTCCTCAAATGTGCATTTTTGTTTCACTATCTTAATTATTGTTAAATTGCATTAATAATTAATACTACTAACAAAGACAAAAATCGTAAATGTGCTGTCTTTAACCTGTCATATTCATTTATTAAGAGCTAACCTGGCAGGTTAAGTCCACATCACTAGAACAACTGAACCCTGCAGGTTTTCCCACAAGAACAATCCTGAAGTTGAGAAAAAAAAATAAGTACGTAATAAATAATTTAAAGCTTTGTTTGGCCAGAGTATCTTCATCACAGGCCAATGTACTCTTTGTGAGGTCCTTTGATCTACTGATTACTCCGGGCAAAACACCAACCTGTAAAATGTTACATATTTGAACACCCGTTTTGTGCTTAAGCTGCCTAAAATGAGGAAGGTTATTGGAGTATCTTTTTTTGTAGAATTATTGGTGATGGACTTGCTGAGAATGCTGATTAATTAGTTATTTGTCTTGTGATAATACCGTACTTAAAGAAATCATAACTGGTGAAAATAAATAGGTGAGAGAACTATATGAATTAACGATCTTTAAATTTAAACTGTTCTTAGAAATTTTGTACAAGAATATGTGGCACACACCCCTTGTTGCCTTACTCAACCTACCACAGCATATCCACGATGGCGCATCGTTACGCATGGTTACATACCTCCTGAGGTGTGATAGAGTTGTCTGTACAGTGATGTATATTCCTGGAGGGTATTCCTAATAAGAAGAGAGATGTTCCAGGTACTGAATTCACAGTAAAGTGGCGGCAGGTGTCCGTGCTGTTTGAAGTTGCGACATTAAAGCCTGAGAGCTCGTAAAACAATTCAACTGTGTGCTGCTGGTAGTTATTGCACCAGGAAGCCTGCAAACATATTGAAAGTATTCAGTGTTTCTAGCTAATGGCCAGTATGGTGTCACTATCAGTCCCCACTCTGTCCTCACTGTCAGTCCCCACTCTGTCCTCACTGTCAGTCCCCACTCTGTTTTCACTGTCAGTCCCCACTCTGTCTTTACTGTCTGTCTTCACCCTGTCCTTACTATCAGTCCCCACTCTCTCCTTACTGTCTGTTCCACTCTGTCTTTACTGTCTCTACTCCCTTTGTCCTTATTGTCTGTCTAACTCTGTCTTTACTGTCTGTCCTCACTCTTTCTTTACTTTCTCTACTCCCTGTGTCCGTACTGGCTGTCCTAACTCTGTCTTTACTTTCTTTACTCCCTTTGTCTGTACTGTATGTCCTAACTCCGTCTTTACTATCTGTCCTCATTCTCTTACTTTATGTTCTCACTTTATCCTTAGTGTCTGTCTTTGCTCTGTTCTTACTGTCTGTCCTCACTCTGTCCTTACTTTCAGTCCTGACTTTCTCCTTTCTGTCTGTCTTCGCTCTTGTCTGTCCTCACTCTGTCCTTACTCTCTGTCCTCACTCTCTTACTTTCTATCTTCACTGTCTGTTCTTACTGTCTGTCCTCACTCTGTCCTTCTTGTCTGTTCTCACTCTGTCCTTACTGTCTGTCCTCACTCTGTCCTTACTTTCTGTCCTCACTCTCTTACTGTCTGTCCTCACTGTGTCCTTGCTGTCTGTTCTCACTATGTCCTTACTCTCAGTCCTCACTATCTTAACTGTCTGTTCTTACTGTCTGTCCTCACTCTGTCCTTGTTGTCTGTTCTCACTATGTCCTGTCTGTCTTTACTCCTGTCTGTCTTCAATCTGTCCTTACTTTATGTCCTCGTTCTTTCCTTATTGTCTGTCCTCACTTTAAGTTTGCTGTCAGTCTCAACTTTCTCCGTATTGTCTGTCCCCACTCTGACCTTACTGTCTGTCCTCATTCTGTCCTTACTGTCTGCCGTCACTTTGTCCTTACTGTCTGTCTTCACTCTATCCTTACTCTCTGTCCTCACTGTCTTTACTGTCTGTTGTTACTGTCTGTTCTCACTCTATCCTTACTGTCTGTTCTCACTCTGTCCTTACTGTCTTTACTCCTGTCTGTCTTCAATCTGTCCTCAATTTATGTCCTCATTCTTTCCTTATTATCTGTCCTCATGCTAAGTTTACTGTCAGTCTTAACTTTGTCCGTATTGTCTGTCCCATCTCTGACCTTACTGTCTGTCCTCACTCTGTCATTGTTTTTCCATTTTCTTCTATTTTCTTTATTCTTATTCCCTGTTGCTTGCCGTCACTATGTCACTACTGTCTGTCCTCACTTTCTCCTTACAGTCTTTCCTAATTTTTTGCTTACTGTCTGTCAGTACTCTGCTCTTGCTGTCTTTACTCTCCTTGTCCAGACTCTCTCTATTTACTCTCTTTCGTCAGTGTTTCCTTGCCGTTTGTTGTAACTTTCTTTACTGTCGATGATACTTTGGCGTACCTCTTTTCCTAGTTCCCGTCTGTTGTTACGTTTTTGGGGGTGTTAAAATAAGACAACAGTCTTATTTTAACACCCCTTGTGTTGTTCTTGTGTTTTTGAAAGGTTTCCACGACGTTTAAGAAGTTCTTAAGGAAATATAACTCTTGGAATCCCTTTCGGTCCTCGACCTCTTCCAGCATGCAGTGCAATCACAGAGAAGGAGACATTTTCGCTGCATCTATCCGAATGGTAAGGAAAGTGCATTAATTTATTTGTTAGAGGAAATTGCATATTCAACTTTTAATTTGCACAGTGCAACTCGAATTCAGAATTCCCACTTATAATTCCACAAAGGTGTGATTCTCATATACCCATAAATCAACAATCGCGTTAAGTGTGGATTAAGCATGACGTTTTCATAAACTGCAGCCAGTGGTTATATTTTTGTTTTTGTTCTGGTATGATGAATAGATATTGATAACTATTGTTATAATGGCAAGTCCTCTTTCATCTTCAGGCGACAGCTTACTCTAACGAGTCCTTTAGCTCCAAAAATTCGTTTGTGAAAAGACAAGCAGAAGAGGGAAGGCATGAGAACAAATTGTACACGCCCAACACTCAGATAAAAGTAGGTCTTAAAATCTCTTACAGATTGTTTCCCCTTTGCAATCAATGCACTTTTCAAGACATGTTTCTCTTGAAAAAGAATTTTCCTGGAAAAGGAGATAAGAAAATCGCCCCCCTAAAGACGGAGATAAGGCCTTCAGTCGATGGGGGTTTTCTCTGATGGACGAGTGTTTGCTTCTGCCTCAGCTGGATTATATCAATCTACGACAGTAGACACACTGTTTTACATCTGAGAGTCAGTATAGGGATCTGCAGCACGTTCTTTTCTTTTTCAACTGTTCAGTTTGTAAAAGATTTAACACTGATATTAGTCATTACTCAAGTACCTACAACGCTTAAGTAACACTGAGTGAATCTGACTTTGGATATCCATCTCCAGCTGTCTTGATCTTATTATGTCAATCGACGATAAACAATTTTAACTTGGTCAATTGATAAGCTGCTGATTGACTGAGGTAGGTCGGGCTGGACGGGAAAATATTTGGCTCTCGGTCATGGACATGACCATGGACGGTACGCCATGACCTCCAGCCAAATATTTTCTCGTTTGACCTTCCCACTTAGTCAATAACCTTTTGTTGTTCTTAACAATAGCCAATTGTTTCCCAATAGTACATAGAAATCTCAACTTAAGTGGCTTTGTCACTGCGGTCCCTGGACTTAAACTGGATCATTTTCTTCCCAAAATCACCAAAAATCGACAAAAATAAGTCAACAGTACGATTTCCAACTGATTTAACTTAAATGGAGCCGTTGATTTAGCTTTTGGCTACCAGATGTTACCAGAATAAAACATGGCTCCTGAAGGGCGCTCAAACGTAGGCTTTTAGGCGAGAAAAGCGGTCAATCATTGTTAGGTTTATTTCTTGACTCATCTTCTTTTCCTATCCTCATTACAGAAACAGTGGCAGGCCATCAATGACTACTGAATCTTTGCAGCTTTGCTGGTTGCCTTGGCTACATCTCTTTCAACTCTGGTTTTCCTCTGTCGACGCTTTTGGAAATATCTAGTGCACAGCATGCTTAGAAATAAACACCTTCTGCATTGGTTACCTGCTTTTACACAAACGACAACATTTTCCTTTCAACGCAATATATAATTAGTCCTTTCTGGCCTTTCTGAATACTTCATTGTTTTTTGCTGCTGTATTTGTTTTCCTTGTTTGTTTGGTTGCTGATCGAACACACAGTACCCAGTTACAGTACTAATGCACTACACTGCGTTCCAACCAATCGAGAATTATTTCAAATGACCTGTACCAACCTAAATGACAGAATTTATTTGTTTACTATATGTCTACGTCAGCCAGTTTTCCCTTTCCTTCAAAAGCCACTGAAATCAACAGGAGCTGAAGGTCGTTTTTCGTAATGTGTCAGTACGGTGAAAACAAAAATATCTCAAGGAGAGAGGCCTAGGGATCGAACAGAAAGTATAGATTTTAAGTAGATAAATGCCCGCTTAAATAAAACAGTAGGATAAAACAGTAATATAATAAAAAGATAGAGGGATTAATAGTTTTAAAAGAATGGTAATAATTAAAGTAGTTTAGTAATAGCAGTATAAGAAAATTACAGTTTTAACTTAGTTCCCGCTGTAAGATTTTGCAGTCTATAGGGCGATAAATAAGAATGATTTCACCCACGAAAACATGAGCACAAACACGTACTTGAATATAAAGAATATTGACGAAATCATGTTTGTAGTTGTGTATGTTTGCCCTTTTTTCTTTCAAAGTACCAAATACATGGGCGACTAATGTGTAAAGAGGAAATATCGATCTTTCCCTGATCATGTGCTGCGCGTGCTTGACCTACGTCTATGCGTCTTCTTCACTCTAGATCTCTGTCGTTTTTCCTTTTTGCAAGATTTCAAGGGTTTACCAACGCTATAATCCGGCATGTTATCACAGAAAAAGGATTTAAAACCATGCTCCTTGCGGGACATGTTTGGGTATAGTAAGCTCTTTAGCTCTGGCCCAAGCCTCCCTTGGTGAGCGATAGACCCTTGTTTGCTCTTCCATAAAGTATGCACGGTTAACAATAATGTTAAGATTAGCGTCAATTTCGGATAGTTCAGAAATTTCAGATGGAAAGTCCTCATCCGGGCCACCCTCAGGAAAAACTCGTCCTTTTCTTGTCTTTGGTCTTCTTCGCCTTGTTAGCAGCACAAACAGAATACAGGGTAAAGACGAAGCACCCACCACGGAAGCAATAACAACTACTGCTGTCTCCACTGGGGTAAGGCCTTGCTTTGGTTGCCTGTCCTGGTCAGTAGGGGAGGTATGCCTACCCCTTCCTAAAGGACAAATAAAACACAATTTGACTGTAGGTGGTATAGTTACATGTGTTATGACGATGCGCAGTGGTGGCGGATACGTTAGTCAGGACGGAGGCTTCATCTTGGATGGTCCAGAGCGACCTTGCCACTGCAACTTTGATTGACTTGTGTGAACTACAAGCCCGGCACTCTCCTGACTCTCGGCACCAACTCAGCCAGTCAGTACTTTACATAGTTGTTGGTTTACACAAACACGTTTGAGACTGATAAAACTCTGTATAAGTATACCTCCTATACTATGAAATAATTGAACTATAGGGAGCGTTTCAAACTACAGGGTGTCCCAAAAGTACGATTAGACTCGATAAACAGATATCTTAACCAAAAGTTGTCTATTTCAATTTAGTTAAATATTATATATTTGTTGTGCCATCTTTTGACTCGAATATTCAACTTGTGCATTTTCATGCCAAAGGTGCGCAAGCGCGTGTATATTTCCCGCCAAATATTTTCCGTATTTTGTAGCCTGAATTGCTAGCACCCTTTCTTCGTTTTTCGTGGTTTATCGTGAAAGATGAATCCTCTTAACGAAAAAAGCTCAGCTACTTGAGAGCCCAAGCATCTATACTCAGATTTACTGGCTTATCAGTAAAAGAAATTGCTAAAAAAAAAACTGGAAAAATCCAAAGTTAGGTGGTAAAATGGTCGTCGAGAAATGAGGGTTTCGAAGACAAGAAACGAACGGGAAGACCGAAAGTCCTAAATGAAGCAGCTAAAAAAGTTCTGAAAAAAGCTAAGTACAAAACGGGAAATTTGAGGAGGCAGCTCTCACAACAGTTAGCAAGCAAAGGCCTTGTTGGGGAAAAAAACACTGTCTGGAGGTTCATGAAAAGCGAAGTTTGGAGGCCGCTGGGATGGAAAAAGAAACCTGTGCTCACCGTCAATTTGTTAAGCAGTACAAAAGCCGTACTACAAAAGAATGGGATGATTTTACTACAAAAGAATGGGATGATTTTACTACAAAAGAATGGGATGATTTTCTTTTTTCGGACGAATGTCCAAAATATTTGTTTCAGCTGCCTAATCGCAAAAATGATGTTGTTTGGGGGTCTCAGGAGAGCCAAGTGCCTCCTGCATACCAGGTGAAAAAAAGCTCAAAATGGATCATCTGGGGCAGAATGACAGGCCACAGTCTCATTGGGCTTCTTTTATACCCCAAGGACAGACTTTGACTGCCGACTACTATATCAACAACATATTAGAGAAAGAAGTGAAGCCTCTCCTTTGCGGTAAAAATGTAAATGAAGCAAGAGACAAACGAAAACTGTTCAGTTCCAATCGACACATGAGTTCATCCAAGACGGGGCGCAGCACACGCAGTTAAAGCCACCCAAGCATGGTGCAAAAGTAACCTGCCCAATTTTATAGAGAAAACAAGCTGCTGTGGCCTCCAAATTCGCCAGATATCAACGCTGTGGAGAATCTTTGGAGCATAATGGATGAAGTTGTCTACAAAGACCCAACTTCTAAGACCATGAAGGATCTGAAAAGACGGCTCAAACAAGCCTGGAAGAATATCCCGCTGTCTAACCTATATGACTTATCCATTCGATGCCGCAACGGCTACAGAATGTGATAAAAAACAAAAGGGGCCTTGCCGGAGATTGAACTTCTGAATATATGTACTCGATAGAGTAATAAACATCTTTTAGAAATTTTATGTAAAAATAAAGTTTCGATGAAAAGTTATGGCGTATGAAATAAGAGGAACGAACTCTTGGGACACCCTGTATATCTACTTTTCAGAGTAAACTGTTTACTTTCTATAACCAAAAATTCAAAATTGTGAATTTTCTTTTGATTTAAAATACTGATTACGTATCTAGTAACAAAAGATGGAATATTCAACATGTCGCGAGCGTGGGAAAAAAAATCTGAGTTTTCCTGTCGGGAATCGAACCCATGACCTTCTGTACACCGGTCGGACGCTCTAGTTTTATGTAAAGAAATATAGCATATACTCGGTCTCAAACTTCTTTTGTTATCATGCTACTTCAGTTTATGTTTTGTTGTAAACTGGTCATAAATTTACCAATTTGTGTATTGAAATAACACTCATTTGAAATTAAATTAAATTAAATTAAAGTTTAATTTGAAAAGAACTACCTCACCTGTTGTCGCAGAAGTACTTTCAACAAACAGTGTACTGTGGGAAGAAGTCTCTAACGCCTCCCTTGTAAACGTTGTTGTGTCCTCAACAGCAGGTGTAGAGAGGTGTGGATGGCACAGAAAATCAAATGTGCTTAGTGCAGAGATGTTAACAGCAGTCATTTTCTTTGAAGCTTCTTTAGTAACAATGGGAACTTTGAAAGAGATTTCTCCCAATTTTACCGCTTTTTCAAGTCGTTCTTTGAAAGGTTGCAGCGGATACAAGTCTGTTTGACCCTCGTTCCCCAACGCGAACCGGACTGATGTCTGAAAACAAAAAAGTTACTGGAGATGAAAAAAAGACCGCAAACTTTTCCTCCTCCGGATAACACAACATCATGTCATATATCGCTGAAATGTAACCTTACCTTGTTAATGTTTAGGCGGTGGATTGTGCTGACAAGGGATCTGCCCAACAGTGCGATAAGAATAGATTGCAGTTCAGACTCAATGATCTCACGCATTGCTTGGGAGGCCTGTGGTAGTTCGCCGTCCAGTGTTAAGCAAATATGCAGACTGACAAAATGTAAATATACGAGATTAGTGAACACAAGCCCTTAATATGATTTTATTTTACAAGCATACCTACCACTTACACCAAGGAGTACCTTCGAAGCAAAAAATTGTGTAATTCAAAAAACCGAAAAGTATAGCTGATTTTAAAAAAAGTTGACCATCCTAGCCGTCAGGCAAGCAAAGTAAATGAAAATATAACTTAGAGCCATTGTTGAGACACATAATTCTTTCAGTGTGTATTGAGCCAACTGTAGTACCTTGAAGGTACGATATGTGCACATTGTTTAGATTAGTTCTAGAAGGCCTTCGCTGTTAGGTGAATCGAAATAAGGTCCAGGCAATGAGTAGCCGTAAAAATGTTTTGGCGTACTTAAGGCGTGCACCTAACTTGACGACTAATCACACTTTCAAGGTCTGCTCAAAAAAATGCCTCAAGTTAATAAATACTTACTCCGTAACGTCTTTGAAACTCTTGGCAATGTAGACTTTAGGAAGGTCTGCAGCAGGTCCAGTTTTGACTTTACCTTGATTAACTGCACGCTCAATATTTCCTCTCATGGAACTGAGATCTCTATTTGCGCTGGTTGCGTGCACTTTAAATACGATTCCCTCCTGTTGTACAAAAAACGACATGGTTTTTAGTCAGTATAAATTAATAAGGTCGCTTGGAAAATTTTGTCTATTTTCTCAGTGTGGTCATGACATAAATGATGGGCTTCCTTTACAATATTGCCTTGCTCAACACATCAGAGTATGCCTTGGTCACCAAGTCTAGAAGTGTAAGCCACAAGAGTAGTGGACTATGATCACAGTTGAGCAAAGTTAAATGATTTTGCCTCATTTAAAAGTTAAGATGACATAGACCTTTCTGGTTAACACAATATACCAAACATCCACGGCAATAAAGTCTTGAGAAGCAAAGCTCTTGAAATCACCGTTCTTCTACCAGAGAAATTCGCGAAAATGATAATTGAATTCGCGTTTGAATTATGCACTTAAAAATCGCCGGTACTAAACTGAAGTGCAGGCGTATTTTGGGGGGCGATCAAGCACTCTACATTCTTTCTTTTTGCAAGCCGCCATCTTGGATAAGGAGAACAGAGTAGAGTTGGGGCCTGTAAACAAGTAAGAAAAGCGACTAAGGGAGTAGAAGTCATGCTGAAAGATGAATGAGGGAGGAGGGGAG
Organism: Siderastrea siderea; assembly: GCA_964030785.1. Lineage (NCBI taxonomy): Eukaryota > Metazoa > Cnidaria > Anthozoa > Scleractinia > Rhizangiidae > Siderastrea > Siderastrea siderea. The sequence continues at coordinate 18,830,967 of OZ034972.1, read as the reverse complement.
AAAAATAATTTATTTCCACCCTCGTTCACTCCTCTCTAAACCCGGCTAAGTATCCGTTTTTGCTAATCAAGAATATTTCAATGCCGCCCGCCAAAAAACGCCTGCTCTTCAGGCTACGCCTCTGTATAAACAGGTGTTTAGAAACTAGTTTAGAAAGACATTTATAGTCCCATTTTGTAGACACTGAGGCATTTAGTACATACCTTTTGTAAGTCTAGTATTTCCAAGCTAAGCTCGGTCAGACTGGAAACAAGTTGTCTTAATTTTTCCTTAAACAAGTACTTGACACGAACACGCTGACCAGCTGACAGACTCGGAAAGTCATTGCAAGGAAACAGAACGACCATTGACAAACTAAAAAAATCAGAGGAAAGAAATTCTTTGATTATCAAGGCAAATGGTCGTTAGTGCATCGTTCTTAACTTTTATTTGTTTCATGAGATAAGATAATAACATGTCTATTGACAAAGAAGAACCTTTCTAGTTTTTGCAAGTCTATGTGTACCTTTTTGACACTTTCCATGTATGCACCAATGAAAAAGAAAAATAAAGAATGGAAAACGTCAGGCAAAGGTAAAGTCACACATGAACCACAGGACACCCACTGGGCCGGAGCTTAACCAAGTTTGTGCAGCATGAAGCATTTAAGAGTATTACTCCTCTACCTTGGATGAGATGCCAGTTCATCGCAGGGATACCCCCAGGAGGATATCGCCTGTACCCATTTTTCCACTTGGGAGGAAGGAAACAATGTGGGGTAAAGTTTCTTGTCTAAAGAAACTTGATGGCAGAGACAAGGCCTCCAACAACTTCAGATCTGAAGTCAAATGTGCCACCGTGCGACCATCACACAGGGGACAGACCCAGGTAGGGAGGAAAAAGGTTATTTTTATTACTGCTTGTTTGTTTAAGATACTGAAATATTACATAAAGCTAAAATGAGAACGTTTCACCTAATCATGTATTATCCGAATCAATTAATCCAACATGGGCTGTAATGACTAGGTCAACGAGATTTTAGAAACCCATGCAAGCATATGTAACTTGTTAGCATAAGTGATTTTCCCTACGAAACAAAGAGGTTGTGATTCTCATTTATTGACATTTTCTGCCCCATTATAGCGTATTTACCAGTCTTCACCCCTAAGGTGTCAGTTTGATAGCAACACATTTTTAGATGAAGGCCTGGTTACCTTTGACCGGTTCTACATTCTGAGCTGCATGACGGATTCGCTTTGAAAGTGCACCAATGACAACCTATAGTCTTCTCACACTTAGTCATATTCGAGCTAGAAACAAAGAAACAAACAAACAAGCAAGAATGTCGCAATGTTCTACATAGAAGACAATTTCTGGAGGTAGTATATTTTCTCTAATACTCGTAAAGATAGAAAGACTTCTTCAGTAGGGCAGGCGATTGCTCCTTAGAAACAAAACAATAAAGCACGTGAACCACTTCTACCGGTCAAAAGGTGTATTCCACACATGTGCTGGTCTTGTGCGCAAACAAACTGTTTATTCGAGACTCTTGTATACGATTAAAATTACAAAGTTAGTGCGTTAAGTTGATACTCACATTGTCAAACAATCGCGGGCACATCTTGGCACAGCGGCAAGTGCGTCTTTGAAAACAGCCTCTTCCTTTTCTGTGTCAAACAGTGGGCGAGTTGGCACTATCATGTATGATGAGATAAAAATAATTTTGGTCGTTATATTTACATGAATAAAGAGTGATGTTGTGATTTGCTACCCTGTATATGTACTCGACCTTCAAAAGGACTTCGAGCAGCTCAAACAAGTGTCATAATAAATGAAACAGTCAGTAGTTCGAGTAGTGTGAAGACGAATTCTTCTTAGTTTTCGCAACATCAGTCGATGTCACCGATGTCGGCTGGGCGCTCACAGTAGACGATCTACCAAAGAAAGGATGCTGCGCGTTAGGTGTTTACTCTGAAGTTGCCTATCAAGTGATAAAGATGCTAGTAATTACTGCCGCCCTCAAACTTCAAGATAAACTTAGGAAGGTGGAGGGCAAAAGGAAAAAAGAGAGAACAAATCAGACAGAATAGGTTAAGAGTGTTAAATTTGGGTGAGAAACCAGAGAATTTACTCTGTTTTAACAGTTAATTCTTAACCTTCAAAAAGGTTTGAACCGGTTTTTACCCAGAAGTCATATCACAAGTAGGTAAAGTATGATCGTCCGGGTGTGTAGTCAGTCATGAGAAGGGCTGTTTGTGATGACATTGACTGACGTTTCGACAGTCTAAGCTGAAGTCATCATCAGAGTCAAGTGAATAGTGAAAGGTAAGTAGATGGTATTGATCAGGTTATTGACATGACTGGTCGAAGAAGTCACAAGTACGATGTTGTACCGGAAGTTTTAGTGCTCTGTAGTGGAAGTTTATTTGTTGAGTTAGGTAAACCCGTTTTTTGGCCTTACTGGGATTCGAAATAAATACAATCTGAAACACCACACCGACACAGTGTTTAAACTTGCATTAAAAATGAAATTTTTGCAGGATCATTTGAATGAAATTGCTCACCAGGGCACGGGGTCGAAGTCCAGAGTCTTGTCACGGTGTTGTGGCATTCATCATACGGCATCTGGCATGCGCAAGGACACTAAAACACATACATCCTCTAATCAGGTAAAAATCTATTTACTAAAGGTTTTCCTCAAATGTGCATTTTTGTTTCCTATCTTAATTATTGTTAAATTGCATTAATAATTAATACTACTAACAAAGACAAAAATCGTAAATGTGCTCTCTTTAACCTGTCATATTCATTTATTAAGAGCTAACCTGGCAGGTTAAGTCCACATCACTAGAACAAACCTCGCAGGTTTTCCCACAAGAACAGTCCTGAAGTTGAGAAAAAAAAAAGTACATAATAAGTAATTTAAAGCTTTGTTTGGCCAGAGTATCTTCATCACAGGCCAATGTACTCTTTGTTAGGTCCTTTGATCTACTGATTACTCCGGGCAAAACACCAACCTGTAAAATGTTACATATTTGAACACCCGTTTTGTGCTTAAGCTGCCTAAAATGAGGAAGGTTATTTGGAGTATCTTTTTTTGTAGAATTATTGGTGACGGACTTGCTGAGAATGCTGATTCATTACTTATTTGTCTTGTGATAATACCGTACTTAAAGAAATCATAACTGGTGAAAATAAATAAGTGAGAGAACTATATGAATTAACGATCTTCAAGTTTAAACTGTTCTTAGAAATTTTGTACAAGAGTATGTGGCACACACCCCTTGTTGCCTTACTCAACCACCACAGCATATCCACGATGGCGCATCGTTACGCATGGTTACATACCTCCTGAGGTGTGATAGAGTTGTCTGTACAGTGATGTATATTCCTGGAGGGTATTCCTAATAAGAAGAGAGATGTTCCAGGTACTGAATTCACAGTAAAGTGGCGGCAGGGGTCCGTACTGTTTGAAGTTGCGACATTAAAGCCTGAGAGCTCGTAAAACAATTCAACTGTGTGCTGCTGGTAGTTATTGCACCAGGAAGCCTGCAAAAATATTGAAAGTATTCAGTGTTTCTAGCTAATGGCCAGTATGGTGTTACGTAACTGTGATGTTACCTCGACAATTTCTAAGCTGGCAGAAAGGTTTCGTATTAAAAAATAAACGTCCCTTTGAAAGAAGTATTGTAGGCAACAGATGATCTCGTGAGATCAAGACTGATCGTGTATTAGTAAACCAGCGTCTGTTGTGGTTGGAGAGTCCCTCTCTAGAATGGCTGTATCTTTGGCATATGCTGCACTTAAAGTAGTACTTAATGCGGCAAAGGGGAAAGGAGGGGAGGGTTTTGTCTAACCTTTCTTGTCTATTTCTCCCCAAAAGGTTCCTGTAGCCTCTCGTTCCCCTTTCTGAGACCCTCTTAAATCATACGAGTCATATGGCCTTTGTAGACATCATCTAAGCAGAGATGACACTACACATACGATTGAGAGGTTTTATCGGTCAGTTTGAAAAGTTTTATGACAGTCTGGGGTTTTCTCTTTTTTTTTTTTAATTGTCCATTATATTTTTATTTGCATAAATTGATATATCTCTGCAACTTAACAATAGGTTCAAATATAATGGCAGGAGATCTTAGGAAGCTCTGTTGAGCTTTTCTAAGAAGATCCCCTTACGTTAAAAAAACTAACTTAAGTGGCAGATGGATGTAACATTAAAGAGTAATGCTGTCAGGTTTTATTGTATAATATAATAATATTATTATTATAATAATATATTATAATAATATTATAACCTAAAAATACATCTGATTTTGCACATAGACTTTTGTTGCTTTTTTAAACAGGCTGTATGATTTTAATATTTTCAGGTCCTTTGGTAACTTATTCCATATCTGTGCCCCCCTAAATTTTAATGAAAATTTCCCATAATTTGTCCTTTTATACTCAATATATATGTTTGAGGCAGATCGCGTATTAGGATATCATACCTTAAGAATCCTCTCTCTTCGAATTAATTCGCTTGCTAGCCAGGGAAGAGCAACTGTTAAGTGCGTTTTATGATCTTGTACAACAGCAGGAGACGAGAAATTAAACATGATGTATCTGAAAGTTGAAATAACACTTTTACAATGAAGAATTCTAAACGCACAATTCGGAATTTTTTTCTTGTTCTTTCTGAAAAGCTGAGCCAGTTTTCCATTCTCGTTTTCTATAGTTACACCCTAACCCTTAAGCGTTTCGCTAGGTATGGAATGTATCGACTAATGCAAAAGATGAGCTACTGCAAAAAGGGCTGCGATGAAATCAGTCTTTCTCAGTTTAGAGGATCTCTTTCGTGGAAAAGAAAAAGCTTAACTTTACACTACATAACACGATTATTTATTGGTTGCAAGCCACATTACTGAACATCACTTCTTTGCATTCTGGTAATCAAATACCCGCATAAAAGCCTTTTATGTTCTGTCAGCTGTGCGCCTTCTCAGGTTGTAGAGTCAGTTAACTCACCCACTGCTGTCGAGAATGAACCTGTCCAGGACGGTATCGTTATCCAAACCAACCTGAAACGTAATCATACTTATAGCTTATCCCTCTTTTGAGTTACGTTTGTTTTAGACAATAAGTTTGACGGTTACAATAAGTTTGACAATAAGTTACTAAGATCTTCAGTGCTTGCTGATCTTTTAAAACCAGCTACAACCTCTAAAGCTGCACACCATGATTACATAAATGTCAGTGAAAATCGCTGTTCGTCTTTTATTAAGTAAACATATACGAGTCTTACATTGTCAGCAATAAGCTTCAAGAAAGCACTTTGAGTCATCTCCATTCCCATCACTGCTAATACTTCCCCAATTTGATCATCACTTAATTGCATTCCCTGGCAACTGAAGACGAGAGGGAATAATGAAAAAGCCTTCAATCAGTAAAATTCAGTCTGCTCTACTGATTTATGGTTAGAGATCCCCTTGCACACTCGCACTGCATGAAAAGGTGGTAACAAGAAAAAAAGACTAAAAAACTAAATCTAGTCAACTAAAAATAGAAGGATTTCACTTCTTTTATGGATATGTCATGATTGTTGAACTCACATGGTCTTGCGAACAGCTTTGCTCAAGCTTAGTACTGTATCCTGCTGATACGCTGAGGTTTGCAGTGATACTCCTAGCTTACCAGGCCATGACGCCGCTTGCAAGAACCTGAAATGTCATATTTATACTCTAGGTGAAGGTACAAATAATGAATGCATTTAACTAGCTATTTATTGTTTATTTATTTATTTAATTGTTTGTTTGTTTGATCATTCACTTGCTTATTGTTGTTTTTTTTTTAGTTTTTGTTTTTGCTTGTTTTCGTTTTGTGTTTAGTGTGAATTTGTTTCGAATTACCACTATTAAAAGTAAAAGGTTTGAACAATTTAATATTATTTTTTTAATGTCTGGTAAATAATAACCATTATCACACGGAGATACATTTCGAGGAAACCTTAGTTTGCTTAGTTAAGAAAATGAATGTTTTTTCGATAATGGGCACTTTTTCAGTCGTGTGTCTCTAAACGATGGCAAGATTATGGATAACTCTGTACTCACCAAGGCTTGTTTTTGTGAGAATATGTCTTTTGAAGTCGAATACCTGGAAACGTTTTTAAAACACCTTTTTGTGTTCCAACGAACCTAGAGAAAGAAATAGTTATGAGAAGGATCCTAAGTTGAATTACCCTGACCAATCAAACAAAACAAATAACAGAGCGAAGTAAAGCAAAATCAAAACAAGTGAAATTACTTTCGACACTCAATTGAAAACCACTCGACAGAAATGCGACTGGAATTGCAAAGTTGGGCGAAGGTTGCGTGGAGGTATAAGAGAGGGGGCAGAGATGATTTGTTGAGTGGTAGAAGCTGGTGTGCAGCAGAAACGTACACTGTACTGTCAGTAAGAACGGAAGTGAATCGTGATCTTTGGGCAAGGAACTCGTGGATAGAGAACGGCATAAAACGGATCCAGATACAAAAACGAATCCCTTTTCTTTTCGTGTATGCACCAGTCAAAATAAACCCCCACTCCGGGACCTGTGGGGCTTTGGTGGGGATTTCGTAGCTTATTGGCAGCTCTCTTTGGCCCAAGTAGGTCGGGGATTCGCGCGTTATGGTGTGCCTGTCCATAGGAATGTGGGGCATTAACAGGGGATTCGTAAATCGGAGATGGCGGCCGTTGCTCATGCAAAGGTCTCTGGGTAATTTAAAACCCAAGACTGGCAGCCATTGTTCCCACAATAGATCTACGGGTGTTAATATAATATGTTTAATTCTACGCGCATATTAATTGGGTCTTAGTAAGCCTTATCACATTTTGACGTCACCTGTGACAAATGGCGCCAACAAGTCCGTATTTAATACCCCGTTTTTAAACACTTAGAACTTTTAAACTAAAATTCCACAATGTACAGTAAATGATGACCATATTCTTTAAGTACTTCTCGTTTTTTTTTGTTTTTGTTTTTTTGTTTTTTTTGTTTTTTTTTTTTTTGCAAACTTTTCTCATTTGACTGCGGTCAAATCGTACCTAGAGCTGCTGGTTGTCCGGAGGTCACACAGACAGCTTCACTTGTAATTCAATGAACTTTATTACCTGCTAGGAATCAGAGCGGTTGTAACAAAAGCTTCTTGTTATCTGTATTTCAATTCACTCTACTATATTTTAATGCGCTCTTGTCAAATAAAACATCGTGTTAACGTTAATATGTGTTAATATGTGGCTTTAAATGCTATGGGAAATTTATAATTTAATACAGTGTATGAGCTGTATTATTACAATTTCAACATAACTGTAAATGGTTTGAACCCAGGAGTCATATCACAATTCGGTAAATTGTGATCGTCCGGGTGAGTGTAGTCCCGAGAAGGACCCTTTGAGGTGATATTGACTGACGTTTCGACAACCTGAGCGGAAGTCATCATCAGAGTCAAGTGAACTGTGAATCGTCAGTACATGTTATAAGTCTCTGGTCGTTGTCCTGATTGGTCGACGATCTCGTGATGTTATTGGTCGTCTGTCAGTTAAGCCGTGATGGTATTGGCTGTGAAGACTGTTAAACGTGATTGGTGCGTTTCGATCCGTCTTTTGTTAGACAAATGTCCGTTGGTCTATTGTTAGTCAAATAAGTCGGTTTGTCTGTTGTTTCTCTGTCTTGTTATTGTGGGCAAACTGCACAAACCTAACATACCCATGCGTACTGAAACCTTTGACCGACGAATCACGACACAAACTACAGTCGACTGGGAAGTTTATTGACGCAATCAAGACAGTACAAGTACCTGACGACTACAAACTAGTGTCTTTTGATGTGAAATCACTGTTCACCAGTATTCCACTTCAACTGGCTCTAGACTGCACTGAGACCGCCATCAACAACTCTACTATTGAACTACCGCTACCTACAGACGACTTAATGGACTTACTGAACCTTTGTCTTACTTCTACGTATTTTCAGTTAGTACAACGGCAAGCACTACAAACAGTTGCACGGAACAGCTATGGGCTCACCAGTTTCCGTTGTTGTTGCAGAAATCGTTATGCAAAACATCGAGGAACGAGCCCTCGCAACTTACAAACGAGCACTACCACTCTGGCTACGTTACGTTGACGATACCTTTACAGCCGTACACAAAGACGAAATCGACGATTTTCACGAACACCTCAACGGACAAAACGCCGACAGACAGTTTACTAAGGAGGTCGAGGAAAATGGTAAAATACCTTTTCTAGACTGCTTAGTTACCCGCGACAATAACGAACTACGGACGACAATTTACAGAAAACCGACACATACCGACAGACTACTCGACCAATCATCTTACAACCCAACTTCTCACAAAGCTACGACTATACGGACCCTGACAAGACGCGCGCAACTAGTTTGTGACTCACCTGACAGCTTAACGGACGAAAACAAGTACTTAGACAACGTTTTCAACAAGAACAATTACAACCGGGACTTTATTAGACACAACACTTACAAAAACTCCGAACCAAACGGTACGAACACTAACGCGACACCTGTCACTACTGCAACCATACCTTACATCAAAGGGACTTCTGAAACTATCGCACGAATCCTACAGCCCTACAACATCCGCGTTGCTCACAAACCTATCACTACTTTACGACAGCTACTGACGAACGTTAAAGACATAGACGAACCGAGCGACAGACGAGGAGCAGTTTATAAAATCAAATGCTGCAAACCAAGTGCTACAAACCTATCACTACTTTACGACAGCTACTGACGCACGTTAAAGACAAAGACAAACCGAGCGACAGACGGGGAGCAGTTTATAAAATCAAATGCTGCGGTGAGACCGGCAGAAATCTGAACGTCCGACTGACAGAACACAAACGAGCGACTAGAAATGGCACCATTTAAAAACAAACCACAGAATCGACTGGGACTCTGCTGAATGCGTTACCTACAGTACGGACTACTATCAACGAATCACTCTGGAAAGCTGGTTTACTAACTTAGAGCAAACACCACTGAACCGTTGCCAACAGCTACCTGCACCTTACAAACGCCTGATTGCGGACAATAACAAGACAGACAAACAATAGACAAACAAAAGACGGATCGAAACGCACCAATCACGTTTAACAGTCTTCACAGCCAATACCATCACGGCTTAAGTGACAGACGACCAATAACATCACGAGATCGTCGACCAATCAGGACAACGACCAGAGACTTATAACATGTACTGACGATTCACAGTTCACTTGACTCTGATGATGACTTCCGCTCAGGTTGTCGAAACGTCAGTCAATGTCACCTCAAATAGTCCTTCTCAGGACTACACTCACCCGGACGATCACAATTTACCGAATTATTCAACATAACTGTTAAAAAGACCAAGAAACCATCTCTATTGATTGGACTTGTAAACCTGTTCTTTAATAGAAGTATCTCGACATGTTTTTATGTATGTTTTCATGACAACATACATACGGACATCAGCTTGCAGTCTCACCTCCACTGAACTGTGTCTGGGTTATGAAACTCTGCTCTGTTCCAAACGTCTTCTAACTCTGATGTCAACATCACCTCTGCGCGAATAGCTTCATTCAGACCTGTGAACATAGGACATCAAAAGTTAGCCGTGTCCAGTTTTCAGAGAGTAACTTTTTCATACTCATCATCCGGGCAACTTGGTATCATACTACAGAAACGTTAAATAACGATGGGCGCTTTGCAACTTTTTCTCACTAAAATTCTATCTGCATGATATGATGAGAGTTCAAATAATTATCTTTTTAGTGCCGGGCAGTTCATTACATCAAAACCAAATACACACACATTTGTTATAATGTTATAATTTCTTTAAGTAAGAGGGCTATCTGACGTACTGCAGTATTGGTAATCGTCTTCGTCTTCGTTGTTGTTGCAGTGGCAGGAAACAGTAGACTAACCGTCATGGAAACCCAATAAAATTGAAATAATAACCTTTGTACTTAGCCTGAGAAATATGGTCGTTAAAGAACTCCTGGATATCTTGTACATCTATCAGTGTCTCCGTCGAGTAAATGTATTTATCAGAGTCGTTAAATGCAGCCGGGGCTATCTGAAAGTCGAAAATTTGTTCATGAATAGCCTGTCTACAGCCGTCCGCTACCCTTGTACGTGTTACTGAAACTTTCACCAATTTTAGCTTACCTTTACAGTGGATGACGTTGGAGAAATAACACTGTTTTTCCAACCGCATATGTCCCTCGGATGGGATATGGAAGTATTCCACGATAGATCCAAGCGATGGTAGAATGACGGTAGAACCCGTGATGATGGCTGCAGCTAAAAAAAATGTCAAAGAAATCGACAATTTCATCAGTTTATAAATGTTTCACTTTTTTAAAAAAGGAGCAAACTTGTTAATTAGCATTTTCCTTATTTCTACATGCGAGGCGCATTCAGCCTTTTTCGAACAAAAATACAACTCACGAGCACTTAAACAGTTTTAACAGGTATCTTTCGTGCAGTAAGATGGTCAATGCATCTCTTACTACCTTTGTGCTCACTCCAGTCAGCCGATGAACTATTAGCAAAAGCTAACAAAATGCTGGGGATAATTACGCAATGGAATGAACGGATTAGCGTCTCATCTAGGGAGGAAGTTGGCAAAACCCTTAGTTGTTTCATGCTGGACAAATGGGAGTTAAGCACCGGCGATCTCAGCTGTCTGTGGCCCCAACACGACCTTGCTTACCTTACCTTTGTATGGTAATTAGAGAGTAGAATAAATAGTTCACGCATGTTTACGTTTCGATAGTTTGCTGATGTAGTTTTTGCAAGAAAGAACATTGATGTTGACTTACTGATGTCAAATCTGTTGTAAGGGACTTCTCATTGGCCACTACACAGACAATGTAATATGCGCTGCGTCCCACTGCTTTCCACATGTAAGTAGCATTAGTCCTCAGCGTCCGTGTTCCATCTGTTGGTTGATTACCAAGTGGCAGCAGAAACTTCACCTGAAACGACGTATTTGCTATCAGTTGTACCATCTAATGACGAACACTAACTTACCTAATTTTGCGATATCAATGCAACCACATTTCAGGAAACTACATTTTCTCCTTGTATCTCGCGAGCCCTCATTTTTGGGAGACTTTTTAAACTACTTCGACTAATTTTCGGTTTAAATGAACTCTAACTTTAATGGCTCCACAAAAAATATATCAGCCTTTTAACAAGCCAGCCAAGGTTAAAGATATCGCATTAGGTTTTTTAATCGTTTATCTAAAGCGAGATTGTTTACCTGAAAGCTCTGTTGGCCTGATCCACCTGCTGTAATGTTCAAGATGACGTCAGGAGACAGTGCGGGCTCAAACAGTGTCACTGGTAAGAAGGAGCGGCTGCTTGTGACATCAGAAGGACCAGGAAGAGAAGGATGCAAAATAGCGCGCCCTAAAATACATGGAAAACTTTTACGACAGAATAATGACACCTTAATGGCCCAAAAGTTCCCTTTTCTCAATCCAGCAATGCCTTTGCTTTGTAGGTTTGGGTATTTGGCTAGCTTTGGCTGTTTTCTTCAAGTGCACAATAAATGCATCTACCAGATAGTTGAAGTAACATAACAATCAGTGGAATATTAATAGGTGACGCCCATACTCAGGACATGCTGAGAGATGCGAAGACGTTTGCAGTCGTCTATAGTATGGTGGTTGTTAGGATGAGAGAACAATCTTTCTTTCCTTGTGTGTGTACTACGATTGGCACACCTACATAACGTCTGAACACTGCAGGACAAGAAAGAACTACAAGAACGCTCTCTTGTCCTGCCTGAGCCTAGGTTGCAGTATTATGTTGGTTATCGAGGTCAGCGCAGTGTGTAAGCACTCCCCCGCCATAAGCTTTCGATATTTTAGGCAATTCTACTGCAGTTGGTCGAAAAATAAAATGGAACCTCAAAAAACATATTTTACCTTCTTTGTCTACAAGTACAGCATACGATAGCGAAGTAGAGGACAGTTGGAGGGTTTCTTTGAATAGGCGCTCGAGTGGCAAGTCCATTGCTACCACACCTATAAACGATCCGTTCTGGGTCAGCGCCAAGGACATGGTCACCATGAGGCCGAGCAGTGGGTCCACGTGAGGCAGTGAAAGCCTAGGTTCCTGTCCAAGAGGAGTCTTGATTGATGTGTAGTAGCTACCCATGATGCGTTTTAACACACCACTATTCTGATCTTTGATTTCCAAGAACACGCCACTATTGTTGTACGCAATTCTTCGAAGTCTTTGGAGGCTCTTCGCTGACAGCCCTGTACCAAGAGCGTAAGTGTTGATTTGGACGGAATGGTTCTACAAACAGCAAAATCTGTCTGAGTTTGATTTTCGAAATAGACAAGTTATTCACACGGTAAGAGTCAAAATATATATATATATATATGTTTAAGAAGTAACTAAGGATATTATATACAACGCGTAAAAACGCATACCATCCTAAATTGTCCTTCTTCAATTGCTCGATAAATCCCTGCCTCGGCATCATTTGGGTCTCCATCCGTGAGAAATAAGATGATGTTACTTCTCCCAGAACTCTGAGCAAAACCAAAATCAAACAAAGGGGTATAAATGTAACGCCTCCAGGTTTAAAAGATCCAGAAAATTAAAATTTTCTAAACGTAGGAATACCGGCAATGAATCATACAGATTACAGAGATGAGTAAGAGGTTCTCAGTAAATTCCAGTAATAATACTGGTTTGTAACAGGCTTTACCTGGTGACTAGTTACATTCTCAAACATGGTAAAGGCGTGCTTAAAAGCTGGGGCGTAATATGTGGATCCTGAAACAGAAAACAAAGCCAATAAACCTACGGTAGACTCAGATTTAACTTAGTAATTAGCCAAATTCGATATGGCATCAAATTCCTCTCTAAAAACTTGTTATGACTTCGTTTTTTCAAATTGACGGGTACCTTTTTCCTAGAACGGTAGCAACACGGGTACTCATTATAACTTAAAAATCATTTTCTAAATCAAGTTCTCAAAATTTCGTCCTGCTCACAGGTTACTCTGACGTCAGGATTATAGTCCATTATTGAAATGTACTGAATCCGAGTACTCACAAACTTTTAAACAGTTATAACGTTCTTTAGTAGCATATTAGAAAAAAGAAAAAAACCATTTGACTTACCAAGCGCGAAAATCTTCTGCAGCCAATTTCTTAGTATATCTAAATTAGCAGGAATTCCCGTTGCTACTGTAGAGCCGAAACAACCTGAAGGAGTTCGAATGCTGCTGGAAAATGCCACCATACCAACCTACAAAATAATTACAGCTGGCACAACTAATAAAGATGCGTGTCCTGCCGATGAACACCGTCTAAACAGGGAAATTTGTAAGCTTTAATACGTTTTCTTTATTGCAATGACTGAAGGATTCGTGTTGGTTGGCGTTACGCCACAAGATGTAATAGTAAGGCGAAATGTATTAGCTTTTGAAATTATGAATATATGAAATTCATATATTTGAACTGCGGAATGAAGAAATAAATGTAAAGAAGATCCTCGCGGTTATTAACGCAACTTATGCAGTTGCGAAAAGAAAGCCTGAAAAAATCAGGCTTGCCGGGATTCGAACCCTGACCTCTGCGATACCGGTGCAGCGCTCTAACCAATTGAGCTAACAAGCCAACTGGGAGCTGGTCATTAAATTGGTTCGTAATATACCCGGGAAAGATGAAGATGAAATTATGAATATATGAAATTCATATATTTGAACTGCGGAATGAAGAAATAAATGTAAAGAAGATCCTCGCAGTTATTAACGCAACTTATGCAGTTGCGTTTTTGTTGCAAAATGAAATTACGTCGTTAACGTAAAAGGAAATACCAAAAAGTAACGCAAAATGTAATAATATCTTGAGGGGCATTTTTATTTCTTAGTACTGATACTGGTATTGGTGAAAGGGCCAAGCACCTGCACTTTGCTTAAATTCTTCCGCAAAGAATAGAAAAGGGCGCTGTGACTTGAACTCAGAGAAACATATCTTCCTCGAAGTTCTTACATCACGTGGGGAGGCAACGAGAAAAGCGCTACGAGCAAGAATTTTTAAGTTCAGAATAAATAAAGCTCCGAGTGAGCAAATTTCAGTAATACTTTATTTCCTTAAAATTGAGTTTGTTTGTCTGTCTGTTTGCTCGTTGGTTTTTTGTTTTTCACAAATTACTGGCGTTCTTTAGAGCTAGGTGATCGCCTTCCGGCTATAGGACAGAGAAGTGAAATGCCTTTTTCTTTACGTATTACCTTAATGGATAGCAATCTGACAAACATACTTGGAAAATGTCGTGATCTGTTAAGAGAATCCTACATGTTAACCGCTGAAACATCACACAAAAAAATGGCCAACAGCTTACAAAAGTCGAGAAGGTGACCATCCTTCTGTAGCACTTTTTCTTGTTACCTCGCCAAATGATCTAAGAATTTCACGGAAGATTTGTTCCTCTGAGTTCAGGTCACAGTGCCTTATTCTATTCTAGCTCCTTGCCTTATTTGAGCAAAGCGCAAATGCTAGGCCCTTTCACCATAACTAATATATTAAAATGTTAATATTGATCAAAATATTACTGCATTTTGCGCTGTAAGATTTTGCGTTACTTTTTGTTATTACATTTTGTGGCATGACAATTAACTAGCAAAGAGCTTGGATGAAGACGTTGTTTGCATGTTTGTTTTTGTATGCTTCGGAACCACTTGGGCTGGTCAGTATGATTTCTATTCCAAGAAATAATCACAGGACACATGTTGGGTGCTTGAAGGGAGTTAGGTGCTCGCTGCTGTTTCTTATATCCAATTTTTTTATAAGGTAAATTTGAGTTACGGCCAGAAAACAAGATTCTGGGACAAAATTGAAGGTTTTCTTTAGCTTTCGACCACATAACGGTCACTTAATGAGAGTTTCCCCAGGACACAATCAGGCCTGGCTTGAGGAAGTAAGAATCTTACGTAAACCTTGAGACTAGGAATTTGAAAGGCACCAGGCTAGACGACATATAGTTGCCAGCTTACATTCTTGGCGGATTATGATGAATTTTGTCTAAAACTAATGGGGAATTTCTCGGCGCGTTAAATTTTGTGGATTTAACAAAGTCTTGTTTATGTGGTTCATTACCAACTGAGAGTGTAAAATTGTTAGCTTCGATTTGCTTTGATTTTACCTCGTTAGTTGGCGATAAAAATCTCAAATAACTCTTGTTCCTACCTAGCTAGGCTGCGCGCACACCTATTCCTTCCTACGCATGAAAATGAAGTATAGTCTGCGGCTAAAACAGTTGCTGTCTAGCACTTACGTTGTCTTGTGGTGAGAGTGTATCCAGCACTGTAAGAGCGGCATCTTTAGCCAACTGCATTCTCGGCCCGCTCATAGAACCACTTCGATCAATGATTATGACTAGATTCTTCTTAACAGGCGATGCAGTTTCCACGTACCATGCTCTGTATTCCACATAACATGCAATCAGCAAGCAAGCTCAAAAAGTCAATCCCAGTTTCACAAGACTCCGGTGCCGTTTTTCACATTAAGTCCGGTTGCACTGCTTGTCTTTACTTGTGATTCGTTATAGTAAAGAACTTAGTAAAACTTAGTAATGACCATCGCAAAGAAATTCAAAAGCTTACGAGCGTTAGCTCCTTCGTCAGAGAGGCTAACGCTCGTAACGTCAGCTTTTGAATTTCACTACGATGGTCAATTTACCCGAAACAACTCAGCTGATAAATCCAAATATTTTGTTCTTTATAGTCTCCTCCGTTGTCAGAGAGTTACTCGACGTTTGTTAAATAAATACGGAGTCATTTGACGTGTATATGCGAGAGGTTAAGAATGTGCTTTGGCAAAGGGAGCACGTTCGAGACGTCGGCTTTTTATCTCAGTTTCGTTCGGGCCATTTTACCTGATATCGACTCTGATATCATATTCAAGTGGTTAACAAAGTCTTAGTCATACTTACTTAAATCTTGGGTCGAATTGTGAAGTGCTGCCTTCACAGTGACGTGTATTGGCGGGATACTGTATATATTCTCCATTGATAGAACCGTAATACTGCCAGGCCACCTCTGAAGACTTGTTGACGTTTTGCTGAAAACTATTCAGTATCTCACTGTTGAGTGTGAAACTGTCTTCTGAGTCTTGTGAATTCTCCCTGATGGAACAACCTTTTGTTGGATCCACAGATGAGCGAAGTCTTTCGCTGTAATGGGTCAGCGAAGAATTAGAATTTTCTTGACAGCATTTGGTAACATTTACTTTTTGCGATATTGATGTCAGTCGCTGCACCTTTCTGCTGAGGTCCCGTAAAAACCTCGTAGAGGTCTCCAATCGAGCTGCTGCAGGTTCAGTGACGTTATAAAGCAATTGCTTGGCATCAGTGTCTTGATTTACACAAGAAAGAGAATCATATACTTTGTGAAGGTGATTGAATCCAGTATTTTCCTCGAATGCTTTGTGAAGGCAGGAAGCTAACTGACTAGCAACATTCGTAAGAGCGTCCGTTTTGGACTCAACAAGAAACCACGAAGATGGAGCACTAGGACCCAGAATTAAGAAAGTTATAAATAGTGTAACAACTTGTCTTAAGCTTGAGTTTTGTACCATAATGCTTTACGAACAAGACCTCGAGACGTCCGGTTCAAGGATTGCACCCAGTGGAAACTGTCGAGTAAAAGAAAGGAGAGTTAGTGGCCCATAATTACTATTTCCATCTTGCAGTTTAAATGCAAATATTTAAAAGCGTCTTGTTTGTTTTATTAATGTCAGTGAACAATAATTGAAAAGGAAACGTTGCTCAATTGTTTGTAGATATGACATTCCTTTATCGTGTTTTCTGCTGACCACTGAAACTGATGACAAAGCTGCAAGTCTTGTTAGTTTCTGATGCCTTGCAGTGGTTTCAAAATTTACTGCAAGTTCTCCCCGATCAAATGGTTTTATCATGCCTCCCTTTTCTACACAGTGTGACTTGTTATTTCATAAAAATAAGTGTTTGCAACAGAAATAAATAGAGCCAATGAAACATGCAAATGTTAAGTTCTCCGTCCTCTCAAAAATCTTAGTGAAACATTCTCTCGTTGCTTCTCCGGTTTATTTTTAGCGGTATGTTTTGTTGGGACATTTTCCGGATAACCTGAGATCATAATACTTTCAAATTTCCGTGCACACTCGTATCAGGGCCTCTTGATTTACTTTCACGTTTGTTGTTTGGACATTTTCCCGTGATTAATTCGTTTAGCCCGTATATTCACTTTGCTAATTCGGAAATAAGTCCCCAAATTGCGCCTTAAAAGTGTTGGGTTTCATCTAAAACAAGCAGGTGAATAAAGGAATTGACAAATAGACTCTAAGAGCATTGACCCCCTATTGAATTTAACCACATTTGTTTCGCCTTATCACGTAAACATTGTTTATGATATGCCTTGATATGCTTGACATTTTTTTCATCATGAGTTCACTTCCGTAACTGCAAAGTTGGTCTTCATTATTTGCCCGAGAATAACATCATTTGTACTTGCAAATAACGTTGTTTGCTGTGATTGCGTGCAAATTACTGTAAGGCTTGTCACCTCGTGGATTATCAGGTAATTATTTCCTGTTTGAATCCTTAGGTGACGAGTTTTAAGGGTACGATTTCCACATACTTTGCTTTAAGAAAGTTACAGTTACAGTGATAAAACTTACTAAACAATATCTGTAGAAACTGAGAGGATTTGAACATAACAGTTGAGTTGCATTGCTAAAAAGAATAGCAAATGCTATAGCAGTAAAGATCTGGCGTTCCAAAGAGCAAAACGAGTAACCTCGTGCTAGGGTAATCTTGCATGTAATACGCGTAAAGCCTACCTTCTTAATTCTTATGTAATCAATGCTAATGGAACCAATTATCAAACGAAAATATTATCGATCAAATAAATTATAAGTTAATCAGTGTCATCAACATCCAGAAAAGACGCTGATGTAAATGCGGTTCAAACCTAACAATTGTAGTTGAACAGCTAGAGGCACTAACCTTGGTGCTAGAGGTTGTATTATACAGACAGGCTTGCTCCTTTGAGAGAACTGTTGCCTAGCAGCGACTCTTTACCACAAGAACTAAACTGAAGGCAGATGAATCCCAAAGTGCCTTAAAATTGCTTTGTTAAGCTGGTATTTTTCCTCTCTATCCGGTCCCATGCAGTTTTAGCTACATTTCGCTCAATTTGATGGGTTGATATAGACCGAGAAAAAACACCATCCGTTGATCCAGTGATAGTGAGCCGCTAACAATAGCCACCCATAAACCTTTTGGCGCGCCTTAATAAAATTATTGCGAAACGTGCAAGATCTCAGATTGCTTGTGGATAAGACACTTGTTGCTAAGGAAGGTAGGTAAGTGGCACTGATAAAGCGCCAAAAAAGCAATTCTTATATACATATACACTCATAGATAGAATATCCTCTTACATATTACAGAACTAATGTTGTACACTCGTCATTAGTTTGGTCTTGGAACTAAGGCTGTCCCAGGAAGAATTATTGTGCCTGAATCAAGCAACGATACGCATGTGGATGTTGACCTGGGGGGGGGGGGGGGGCTATTACGAGGGTTACTTTACGCATTTATTACTAATACAGTCGCGTGTTCTTTGCCTTATTGGAGGCTGACGATCTGGATTTAGGGGTGGGATTAGGCTGGACTTCAAATGACGGTTGTCATTTAAAATGTTCGCCATCTGTCAGTTGTCAATTAAATGGTTGGTCATTTATATTTTAACCCGTCCAGCTCTTGAGTTCCGTTGTTCTAATTTATTACGCTGTGGACGAAATCCTACCATGTGACCCCCAACTGAATAAAATTTCTCAGCAGCCCTTTCTTGAAGACTTCTGTTTGTTACCAGCATCTTAAAAAATTATATTTTGTTTTTATTTGGATAAGCCCGTGTTAAGCCCCCGCTTTCCTCAACAAGCTACATTTGGATTTTTTGCCCTTCTGGGAGTGAAAACGATAAGTGTTTGACAAAGTTCAAACTGATTGTGCAAAGCTTTCAAGTAGTAAACCGTGAGATATCGCATGATCGTACGAGTGGCTTGGTCTCTCTAGTATACACAGCCCTGAGCCCAGTTAGACAAATGTGTATACAAAGAAGTGCATGGAGAGTGAGATGGGTATTCTGGGAAAATCAACTGTCTAAACTCTAGCGTTTGCAAGCTCAAGACTGTGGGGTGTAATCTTTAAGCCTTCTTTTTTTTCCTGGCTTTGGACCAATATTTCCTCGCATGCGAGCACTTTTGTCGATGCACGTTATCATTACCCATCACCTACGTGCGCGCTTATCTACGAGCAAATCGAGATATTTCTAACCTGAGTATCAGGTTTGTCGGTCGGGAGAGGAGGATGAGGTAAAAAGGGGAAGACAATATTTTATTGCTGGCACAAATTATATTTAACAATTAGATTATGAGCTCGAGATTTCTATCGCGTGATAGTTGTTGAGGCCGAAGGTCTCATCAACTATCACGCATAGAAATCGAGAGCGAATAATCTAATTGTTTTAGTATAAATCTACTAGACGTTCAAATCTTAACAGCAGACACTACGTGTTTTTATTGAAAAATGATATAAATAGGTCACACCGCGCGCGGAAAACACTCTACTCACTATCTACAACAGAATAGATAGTGAGTAGCGTAGCTAATCAGAGAACAGCATTAGTGATAGAACGCTAGTAGATTTATACTAAACTCAAATATACATGATAGTGGTACTGATACGCGCCTCATCTGCGGCAGCAGTGAGAGTTTATTACATCGAGAGCACCTGGATCTGATCAAGAGCGTGCTCTGATTGGATCCTTACTAAAGAGCAATCACCTCATATCCTACAAGTAGAGAGCTCGCACCCAAAAGACGGCGAAAGCAGGCTTCTTTCAACAGAAACGTTTGTTTTGGTAATTTAATTGGCATTCTCATGATCTAGGGGTTGTCTGTATAATCTATGATTGGTATGACTGCATGTCTGACGAGAATGACTGGGTAATTCTTTTAATAATTAAAAATTACTCTTTACAGCGTGGTAACGAGCTCCAGATGAAAAATTTAACTTAATACTTAGGATTAAAAGTTTCAACGCACAATTTGAATCAATACGTGTGGGACTATACGAACGACGTTACACCTCAAAAGATTGTCCACTGTAAAACATATTTAGTTAAATTTTACGTCTCGACCTGACCTGTCTTCAATTCTGTCTTGATAACGCTGTTTGATTCTTTATTTTTGTTGCTGTTGTTGTTCACTTGTTAGTTAAAATTATTTAGCCATTCGTCAGTTACTTCATTCAGCCGGTGAAAACGCTTTTTAGGAACAAATGTTAATCAAAATTGAGGCTGTAGCGAGTGATAAACAGCAGGGAGAAAACTCACATCAAAGCGATTCAGTAATGCAAAGATGAGACGTTTCTGCCTTTGGTACCACGAATCACCAAATAGGAAAACACGAACAAAAGGTGAGCGAGTTGACCGTTTCATTTTCGAAACAAAAATCACCTCTACTGTTCTTCGGTTAAGAACGTTAAAAAATGAAGCATCTGCATCTAACTAAGAACTGATTATGAAGCAAATTCAGAAATGTCACAAAGAGTGACAAAGATTTTGGTTGATCGAAACAACAACTTATGTTAATTTTCCCCATTTAGTGATTTCTTGCAGAGTTTACTAACCTCTCCACATCATACAATTCTTACTTAAACAGTCAAAAAAAAAATGATTCGTTCACGAAAAAATCACCCTTGCAAAGCTTTCCAACTCTCTTTAAATGAACAAAATAGGGTGAGACCTACTGTCTAATGCGCCAAATAACGGAGGGTCCACAATAGGGTTCTCGGATCTCACCATCCCGCCTATTTTTTCCTGTTAATCCCGCCGTCCCGCCCTTCTTTACGTCGAAATCCCGATCCCGCCCAAATTTTGAAATAGTTTTCTATATTCATGAAGGGGGTGAATAGGTTTGCGGATCGGTGGATTAGGCCTTTTTATGCTCACGGACTGCGGATTTTAGCGATAAATTAAGCGGATTCGCGGATTTGCAGAATACCGTGGATCGCGGATCAGCTGAGAATTTTGGCCTGGATTCCGGACTCTGCATGTCTAGAAGTTCGGATTGTGGATCGTAACATTAATTTTCGGTCGGCCTTGGTCAATATTTTAGTGTTTTATCGACTGATGTTTTCAGTTTCAATTTTTTCTCGGCATAAAATTTTCTGTAATCACACCCGCTGGACCATTATGCTAGATTTACAAATCGATCGGGGACTCGATAAACTGAATGCAACTTACATTTTTGCCCCCTCATATTTAATGCTAGGTTTAACTGCGACTCAAACTATTAGCAAATGGAACACTATATCTAAGCCGGAGAACAAATGCAGTTTGCAATGGAGATAGGCAAGCCATTCAACCGTCGTTTTTGGCAAGTGGAAAGGTCAGAAAGCCCATGACTAGATTGTAGTGGCCATTTTATCGAGAACAAAATGTAATTGTGACAAAAAAGTTGAAGATATGGACTCAAGAGGTCCAAGATGATACCGTGGAAAATACTTGACGGCAAGCAGAGTAATTCTGAAGGAAAAGTTGAGAACTGCCTGCTTTAAAACATGCCGTAAGCTAAAAGATTGGCCAAAGGGAGGTAACTAAAGTATTACAAAATCTTTACACGCCATACCAGATGCTTGCATTCCAAGTTACCGGTAATCATTACACTGTCGATTTGGTTTTATTATACGCTTGCAGATTATTTGACAATTCAAAGCTGAATTGTGCGGAGAAACACACCAATGTCCAAATTCTTTTTTTATGCTAGAATTTACGAAGCTGTCGCGAAAACTTCCCGAAGAAGTGGCGATTGCAGAACAACTTGTGAAAGTATTTATTAATTCATTTTGTAATGCTATAATGCTACTTTCTAAAACACCAGCAAAAACAGAAATCTTTGGGCAAAATCTAGATACTGTAGAAGAAAAAGGAAACAAATATATATACCGATATGCAGCATATTTAAACCATGGAAAGTTTTTAAGTAATGTGGATCCGGATTTGAACGAAAAAAACGTCGGATCGACGGATCGGGCCAAAAAATAGCACGGATCGGAGGATTTGCATACCCCTATTCACCCCCCCCCCCCCTCATTCATGCTGAAACGATCACATACCTTTTATACAACGGATAGCAGAAAAGTTTTATGGATAGAGAAGTTTTTGCACAACGGATAGCAGACAAACACATTTTTACGATCGACGTTTTTGAGGTCTCGATATCGCCATTATTAACCTTGACGTGTGTTTTGTTTGTGTTATTCTGTTTTTACCTTATCTTGTCCAGGTATCAGTGAAAAGTAAACATTGACAAAGATTGTTTGTTACGATATTCTAGGTCCTGCTTTTTTGAAGACAACCACTGAATGTCTTTATGACATGACCCTCTTACTGTTCAAAATTTTAAAAGAAGGAGTAGTTGTGCAGTGGTTAGCACGTCGGGGTTTTGATCTAAAGGTCGGTGCGTTTCTTAGACAAATAAGTGTTCTCTACCTTGTTTCTCTACACCCAGCTGTATAGAGATGGGTTGTATCCTTAGACAAGGCTAGGGGCATAAAGGTCATACAAGATCGGTCCAGTTACGAGGTCTGCAAAAATGAAATGTGGAAAAGATTTTAAAAAGTCGACTCACCTAACAGTTTATTTCAAAGCTTTCAGTGTCTTTACTTACCTTCAGAAAATCTGTGCTTGGAAGTGTTCTTTTCGCAGAAAGGTATTCCTGCTCGTACTCTTTTCATAATATATAGCAACAGTAGTAATGTAGGCCCATATGGCCCAAATGGAGGCTTCTGATTGGTCGAGTGACGTCATGACCGGAAGTGGGATGGGAAACCGCTGACCGGTGGGAAAAAAGGGATCGCGGGCTCATGCAACCGGAAGTGACGTGTTTTCGAATGGGAAACCGCTGACTAGTGGGAAAAATGGATCGTGGGCTCAGGAGGAAGCAAAACCGCTGAGAAACGCGGGCTCAAAGTCCAAAGTCCAATTGGAGCAGCGGGGGTAGGTATAAAAAGGCAACCAGAGGGGTTAGGATTGTCACCATGAGTTTGTACATTACCCTGATCAGTGATCAAGCACAAGGCACGGGACAAAAATTTACGGCTCGACTTCCTCATTCCCATTATTTGGTGGAAGATGATTGGGAAGCGGCTTTGGTTCATATATCACACCCGGGGTTTAATCAACAATTGGAAGATCAAACCAAGCAGAATTGGACGCAAGAAGATAGTCAAAAACATTGGATGAAAACAGATATCAGATACATACCAAAACGTGCGGATGGAACGGCTCCTATGCAAGTGACCAAACAAATCCATTTACCCCCAGGGTATTACTACAATTTGAAAGAAGCATGGATTGCCATCGCGTACGAAATGGAAAAACAACACATGGAAGTCATGATGGATATAACCAAAATGGACGTGGACGATCAAGCGAAACGACAACAACTAGCTGCTCTCAACCTGGCTCAACCCTACGTGAAAATCACCAATGCGGGCATTGCCCCCGAATTAGATTCCCTGTATGTACTCATTCCAGCCAACATGCAATTTGAAATGGAATGGAAATTCGCTCAACTGATGGGACTGGTGAAAGATGGAACGCCAACGCAACAAATTGTGGAAGAAAAAAATTATCTGGTCAAAAATATTGTGGATTATGACGATCGACACAAATGGACAGCCACCCGCGGTCCTGCCAACAAATATCCACCGTATGGCGTCGTGTCCATTAGCTTTACCCACCCCGATTTCAATTATTATTTGTTCTTGGGTCCGAATCTCAGTCGACAAGTATTTCCCAGTACGCAAACGGTCAAACCCCAACAAGGGCAACAACAATTGATGATTTACACGGATCTGGTGTCACAGAGCATTGTGGGAAATCAAGAAAAAGGATTTTTACGTACCTTGGATGCTGGCAATACCGATCATCAATTTGATACCAAGCAACGGATGTATTTTCCTCTTGGCAAAACCATCTTTGACAGCATTGCCATGGATATTCAAACAGCTGATGGGCAGCCGGCTCCTTTCAAACAAGGCAGAACTATCATTACCCTTGAACTTTCCAGAAAAAGTCAACGAACATGATTGTGTAGAGAATCAATAAAGATCACAACAACAAAGTATCATGGAACATGCTTTATTGGTCCTTCGTATTGTTTGACAATAAGTAGAAAAAAAAACGAGTCCAAACATGGGTTTTTACGAGAAGCTGATACAGGTTTTCATGCGTCCAATGGCTAGGCTTTTGGTGCGACCCAGAAAGTAGAGGGTTTTGCGGTTACCCTCATAGGGATCTCGGAGTTCTCCCCAGAATCCTTCCAGGCCGTGCTCGTTGTCATAACAAATGCCATACCATATAGGATTGTTTTTCCAATCGTCCTTGACATGCTGGACAAACTCCGGGTCTTCTTTCCAGTCTTCATGGAGGACTTCAAGGACGGTAAGAGGAACGTGGCAGCTAGGGCATAGGTGGGTCTGACCATTCTGTCGACATTTGTTGGCACAGGCGACATGACAAGGTTGACCACAACACCTCAACGTGGTATAATTGGCGAGAGGTGTCAAACAGATCACACATGGGTTGGGTTGAGCCATCAGGCGAAAGGATCAAAGAGTGGATTGATCAAGAGTTGAAACTCGGTGGGGGTGATGATCCCTTCTTTTCGGAGTCAGCACAGTTCTTGAAAAGTGAGTTGGTAACGCAAGGGTTGGACCAGGTCGAGGATTTGTTTTCGGATCTCTCCCAAACGTTCTATGATTTGCAGGGCTTCAGGACTGATCACTTGGACTGATGACTTGTCAGGACTGATCTTGTCGGCTTTGTCGCCCATTCACCACTGGTAGAAGTTTTTTAAGGTTAATAAACACAATTCGTTCCGACTGAGATGTTTTTGACTGTGAAGTCGAAGCAGTTCAAAATAAGAAGCTTTGAAGCGGATCTCTTCCAAGTCTTTTTCGAGTCGAGACAACAAGGCTCGTAGACGATCAATCACTTGTTGGGCTTCTGGACTGAGGACTGGATCATCCATTGAGTGTGAAAGATGGAATGGGACAGGGGTTTTTTTTATAGAGAAACAAAAGGGTCACGTGGGAGGGAATGGGCCAATGAGAGAAAGACCCATCATGCTTTGAGAGGGGAAGAGGTGGGGGGACCCCCCTCCCCCCTCCTTAGATAGACCATGGTGCATTGCGCGGATCAGGGTATATAAGTCAAGCGAGGCCACAGGACGTCACTCCTAGCTTTGAGTTCGGTCTATGTTGACTTATGTCAGTTGAGCCCAAAAAAAAAAAATGGTTCAAACAAGAAAGCCCTTGGGATCGTTAGCCAGTGTTGTGAACGTGGGGGGGTGAGGAAGCAGTGAGAAGGAGAGTGCGACCAGAGCGAACGGCAGTGGAACGCCAGACAAGCCTTATGAGGGAGAGACAACAAGAAACCTGGCGTGGCCTAACCCGTCAGCGCGTGGCTGCTTTTTTCGAACTGTTTTTAAGGTGCATGGTGTGGACTGAGAATGGCGAGCGGGAGGGCCGGCCACATCCGGAGATAGTGCAAGCGTTGGTGGGCACCCTGGTCCGGAAGATCATTCCTTGGGTGGACCAGCACCGGGTGTGGTCAAACTTTGAATGTCGGTGGCCGATGACATTGGAACATTTTCAAGAACTAGACAATGATCTCTTGAACTATTTGCCACGTGTGCATGCGGGCCGCCAATGGCAACGAATTCGGGTGTATTTCGGGGACATGGCGAGGGTGCGGGAGCAGCGGCGGGAGGAGGAGCGGGAGAGAAGACGGGAGCGGGCAAACCAAGTGCGACGTGTTTTATTTCCTTGAACATTTTGTTTTTATTGTGAGTCAAGGCTTCTGTGAGTCAAGAGACATTTATTTATGATCCACGTGCAAACTCAGTGATGTCAGTTTTTTATTTTAATTAAAAGAGTTGATGTTTTTTACAAATGGTGGTCTGTGTTCTTTTCCACCCGGTTTGGGGCGCTCCTATTTACAATTGAAAAAGATATCTACAGTTTGAAAAAATAAAAAGTAAAAATGGATATGTACAATTGGAAAAAATAAAAACTAAGAAATTGAAAAGAAAGCTATGTACAGATTGAAAAATAAAAAACTAAAAATGGCTATGTACAATTACAAATGAAAGTCTTCCAGTTCCAGACGTAATTGATCAATGTTCTCGGGTAGACAGAACGTGCGGTTGAATAAGGCTTGAATTTCGGCTCGGGTTTTGTCGTCCACATCCCGGGATCCCACGATAGCACTGCTTTGATGAAGGGTGGGCTTTTTAGGTCCC
Organism: Siderastrea siderea; assembly: GCA_964030785.1. Classification (NCBI taxonomy): domain Eukaryota; kingdom Metazoa; phylum Cnidaria; class Anthozoa; order Scleractinia; family Rhizangiidae; genus Siderastrea; species Siderastrea siderea. The sequence continues at coordinate 18,804,570 of OZ034972.1, read as the reverse complement.
CAAGGAACAAATTGACTGCCAGTCACCAGGGTGGCGGCATTCTCATTGACTTGGTAGTAATGGTCCGAGCGGTACCATGATTGACTGGGTATGTCAAAGAGGTACACGGGTTTGCCTTGATCCATGGCCAATTGCACGGTCCAACCAGTGCCTCCTTTCACGCGTTTATGATCCTGTTCCAAAATGCCAAAGGCATAGATCGTATGGGCTCTTTTGGCAATTTGATAATTGCGTTGCAGCAATTGCAAGGTGTAAAAATGACTGGGCATTTGTTTGCCTAGTTTCTCCGCTGCCTGGTGAAGATGGGGGTTGGCCAGCATCAAGACTTCCACGGTGGACGGGGTGATGAAGGTAGCTCGAGGATGGTTCGGGGGGACGAGGACTTCTAGTTGCATTCCAAACTGTTTGGCCAGTTCTTCGACGAGTGCATCCGTACCTCTGGCTCCCCCGGTGTACACCACATGGCCATGACCCACTTGCAGTTCCAAGGCATCGAGATCTTGTTCTCCGATCATGTCAATGTCTGGGGGCATTGCTTTGAGAATGAAGATCTAGAGACCAAGGGACCGTCTTAAATAGGGACAACGGACCAATGGGAACACGAGAAGGACTCACTATGGATAGGGAAAAGCTGACCAATGAGAACACGAGAAGTCCTTATATGGGTAGGATAAGCTGACCAATGACAGGTAAGGGTCTAAGGTATAAAAAGGCATGGGGTGGGTGAAAACAACCTTGAGCACGATGTCTGTGGATCGGAAGAGAAAGCCAAGCGTACACCCTGCGGGGAAGAAGAAAAAGAAAGAGAATGTGGACTGTGATCCTGTGGTGCGCGAAGTGGTCGAAGACACTGGAGCTGCTGTGGACGACACTCGAGCTGCGGTGGAAGATATGATGAAAGAATTGAATGATATGGTGTCCCCACCTGAATACATGGTGACGTATGCCGAAGATCCTCCTCCCAGTTCGGTGGACTATATGGTATGCCCTTGCCATGATGTGCGTTTGGAGGCCCGAGAATCTCAAAAGGGATGGAAGTATGTGAAATGTCCCATGCAACCGTGTTTGCTGTTTTGTGGACAAGATCAAGTTCTGGAGTATATGAAAGCCGTGTATAGTCAACCTCATGTAGAAGTGTTGGACATGTGGGGTGGTTTGCAATGCTTTTGCCGTGAACCCGCCACGCTTCAACAGAGCCATTCGACTCAGAACCCCGATCGCTTGTTTCTGACTTGTTCCAAGAAAACGTGTGGCTTCTTCCGATGGGCTGATCAACCCTTGGGCCCCAAGTACTGGAGTTGGTTTCATGACCATCCCCCCAAAAAAGCCGATCCACTCGCTGAATCGCCCAACCGTGATGCTCAAGGATATCCCAAGAGGGGCTATGACATCCCTGGCCCGCCACCTCCAGTCAGAAGGAAAGAGGACGTGGAACGAGAACGATCCCTGACAGATTATGAGAAACAATTGTTACGAGAAATTCAAGATCTCAAGAACCGTCAAGAAATGATGGTAGCCCCAGCTCCACCACCCCCTAAGTACAGTGACAGTGTGGACAACTGGCAGAAAGGTCTAGAGACCATCAGCTGCGGCCGTCTAGGTCTCTTTTAAATGAGAGAACGAATAAAATTTTTTATCAATGTGACCATGGAGTCTGTGTGTTATGCGTGGGAGTCTGTCTTTTCCCTGGTACAATGGCAATGTCATCAAACCCTGTGCCAAGTCTTATATGATCACCAACCCGGCACCCAAATCCCCATACCCCCTTGTCCCGAGGACACGCATCCTCTCCACCTCTTTGAAGAAACCCACGTCGACCGCAACTTGTATCGATGGGTCGTGTTTGTCTTATGGTTAAAAGCTCATCCGAACGCATGGCGATGGTATCGAATCATTCAAAAGGCGCATCCCCACACGGTCCCCACCATACCGACCTTATGGGATGAATGCCAGAACGTATGGCCCCTCGAAAGAAAAACACCCCATCATGGTTGAATCGTTACCACGATCCTCGAGCCCCCGGCAGTTTAGGAGGCGTGCAACGATTTGCTAAAGCCCATCGTCTCCCTTTGAAAAAAGCTCAACGGGTCTTGGAACGGGATTTGGCTTATACCTTACATAAACCGCGTCGTCGTCGTTTTCCCACCGTCCCCGTGATTGTTGGAGGATTAGATGATCAATGGGTGGCGGATTTAGTGGAAGTGCAACGTTTGGCCAAGTATAATCGGGGTATACGATACTTGTTGACGGTCTTGGATGTCTTGTCCAAGTACGCGTGGGTACAACCGTTGAAAGACAAAACCGGGGTGGCCTTGGTCCATGCCTTTGAGAAGATTTTGAAAGAAGGACGACGTCACCCTAATCGATTGCAAACGGATCGAGGGAAAGAATTTTATAATCGGACCTTTCAACGATGGCTGGACGAGCAAGGCATTCAACATTTTTCCACCGAAGGGGATGCTAAAGCCAGTGTGGTGGAACGATTTAACCGCACCTTGAAAGAACGGTTGTACCGTTATTTCACCGCGGCTAACACCTTACGCTTTGACGATGTGTTACCCGAGTTGGTGCAAGGGTATAATGCGACCCGTCATCGAAGTATTGGTATGGCCCCTCAAGACGTGACATGGGACAACGAAGAAGCGGTGTGGAAACGATTGTATGCCAAACGGTTGAAAGACAAGAAAAAACCTACATTCAAAGTGGGGGATCGTGTACGTCTCAACAAGATTCATCGTACGTTTGAAAAAGGCTATTTACCCGGCTGGACCGAAGAAGTCGTGCATCGTGTGATGCATCGTGTGATGCATCGTGTGTGCATCGTGTGATGTTGTCGTGCATCGTGTGATCCCGGGATCCGTGCCCACGTATAAGATTCACGAATGGGATGATACCCCGGTCCAAGGTACGTTTTATGAAGAGGATTTACAAAAAGTCCCTGTGTCCGAGGTATTTCGCATCGAAAAGGTACTTAAGCGACAAAAAGATCGTTGGTTGGTCAAGTGGAAAGGGTGGCCAGACAAGTACAATAGTTGGATTAGTAGCCAAGACGTCACGTCTCTCCAACCACCCAAGAGGAAAAGCCCACCCAAGAGGAAAGAGACAAGCCCACCCAAAAGACGACGACGCGACTAAACAATGACGTTGGTGCCCAATTCTTCGTTTTACGTGACGTTGATGAGTCATGCGAGTACCAAAGAGTTTCCTGGGAACAAGAGCCATCATTTCAGAAACCGATTGCCTAAACCCATCCGATTTATGGGACGAGGATGGATGGTGGGTATGGTGAGTTTATCCTTACCCACCATTCCCGTGGTAGCGGAAGAAGGAGGCGTGGGCGATTCCCATCCTCTGTTGTATGTACGATGGCACGAACGGGTGCATGACACAGACGATCAAGGGGACGATGTCTGGTACCATGAACGTCGCGAACTCACTGTCTACGGTCGAGATATGAGAAAGGAGATGGCCTCCTCGACGGGATCGCACTTTTTTCATCAACTGGTGTACCGTTACGAGCAAAGCCGTGCGAAACAAACCCAACCCAAAAACAAATGGACCGAGGACAATGGCGTCAAATTGTATCCGATCTTTGAATGGACCTCCGAAGGGGATTTGTTATTGAATACCACCAATGTGGATTACAAACGACAAGTAGCGCACGTGTCATGGGGCAAAACGTTGGCCCTGAGAATGGGATGGATTGAACAAGTGTCCCCCGGCCAGTATCGATTGGGTCCGAATCTCTTGCAAGAATTTCAAGGTATTTCCACCATTCCCACCCCGACGGATATCCGCGATGCCGCTAACAAACCCATCTTTTGGAAAGTGGAGGGGGATTATGTGAAATTGAGTCTATCGTGCCCTTGGCGGTTTGTGAATTTGAACAAGACCTTTCGTCCCTCGTCGGAATTTGCTCCGACGCGTCCTTTGCATGTGTATTGTGATGTAGGGACCAGCAGCATGGTAGGGGGTCGTATCACTGATCTCTTACGAGAAATCAAGTACCAGCCTCAAAACACCACCCACTTTGAACCTCGACATATTCAATATGTCCCAGTACGCAACGAAGTGGTGGAAATCGTAGAAACCCAGATGGCCGAAATCAATGGGGATCTGGCCAAGTTTGGTGAAGGACATACCCTCTTGACCCTCCACTTTAAAAGGGAAGTGGTAGTGTGAAGAAAGAAAGAAGATGTCATTCTACGTGACGTTACCCAGTCATGCCAACCGACATGAATTTCCCAACAACCAAGCCAATTCCTTCAAGATTCGTTTACCTCAACCGTTACGGTTACAAGGAGGTGGATGGCAAGTGGGGTTGAGTGCCATTTCCTTACCGGATACGCACGTCAATTTGTACGAGTTGGTGCAAAAAGATGGGTACATCATGTCGACGACCTGGGACCAAACCTACCCCAAACCGGGTGGAAAAGACGGGGAAACGGTCGGGCGAAGAGACAGCGCGCAAACCCTCATCAATGACGTGAAAGATTTGGATTGGGTGGTGGATGGGGTGAGTTTCATGAAAGCCGCCATTGCTCACTTGGAACAACGACGCAAGGAAACGGCGATTCAAGGTGGCCGGTTTACCAATGATCAAGGCAAACACAGATACGTCAAGTTTCGTTGGGAAGGCGAGGATCTCATCATTGACAACACCAATGTCTGTCATTGCAAAACCGACACGCCAGCCCTGTACATCTACACCAAGTTGGCTGTCAAGATGGGATGGTTACGTAAAATTAGCAGTGGGTTGATTTTGGGACAAAACTTACAACAAGACTTAATGGGGGATCAAATCCCCAACATGAGAAAACCCGTTGACAACGATTGGAACGATGTGGATGACGATCAGCACAACCCGGTCTTTTGGACGGTGCGTTCATTTTCACCGGATCATTTACGATTGAGTATGAGTTGTGGGTGGCGTTTCACCAACTTGAATGTGGCATTTCGTTCAGTGGTGGGAGATCCCTCGCGATCGTTGCACGTGTACTCGGACGTGGCAGGCAGTATGATGGTCGGCAATCGCGTGACCGATTTGTTGCGAGAAATCCATTACAAGCGGGAAGGCAGAGGTACCATGTACTTTGAACCGTTGCACATTCAATACCTACCGCTTCGTAATGAAGTGGTGGAAATCATTCAAATGCAAGTCACCGAAACGTCTGGCACCGAGGATAAGTTGGTCAGGTTTGGAAAAGGCAACACCCTGGTCACCTTGCACTTCAAAAAGACACAAAAAGGGAAAAAGGGGATGGTCAGTCAAAGATGCCAAAGACAAGAGCACGTCGAAGAAGAAGAAGAAGGCAACGAGGCGGTCTCTTGCCTCTGGCCGCTCTCGTGCCAGCCTTGATGGTCGTGGGGAAAGCTGCCGCGTTGGGAGCGGTGGGTGGTGCGGCGGGTTACGGTGGTAAAAAAGCCATCGAAGCAGCGACCACTCGGAAGAAAAAGAAAGGCCGATGACAGGGGGTATAAAAAGACAAAGGGGGTGACGTGAAGCATAGACCTTGGTGAAAGAGCAAAGAAGACAACCATGCGAGGGGGAAGTTTGACACGATTTCGGACAGACGAGTGGTATGATCAACATGGCAGCGGGTTGATGAGGGAGGTCATGCGTGGTGGGTTCCAAGGCCTTAAAAGCACGCGAAATCCTTTAAAACTGCCTAGTAATATCAAGAGAGGATTGAATGCAGGGTTAACACGCGGTGTTAAACGCAAAGCCGAACAAGTCATCAAAAAAGAAATCACCAAACAAGCCAAGAAAGCCTTGAATCAGAAGAACGTGAAAGACGCCGTGCGTGTGGCTAGTGCTTTGTTTCCCAAGCAAGTCAAACGTGCGCGAGATATTTTGGGAGTGTAATGGATCCCGTGCATTCACGACCTCGACGGATTCGTAGTAATCGAGGGTTGTCTCAATGGGGAGGACTGTATCCGTTTTGGAAACTCAGGAGAGGACAACGTGGTGGCTGGTTGAGTGCCGAGGTGATGAGAGTCCCCGGGTTTGATTTGAGACAACGTTTAGCACGACGACGCTATAAAAACCCCTCACGACGACGACGGGGTACCACTACTCGACGACGACAACGACGACGTTAACCATGCCGAATGTGATGTCACGCGTGACAGCCCCTACCTACTCTGAAGGGGCTGCCCCAGCGCATCCGCGTTCCGAAGGGACCGTCAACTCAGCGTTACGGATTTTCAAGGTTCCACCGACCGACATTAGTATCAATGCCTATCGCATGGTCACCATTCAACCCACCACCACGGGTATCAATCCTATGGAATTCATCATTCCGGGGTTGGACGATTTTGTGGATTTGGGACGCAGTTACTTTACCATGGAATTGAGATTGCAAAAGAGTACCAATGCCAACTTGGTGGCCAATGAAAAATTGTGGCCCGTCAACAATTTGGCCCATTCCATCATCAAACAAATTGACTTGCAGCTGAATGGCACGTTGATCAGTCCTCAATCCGACACCTATCATTACAAAGCTTACCTGGAAACCTTGCTGAATTATGACCGAGAAGATGGCAAGACCGTGTTGGGACCCCAAGGCTGGTTCAATCAAGTGGATTTCCCACCCCAATGGACTGCCAACAACACAGACAAAGCAGGAGACCATGCAGCTTGGACCGCTCTCAGTGCCAATCACAAAGGGGCCTATGAAGCCATGGTAGCCGAAACCGCCAAGTATGCTGCAGGTCTTACCCACAGTCTGGTGTTTACCCCGCACTTGGAAGTGTTTCATACCGGCAAATTGTTAGTGCCAGGCATAGAAATCAAGATGAAATTTCATTTCAATGGCCCGAGCCTGTTTTTTAATGGAGTGGGTCTAGCTGGCCGATTGCTGGAAGGCGATGTCAAACTACGGTTTCATCTATGTCAACTGCGTTTGAATGACGCCATCTACAGGAGTTTAACTGAAAAAAGACACAATGAAGGCCAAGTGGCTGCTTACCCGACCGTCCGCAGTGAAATCCGGACCTTCAGCATGCAAGGCAACCTGGCCCGCTTTGATATCCCCAACCTGTTTCAAAACAGAATACCTGACCGATTGATTGTAGGGTTACTGGACAGCCGAGCCTTCAATGGAGATGTGACCCGAGATCCTTTCTGTTTCCAGAAATTTGGTTTGACGTCCATTCGACAGATTGTCAAAGGAGAAGAATACCCTTATGAAACCCTGCACTTAGTGCGCAACAATGGCACCCGAGATAATCTAGGCTACTTCCGTTTTCTGCAAGCCAGTGGCGCTTGGTGTAAAAAGAAAGGCAATATGGTAGAACTAGGAGATTGGGGCCAAGCTAAAAATTGTACCTTGTACATGTTTGACAATGTCGCCAATGGATGTGCTGACAGTCAAAACCTCAACCCCAAGCAAACGGGAGATTTACAACTGGTCTTGGAATTTGGAGCGGCGCCCAATACCAATATAACCGTGCTCGTCTATGGAGAATTTGAGAACTTGCTGGAGATTGACAGGAACGGAGCCGTGTTGTATAACATTTACCAGCACTGAAGATGGAACATGTGGCCTTGAATAATGTGCAATTGGATTATTTAGCCCGCGACGATCCCCAATTGAAACCTGTCTTTTACGGAACGGTGGCCTGTGATCGTTTACCCAAGAGTCCTGTCAAGACCACTTCGCAAGGGTACATTGTGAATACGGACCCACACGATCAACCGGGACAACATTGGTTAGCGGTGTGGACGGATGGAAAGGTGTGTGAAGTCCTGGACAGTTATGCCTTGCCATTGAACACGTACGTGCAAGCTACCCCGTTACGAGATTGGATCGTGCAACATTGGAAGTATGTGGTGACCAATGGCAAGTCCCTCCAAGCCATTTCCAGCAAGAGTTGTGGTGATTACGCCTTGTTGTATTTGAAAGCCAAAGCCCGTGGACGGACCTTGCAAGAATTTTTAAATGAGTTTTCTGATCATGATTATGTAAGCAATGACCATCAAGCTGGTCAACGCCTTCAACAATTGATTGTAGGTCAAGAATCGAGATGGTATCAACTCTGTTGTCATCCGTATCATCAATGTAATAGTTAAATAAAATTCGTTGGAAAAAAGTGGTGTCGGAGTCGTAGCTCAGTCGGTAGAGCCTTTGGATCCCCCCGAACAAATAGGAGGGTCGTGCGTGGGTTCGAGTCCCACCGACTCCAATAAAAAGGTGCCTTTTTTTTTAAAAAGGGTAGTTCGTCATCATGCAAACGGGGAAACCGTTTCGTTTTCATACCCCCTCCTCTATCTTGGTCGTGGGTCCTTCGGGATGTGGCAAAACCGTGTTTACGGAAAAACTCTTGGTAGACAACCCAGAGTTGTTTGAAAGTCCACCGACCCAACTACATTATTGTTATGGGGCCTGGCAAGATCGATTTCAAGGCATGCAAGATCAAGGGGTGGTGTTTCACGAAGGGATTCCTGATCATGAGGCATTGGTCCAATGGTTTCCTCAAGGACATGGGGTCCTGGTCTTGGATGATTTAATGGATGAAGGGAGTCACGATAAACGCGTGTTAGATTTATTCACTAAACATTCACATCATCAAGGGGTCACCGTACTGTACTTGTGCCAAGACATGTTTCCCGTGGGTCGCTATGCTAAAAGTATATCCCGCAATGCCCATTACATTGTAGCGTTCAAGAACCCTCGAGATCAATTAGGGGTACGCAACGTCATGCTTCAATCGTTTCCTACCACTTGGAAAGACACGTTGGAGACGTTTCATCAGGCCACCACACGACCGTATGGGTATTTGGTGTTGGATTTACATCCCGCCTCCTCCGATCAACAACGGTTGTTGAGTCACCTGTTAAAAGACGAAGGATGGACTCGCACCTATCAAAAACGACTATAAAGGCACCCTTGGAACAGGAAAAAAAAAGAGAGAGCAACCATGGCGGATGATGATGACCGTCAACCTCCGCAATCGTACGATACCGTGGCCCCAGCGGGTGTGGGGGCGACCACCAGTAATCAAATGTCCCCAAGGGCCTGGCAAGATTTGTATTTCTCGGGAGACCAAGGCCTTCTCGACGTCGCCATGGAGGAAATGCACCCTGATCCCCTCTATGACTTTATGCAGTCCCTCCCCCCTGTCGGTGGAGATGGTTCGCCCCCTGCACAGGCCTCTTCCCCCGCTGGGGTAGGAAGTCGAGCATCCCATTCACCCTCATTCCATAGCCCCCAGACCACCCCGGAGTCCCCGAGAAGTCCACCTGGTTGGCGAACAGCACCAAGTGGCCGGACAGCAGCGGGTGCAGGGGGTAATGGGAATGGACGTGGTGGTGGTGGGCGTGGTGGTAGTGGTGGGCGTGGTGGTGCTGGGGGTGGTGGAGGAGGTGCAGGTGGTGCTGGTGGTGCTGGTGGTGGTGGAGGTGGTGCTGGTGGTGGTGCTGGGGGTGCTGGTGCTGGAGGTGCTGGTGGTGGAGCAGGTGGAGGAGGTGGTGGAGGTGGTGGTGGCGGTGGTGGTGGTGGTGGTGGTGGTGGTGGTGGCCGTCGTGGTGGACGACGTGGTGGACGATGCGGACGACGACGACGACTTTTCCCCGGTTCACCTTTGACACCTGCCTCCAATCCAGCCACCCCTCGAGGATCTTGGACGTCTGGGAGTTCTGGCCGAGCCCCTCGCACCTTGCGTCAAGCGGATTTACAACGACGTTTACGGATGATGTTACAAGATCAAGAACAATTAGCCCAAGGACGTGAAATTGCTAATGTCACCATGACCAATAGCATTGTGACCAGTTATAAACAGGGAGGAGCACCCAGCGTACAAACTTCGTCGTCCCGGGTTTCGCCGTGAGGATGAAAACCGTCGTGTCGTTATTGAATGGATCGAAACAGCATGGTATTCAATTCCCCCCAGAATTATTACAACGTATGGATTCCTTGTATGCGTTTTATCATCAACAATGGTGGTGTTATCGAAAAATGTTGAATCATTACAAGTGGATGAATGCCTTGTTCAATGGCATGGCATTACTCCTGATGGCTGCAGGCATGATTGCTGGACCCCTTTTGGAAAACAGTACATTGGTAGCCTGTTTGGCGGCAGTGGGCACCGTGGTCAAAGGATGGAATGATTTTAAACAATACCGATTTAAAGTGACCATGAGTCGATTTGCGTTTACCACCTATGCCAAAGCCTTGACCGAATTGAAAACCCATGTGCGTGGTGTTCCCTTGGAGGATCTGGAACGGATTTTAATCAAGATGCAAACCTTGGATGATACCGTTGTGGATTTCACCCCTCCGTTACCCAAACGATGTCTGCAAGATTACCATCATCATTTTGTGTACCAACCCGTGGAAGCCCCATGCTATGTGGATGGATGTCCTCGTCCCTTGAGACCCAAAGACTATTGGATAGATAAAAAGCCGCTCCCTCCCAGTCCCACACTCTTAGAACCATGGCCGTCCAACGACGACGACGACGCAGAAAAAGGAAACAAAGAGGAGGGGCTTTAATTCGCCGCAAACCCCGTTTGGTGGATAAAATTGCCCATGGCATGAGTATGTTTCTATCAGGCCCAGCACCTGGGTTTGGACTCGCTTTAGGCAAATTAGGCGGTCAAGCCTTGAAAGGCATTACCGATAATGTACAACATTACCGACAACGAGGTGGGGGTTGGTGGCAAGATTTCAAACGCAATACCCGTCAAGGCTATAAAGAGTCGCGAGACGTGATCAAACAAAACAAAGCCCTGCAACGTGTATTGATGAACCGTCCATGGTGAGGAGGAGAAGATTACGACGACGTCGTCAACGAGGCGGTTTTTTAAATCTATTGGTCCCCGCCATGGTAGGATTGGGGAAAGCCGTGGCCTTGGAAACGGATAAACGTATAAAACGCACGATCCAAAAAGCCAATCAACGGTATCATCGTCGTCACCGATAAAGGATGCAACGTCTTCGACGTCAATTACCGTTTTTACGGTCCATGTTACAAGAAGCCAATGGTTCCAAACGTCAAGAGTTGTTACAACATGCCAATGCCGATCAAATCAATGCTGTGAGTGAACTGGTCTTGAACTTCTTAAAAAACAAGATTCCCGTCACCCCACCCATGCTGGCTAAACTTCAACCCTATAAAAAGGTACTACGTGATTTTGGACGTCGTCGACATTCCGTCAAAAAACGTCGTCAGTGGTTAGTTCAACAAAAAGGACGCGGGTTGTTTCAAGGACTTCACGAGGTGTTATGTCAATGTGTTCGTTAACGTGTCAAGACATGGAAAGACTCTTATTGGAAGCATAAATATCACCTGTTGTGAAAGCTGTCGTGCATTGGAAGACCTTTGCCCCGACCATGGACGAGGTCTACATGATTCCCCATAAGGACTTGGAACAACTCATTCAATATTACAAAGGAGAACTCACCGAAAATGCCTTGTTGAACAAAGCCGCAACGCTCGCCGCCAAAAAACATGTCTTGTTAGCCAATCCCCAATTACCCCCAGCCTTGGTCAATGCTCAAACCAAACCGTTGAGTCAAGAATTGACCAAGTTAACCAAACGCATTCGTCAATTTCCTGGTGGGGTGGGGGTTGGGGCACCGGGTGGACCGCCAGGTGAAGAAGGCGAGGAAGAAGCCGGGGATTTGGTGACGGGACCCGTGGAACAATGGTTGAAGCGCATGATAAAAGGCAGCCCGTCGACTCCCAAACCTCCCATTACCCCTGCAACCAAGAAAGGCAAAGGAGCAGCCACCACCAGTAAGATTCCCATTGTCAAGAAAGGGAGCCCATCCACCAGTCGAGGGGATCTACAATCGCGTTTAGAAGCCGTGCGAGAACGACGCAAGACTTGGGAAAAGCATTTAGCCGAAAGTGGTTTCGCGAAAGGCAAAGGCAAAGGCAAAGGACCCGCCCGAGAAGTGGAACGATTGAAACCTTTACCCGGTTGGGAAGATTGGGCCAAAGGCAAAAAGTTACGACGTCGATTGGATTACGACGACAGTGACTAAACATGCCCACCAAGAGGAGGAGAAGGGGACGGAAACGCCCCCAACGAGGAGGGGCCTTGGATGTCCAAAAATGGATTGCTAAGACCGGGAAGGAATTTCATTGGCCTGGGTATCAATACATGGGCCCTGGCACCCATTTGGCCAAACGTCTGAAACGTGGGGATCCAGGGATCAATCGCTTGGACCAGATTGCTAAACAACACGACATTGATTACAGCCGTGCCAAGAATTTGCAAGAGAAATGGAAAGCCGATACCAAAATGATCCAAGCCATTGATCGATTACCCGGCAAGAAAACCAAGGCGGAACGGGTGGTCAAGAAAATCATGCAAACCAAGAAACGTTTAAAATTGTAAAATTTAATGACATGTTGAGTAAAAATACAAAATGAAAAATGTCTCATTGGTTCGTTGTACTGTCTCAAACAAAGATGTAGTATCAACCACATTTGGAGACCGACAGAACCCATTGTGATGTAGACAAAATGATCCTGATAAAATAAAAACAATGTCACTTGTCTCATTTGATTCATGAGTTGTCAAGTTCAATGTTCTGTCAAATACTGAGACGAGGGTTAAGACACTAAATCATACATCAAATCAATGCCCTCGTCGGGTGACATGTCATGAACGAGGTCTTCAGGGGGCACCAATGCCTCCACATCAAAGTCCTCGACATCGTTCATGACCTGCTGCCAATCATCGGGTGACATGTCTTTCAATAAGTCCAGCAAACACGAAAGGTGATCCCAGTCAGGGGGTTCCGCGACTTGCATGGTCCCCGAATCCAAATCAAGCAGAGTATGAGAGTCATTCTCCGTGGGCAGTACGTTAGTATCCACAGATTCCAGCGAGTCACAAAAGGCTTTCACATACGCCGTCACAGGAATGGATTTCAAACAATCCGTCAGGGGGATGGTTAGTGTCAAAGGTCCTAAGGCCTCCCATTTCTCTCGAGTTCTCTTTTTCTCCACCAGGTGGGCTCGACGACACCTCTCTTTCTCCCTCAACAGCTCTCGATGGGTCTCCCGATATTGTTGCTCATACGCCAAACGCTGTTCCCGATGGTTTTCCCGGTAGCGCTTTTGCCTCTCCGTCACCTGGGCTCGATGTTTTTCCCGGTAGCGCTTCTCGTACTCCAGCAAGCGGTCTCGATTCCTTTCCCGGTAACGCTTGTGGGCCTCCGCCACGCGCTCTGGATACCTTGCCCTGTAGCGCTTGCAGGCCGCCGCCACCTGTTTACGACGTTTTTCCCGGTAACACTGCTTGGACAGCGCGATGAACTCTCGATTGTTTTCTCGGTACTTTTTTCCGCTGTCTGGGTTTTTGGCCCGGTACCGTTTACATTTGGCCCTCATTCGGAGTACCTTGCTCTGAAGTTTCGCCAGAAACCGTTGTTGAGTGGCGGCTACTCGGTCGGGATGCCTGGCCCGGTACCTCGCTTGAGCGGTCAGTTGCTGCAGTTGTTTACTCTCAAGGTTGGGCAGTTCGTAGTCCTCGTCGTCGTCGTCGTCGTCGTCGGGGTCGTCGTGGGGGTCGTCGTCGTCGTCGTCGTCGTCGTGGGGGTCATAGTCATCGTCGTCGTCGGGGTCGTCGTGGGGTTCATAGTCGTCGTTGTTTTGTTGGTAGTTCACTGGGGTTCTGCGACGGTGGCTGCGACGGTGGCCCTCGTTTTCGGCAGACATGGGGCGATGGTGGCGGTGCTGGGGGAGGTGTGGCTGGCCGTTTAAACTGGTACCGCCAGTAGTCACAACAATAGTCGAGACCCTCGATGAACCAATCGCAGGTCAATTGGGGGTAGCAATATTGATGAAAAGGAACCGCCTGTTCTGCTCGTCTTCTCTGGGCCTCTACTTTTTCGGGTTCCAGTTCCTTTAACCTTTTTGCAAACTCACGAATGCTTTCGTCCTCCAACAGCAACTCCCTCTTGACTTTCCCCAAGATCTCTTCCACTTCCAAATCTAGCTCAAACTCCTCAAATGCTTCCAGCAGCTTCTCATGACCAGAGTCCATTTTGAGATGACTCACCTCGAGGGTCGATCTGTTTTATAGTCTCTCATTCGTTCCCGTGATGCACCATGGACCCTAACTAGAGAGGGGGGAGGGGGGTCCCCCCACCCTCGTTGCCCCACAATACTTTGCGAGGAATGACTTTAATCCCTATAAAAGCTGAGCACCGGTCACCACCAAGTTCATCTGATCATGTCCTCTCGCCAAGAGGAGGAAGCGGGGCCCAGTGGCCTCGGCCGCCAAGAGACCTTACAATTGTTAGGCCTGGAGATGTCCGATTCAGAGCCAGAAGAAGAGACGACAGCAAATTCCCCTGATGAGATGGTGGACAGTGATGACATTTGTGAAGAGGCGTTGGATCGCTTCGAACGGCAACGTGCGTTTCAAACCCATCTCCTTCAACAAACTGGTGGAGGTTTGGATGCCAATACGGAGGGTGTCTTCGAGTTTGAACTCCAACCCTATGTCGATCGTTTGAGCAACCGTCTGGGAGTGCGTGAACGTCATTTCAATACCCAGTTACGCCAAAGGGGGAATTTCATTCCCAATCAGAACATTACTCAAGCCCTCCAAGAGGGGTTACGTCGCGCCGTGAATCAAGTGTTAACCACCACAACGCCTACCCTCCACGATCAAGATCGCCTCTACTTTACCATCGCCTCCAACAGACTCCATAATAATTTTCAGGGCTGGGGATTACGAGCAGGAGAATGGCGTCAAGGCGGGGACCGTGTGGAGGCCTTGTTCCACCGTTTAGCACAAGCCTTGAATAGCAATGAACAATTTGAAATGAACGACTCCTTTCAAGTCTCCATTACTCAAGTCCATCATGCCCCTCAAGGAACTGGCAAACCGCGTCGTGGCAAACCAGGCCACCCCACCATGACCATGTTAACGCAACAGAAACGAAGCGTCATCAGAATTACCAATGACGATGAACTCTGTTGCGCCAGAGCCCTGGTCGTCGCCAAAGCCCGTCTGGACCAGCACCCAAAAGAGAAAGCCATTCGACAAGGAAGACCTCTGCAGAGAACCCTAGCTCTGGAGCTGCATCACGAAGCCAAGGTGCCCCTCGGCCCTTGTGGCTATGATGCCTTGACCCAATTCAGTACCGCTCCTTCCCTGACCGGTTACCAGATCCTGTTGGTGGATGCTCAGCGATCTTATCACATCACGACCTTTGGTCCCCTTCAAGACAAACAATTAATCCTGTTGCACCACCAAGGCCATTATGATGTCATTACTCGTTTACCCGGATTTTTCGGGTCCACTTACGTCTGTGCCCACTGTTGGAAACCCTACAACACCGAGGGACGACATCGATGCAACAACAAACGTCATTGCAGGGCCTGTTGCCAAAAAGAGTGCCCTGATTTCCTGGAGGCTTACCCTCGAGGCCAGAAAGCCACTCAACGTTGCCAACAATGTCATCGGGACTTTTTTGGAGACACCTGTTTCCAAATGCATCTCGTCAAGGACCATGCCGGCAAACCCGTGACCAACCTAGACTCCTCCGTGTGCTTTCGTCGCCGTCGCTGTCCTAAATGTCGCAAGCAGGAAATAGGATTAGACAAGATTGAAAAACATCAATGTGGGTATATTGATTGTCCCTCCTGTCATGAGTACGTGGACGGTGAAACTCATCGATGCTTCGTGCAAACAGCCACTCAAGACAAGAAGAAAAGAAAAAGGAAACGGTCTGGAGGGCCTCGCGCTAAACGTAGGGCGGGGGTGGATGCCACACCAGAGGAGGAGGAGGAGGACGACCTACCGCCCCTTCATGTCTTCTTTGATATTGAAGCCATGCAACCCCAGGAACAACACATCGCTAATCTCGTCGTGGCCGAAACCGAAGACGACGACCAACCCGTGTGTTTCCCTGGCAACCATTGCGTCCGAGATTTCCTGGAATGGTTGGATACCTTGACACTCAACGATACCCGCCAAGTCAATGTCCTTGCCCATAACTTCCAAGGGTACGATGGCTACTTTATCATTCATCAATACTATGGTGATAACCGATTGGTCGAGCAGCTCCGGAACGGGTGTAAACTCTTGCAAGTCCAACACGATCGTATCCGATTCATTGATTCACTCAGTTTCTTCCAGATGCCTCTATCAGCGTTTCCCAAAACCTTTGGATTGACAGAACTCTGTAAAGGGTACTTCCCCCACAAGTTCAATCATCCAGACCATCAAAACTACGTAGGACCCGTCCCGGCCCTTGATTACTACATGCCTGAAACCATGTCCCCCGAAGGCAAGCAAGCCTTGGAAACCTGGCATCAAGAACAACGCGATAAACTCTTTGACTTCAAGAAAGAACTGGTTGACTACTGCAAATCGGATGTACGTCTCTTGAAAGAAGGATGCTTGACATTCAAACGGTTGTTTGAAACCCTAACGGGCTTCAATCCCTTTGACCACATCACCATTGCATCTGCCTGTAACCGAGATTTACGCATGAATCGCATGATCCCCAACAGTATTGCCAGTGAACCCGTTCGTGGTTGGAAGAACAATATCAACTACTCCAAGGTGGCCCTGGAATGGTTAACCTGGTGTGCCCAACAACAACAGACCATTCAACATGCCCGCAATGCCGGCGAGTATCGCATCCCTGGCACTGACTTCCATGTCGACGGTTTCGATGCCAGCACCAACACCGTCTACGAATTTCACGGGTGTTTCTGGCATGGGTGTCCTCGCTGTTTCCCCCTTCGTCACGAAAGCCATCTACGTCACTATGAACGAACCATGCAAGATGTCTACGAGACCACCCAGCAAAGGATCCAACAACTTAGAGAGCGAGGGTTCACAGTCGTGGAAATGTGGGAATGTGATTGGTCCCGTCTCAAAGACACCTCCTTGGACATCCGAACGTACCTGGGGACCCTTGACTTGACAGAACCTCTTCAACCTCGAGACGCTTTTTGCGGGGGTCGTACCAATGCTGTCAAGTTGTACCATCATGTCACCCCCACTCAAAAGATCCATTACATTGATGTGACCTCCTTGTACCCATGGGTCAACAAGACATGTGTCTATCCCAAAGGACATCCTCGTTTCATCTTCAATCCGGGTCACACAGACATCAGCAGCTACTTTGGCCTCGTCCAATGCCAAATTCTGCCGCCACGTCACCTCTACCATCCTGTCCTCCCTTACCGTCATGAGGGAAAACTCCTTTTTCCCCTCTGTGCCGCCTGTGTGGAACAAGAGATGCCCAAAAGACCTTTAGATAGATGCGCAGAATGTGTGCACACCGACGAACAGCGGGCCCTAACTGGGACATGGTGCAGCCCGGAATTGTCTAAAGCGGTGGACTTGGGGTACGAAATCCAGTACATCTATGAGGTCTGGCATTTTGACGAGACCTGTGAAGGACTATTCCGCGACTACGTCAACACCTGGTTAAAGATTAAACAGGAAGCCAGTGGGTGGCCCGAAGGAGTCAACACTGAGGAAGCCAAACAAAGGTACATAGAAGATTATTACGAGCATGAAGGCATCCGCTTGGACTACGATAAGATCGAGAAGAATCCCGGGCTACGTACGTTAGCCAAAATGATGCTCAATTCCATGTGGGGCAAGTTTGGACAACGTCTTAACAAAACCCAAGTCCAAACGTTTGATGACCCTCAAGCCTTCCACCGTTTCCTAAATACAAGCACTATACACACAACACATGTCGCTGTCATTAATGAGGACATGGTGGAAGTGCATTACACCTACCAAGACGAAGACATCCCTGTCTCACCCAACCTCAACATCTTTGTGGCCTGTTTCACTACCTGTTGGGCCCGACTCCGACTCTATGCCGCCTTAGAGAAGCTGGGGGAAAGAGTCCTCTACTATGACACAGACTCCGTCATCTACTACACAGACGAGGGTCAAACCGACCCAGCCTTGGGGAATTACCTGGGCGAGTTTACGAGTGAATTAAAAGGCAACGATTTCATTGTGGAATTTGTCTCAGGTGGTCCCAAGAACTACGGATACCAAACCCAGAATGGTCACGTGGAGTGCAAAGTACGGGGTTTCCGCCTCAACAGTGAGGGAAAAACCCAATTGAATTACCACATCATGCGTCAGAATGTCCTGGATGAAATCCAGAAGCCACTTCTACGTCCACGCCAAACCCAGGTTATCAAAACGTACCAGATCGTGCGCGATCCCAAACACTACCAACTCTACACCTTCCCCGATTACAAACGTTACCAGCTCGTCTATGACAAGAGAGTCGTGGATCCACACACCTTTCAAACCTACCCTTATGGATACCAGTGAGAAATGTTGCCCAAACAAGATCATCGAATGTGAACAGTGTGATCGAGAACATTTGGCGCCACCACCACCACCCCCATTCTACAGTTCCTTTGCCATACCTTTAATGAGAAATCAAGCATATCAACGTCAACTACAACAATGGATCCGTGACAACAACCAATGGCGAAGAATAACTCGATGTCAAAAACAATGGTGGGGACCCTCTATTGAACATTAACGAACCCTCGGATTCTTCCCCCCACACTTCCATCGATTTCACCGTCATCTGTGGCTGTGACTTGCTTGCTTGCTTGCTGCCTTGGGAGCCAATTGGAGGTAGGACTTGACACTGGATGAATCCAAACTACTCTGGGATGTCGGTGTGACCAGGAACTCATTAAATAGGAACACTCATATCATCAAAAGGAACTAAAAGGAATACTCATCAAAAGGAACACTCATCAAAAGGAACTTTAAGGAATACTCATCAAACGTAATAGGATTACGTGAAATAGGAACTCATGAAATGGAACTCATCAAACGTAATAGGAACTCATCAAACGTAATAGGATTACGTGAAATAGGAACTCATGAAATGGAACTCATCAAACGTAATAGGATTACGTGAAATGGAATAGGAACACTCATATTATCAAAAGGAACAGGATACCTCCATTTACTTCTCTTCCATTGGTTCAATTATGTGTTCTTTCTCTTGAGCCATCAACTCCAAGGTAAGGACCCAAGGCCGGATCGGGTTGCCCCTGGATTGCACTGCTTTGATGAAGGTCAGAGTCCATCTCACCTTTCTACCAACATAGACCTTGGATCCAAGACTATGGCAGCAACATGGGATTTCCACTATTTCATCCAATACTCCTCGAAAAGCATATCAGCTCCTCCATTATTAAAGACGCTATGATTCTGCTTCCCCTTGTGACATGGAACTCTCATCATCTGCAGGCCATGGATTATATGACTTGTTCCACATTAAAATATTTTGTTTCCAACTTACAAATGCCTTTTTCTTTGACTGAAGGATTACCCCCGCTGCTCCAATTGGACTTTGGACTTTGAGCCCGCGTTTCTCAGCGGTTTTGCTTCCTCCTGAGCCCACGATCCATTTTTCCCACTAGTCAGCGGTTTCCCATTCGAAAACACGTCACTTCCGGTTGCATGAGCCCGCGATCCCTTTTTTCCCACTGGTCAGCGGTTTCCCATCCCACTTCCGGTCATGACGTCATTCGACCAATCAGAAGCCTCCATTTGGGCCATATGGGCCTACATTACTACTAGCAACAAAATTTGTGACCTCGTTTTCGGCGACAGTCGTATTTTACATTACTGTCCGCCGGTGTTGCCATACCGGCTAGACTAACCATAGCTGTTCCAGGCAACGCTCAATGGAAAGGCTCGGAAAAGTCAAGAACGCAGACAAGGCCAAGAAATGCCTTGATACCTCTTTCTTGTGATGAAAGTGACGAGAATAGAACTGCCCGAAACCAACACAAAACACGACAAAAGGACTCATACTAGTTTGACATTCAGGCTACTCTGCCTTGGCCAATTCATTACTTCACATAGTGAAAGCCGACACATTTCATACCAAGAAGGATAAAATCATGCTGTCTCGAAAAAATTTAAATACCGTATCCCGCTACTTTTCCCTTGCGATTCTCGCCTCTCGACTCCTTAAAAGCACAAAATCCCGCTCCCACTCGTAATTGAAATTCCCGCATCCCGCTCCTGTTTCAGCTCCCATCCCGAATATCGCCACAAAAATTAGCCAAATCCCGCATCCCGCCCAACCTATTGTGGACCTTCATAACGATACCCGAATGCTGACGTTACACTTGTATTTTTAAACCTTTTGAAATAACAAGATGACTATTACATGTAATGATCCTCTACACTCTTAATTAACTACACCTTTGGCGCATTATCTAGGTACAATCGTCCACAAAATATTGACTTTTTGATAACCATGTGCTTGGGATATGTTGTTACCCAGTAATCAATCCGGTTAGAGCAAATTAAATCGTCTTTTTTTCAGCATCCTGATTTTAAATATTCCTGACTGAGACAACGCCTGATAAGCTTTGACGTATTGGAGTTTTGAGTTGTCCTTATCAGTTACTAAATGTTAAGAGAGATTTTCATAGCTTGGTTGCACGAGTGTTGTTTATAGCATTTAATAGCACATATATGGAGACTATAGATAAAGAATCATGACAACAACATTTGAATACTTTTACCCATAGAGTAAACCTTTGCATACCTTGAAATGCCTGTTCCCTCGCAGCAGAGCACCTTTCTTCTTCTTGATGTACTGAATTCCTGAAATGGACTGAACTAACAACCCAGTGTTATCCAACAGCACTGCCGTTCATCGTGAACTTTGTAGGACTGGATGCAACTGCGGAGAGAACATGCTACGAGCTTCAAGACTGAAACACTGTGGGGGATAACTTACTGATCTTTAGGAAATCACATTCTAAAATAAATGTTGTTCGTTGTTTTCTTCACAAATGTTTGGGCTGAATATGTGACGTGCTAACTACTTTAACAGATGAGCTACAAAGCGCTAAAGACCTTGGTAAACTACTTTATATAGTGTAAAGGTATAGGAGCTTGTCAAAAAATTGATAACTCAACCGGAAAGAAAGGAATACGTTTTACTGACAACATAGTCTATATATAATGTCTCTGTCCATAACTGTCCCAAATGCGACACTTGTTGAATTAATTAAAGGCGGTGCCTGCTAATACAGATGTATTTTTGCAAAGGTTACGACTATGGGGAAAAAGCAGATCTCTGCAAGAGTTATTGGAATCCAAAAATGAAAATGTGGGTAACCAGTATTTTTCAGAGATAATTAAGCAGCCATAATTCTAAAAAAGCGTTAAAATACAGAGAATGTATGGTAATTTCTTTCCAAATTTAAGCTCAACTGTCTCTGAAAAATGCGTGGTTACCCCAATTTTCTGTTTGTATTCTGATGGCCCTTGCTAAGATCTGCTTTTTCCACGTTTTCATAAACGGCGCAAAAATATTGTTGTATTAGTGGGCAAATTCCTTAAGAAACCCGACTAACGTATGCGCAGTAACAAAAGGAGGCACCGTCCTTAACTAACCAGTAACTTAAGTCTTGTTACATCATTATATGTATGAACGCTATTAAACCGTCTTATACAAATCAAAATAAAATGTATTTCCCACACAGAAGACTTTTTAAGCCTTAATGTAACAACTTACTCCACTGCACAACTGTAACCGAACGACAACGGTAATCTTCAAGTTATCACTCAGGCTTCTTTCTTTTCTACAGCTTGTTGCAATACCTGTACTCATGAAGCAACAAGCTAATGCGTTAAGTCCACTGTGTCATCAGACTTGAACGGTGCAAAACGCAGGTTTGGGGGACCCGCCTTTCCTCGATCGGTAAGCAAGACTATTTATTTTTGCCTTCAGTCAAATCGAAGTGACCTGGACCTGGTTTTTCGAAAGCCGATTAAACTGTCTCCCGATTAGCAGTTAAACCATGATTAAATTCCTTAACCCTAGAATAACTAATCCGGGGATAAAAAGGCGTTCCTAAAAGCAAAGTTATTTCTCGATTAACTATCCCTTGGTTAAATCCCTTAGCCTGCGTAGCTGGCGGGATTAGCGTAGCTGGTGGGATAGTCCTGCTGGCGGGATTAGCGTAGCTGGCGGGATTAGTGGCGGGATTAGCGCGGGGCGAGAAAAAAAGCGGGCGAAGCCCGCGTGCGTGAGCGGGCTCCTCCCCAATTCTCTCGCGGCTCGCTCCAATTCCCTCGCGGCTCCGCGGTTCCCTCTCTCTGCCATTCGCCTTGGAAATGGAAGAGAAGTTTCGTTCCCATGCCGCAGATGAAGTTAACCGTGGGTTAGCACCAACTGGCTTTCGTAAAACCGTCTCCTGCATTTAAGTATCTAGAACTTTATCTGTTGTATTGTAGTGGGATCTTGGAACTCAACTGCTCGAGCACACAATTGTAATATAAAGAGACCTTACCTTTGCATCCACATCCATCTGGGGAAAGAGGCAGGGGCTTGTCGTATTGAACGTATCAGAATGAACTTCAACACCTGTTTTCTACATGGTCGCCTAGATCTTCCCAATTTTCAGTACCTCTGCTAAAAGCGTTAAAGTGATCTAGGAGGTTTATACATGAAGGCATCACACAGTATTACCAATGATTAATGGATAGATCACTGACAGTTTAGTAAGGATGAACTGGATTGATTAGTTTGCTAAGTTGCTGCGTCAGTTGTTCCATGGTTTCGCCGAGAGTTCGGGTTTGGCTTGTACTGGGCTTTGCTTTGTTTCATTTTGCACGCCCTTCCTCTTTTTCTGTTGCAGCATTTTTGCCCAGCAGCTATCATTCCAGATCAAACTTCACTATCGTTCCTGAACAATTGTTCACTTTGGAAACAAGTAAACAACTGAGCGGTTGAGTAGAAACTAAATATAGAATGGCTTCTGAAGATCGGACAATATTCACAGAGTTTGTATGGTTCAATGGAGTAAGCTTTTCAAAGTAGAGACGTTTGCATGAGAATCCTCTCCAGGCTGTTGACATGCAAGTAACTCCGAAATGATCTTCTGAATGTTTTGTGCTATATATATATAGATATATTTTAAATCCCTAACTAATGAAGGTTTCATAAATTCGGCACCTGAATGCAATTCCGGACTCTAGAAGGCATTACGATGGAAAGGGGATGAACATAAAAAGTATCTCAAACCTCTGGACTGTACACGGTTCGGTGTAGCTTTTATTTCTCTTATTTCAAAACAAAGCACAGCCACACAGTTTGTTGCTGCAATTGTTACACAGGTTTTCTTTTCCCGTTTACAATAAAATGCCTTCCAGTCTATTTACATGGAAAAGGCAATAATTAAATACTGTTCCTTATTACAACGGATGCAACAGTACGTATTATAGTGAACTGGTCCACACATTTAGTTCTTCTGTGAGGTTCGTTCGTCTTTCATTCTCAAAAACAAATCTGTCAAGTCAGACGATGCAATTGTTATGGGTAAAATCTCATGAACATAACAAGCACATCCGTGAAACTCAGTGTGGGTAATTTTCACTAACCACAGTCCACATATCACATTTGACGCCTCAACCGGGCCTCTAAAAAAGCCAGCAAATTGAGTGGTAATAAAGCTTAGCTAATAAATTACTAACCCTGCCTTTGCATAAACTAACATTGCGAAAAGAACAGTTAAGCTTCAATATTGCATGAAATTTTTGTGGGAGTATATTTTGCGGACAATCGACTTTGGGGGGGTTGGGAGATCAAATTTTGCAATTTAAAAAAATTTCAAACTTTTTGCGGTTGCAGTGAGTCATCGGCATCTAACAGCTAGTTTATCACAATTATAACAAATGAAGTTAAAATAATTTTACAACTATTTAAAACGAAAGATTGTTTTAAGTAATTGATTTATGAAGTCTGAAGTTGATATCTGATAAATACATTCATTTGGTTATGTATATACAGGAGTTATCCTTTGCGAGATAAATTATTATTGGGGGGGGGGGGGGGAGGCGCAAAAAATTCACACACACAAACAACTTCATGACAGAGTCTCAAGTTCCAAAAGTAAAATTCTTTAAAATCTTTTAGGGCACCACTTTTTCCCCTTTTAAACACAAACACCCTAAAGATCAGAGCTCCTACTCCACACGCCTAAAGCATAATGGGATATTAATACTATGGCACGCAGGGCCTTGTCCCCAGCTGCGGTGCTGTCAACGGGATTTATCCCGTAACACCCTTCTGCAATGCAACACCTTGTTCACAGCGGCTTTCTGCCTGGACATGCAGCAAGTTCTCCAGTTACCATTTCACCCTGTACACAGGAGAGAACAACTGGAATCTTTCACTTCAGCTGTCTCTGTCATTAGATCTGTCTGGACACATGACCAAAAGCTCCTCAGTTACGCCCCACAACAGGAGAACGCTACTGAAACATTGCAATCCACTTATCATCATCATTAGATCTGTCTGGACAAGCAGCACGTTCTCTAGTAATCTTTACATCCCATATACAAGATGGAAGGAATCTTCTATTTCAGCTTTGATTGCCTTTAGATCTATCTGGTCACGCGACAAGCTCTCCGGTAATTTTAACTTCCCATACACAGGATAGCACTACAGGAATCTTTTATTTCAGCTTTGACTGTCTCTAGATC
This sequence comes from Siderastrea siderea, assembly GCA_964030785.1. Lineage (NCBI taxonomy): Eukaryota > Metazoa > Cnidaria > Anthozoa > Scleractinia > Rhizangiidae > Siderastrea > Siderastrea siderea. The sequence goes on along the minus strand of OZ034972.1, from coordinate 18,780,071 downwards.
TGCCAGGTCACACGGCAAGCTCTCCAGTAATTCTAATTTCCAGTACACAGGACAGCACTAGTAGAAACCCTCACTCCAGCTATCATCGTCATTAGATCTGGCCGGACTCATTCCTCGTGGCGTTGGAATTCTCCTTTGGAACAAAAAAATAAAGGGCCATAAAGTAAAGAAGGTAAAAAAGATCATCAAGGACAGTGTGATCTCGCCCATTTAATCAGACATCCATTCACTCACAACGCAACAAGCAGGGACAAAGCGATAGTCCAGCAATCATTCACAGTGTATTCCATACCTGGGCGCCGCCAGCTGGCCAGTTCTGGGTGTGACAGGTTTTCTGGGAGCAGGTGACATTGGTGGAGTGTTGGATTGCCTGTTAGCATAACCTCTACTGTACGTCGGAGCTTGAGGTAGACTACGCCTGCGTACCTCAACATCTTCTGCAGTTCTTGGTCGAGCAGGTTCCCGCCTCCTAACTTGGGCTGGTTCACGTCTTCTCACTTAACACGAAAACAACAAACACAGAGTGCAAAGTGTAACTCATTAGAAGTTGATTTCAGTTTCATTTGGTATTGTTATTATTACACGTAAAGGAACAGGAGCGACATACACAAGGAGAGAAGTAGTTACCTGCTGTTACTATAGGAACGTCTGGATCCGACCTCAGTTCATCTTGCTGCCAAGAGTCTGGTGACAGTTAACGCTTGGAATCAGTAAACCATAACCCGACTGATAAGCAGCAATAAACAACTTCAAATCGCCAACTACCAAACCCTACACTTTTACCTTCTGAACTTTACCTTAAGCGCTACAAGGAGTTAAGTCCTGGCCAAACGGAGTCGCAAGTTATTGCAAGTTCAAAACTTGCGAGAGCTTGCGACTCCGTTTGGCCATGACTTGCGGGAACGAGCGATGGCTTGCGACGACTTACTTTCACTTTGATCGAGGTCAAATTTGCATGCAAGTGAATGCAAGTTACTAGCCGTTTGGCCACCCAACGAAAGTCGACCCAAGTTGGTTTCAGTATTGTTTTTCTTTCGGTACGGACGCGCGTGCAAGGCTGCACTGAAATGGCTTTTTTGGCCAACTTACGTCGAACTTACGTGTACTTGCGAGTCCCTTTGGCAGGGAATTACGCAAGTCATAATGAACATGACCGAAAAAAACAAAACAAAAACAAGTTCAATGTACTGACTTACTGTTATAATCTTCTTGATAAAAACTGTTTGGGGAAGGGCCTCGTCTTCTCGGTTGCACATCTTTATACTCCTCATCATTGTCAACCAAACCTGTTTGGTTGTAAAGATAAAAATAAAAACGTTCAGTTATACAGCCTCATCCTCATTAATAATTGCTATGAACTTAACTAAGTAAAATATTGGAAATACTCCCTGATTTACGTTATGCGGTCGTTTTACTTTTTTCTTACACAGGACAAAACCATCCGAAGAAGTATACAACGGTGACGCGGAGGATCCCTTCAGTCATCAACATGGGCACATCGCCACCGTCTAGAGCCACTGAAATGGTCCTTCGTGTCGGACTCCTAATGTAGCTCAACTGGCACAAGAAAGAATCCTGGTTCTTTTCCTCCATACAACAAAGAATATCATTTAAAGATGCTGTTTTGCAGGAGTTGGCTAAGAAACCCGCCGCAATGTCAAACGCGATGCCACTGCACCGCTGACTTAACCTTTTTTTAAGCAGCGTTAAAAATTCAAGACTAGATATAAGAACGAATAACTTGTTTGTTTTCTCAGGTGTTTTCTGCTGAGATGAAAAGCTATACGCACAGACCTACGCACAAAGCAGTTTTGTCGATAAGCACACGCGCAGGACTAGAACTATTTCAGTGCAGGTCCGGCAGAAAGATAATTTTGTTGTGCCATCAACGCGATCCACACCATCACAGACAAACAAAAAGTACGACTAAACCTTCATATTAATTGTTTTTTTTTTCTTACCGTAACCAGCCGCTGCCGGCTGCCTGGGTCTAGGAGTCCCCCCTCTTCTCTTCAACGGACCTAAAATACAAAACAATAAAACCAACATTATACTTTATACTTTCGAAAGAATAAACTCAGTGTACCAGCACAGATATCTACCGGCCAAGACAGGTTGGTCATGCCATATCATACCACTGAAAAAACACTTTGATGTCTAACGAACAACTATGACCTGAAAGATCAACTTGCGATAGACTGAGTCGTGTCCCTTACTCGTGCCATACACCGAGGAATGAATGAGTTTAATGAATAATTTATTACTGTAAACTATCACCTTTGACAACAAGGTCTTCATTGTCTTGAGATACTGGGACTCGTCTTTGAGGTCTTTCTTGTGGCATGATACCATTATCATCATCATTATCATCTGCATCTGTTCAACGTGAAAACGTCAAATTAAAATTCACATTATCATTGTCACTGGTTAAGGGCCAGTTAAAAGCAGAGATGTTTCCGTGAAAGGTTTTGATATTGTAATGTATCATGTCAGTAACTAACTGGCTGGTTGGCTGGCTAACTAATTTATTGTTTTGATCAACACAACAGTGCAAATGTTAAGTAGAAAATGATAATCCACTTTAAGAATTATTGAAAAATACATGTAATGTAATTATCATTTGTCTAGTGTTTTCAATGCAGTGCGACTACCTTCACTACATACATAGCAGAGGCTTCACACACTGAAGACAGTGCTTCAAATTCCTTCTTTCCTCCATGGTCCACAGATGGGTCACCCACTCACAAAGCTCGGTGGAGACAAATAACCAACGGTAACACATTGTTGAGGAAGCCTAGAAAACGTCTGGGGATAACCTTACAACTTGCACCCTATATCCAGATTCATGATACGAAACCACTGTTTTATAAGACACTAAGTTAAGGCCTGACAGTACGATCTACCGCAATATTGTATTGTGCTTACCAAACGATGCTCTAGGTTGAGGTGATTCTCCTCTTCTTCTCACTGGAGCTGCAAAATATGAACATAAATGCATTAAACAGATCTTTTGCACCTTCAAATGACGACACAGAAAATTTTCCAAGGTCCAAAGAACATCTGTTGTGCTTTAACTAACCAGCTGCCACCGGTTGCCTTGGTTGTGGAGTTCCCCCTCTTCTCCGCAATGGACCTGCAAAATATTATGTGTTGTGTTTAACCTATTACCCGACGTAACCAATCGAACCAATCCCAACGAAAAATCGATCGAACCCAATCGAACTCCAATCGTTCGATTGTTTTTCGATTGGTTCGGCAATCGAACATAATCGAACAGGAACTTTTCGGTGAGTTCGATTATCGAACTCGCGAGTTCGATTTCCGAACTTAATAGAACCAATCACACTTAATCGACGCGATTAGCTCGATTTCGTTCGGTAGTAAAACGACATAAATATCGAATTATAAAACAGAGAGATTTCCCTCATAACTTTGTGGAATGACAAAGCGCAGACCAAGGACAAAGCTCTATTGGTCTAGAGTTCGATTCTGTTCGATTAAAGAAGTGTTCGACTTTCGAACGTTCGATTGTGTTCGATTGGCAAAACGTCTGGGTGAGTTCGATTATGTTCGATTGTCGAACCCAGTCCAAATCAATCGAACGACTGAAGTTCGATTGAGTTCGATTACCGAACGTTCGATTGGTTACGTCGGGCCTATTACTGCAATGGAAGACAAGAAAATCGCCCACTTTAATTTATGAGCCAACTGTTATTGTGTACAATAGTATCCAAAGTTTCATGGAAATACACCAGTTGGAGGAGTCCAAATGGCAACTTGAACTTGCCAGTTGAAAAGACAAAGAACAATAGCTTTGATTAAGAAAATCCTCAACAATCTATCAAACTTGACGGTAAACTGGTCTATGCTGTGTCCTTTTTCAGTTTGAATGTATTTGATTATGTCGAAATACAAAAGACACAACTTGTACAGGTTGAATGATATAACATATATGGAGAAGCAAGTCAGAACTTGCTAGAAGCAATTACCTTTGACAACTAGATCTTCAGTGTCTTGAGAGACTGGAACACGTCTTTGTGGTCTTTCTTGTGGGACGATACCATTGCTGTCATCATTGTCATCCACATACGAAGTTACATCTGGTCAAAGTAAAAACAGCACTTAAACAATTAAATTGGGCAACAATACGTATTCTTACAACATACAGTTCATATGAATAGATGACCCTCTACCTGTGGTACTGCAGTTGAATTGTCATACCATTCGATGTAAACCTGTGCAAAATTACAGGTGCTTACTGAAAGTTTTGGCTGTTATTTCTAGCAACAACGCGATGCTCTGACTGTAATTTCCAGCAAAGAAGCGATGTTTCTTGTCTCAGGAAATAACTTGACAGCAGAGACCATCCACTTTTGGCTGTATGGTTACTACACAAAAGTGCTGCACCTTTACATGCACACAGATGAGTAAGACAAAAGTGTTTTTAAAAAACAGTTTTGTCTCACGCATCGGTGTGCCTGTAGTGAAAACCCAACAAAAATACTGTGACAGCTCTGCAGTGGAGCAGCCGAGAGGAAGCAGTATTACACCAAGCTGTCTCACACTACGACAACAACGGGTAAAACACCTAGAACCAGAGCTACATATAACAGTTAGTCATTAGACAATGCCTGGCCAACCAAAATTTACCCATGCCAACAAAATCCCAACCATAATTGGACATGACGTCAGGACTAACTAACACTTTGTGGATGAATGAGAATCAACTTTGAGTATGTAAGATTTTGTTTGAAAAAAATATATAATTGTGACTTAGTTGAACTGTACGACATACACTCCATGTCCTTTCAATAAAATTTTATAAAAATATATATATATATTTGCAGCCCTGAAGAACTGCTTCAGTAACTCCTGTACGTATTTTTTTATAATAACCTTGTTCGATGCCATTACCCTTTTTACCTTTCTAATATTTTATCTCGTATTTCTTGTATTGTTATTCGTTATATTGTCTCATAATTCATCCATAGTTTTAATATTCGTATTCTAGTGTATTTTTATATTTTATTGTAAATAATTTTAGAGGGCCACTGGTTTGTTAGTATTTTTTATGCTATTTTAGTGCTACCCTCGTTAAATAAAGACTTTACTTACTTACTTACTTACTTACAGGTACAGTGACTGTACATGTGTACTTTGTATTTTACAGCAGCACACTTACCAAATGATGCTCTCGGTTGTGGTGAAGCTCCTCTTCTTTTCAGTGGACCTGTCACAAGTCATGTATAATTAATATTTGCTGACTTAACATTTGCCACGCCAGGAGGTTTTTTTTTGCATTACAAAAAATTATTTACAGAGACATCTTTATACGTGCAGGTGTGTATGTGGTAGACTTTATGTTTCTTAGTGGTGTGCAAGACTTCAATACTTATCCTTGGTAGCAGTCACTGTCCGCAAAAACCTCTTTTTGAAAGGCCCCAGAGTTTGGATAGCATATTGCACCTTTCAATAACATGTAAACAAATTTGTTCGCATGTTATTGAAAGGTGCAAAAGGAGTTCAAGACTTAACCAATGGTCTTGTTTTGCACTGCAGTCAATAACTGTAATGGGTTTAGCCCAGTGCGTTGAAGAGGTCACGTTAATGCAGTCTGATTGGTGGATTTCAATCTGCTTTGTTTTACATGATCTATTGATTGTCAACATAACACTGTGAACAACAGTAGTAAATGACAAAAAAAGTTCTTTCAGGTTTTGAAGTTCAGAGTTTGCAGACCGTTGAAATGTGCAGTAACATTAGAAGGTTCAAGTTTATCCAGAATTAAAGAGGAAATAAAACATTTTCAAGAAAACAAACAAAATTTTCATTGGTGACTTCCCACCTCACAAAAAAACTGTTACAATGTAATATGGTCACTTAACTTGGTCACTTCCTTAGTCATTTAAAGTAGTTTTCTTAACTAATTTGAATATACATAACTAGCAGGTACACATTCATACATTGATGTATTTAATAATTCTTAGAGCTTACATTTTAATGTTTTAATCATATTTATTTATTTGATTTGTGAGCTTTCCTGTAAAATAGCTGTTTAGCTAAGTGTAAACTCACGTTAATAAACTGTTATGTTACGTTATGTTATATTATGTTACGTTACGTTACGTTATGTGTTAAAACAGATACACTTGTACATGATGAAAATCATCTGTACTAAGTGCACTATAGCTGTAATTTTTCAGCCTACACTGTACCTAAAGGGCCCCTTGCTGGTAACAATGTAATGCAGGTACAGTACTTTCATTGCAAACAGGACTTGACTTTCAAGTTCTCTAAGAAGTCACTAAATTTGAAGTGATGTGATTATGTCATTTCAATACCTCTTACTACAAGGCTAGAATCATCCATGCTTCTGGTGTTGAAGGTTGAAACAGCAGGTACACGTCTTTGTGGTACACTAGTGTTGATGTCGTCATCAATGTCATCGTCATAATCAAACACTGGCCCAGGGCTATGATTAAAACCTACAAGTTCATCAACTTTAACATCAGCTCATTTTGATTCAAAATGAGCCAAAACATATAGTTTCCAGTGAATTATCACTGTTTTGCAACTCATAAAGTCACAACAGAGAATGAGAAATTGCAATACAGAACTTTCAGTCATGGCTCAGGTGGAAGCATTATGACATTACCTTTAAGCAACAAATAAGATATCAACAATGCCATTCAAGGTATTAAAAAGAAGAAACAGGAGATCAGACAAATATCCCCCTAAAACAATCACCTACAGTTAAGAAAGATGAGGGAAACTATAGGGTCCCATATCTCATATATACACACAGTATCTTTACAAAGTTAACTTGTCTATGCTGCATATCAAGCCATAAAATGGTGTCTACAAAAATAGACTTGCAAACATGGCAGCTTTCCAGCTAATCAGCAAAGTTTTTAATTTTTAATACTAAGTGCAAAATATAAGTTAAGGTTGAGTAACAATGAATTCAGCAGCACAGCAACAACCACAATGTAGTTTGTTTAGTTACAAAATGGTATTATTAGCATGGAGGTCAAATTATAGGAGAGATAGAAGGAGAAGGGAGAGGGATAAAAACATTTCTGACAGGTTATCCTCAGTGCACTTTGATAAGAAAGAAAAGGAATCGTAACATGCTGAAAAGCATTGAAAATTTGCTCCATTATTTCTGGGCTCTTGATGTGTTAAGGGAAACCAATGAGACATAAAGCTGCTAGCAATAATGCTGAAACTTCAATAGGCAAGAAGATACAGGCTAAACGTAATGGAACAGAAGGAATTCAAGCCAAAATAAATGTGAAGCAATATTACATGACTGAAATTCTACAAATACAAAATAGCCAAAAAGAGTGTGGTCCCCTAAACCAAGGGAAAGTCAAACACAAATTTCAGTGGTGTAGGACAAACATTCTTTTACGAGCACAGGTAAGACAAATGTGGCTAAATGTAATTTAGGCTAGGTTAAACGCAAAACAATGCTGGCCAGCAGTATCCCTCAGGGTTTTGGTGCGGGGTGGCCGGGGGTTTTGTGCAGGGGCCCCACATGGCTTACAGTGTAGCGTCAGATGTCAAGTCATTCCGCGTTTGTTATCGCTTTCGGATAGTTCGCACAGTGCTTTATCCCCGGCCCATCCCTCCCTTTTGTCATGGTAAGTATGTGGTAAGTATCTGTGTTTCCACTGTTTTTTTCAGTGTGACGGTGCTGGGTGGGTGGTTGCCGCTCACAGGGTTGTCATGGATACCCTACGCTTTCGGCTCAGCTGCACTCGTGCCCTCCTTGTGGGCACCATTCCCCAAGCTCATCTATTGTTGATGAGTTTAATGGGTACTGAATGTGATTAATAATCTGCAAATATGCAACATTGAACAATAAATTTATTATAATTGAAAAAAGTGATTACTTGTGACTGGCTTAGGAGGGCCTCCTCGTCTTCTTAGTGGACCTGCCATGAAAGGATAAACTGTCAGCCACATGACATCTAAGTTTTCTCAAAGGATGACATAATCTACAGTGTATACTTACAAAGTGTGCATGCAGCAAATACAGTGTACTGTCTTTCTTGATCATCACATATAATGGTCCATCTTGTGACTATCAAAACTTATTTGTATTTTAATTAACAAATGAAAGCACAATTTAATCTAGTGAACTGTAGTGTCTTAGAAGCAGAAGATATCAAGATTTTGCTTAAATTAATGCAATTTTAAAGTTTGCCCCCAGCTGGTTTTAGTGCTGCTATTGTTGCAGTTATTTTTTCCTTCAGGGCTACATGTACATGTAGGCTTGGTTGCATTGTGCAATTAAACTGGTGACTAATGGCCAATTATATTGAACAATATAATGTCATTGAAAGGGACATTATCTTGTATCTGTTAGTTTGCTGTTCTTAATAATTAAGAACACAGTGTGCCACAGTAAAGCAAACACTTATAATTATTATAAGTGTTTGCTTTACTGTGGCACATGGTTTTCCTGCATAGGCAACTTGGCATTCTTTCTTGTCTGCTCACTGTTCTAATCATGGCCTAATGAACATGTTGTTTTGAATCAACCCTTAATCTGTGTGTGCTGTTCAATATTAACAACCTTTTACAACCAGATCTGAATCATCCTGGCTTGCAGTTGTGGATGCAAAGGGAACACGTCTTTGCGGTTTGATTTGAACATCTCCATCATCATCATCATCATCACTCAATTGCACTGAAGGTTTAAGTGAACCTACAGGAATGTTACACAAAAAAGTTCAGAGATGCAAACTGGGAAAAGTACAAACTTTATGCACAATTTACATGTAAATTAAGAAAAAATTAAACAAGAACCAAATATATTTTAACTACAATGCACAACATAAAAATGGTGAAAGTACTGTTATGTAATAGACATATTTGCTGCATTCATGCTGCCAAGGCTTCACTGATATGCTGGCTTACGGTCAACTAGCTGCCATCTGAGGAACTGGTAACACACCAGTCTGCATGATGACATTAATATAACAATAATGCTACATTACAAACAATCCCTTAATGTCCCTTATTTGTTAAAAAGTTTAGACAAGGGTTAAGAAGTTGTGGTCTAGACCAGGTGCTAGCTTACAACTTTGCCAGCTATTTTTCAGCTGCTTAAACCTTGCCATCTACCCAAAAACTAACAAAGAATTCTTTAAAGTGAGTCCTGCTCACAAGAAGGATTTAATTGACAACTTGGTACCTTTTCTCTCAGTTTTACCCTAGGGATCAACCTATATCCTGGTTTCAATTAGGACTTTCTTATGCTTCCAGCCTCCCTGAGTTGCTTATGAGTTGGTGTTGTTTGATCCAACTTTTATTGCATGCTTAACTTCAAAAAATGGAAAAAAAGGCATGCAACCCCTTCATAAAGAGAGAACAACAGTAGAACATGTATCCCTAAAGGATTTGCTTTCAGGGATGATGCTCAAAAGAACAGCCTCACCTCTGTTAACCTTGGTTCACACTGTTGTCTTACATGTAAGTTGTAGGTCTAACATAGGTTACATTTAAACAATCAGCCCTTAGAATTAAATTATTAAAGTAAGAATTTAATTATTAAAGTATCAATGAAGGTACTGACTGTCATCATGAGAAGCTCCTGAGTTTGCAGAATGATGATGATGATGATGGTGGTGGCGGTGGTGGCCGTCTACAGAAGTATGCGGAGGTGATCTGGACAGAGCTTCTGCAAAAAACAAAAAAGAACAAGAATCCATTTCAGCTCCTCAGGCATACAGCTGTACAACTTACCCTGCATTTGTTATTTTTAACCCATTGACTCTTACACCGGCCAAAACTGGCCATGCCGTGTGCATGTTCCGGGTGGAGGACACTTTATCCCCTACCTTCCCTGTTAGGTATTTTATTCTCCTCTAAAGCTGTCAATTGTTTAGGAGACATACAAACCAATCAGAAACTGTCTTCTGCAGATATATTTATGAGTTTTAGGAAGAAGGGGAAAGGCAGCTTTTTAACCATCCAACCACATGGGAGTTTGCAAACAAAGAAAATGGAGCCACATGCAGATTAGTCCTAGATTTTTAAGAGCATTTTTCTGCTCTTAAAATTAAGATACTTCCTTTTTGGGGTTCACAATTGAAGAAATCACCCTGAAGAATAATCTACCTTCAAAAAAGAGGACACGGAGGTGTTTAAAGCAACGAAAAGCCATTTCGGGTTGAGATTCCTTCAATTTACAAGAGACGAGATAAAATTTGCTCAAAAATTTAAACTGAACTGCGGACCTTAAGTCAAGTTCACAAGACCTAAGTAAACGCTACAGTAAAATAGATGCTGTTTTCGAAAATTATGTTGATTTGCTTTTTGCAAATTATTTAACTGATCATTTGCTCCAGATTCCCATAATTGTTGTAATTTTCCTCGCACACCGCTCCAGTTCTGATCAAGTGATCACCATGAACAGAGCCAAAGTGCCTGCAAAAACTACATGCATAAGTGCAGGCATGCAACAAAATTGAAAGTTTTTTGCTTCTAGTAGCAAATGTATTGTTTATCTGAATAAAATTTTTGTCGATTATTCTGACTCCATTTTAATTGATAGTTGGGTTTAGTAAGCAATGTTTTGTAAATACAGACTAATTTGCACAAAGATTGAAGCAAAATGTTTATAACAACCAAACAAGGCCAAACTGAGCAAGCTTCAACTCAGTCATCTGGTCAAAATAATGTCTCACACCAGATTAACATGCTCTTGTTTCAAACTTGCATAGGACAATTCAATTTATTTAAAATTGTCTGTAACATTGCCCTGCACAGACATTTTCAGTTTGTGTTTCAGCCTGACAAATGAAAACATTATTACAGAGTGCAGAGAAAACTTGTTTCTGGAGTGAATCTGACAGATACATGTAAACTTTGTATGAGAGCATGTCACTCAGGCAAGAGAAAAGTGTCCACTGTCTGTAGTAACTGCTGTTCATACCAGTATTAAGAAGGCCAAATAAATGTGAAAGAAAAATAATTAATGCAGAAGCTTGCAGTCAGAACAAAGAGGACTTTCCATTTTAAGCGGGTGTTCACAAAGTAAGTTTTCACTGAACAGAATGATCTCACTACCCAAAAATACTGGGCAGAATTTTAATCCACCCCCCCCCCCCCCACAAAAAATACTGATACTAAAATCATAAATTTGAAACCCAACTAAAAAATCTTTTGTACATTTCTTGCCTTTTTTAAACTGAGTACCCTCCTGCTTTGCCTCCTACTGCATCTTCCTATGGATCTAAAATGTCTATTAATTTTAATGCAGTTAAGACCATGTTCTCATTCCATGCTGTTCTGCACCTTGATTGTAAACATCTCTGCTTTCTTACAACTAAAATTATAAGGTACATAATTGTCTTACACAATAACTAGTATGCATACTCAGATTCAGTAAGAATCTCCAGTATATGTGACTATAAGTAGCTCACCTTCTTGTGCTGCAATAGACTCTAGTTTTGCCAGAAGGGAGCCTCTGACTTTATTCAGTTCAGGTATGTCCAAGCTGTCTTTCAAATATTTATAAGGACTGACCTTTTTCTGTTCTGCAGATGGAGGGTGTTTTGGAGACACATACAACCTGTTTGAGAATGAAAACACACTAATTATTGTAAACAACACAACCATATTTCATGGGCCAGTTGAACAACAGGCTCTCCTGTCCCTTGTTGTTTTCAGCAAGAAATCTTTGAAGCCATTAATCTCTTATGCAGGCTCGATTTTCAGCCGTTTGAGGGAGTCCGGTTTCATCCTCGTGCGCGAAGGAATGCAGGCGCACAAAAAGGCTGGAGATCGAGCCAATCTTTTGTGTAACTGCATAAAGATGTGTCCTATCCAAGGAAGAGTGTTACTCTCCTATTTAGCCCAAAGTAATGGACTACGTCAATTTAATGCACTGGATACATTGACTGCCTGTGAAAATGTTTTACCTATCTGCTTTAACTTGTATCTCAACCAAGTGTATTCTGATGTAGAAGGGAAATTCAGAACTTTCTGCCTGCCTGTGCATACCAACTGCCCTCCAGCTCAGCTTTTAAAAAAGAAATCCCTGGATATGTGTGGCTCCCAGTAGCCCCAAAGTGCATAGTTTATGGCTGTTTCCATCTGACATACATGTAAGGCACAGATTTTCACCAGAGTAAGGTAGATAATCAGGGTTTAAAAAAATCTCAACATCCAGCATTTCCTTGGGGTAAGCTACTCACAGCTGTACCTGTCAAAAATAACTTCTCCCTTGACTTACGTTCAGCCAGCATTTTTAGATTTTGCCCATTCCCAGGCAAGATGGCATCACAAGTTACACATACTTTGCGGGCATGACGCATGTACATAGTCCACTGAATGCTCAAATCAGGACTGTTTTCAGCCAATCAGATTAATGAGTTTTGAAATAGTTATGATTAATAATGGTAATAGGACTGAGTGGAGTCCAATTCCATCTGTAAGCAAATGAGTGAATAAACAAAATTGGACGGCCACATAGAGGGAATCTGATTTCAAAAGAATCTCTACTCCATCTAATGGCCTCCTTCTCTCTAGATGTTGACAGAGTTGTCAGAACAAATCAGCTGTACGGAAAGTGGACAGTCACTTTTCTCACCTCACACACACTACAAGCATCCAAGGCTTGCATGTGACAGTCCATTCTTTTGGTGCTCTACGCCAAAAGCTCATGTCTACCTTTTTAGTGAATTCAAATTTCCGTCCACGAGTTGTAATAAAGAGGAAAAGAGACTGTTTTACAATCTTAACATAAGCTTATGTATTCCGCTAAGTCAGTAATAAATTTAGTATGTACAGGTAAGCTTTCATTTAAACCCCCCTGTTCGTACAAGACGAAATGGTTCCATGTGAAAAGGAACTCAGTCAGATGGATAAGCTGGAACTTCTGAAATTTGTGCAATCTAATTAGCATTGTTCTTTAAAAAGTAACGACTTTTACCCAACGTTTTAGAGGAGGATCATCGTTATTTCGAGCTGAAATCATTAAACTTTTCTTGGATTCCTGTAAAAAGCTTAAAGAAGATCGATGGCGGTAACGTTCCCAGTGAAATGCAATTCATGTTTAAATGACATATTTTGTTTATTTTGTTAACTTCGCTATTTTATATCCGGCCGAGGCAATTTCATGCTCAGTAAATTAACCTAACCTTAATGGTTCAGTGTACTTAATAGTTTCGTTCACCCAGCAGTGTTTGAACACTTTTGATACAGTAAGCTTACATTGCCGGCGCCCTTCGACGTTCGAGAACACTTGATCGTGATTTTTAAATCTTACTGTAAACAGATCAGAGGACAAAATATTTTACTTGCCACGTATCTTCATCTTCTTCGACCACTGAATTCAAATCCAATAAAGGGACATCATCCAAATTTAACTTGACTTTTACCATGTTTCCATCACCCATCACCCTGCTGTTTGGAGGTCGTCGGTTGGACGTAAAATCTGTGTTTTTCAGTTGCGCATTTTGTTCCTCAAGGCGCTTTACCATCTCCTGCAGTCGCTTGATGTCTGAGCCAGCAGATTTCCTCAACTCCGAGTTCATATTACACTCGTGACGTGAATCCTTACAATATTGACAATATCGCCTGTTGTGAGAACTCCGACAGGTCCGACAGAGTTCAGCCGACAGCTTGACACGATTGCATTGAGCCCGCGGATATTGTGCACAGCAAAAGTTTAGCAATTACAAAAAATACTTGATATACGTATCCTTCATTATTCGCAGCACAGTTAGACCCAGTTAGGAGAAGTCCAACCTCGTTCCCAGGGTTTCTCCTCATCTCGTACCCTGGAGCGCGTAAGGAGCGCGTTTCTTCATTTCGGCCCCGAAAAGCCATTTGTAAAAATATGAACAACTCATTCTATAAAGCCGTTATTTTAACATATCGGTAAGATAGCAAATATTTAACCAAGCTTTCGCGGCTCGCACCCTTTTCTACCCTCACGAAGAGGAGTTCTAGGGGCAAGTGTCGTTTCCTGTTTTCTCGAATTGTTCAAGGCCTTTAAAATAGATATTTGTGAAAGCTAAGATGGGTAGATCTGTTCGGGATTGTATAGCTGAAAATTTGACTCGCAGAAAATTTTAGGGGAAACAATCTCATTCGCCGAATTTTTTGGTAAGCTGTTGTTGGCCTTCCGAAAATGTTAGCTGACCTTAATAAGGTGCTAATAAACTATTTTGATAGCAAGGCTGGCACTAAGGCAAAAGGACACTTTTAATCAGCCCAATATTTCAACTAGAACAACTAATCCTCTTCAAACAAAGAGGTTATGCTTAGTGTGCTGTTACACGAGGCAACTTTTTCTATAACTTGCAACGCAACGGCGTTGCGAGATAAGTTGCGGAAGAAATTGAGCGTGTAATACCCCTCTTCGTAAGATGTGTCGCAACGAAAAATTCCGTTGCCAGTTGCAGGAAAAGTAGACTAGGTTTATACTTTTCGCAACGTTGCGAGATAAGTAGATATAAGTTGCAGCGTGTAAAAAGTATTCTGCAACTTGCCTCGCCATGCTGTCGTCATCTGTTGCGTTGCGAGTTGAAGGAAAAATTGCCTCGTGTAACAGCAACTTTACACTCTACACGGCATATTTGTCCCCTCCGTTAACAAAAGGAATTAATTTTACCATGTAAGGTCATGGAACGAAAGTTTGAGGTGACATTTCGCCGAAGAAAACCCTAGTGATTGATCACAGTTATACCCGAATTCTGAGGCGATTAAGGTCTTCCGAACAGATATTTCGTGGGGGCGCGGTGGTGTAGTGGTTAGCGCATTGGACTTCAGATCTGAAGGTCGGCAGTTCGACGCCCAGTCCCTGCCATCGCGTTGTTTCCTTAGACAAGATACTTTGCCCCACATTGTCTCTCTCCACCCTGGCACCGGTTCCTGGAAAGCCGATTAAATGATCCCCCGATTAGCAGTTAATCCACGATTAAATTCCTTATCTCTAGAATAACTAATCCAGGGATAAAAAGGTGTTCCTGAAAGCAGAGTTATTCCTCGTTTAGCTATCCCTCGGTTAAACTCATATCAAACCGGTTAAACAAGTTACCAGCATATAAAAGCGCGGAAAAACGACAGAGCGGGAGAAAAAAGTCGACTCCGATACTTTGTGAAAAAACAAAACTGCAAACCTTTCCTCAAAGAAAAACAAAGTGGAAATCAAGGTTCAGTGCAAAGTGATGCTGATTCGAGGTGAAATGTGGGCTATATCTGAAAATCGGTGAGTTCACCACCTCTTGATAATCTTTCAATCGTCGAAACTATTTTGAGCTTAAACAAACCAAAGCAAGACTTGCCTCTCGGAAAAATGTTAACAATAAAGTACTGATTTGTGACGAATAATTGTCTTTGATATTTGTAGCCTATCTGTTTTGTTACGTTCGCCTGTTACAGAAATTTGACATTTTGTTTTTGTTTTAAATCAGTGAAAAACGTCTGTTTCAGTGTCTACACTGTTTGAGAACGACAACAACTTCGCTTTAATTAATCGTGAACATTTTCGTCTTATAGTTACGTTATTTCAATAAAACATCTCCTTCTGCTTTTGCAAAATTGCCATAAATATTTTATTTCATTCAATAATTCTTCTGTAGAAGCCCAAAACCGGCAAATTGTTCCGTGAAAAGTTGATTATTCGCGCTATCGCTTGCTATGATAGATGGCTTCGAAATTCATGGCTTTCAGTTTCGTTTTATCATAAGCTTATGCATGGTTCAATTTTACCTGTTACCATCCCCCCCGGGCAACCCCGGGGACAAGTCCAGCCCTTCGGTCCTGGGGGTGGGGAATTGTTTGAAGCCGTCTTGTCCCGGGGGGGGGGGGGGCAAATCGAATATAACTTCTAGTTGTTCTTGTGAAGTACGTCACTTCTCGGTTGACGCCGGACCGCCTGGAGAAGACTGCCTATTTCCGGTGAGAATCTCTAGGATTTACAGCAGATTGGTTAGAGAAGAATAATCTCTCAAAATTAAAATCTGTATTCGAAGGTACTTTTATTTTAAATTGTTAAACGAATGTGCCTTTGATGCGTACTCGAATGGATGGCGTTCGTCACAAACAAAGAAATATTTCTTCAGCGTATTTATGTATATACTAAGACGACTTAAAAAGACTTTATATGAAAACGGATGCACGGCTTTATATTAAACAGAGGTCTCAGTCCAGTGTTCATTCTTAGGAAATAAGCTAAGAAAAACTCCTTTAAAATGCTGCCATCAAGTTTTGTCCACGGGCCTCTTGTGCGTATGTGCTATATGTAGAATAAATCACGTGGCGAAGACCATTTCTTTACTCGCTAGCCGTATGCCAGTGCGGTTAGAGGTTTTTCTTCAGTTTTCTTTTTCAAATATAGACATTATACATGTAGTGTCCTTCCTTTAAGAAACTCTAGAAAAGCGTTTAAGTTCTTATCAAAACGTCTGGTTTTGCTATTGTACGGAAATCAATCTCGTAATCTATGCTTTGTACACAAAACAACGTATTTGTGGTCGATGAGGAGTCCCGGGGGTGGGGAATTGTCTCTGTCTGCGTGCCCGGGGGTTGGGAATAGGCCGCCAAATGAAAACAAAATTGCAAATCCCCGGGGGTATGCCCGGGGGGGGCATGGTAACAGGTAGAATTGAACCATGCATTCGCTCGTAGTCCTGAAGATTGGTTCATAAATTCTGCTTTGTGAAGATCCAATTTACTGAAGCCACATTTTCAGAGTTACCGTTAAATAGAAGTTTATAGAGCTATTGATGGAATTGTTTAATAGTGTTTTAAAATATATAAGCTTTCTAACTCGAAAACTCGACTACTCGATTTGCGTGCTTTTTGCTCCATCACATTTCGCTGCAAGTTTTTGCGCCCAAAACTCAGTCGATTACGGCTCGAATTTATGCAGACAACAAAATTATTTGTAATTTAAGTTGCTATGAGTAATTTATCAACATAAATTGCCTCCTTTCTTTTTCCTTACTCAACTAAACTAACAATATCGCAAAATATAAGTCCGCCATTTTGTTTGTTTTGATCAAGTTTTTCCCCCGATTAGTGAGTTAATCGACCTCGCTAGGTGGATTAAATTTAATCCCTCGTTTATCACTTGGTTAGTGTTAATCGTGCTTTCAGGAACAGAATCTAACCTAAGGATAAATTTTAATCCTGGATTAGCGAGATTTAACCCTTGATTAGCGCTAATTGGCTTTCCAGGAACCGGGGCCAGGTGTATAAATGGGTACCGGCGACATACTGCTAGGGGGTAACCCTGCGATGGACTAGCATCCCGTCCAGGGGAAAGTAGCAATACTTTCAGGTTGCTTCATGCTAAGGAAACCGGGATAAGCTCCAGCCGTGTGGGCCTCCTTGCCCCGATTGCGACTTTATCCTTTTATCCTTTGAACAGATATTTCACCG
Source organism: Siderastrea siderea (assembly GCA_964030785.1). Taxonomy (NCBI): domain Eukaryota; kingdom Metazoa; phylum Cnidaria; class Anthozoa; order Scleractinia; family Rhizangiidae; genus Siderastrea; species Siderastrea siderea. The sequence goes on along the minus strand of OZ034972.1, from coordinate 18,762,662 downwards.
AAAGGATCACTTGGGTGCCCCTGGTGTTCTGGTGAAAACCACATGGAAGCCACGTGTTATGCAAGATTTTCAATTTGAATGGAGCTACCGAACTTCATCGCAATCTGAACGATTTTAGAAAATCGTTCTGATCACGGGGGTGGCTTTCTGCCGCCTCATTGAGAATACCGCAGCGCAAGCTTCATCGCCTCCTCCTTCTCCTCCTCCTCCTCCTCCTCCTCAAGCCTCGCACCAATGGCTCCCCTCACCGTTTTTTCGTGCACCTTATTACCCACCATGGAGCCTATTCACAGGCTAAACAAGAAGACTCACCACAAACAGGTGAGCAAAAACACCGAGAGTGATAAACAAAAATTAAAATGTGTTTAGCGGCAAGTAGCTAGGCTCAGAGAGAACAAAAAAAAAAGGTGACTGAAGAAAACCATTGGTACTTGTATGTATTACAAGTGTCTTGCACAGGCCATCAGTTCTCGGGTGCTGCTCCTTTACTGTGACAGGTCCGGGCATTCTCAGTTCTCAGGAGTGGAGGCTGAGAGTGAAAAGTAGAGAAATCGGACAGGCGTGAAAATATGTTTCAGACACAGAAAATTTTTGGCCCTTTGTAACTTACCGACTAGCATAAAATTATTTCAAGTGTTTTTAAACACCCGCAACACAAATTTTGGGGATCGCTGATTTTCTTCAGATTAGTGTATGTGATTTCACTGAATAGCATTTGGAAATCTAAGTGGTCATTTTTGAGAAGAAAAATAGTGAACTGAATAATTCGAAGCGACAACATCCAAAACGGCAATTGCACACTTTTGAGGATGAACTGCAGCAACGGCATCCATTCCTTGTTTTCATGCCACTTTAAATGCCTCAACTTTCTCTTACGATTTTAGTTTGCGACTACACCACAGTGAAAACAACGGCTCTCTTCCCACCACCGAAGTCCAACCCCTTTCGTCGAGATTAAAACTTGGCTAGGTGACCACCTTGGAAACCCTCCTATTGTAGGCCTTTTAATTATTTCGGTTGATTTCGTTTTACTTTGTTCTGTTTTCTAAGGAAAAACTGGTCATCTAACGGAATATTGTCGGGCAAAATTCAACGAGAGCAAGAAAAAGGAACTTCAAACGAACAAATCAATGACCTACAACATTACTTTTGATACGAGCTATCAGCAAACACGTGCACCTCAGCGCGCGCCAAAGTCTCACCGTTTATTTCCCGACGTAACCAATCGTAATCGATTGGTTACGTCGATTACGATTTCAATCGTTCGATTGATTTGGATTGGGTTCGGCAATCGAACATAATCGAACTCACCCAGACATTTTGCCAATCGAACACAATCGAACACTTCTTTAATCGAACAGAATCGAACTCTAGACCGATAGAGCTTTGTCCTTGGCCTGCACGTTGTCATTCCAAAACGGTTTCACTTGGTTTCAAACAGTGCGTTGCAGTCAAATAAGCTATCTGTAGGCTTCTACTTCAACCACGTACACCCGGCGTACACGGAAAAGATGTCGCAAATGAAACTAACAATTTTCGAAGAGGTGGTTGTCAAAGGCTATTACGAGTGCTCTTTCGCCGTCAGTGTTGGAGAAAAGTACATTGTCAGTTCGGAAATCGAACTTGCGAGTTCGGTAATCGAACTTTGTTCCTGTTCGATTATGTTCGATTGCCGATTCAATCAAAAAACAATTGAACGACAGGAGTTCGATTGAGTTCGAATGATTTTTCGTTCGGATTGGTTCGAGTGCCTACGTCGGGTTGTTTGTGACTTCAAATTAACGTCTGTGACATCAAATAATTCGAAGTGACAACAACCAAGACAATAAATGCGCGCTTTTGAGGCGGTATTGCAGCTGCAGCATCTGCATACATTCCGTGTTTTCTTGTCACTGTCAAAAAACAACAAAATAACTTTCTCCTATGATCTTCCTCTACGACAACACAGCAAGGAAAACAGCGGTCCCCCCCCCCCCTCCCCCGATTACCGAGATCAAACCCTGTCGAGCGAGGTTAGTACTTAGCTGGGTGACATCCTGGAAAGTCCTCGTGTTTTAGCCTTTTAAGTTGTTTTTCTTCTGTTCTTGTCGTCTTTGTTTTACTTGTGTTCTGTTTTCTAAAAACAATGGTTTTCTTAGGGAATGTTGACGGGCCAAGAATGACTTACACCGTTTATTTTTGATATGAGCCACCAGCGAATGCACCATCTGTTTCTCAGCGCGCGCCAAAGTTCAAGTTTTATTTGTGATATCAAATAAACGCCTGTGACATCAAATAATTAGACTACGAGTAGTCTCTAACTTTGGCAGTGGCGATTGTGGGGCGGGCGAAATACACACACGGGCGCGCGCGAAATTTCGAGACCCGATGCGAAGGGAGCGCCGAAAATTAATTCTAATTCTAGGAAACAACGTCCTCGTGAAACAATATCCTCCTTTACCCCTTCAGGAAAGCTTTCTCGCAGCATATCAAAATACATGAATTTTTGTCACATTAACAAACATACTGAACTAAAGTAACACATTGGTTTTATGAGATGTATTTTATTCAAATGAAGTACTTCTAAGTAAGCTTTCAGTGGGATGTTGTGAATCTAGCGAACGTGTTGGATAAACATCAAGCTCCATCTGATTGATACGGGACTGGAACTTCTGATACGACTCCTCTAATTCCTGCAATAAAAAGTTACACATTTAACAAGGCAAGACTCACTCTAGCTGACAACAGGAAGCAGACCACGCTCTACCTGAAAACAGGTAATGGACTACACATGAACTGATAACAGGTGGTTTTTCGAATGATTGGCAATAACCTGGTGATTCTACTATCATATTTGAGTTTCTCTAATCAACGAAAGCCCCTCCCAGCCAGCCTAGTCCCTAAAATTTCTTTCCTCCCAAGGTAGAAAACAAAGAGCTTTAGGTGCTTCATGCTCATTCGCGTGAGGGCCATGAAACAAGAAACACCCTGACTCGAGAACGTATCCGACGTTATATCCGACAAGCTTGAGTCGGTGACGTCATAAATTACCGTCAAAAATCGAGCCAGCAGAAAGGGAACTTTATGCTGATTCGGAATTTTTGTCTGCTAAGCGTTATAACCTAATTGTATGACATGACATGCGAGTTAAAGTTTGTCATGATCACAAGTTTTATCCCACAAGATAATACAAAGCGAATAAAAGGAAAAACGGAAATTTAGAACAGAGGAGATTATCTCCTAGATCTGAAGCTTGTTTTCATAAGAGAATCAGGCTGTATAAATTAACTTACATTGCTTGTTAATCTAACATTACTTCGCAATTTTAAACCAAAAATACCATCCCAACAGAGAGAAAAGGAATTCCTTACCTTAGCTTCCATTTCCAGGCGATCAAACAGCTCCTTGCTCTGCGCTATCATAACCATAGTGCTACTAGTTTCATCCATGTTGCTGTCGGTCGGTATCCTGTGGCGCTCTTGGTGGGACGCCTGTATTTCTACAGGCGACTCAACATCACTTGGTAGTGTTTCCGTGCTGTTGATTCAATCAGCGATAAAATAATATAAGAACACTCTTCAGCTGAGCGTCGTAATACCAATACCAAAGTAATCACCCTAACCAACCACAATAGAGCGGTTTTCAAATGAGTGTCGTAAAACCAAAACCAAAGCAATTACTCTGACCAATCACAACAGGAACAAAACACAAAATGAACCAATCAGAAATCAAATCAAATACAAGCAATTGGCGCTAAGCGCGGGAAAACGCGTGCGAGCAAGTCACGATTGGTTTTGGTTTTACGCCTGATTGGTTTAGAAAGTGGCGCGAGTTTTTTTAACCAATTAGAGAGCCTAGTAATGCAAAACCAAAGCAAACACAGCATTACTTTCGACACTCAATTGAAAACTGCTCTAGACAAACTTTACCCAATTAACCAATCAGAAGTCGAAGCAAATACACAGACAAAGACACAACTGGTTTTGGTTTTACTTCTTATTGGTTGAGAAAATGACGTCAGTTTTGTAATCAACCAAAGAGCGGAGTAAAGCACTACCAAAGCAAATGAGAATTAGTTTCGACACGCAATTGAAAATCGCGCTTAACATTGTTTCAAGTACTGCTGTATTATATTCAAGCAGCAAACTCTACCTGAGTGACAATAATGACACTTAAAAGGTTACTTTGCTGCAGTAAGTTGCTTTGCCGCTAGACCGCAATTCGTAAAGGTTGTACAAAGCAAGATAAAGGCGAAGCCATCAAGAGGCAAACTACAGTAAACTCAAATATGGAAATCCCTGCACTCACTGAGGAATAGAGTTGGTTCTTCTTCTGTCAAGCTCCATATCTAGTACTAGCGACAAAACAATTAACCAATAAATCAATGAATCAACCAACCAACCAACCAATCAATCAATCAATCAATCAATCAATCAATCAATCAATCAATCAATCAATCAATCAATCAATCAATCAATCAATCAATCAATCAATCAATCAATCAATCAATCAATCAGTCCGTCAATCAATCAGTCAATCAATCAACCAATCGATCAATAAACTAATATCTAAACAGAGGAAAGTCCACTGGTTATGTTAGGTATCAAATGACGTACACATGTGCTATTCTCTTCATAGCCTCTAGGTATTGTTGACTTGTGTTACAGCTTACCAATTTAACAAATGTTTTTGTTTTGCAAAATGTTTGAAAGTAAAGTATCTGTAACGAAGTATTTCAGATCGGTGACTTGTTGCTTATTTAAATTACAGGGTGAGATGGTTAAACTTATTTGTAAGACTTGAAACCAACAACAAATTTAAGCCACAACATACACCCAGCATTTATTTACAAATTTCACTACAGTACATCAAGCAAAAATCATTCAATTAGGTTACTACACGAGGTAAAGAAACAGCGTTTGGCAAAAGTGTTCATCATGAACAAAGAAACCCCTACAGTTATACCTCTTTAGGTTATGGTTTACCTTAGGAGGTGTCCTACGGAAAAGAATTCGTACGCACAACGGTTTTTAAGAAACCTTATCAATATATATATATATATATATATATATATATATATATATATATATAAACGAGTTGATTTGCAGAACTGCTTTCAGAGTGCTCAATAGTAAACTGGAGCGTGATTATAACAGATGATGAACAGATCAACTGTAGATTTGACTTGGCATTTTATTACTGTCCTGAGTCATGCGCACTGTAAAAGATCTTATCATACTTGAATAGGCGCTCTTTTTACTCAACCCTTCGAGCTGAACAGACCTCGCTCATTGAGCTCTAAAGAAAGACATCGCAATGACTGAACAGACCCCTCAGTTACCTTCTGGTAACGTTAGTACTATTTTAGACGGGGAAACAGCCTCGACCTCCGGGTCTTCCGGCAGTTCTGGCCAAAATAAAACCTCCGAAGCTCAAGCAGGCGTCGCGACCGGTACAAACCCGACCGCCACTTCTCAGCCACCATCAGCTTCTGGATCTGTTGCTGCTGGCGCTTCCATCAGCCCATCCAAGGCGTCCTATCAGGTCAGTTCTCTCTGAGTTTGCAGAACCTGCCCTGTTTTAGAACACGGTGCGTTTAGGAACGCAAAATTTCGTTATATACGGGGAACATTCCCGCCTTTGCAAGCGCGGGCTTCTTCCCGCGCGGGCGTTGCCTTTCCACATTTAGATTTCTGTCTTCCTTCACCGTCGTTTAGGATACGGTTTTCCCCCATAGAGCGGACTAGCGGGTCTATATCGGTCTGTCATTCTTATTAGGCAAACAAGTTTTGCGCTGTGGGAATTTTTTTTTTTTTTTTGTTACAATAGCTAAGCACATGCTATCCTTGTCTACTTTCACACCGTCTATATGTTAGGCTATTAGCTATCTCTAGCTACTACCTTGCTGGGTTTTTTATTTCTACCCCTATATTACTTGCTCAGTTTCATGCTATGTACGGCGATTTTTTTTTTACTATTTGATGCCTTTGGCGTGAATTACCTTCGGTCATGCAGGCCGACATCATATAATCTTTTAGATGGGCACAGGATCGCTATGGCCCTGTTCAAATGTTTTTACTTTAATGTAGCTTCTGTATTTACTTTCATGATTTTACCGTGAGCCGTGCTTATGGTGATGTAAGTAGCGGTCCGTATGGCAAATGTGTATGTACTTCAAACATCAATTTGGCGAGCTCACCGAGCGCTTTCGTTTTGTGCGACCAACACAGAAAACTGGCGAGATCACTGAGCGCTCTCGTTATGTGCGACCAACACAGAAAACTGGCGAGATCACCGAGCGCTCTCGTTTTGTGCGACCAACACAGAAAACTGGCGAGATCACCGAGCGCTCTCGTTATGTGCGACCAACACAGAAAATTGGCGAGATCACCGAGCGCTCTCGTTTTGTGCGACCAACACAGAAAACTGGCGAGACCTCTGAATAAGTAAGCATATCAGATTTGTGTGACCAACTCACACATTGGCGAGACCACAGTTAGGTTGTTTTTTTTTTTTTTTTTTTCACTGTTCTAGAGGCAACACAGCACTGGCACGACTATTACGTAAATCAGTTCGCGATCGACACGGAGTATGTTTGCATCTACACGTAAACTACGATTATTTGCGTACACTGAGTATCGTGAGGTGTATCCTCGTATGGGACGGACTATAGCACTATGGGGCAAGGCACTTAGCTCGGACCCCAATCCTCAGGGCTTTTATTATAATCTCTTTCAACGGGAACTTTCACGGTCCCTGGCAATGTCTATTTATCAAATTTTGTTTCTCTCGTGACCCAAGATGATAAGGAGCCCTTTTGTGTATGATGTTCCGTATAGGGTGACGTTGTACCTGCCCTCTGCGTAGGGCGAAAAGTCTGGATTCTAGGACCCAACGCAGCCAACAGGCACAGTACGAACATTTTTGGCTTGCTTTGTTACTTCCTCACACCCGCTGAGTAATTTCGTGGAGGATACTATTCATCTTTTGTGTTACCCTCGCTCATCGCGTGCCTGTGTCCAATTATCGTTATCTCCTTCATCTTTATGTAAACAAACTGAGCGCACTGTTATTTTTTTTAAATTACTGTCATTATCTCTATACGTTCCCGCGTGATCTATGAATAGAACTCTCGTCCGTTTTAGATCTTCCGATCCACATACGAACAAAATTGGCAATGGACACCGCGTTTCTTGTCCATAGTACTAAAGAATGTGTCAGTTGAGTTGAGGAGCGCAGATATCGTATTGCTTTTGAAGCTTCGATTTGCGTGCTTAGATGACTTTTTTGCAATTTGATACCGGCACTTAGAGCCCCAAGAATAATATCGGCGCGGCGGTGCTGACATTTGCACCAACCTTCATAACATCTAGCTTTGCCTTTACAGGAACTTGTCTCCCTCGTTAAAGATTTGAAAGGTCAGGTCTCCGACCTCACTGGCACGAATCACTCGAGGCGTTTTCAAAGCCTCCGTGACGAACTAAAAACCTATTGTCACGCGCTAGACTTCAGCGAGGCGGTCGCCCTCAATAAGTTGCGAGGGTTACTTGAGGAGGCACGCCGTGGTCAAGCTACCGAAACGGCCAAGCTGGCGGCGCTGTGGGAGCGACTGGCTTATTCCCAGCAGAGCGGTCGCCCCGTGGACCTACGGGCTACGATATTCGCCTCCCTGGCCACAGAGGCCGAACTGGAAGCGGACAAACTGGTCCGCCGATACGAACGAGCAGCCAGACCCACAAGTCAGAACCGCGGACCACCCGGTCCTCGACGCGAGTGGGGCGAAAGGCGTGTAGGAAGTGCCCATGGCCGTTGCTATTCCTGCGGGGATCCAGGGCACTACGCTAGGGACTGCCCAAAACGACGTCCACGTGACCAGCCTCCACCAAAGAAACCGAAGGTTGAATAAACCACGTTAATTTAGGCTTATATGTGTCTGTTTTTCCTCTGTGTCTTATATGCCCCATATATGGTAGTTTTTCGATTAGCTCGACCGCTTCATCCGGGGTCCAAATTACTGTCTGGTAATCAGACCTTAAGCTGCTTGAATTCAGGTGGCGGGATGAGGCGGTCCTCCCTTTCTGGGTGGCTCCTATTACTTCCTTTTATTTTTTCACCATAGACTCCACACGTTCCACGGTGGGAGCTAGAAGTCGAGTTCCACCCCCTAGAAGCGGAACGAAAATTTCGACAACGAGAAATACGTTTTATGAGGTGGCCCCCTGGAGAGGGAGGACCGTTATACTCATCCGCCGAGCCTTCTATCGAGTCAGTAGCAAAAGGGAGAGCATCGGCATCCGCTGGGGATGTCTGGGTACGGGACCCTGATGGTTTTATAGCGGGGGAACCACATCGCCACTTCGCAATTTGGGATCAGATGACAAAATCTCACCCCCAAAGGAACACGATCCTCGATTGGATAAAAAACGGAGTCCCAGTTAAGCAGTTCATTGTCCCTTTCAAAGGGAAATATCGCAACGAGCCCTTCAACCATTCCTTTCCCCCGAACAAGCACTTCCCTAACAACCGGAAATGTAAACTCTACAAAAACATTATCTCACGTGAGATCGAGAACAAAATAGCTATGGGCGCCATCAGAGTATGGGGTAAGGTTGGTGAGACCCCTCCACCCGCCATAGTCATGCCTTTCAGTATTGAGCCTTCGAAACCACGCTTGGTTCATGACCAACAATATCTGAACTGTTTCATGCGTCCATGTCCCTTCTCCTTGGACCAGGTGATCAATCTGCCACGTTACCTTTCCCGTGATTCCTTCCACACGAAGCTAGACGATAAATCAGGTTTCGACCATTTCTTCATTTCTAAAGATAGCCAGCCATATATGGGTGCAGAGTGGGGTGGTTGGTGGCTGGTGTGGCGCACCTTACCCCAGGGATGGAAGGAAAGCCCGTATATTTATCAGACTCTGGGTATGGTGGCAACCCACGTTATGCGCGAACTAGGAGTCCCTTGCTCCCAGTACATAGATGATAGACATCTTGGCGAACTATGGGGATCAGAGATCGCACGCACCTCCAGTTTGGATGCCGCAAATTGTGCCTTTTTCGTGGCGGCCACTGTTTTAACCCAACTTGGGTATTTTTTACACATCGCCAAGTGTGTTTCTGTCCCCACACGGCGTCTCATCTTCCTCGGACACCTCGTAGATACAGAACGCCTGACGTTTTCCCTCCCTGAAGAAAAGAAACATAAGTTCATCGCGTTACGCGAAGAAATTCTTTCTCTCGAAGAGGTAACCTTGACCCTCTTACAACGTTTTCAGGGTAAATGCATTTCCCTTACCTTGATGGTCCCCGCGGCACAGCTGTATACGCGAATGACCGCCAATGCTATTTCTCGTTGTCAGAGGCTGGGGACACCCGTAAAACTCGAGGCAGAGCTCCAAGCTGAAATAATGCACTGGCGATTCATCGACACATGGTCTGGGTGCGTCCCATGGCGTACGGAAGACCACAGGGTCGTGCAGACCCTCGCCTCTGACGCCTCTCAGTTCCGGTGGGGCGCTACTCTAACTCTTCCAGAAGGGTTGATAAAGACAGGAGACTACTTCAGTCAACAGCTGGGCGATCGCGATATTGCTATAAAAGAGGCCTACGCATTGTTATATGCCCTTCAAGCTTTCTCTTCTCATCTCGAGAACACGCGCGTGGATGCATTGGTAGATAACAAAGTGCTCTACCATGCGTGGCTGCGTCAGGGCTGTAGGAACCAAGGGGTCAATCAGGCTTTGAAGTCCATCTTCGACACTACTCTACGTTACAATATGGCTCTCTCTATACAATGGATTCCGAGTGCTTCGAACCCTGCCGATCAGCCGTCACGCGAATGGTCAGATGCTGACGCGCAACTCGCTCAGCCTTTGTGGGAACGCGTAGAAGAGCTCCACGGACCTCACACTATCGACCTAATGGCATTAGATTCGAATAGCAAGTGTCCTCGCCACTATACGCCATCGCCGTCACCCCTGTCGACGGGATTAAATTTTTTCTCACAAAATCCCCTCTTTGATGTGCAGGGTCGGGTAGAGAATGGGTATATATTTCCCCCTATTTATCTCATTGGACCTGCTATCCGACACATTTTAACGGCGCAGGCAACAGCTACCGTAATTGTACCTGGTATCACCCCCCGACCTTTTTGGTGGCCTACACTACTTCATCATGCTAGGGATCGACACCGCCTCGCTAGGCAGGGGGACACAGACGCCCTGATTTGGCCGTCAAAAAAACATGGTTTCCACCAACCACGCAATCTCCCCCTGCCATGGGATTTGTGGGCTTTCCGCCTTGTGGGGCTCCAGCCCGAGTGACTTATCCTTTCAACTCATATTGTTTCAGGAGGTGACTACAACATTTTGTCCTGGGAATCCTGCAACCCAGGTCGACTGCCCTTCGTGCTTCGCTCCCAACAACCCGAACTTCTTGTTTTGCCCCATTTGCGGCTCACCAAAACATAAGAAACCGCGAGGAGCCAGACAGTCAGAAATTGATACGACCCCGCTCGAGTCTCGTTGGAAGGCCTTAGAGGACACTATGGCGTCTTCCAAATATAGGAAACGACGAAGCGCTCTTGAAAACGAATTCATGTCCTTTCTTGAGAGATTATCCCCCCCTAAATCCTTGGATAGTGTCTCACCTAGAGACGTTATTTATTTTCTCATCTGGAAAGACAAGGATTCAAAAACTCAGATACACAAGGAGTCCTGCCCTCACCAAGGCACCAACTCCAAACAACTCCTACCATGCGAGTGTCCTCGTCGCTTGGCGTTCAAAACCGTCGACTCTTATCTAGGTCAACTTAGAGCTATTATGCGCGATTATTTGGAAAGTACTGGTCTCACCGCATCGGAGGTCCAAGTATCTAATCCAGTTGCCCATGCGGCGGTCAAACGATACTTAAAAGGTGTGACAGAAGAACAACTGCAAGCGCGTGCTACCCCCAAACAGGCGGAACCTTTATTTATCAGTGATCTTTTAACCCTTTGCCAGGTCATCGATAATAAGCTACGTATGGCAGGAACCGACCCAATTCATATTTATATTCATGCTAGAGATCTGGCTTACTTCAAATTACATTTCTTTTCTGGCGACCGGCCATCGGACCTGAGCCACATCAAGGCAGCCGAAATCTTGCGTTTTCCGAATGACAAAGGCGTCATATTTAATCATGTCTTCGGAAAAACTCTTCGCTCGGGGGACTCCAGGGTTTTCGCGGTCGCCCGACACCCCAACCCCTCTATCTGCCCAGTGAAGGCTCTCGATGATTACATGGCCATCTGTCGCGCGATTAAGATCTCCGTGGATAACGGCCCTCTGTTTCGGACGACCAGTGGAAACAGAGTCCTTCTTGATGCCTTTTCAACAGATGCTGCTGAAGCGCGCCTTAAAGGTTACTTGTCTGAGGCTGGACTCAGCAACAAAACTCTCTACAGCTTCCGTTGTGGAGGAGCCATTACAATGGCCCTTACTGGTAGTACTTTGGACGACATCGTTGACCACGTAGGATGGAGATCTCACCGCATGGCGAAGTATTATTTGCAGCTACACAAGTCCCTCCAGCCTGACTCAGTCGCTGCACGAATGGCCCAAGCCACTCCCGAAACATCTACTCGCTACGAGGAGCTTAATCAGCTCAGTGGTTTTGAACCAGCTTTTCCTCTACAACTGGCTCCCCGGACCTCCGAGCCCCTACCCGTTACAAGGCGGTCTCCCAGGAAACATAAACTTGACAAACTGTAGTCATCGGCTCTTTCTTTTATCCAGATTGGTCAGGAGTGGGATTGGGATTGGGTATAAGACACGTACTAGTGGGTGGGGGAAGTAGTGATGTGAGGAGAAGGGTCCTTAGGGGTTTTCGCCCTATCTTTTACTGTAAGCATGGGTTAGGATATAGCACTGTCCTGAGTCATGCGCACTGTAAAAGATCTTATCATACTTGAATAGGCGCTCTTTTTACTCAACACTCGGGGAATAGGGTCGGCCATTCGAGTATCCTGTGTTGTATTGGAGACCACGCGAATTCACAGTGGTCGGTCTGTTTTTCCCACCCGCCCTCCCTCTAGTCCGACCTGTGCTTACTCACTCTACGCCCTTTTACGGGGTTTTCGCCCTATCTTTTACTGTAAGCATGGGTTAGGATATAGCACTATTTAGTTTCGTACTACACAACTTGTGTGCAGCACTCATCAGATAAAATTGCCAAATGCAAATTTACATCTTTACACTGATTTGAAATACACATGCGACCGTTGGAAATATGATAGCTAGAAAAAGTGAACGCTTTTACAAAACAGTAGAAAGTGAAAAATTATAAATAAACTCTGTTATTATTGCGTGACAATTAAGAGAAGATTCAAAATTTAGCATTTTTCAGGAGGAATTTGTTTACGTGTCTACATGAAGTTATCAGTTCATTTCGTTTGTTCAGAGAGCCTAACTCAGGTTTACAAATAATAAAGTACTTCTCCCAGACGCATAGATTACATCGATTAGAAGCGGGGTTATGTGGGGCAGCTTGCTTTAAAATTTTCCAAGTGATTTTGAACTTCGACTTATTGTCTTTCAACTCCCAGATGTGTTTACTTAGCTCGGTGCTGAACCTTTTGTTTGAATTGGAAAATGATGCTTCATGGTTTGAGTATCTGGTCTTAAAAGAATTTTCAGTTAGCCCGACGTAGGTTTAGGGAGGGTTGTTGTCGTCTGTCGTGACGGTCGCCTGGTAGATAACCGAATTTCCATCCATAGGACACTCAGCACGTTTTAGGCGGCACAATCTTTGAGTGCAAAATGGATTTATTATGGCCGTCGATGTTCTGTTTTAGGTTGGACATGCAGCTGTAGCTGATCTTAACTGTGTTACGGATGAAGATCTTATGTAACACATGCTCCTTGGGGAATTCTTCGTCAAGGATCTTGAGAAAGGCTCGACCGACGTTGGTGGCTACATTTTTGCTGTAAGGGGGGTTATACCAAATTACCTCCCTCTTTCGATTCTTTCTTCCAGGGCTTGCGGGCAGGATTGGCGTTTGGGGTGAAAAGGTAAGATGATGTGTGTATCCGCTGTTTTTGAGGGCTTTCTGGTAGATTGGCGCTGCTTTATTGAAAGATTCTTCATCATAAGAAATCTCAGACAGTCGTCTATTAATAGATTGTGGGATGTTGTCGATAATACGCGGCGGGTGATTAGATTTCTTGTTGACATAGAGCGGGATGTTATTAGGCTTGTTATATGGCATGTGTTTACCACTGGAGAGGTTGAGGGTGACATCAAGGAAGTTTACGACCTTTCTGTTGGCTTCGATCGTTATTTTAAGGCCACGCTTGCCGAAAATGTTGCATAGGTCTTTCTTGACTTGCTCTGCTTGTCGAGGCGATGCCTGGGTTATTCCAAGGCCGTCGTCTCCGTACAAGCCAAAGTTGTAGCCATGTTTCTCTTTGATGGTGTGCAGGAGGTAGGCGCCAACGAGCTCACATGACTCTGCACCGTCGTAGCTGCCCATGGTTACATCGAAAAGGTTAGAAGTTGTTTTCTTTCCCCATGGTTCACCCGTGGAGTAGAGGAGGGACTTCTTCGCGTGGAGGATTATGTGGCGTTCCTCGTCAGTGATGTTGACGTAGCTCGAAGCGAATTGTAGTGCTGCGTTAAGAAGATCAACAGAGATAGAGGGATAAAAATCGACCACGTCGAAAGCGATGAACGTGTGTCTCTCTTTATGCTCTATGCTATTGAACCAGTTTAGGACAGCCCTAGTGTTCTTCCATTGGTTTAAGCTCAGGTGGTTAGTGATGGTCGTGTTTATTCGGTGAAGGATTTGTTTGCTGATTTTGCCAATCTCTGATTTAGCTGGGTTAATAAGGCGACAGGTAGGCCGGTGTCCCAGCAGATTTGGACCCCCCCAAATTTGGACCCCCCCGGTCCAAATCCGCTAGCGAATATGGACCCCCGGGGGACCCAATCCGCTAGCGGATTTGGACCCCCTTCGCGGATTTGGACCCCCTATGTAATTATAAAAACCCACGCTGTTATTCGCATATAAAGTACCGAAATAATTTCACTTTTCGATCTTGAAGAAGAAACGTTTCGTTTGGCTTTCAAAATACTGCAAACCTATTCATAAATAGAGGTAGAGTCAGACTAGATCAAGTAAATTGACAGTTCGTTTTAGGCACACAGTCAGACCTCTAAACGTTGCAGTTAAAGCACGCGCTGCGGTATTTCTTACAGAAGATACGATTTTAAAATCTTGTTTTCTTTCATACGTGTTGTTATTATTTTTCCAGGATACTGAATTCAACATAGTTTGAACGGGCGGTTTAACAAAGGAGGTGCTACTTTTTAAAGTAACACCTTTGGTTGGAAAACGCATTTTGCGCCCTGCAAAAAAAGTTTGCTTGACTATACAACTTAGATTAGTTAATTTCTCAAAAGCGTGCTTACGTACACGCGCTAGGAAAAGTGATTTCTCTTGTTCATTTTAATGAAAATAGCAGAGTCATGCTTAAGGGTCCTTAAGGTTCAGTAAATGGAGTGCTACCGCAAACCCACAAACTTCTGTAAGTGTCTGAAACACGCGCTGCGGTATTTCTTACAGAAGGTGCGGTTTTAAAATCCTATTTTTTTCTTTTACTCCCTTTGTTACCATTTATTCTAACAAACTTAATTTGAGGTGAGAAGAAGGTGAGAAAAAAAAGCTAATTTTAAAAGTAAGCTTGCTACTCCGCCCCTCCGATTACCGCGGCAAGCTGATGTCAAATACTATTGTTTATCTTAGCGCGGTTTCATAAATAGAATTAAACAATTGCAAAAGAACAAAAGACTAAAAACTTTTGTTTTGACAAACGTAAACTTCGCTTACACTAAATAAAAGTATTTAAAGTACTTCTCGCAAGAGTTAGTCTAATAATCATTCTGTTGAGACCTGTTCGAGCGAGATGGCTGAGACCACATTATACAACCAAGTTTTTTATTATCTCCGAGATAATCAGTATCCCGAGGGCTGTACAAAGGACCAAAAGCGAAACCTACGAAAAAAGGCCCAAAAATTTATCTTGGACGACGGTGCGCTGTTCTTCGTCGCAAATGAGAATAGTCCACCGAAGAGATGGGTGCATGACAAGGAAGAACAGGAGAGAGTCTTACATGCCTGTCACTCAGACAAACTTGCTGGACACTTCGGTCGCGACAAAACTCGAGAAAAGGTTCGTAAAATTTACATTAATACACAAACTTGATTTAATTAAAACTTCGAGTACATAATCTTGATTGAATTAAGACTGACTTAATATGGATTAAAAGATATAAATTTGTCTCTAACTGTTGTACTTGGGTTTATTTTCAGGTTACCTCTCTCGTTGTTGTTAACTGGAGTTTCTTATTCATTAACATAATACCATTTCCTCATTTGGTCATGTAAATATAGCTTTTTTAAAACTTGCTTTGATTCAGTTATAGTAGAAAGTATTGTAAGTCATGTTTTTTTTAAACTTGAGATTGTAAACTCGCTTTAAGTCAATTATGGTAGAAAATATTGTAAGTTATCGTCATTAAAGTTTAGTTTTCAAAATTTATCGATACAAACTAGCGTTGTAGGTTCTCTTTTACCCTAAGTATTAAAGATTACTTGAAAAGAAAAAAACTGCCTTAATATTTTTATTTTGCCTCTTTAACAGCTCCAAATACAATTTTGCTAGTTTTACTCAATAGAACGCTTGTTTTCAAGGGGGTCCAAATCCGCGAGAGGGGGTCCATATCCGCTAGCGGATTTGGACCGGGGGGACCAAATCCGCGGGGGGGTCCAAATCCGCTGTGACACCGGGTTGTTAGCAAAGTTGGGCTTGTGGTCCTTCAGGGTTATGAAGGCTTCTCGTTTGGGGGTGGTGTTAACTCGGTCGTCTAGATCGAGTCTCTTGGCGATTTCTTTGGCTTCCAGTTCGATAGAACTGGTGGTGTCCGGTGAAACTTTCTTGTAGGTCTTGGTGATGTTTTTCTGCAGTAACCCATTGTATGCGGTCGAGTCCATTTTATAGAAGCTGGAAGTCTTGTCGGCGGGTATTAGGAGGTCGTTTGATTTCTTGATGTTGGTTTGAATATCGGAAGACAGCTCATAACTGATAACTGATAACTTCATGTAGACACGCAAACAAATTCCTCCTGAAAAATGCTAAATTTTGAAGCTTCTCTTGTCACGCAATAATAACAGAGTTTATTTATAATTTTTCACTTTCTATTGTTTTGTAAAAGCGTTCACTTTTTCTAGCTATCATATTTCCAACGGTCGCATGTGTATTTCAAATCAGTGTAAAGATGTAAATTCGCATTTGGCAATTTTATCTGATGAGTGCTGCACGAGTGTGTAGTACGAAACTAAATAGTAATAAAATGCCAAGTCAAATCTACAGTTGATCTGTTCATCATCTGTTATATATATATATATATATATATATATATATATATATATATATATATATATATATATATATATATATATATATAAATTCAATCTGCTAATGTGTAGAATGGGGTTTTCAGAGAGCGCTCAACTTTTCAGGAGCAGTAAATATTATAACGAAAATTATTCCAGGCTTCAGATGTATTTCATCGCTTTATTGCTACAGCTCTGTTTCGTATGGCCAAAGGATGACCACACTCTTCAGGCAATATTGGCGAATATTGGCGAAGAATATATATTGGCGAAGAAGCATGAAACTCTGAGTAGCAATTAAATGTCTTGGACCAAATAATCCAGCTCCTCATTTCTACATATATATATATATAGGTATGTATGTATGTATGTATGTATGTATGTATGTATGTATATATATAACTTCAAATTTCTTGTGTGGAACGGTTTTCAGAGAGCGCTCAACTTATATATATATATATATATATATATATATATATATATATATATATATATATATATATATATATATATATATATATATATATATATAGAGAGAGAGCGCTCAACTTATATATATATATATATATATATATATATATATATATATTATATGGAAAGCTCAACAAATGTAGTATTCGGAAAAACTATAATTTTCTTGATATTTTTCTTTCAAGAGCGGCAGGAGACAGTAAACGCCAAAACCACCTCGGGTCATTTGAGTGAATTTATAGGGAATCCAACGTAAGCGCTGAAGCAAAACAACTGCACAGAGTTAATAAAACGAACAACAAAAGAAGGAAATAATAGTAGAGATTATATTTGTGAAAGCTAAAATACCTTGTTGAGTTTGTTGTAAAGTGACTTTTAAATCGGTCACTTCTTGTTTCAGAGCAGAGTGACTCGACAGCAGTTCTTCATAAAGATGCTGATACCTTTGTCTCTTCTGGCACTTCAAATAAAGTAGAATAAGACATGAGAACTGTATCACAGTTCAATGAAACTACACGTAACACTAAGCATAGTTGAAACAAAGATAAGCACTTAACTTAATAAAAAGGTTCACCATATAAATGTAATGCAAATTAGCGATACATTAACCACCGCTTTATCTTTCCATGCTGCAAAAAAGGTTCCTTCTACATACTCCTATCTATCACGCACTGAAAGGCCGATGGGGCTCGATGTAGCCCAAATGGCATAGTATATCGTGTCTAAAAGTACACACGAGTGACCACGAATGACCACGAGTGACTACCGGTGACCACGAGTTAGAATGCATCAAAATATTTTGCTGATGTCATGATGACGTCATCATTACATCGTTTTATCAAATAATTACTATTTAACGGCAAACTGACCTATTTTTGAGACCTTAATACCTGGATTTGAGATTTCCACCATTTCTGACTGAATGGGGGAGGGGCTAGGGGACGGACAGGGAGGGGGGATGGGGGTACAAACTTCCCGCCACCCGCACCCTTTTATCTCGGCTCCCGCCAATTTTCTTAACTGTTTTCTCTCGCATTTTGCACATTAAAAACCACGCTCCCCGCGTTTTTTTTTTTTCGCCTCTCGTACACCTCCCTCCCTCTTTTCTACCCGGAGTCCAAAACTCTGTCCACCTCCTTCCTTCCCTCCCTCCCCTCCCCCCTCCGAAGGCTACCAGTGACCAAGGACAAAAAAAGAAAGAAAGAAAGAAAAAATGACAAATGTAAAAATTAACAAAAGGTTTTCTGTGAAAGTGCGTGGTTTAAGGAAATATTTTAACGAGAGCTTTTCCACTTAAAACCAAGCCTGGAGAAAAGCACAGAATTGACAGGTAGTGAATGACAATTTCAAAAATCTTAAATGCACTGTTGTTGCATTTTCATTATTGCTACAAAAAATCAGGAAGTCGACGAAACGCGAGTCAAGAGGGCCAACACGACCGGAGCTTATCCCGGTTTCTGTAGCTCGAAGCAACTGAGAGTATCGCTACCCCCCTCTGGATAGGATGCTAGTCCATCCCAGGGTTACCCCCAGTAGTATGTCACCGGTACCAATTTTATACACCTGGTTGGAGGGAGACAATGTGGGGTTTCTTGTCTAAGGAAACAACACGATGACAGGGACCGGGCCTCGAACCACTGACCTTGAGATCTGAAGTCCAGCGCGCCAACCACTACATCACTGCACCCCCACACAAAAGTAAAATAAAGGCCATATAAAGCCTTGCCAAATGCCGGTCTCACAATTTCTCGAACGTAAGTCTTTGCGAAAAATAGATAAACAAAAATTTGTGTCATAAATAAATATTCGCGCCATAACAGCAAATACAAAAGTGACGGCTCGTTGAGATAAGAACTTGCAGTCTTCTAAGTCTCGGTATAACTACCCCTGTGAAATTTCCCACGCTATAAAATTGATCGCAGATCAATTATTTGCCTCTGCCTTCGGCATCGGCAAATAATTGATCTGCTCTCCACTGACAAATCACGATATTTTGCTCAACCTCGTCCAATAATTGTTTATTATTATACATTGTAGTCACTATCTGTCTTTTCATTGGCTAAGAGCCTACAGTTAATTCTGGGAATCAGCGCAACCTCCAGATTATTCACTAATCTGCTAGCAGATTAGTGAATAATCTGTAGGTTGCGCGCGCAATGCATGATTTCCAAGAGCAATGTGGGAGACATCTGAGAGCGAAGTAAATTCATGGCTCGTCGATTCACTTCTTCAACCGAGCAAGAAATTGAAAAATTGCTAAAACAAAAAGACTCGGAAAACAAAAGAAGGCTCACAAAAATTGCGATGGAACTTTTCCCCTAATACCTCAAGGAAGAAAGCGTTCAGAAGCCGGAAGACAAGAAGGACACAAATGTTGAAATTGTTTGCCGTTATTTTGTTTACTTGTAAAACAATGTATAATAAAACAATTATTACAATCGGTTTTTGCGATATCCGGAATAATCAAGGTCTCGGTAAGTGTTATCAGCCTCAGCCGGATAACAGTTACCTCGTCCTTGATTATTCCGGATATCGCAAAACCTCATCCAATAATTGTTTATAATCAAAACAACACAAACAACAATTTCAACACTCACATAAATGTAAACAGTTGCACGCTGCAAACGCGTAGTCAAAATGTTGATCTCTTTTACTGGTAACGTTTTCATGCACAGCAATATTGCATCATATCTCAAAAATCTCAACACCAATCAGGCAATGCTGTTTAAACGTTGAGGAATCAATCATACCTCATCTTCTAGCGTGGACTCCATCCTCTTTTTTAACTCTTTCCAAGACTTCTCTTTTGATTTATTGCTTTTATCCATTTGTTTAAGTTCATCCCGTAAGTGAAGCTAATGAAAAAAAAAAAGACAAGAAAAGAAAACAAACAATGATCAAAGATTTGTTGCATTGAAACTGCATGTTACCTGGAGTCCGCTTCAAGCCCTTCAATCCGGCAAAAACAAATCACATGATTAGCCTGCCAACATTAACGAACTTGATAATTATCGTATTAGAAATCAGAATGTGCCTTTCTTTGTTTAATCGGCGACTTACAAAACCATAACAGAAACCGAGGGAGAGAAATACTAATAGGCTGTCAATGGAGCTCGTCAACGATTACTCTGGAAGCTTAATCTTGGAAATACAAAACTGACGAACTTTGTTTGTGTGCCTGGTAATCCATTTCTACCCAAATATTAGCCATGGATTCAAATCCCATAACAAGCAAACTCTGTTGAGTTTAAATACAAAGGTCGAATACGAGATGAATCGGAGCCACGAGCTTCAGTACACCGATCAGATGCTATAACCACTGAGCTACTGAGCAAGGTGAGTTTTTACTAGTTTGTGAGTGACATACATCCAGTGACTGTTGGAATCAGTAATGTCACAATCGTCTACTGCACTGGTAATAAAATCAAAGATGGTAAGTATAAAGCGTGACGATGTTGTAAGTAATGATAAGGTATTCGTTTCTGTAGAAAATTTGGTGCTGTGTCAGTCGGTGGGGGGGGGGGGGGGGGGGAGGGTGAAGCAATTCCATTTAAGTTGATAATCACATAAGGTAAATTGGCCACCGCAATGAGAGTCAGAATCGCCTTATAAGGAAGCAGGTAAACACCGTTCAATTTGTTACGAGCGTCAAACAACAGGGACAAATTTCTTGGTCCCTAACCGGACACAATACCTTGCCAAAATGTTTTTCAACGAGTATGAAGTTTTGTGAATAAAATCTTAATACCAGGTCTGTGGCAGACTCCACTGATTTCTCTGTTAGTTCCTTGATTATTCTCTGGTTTCCTAGAAATTGGCACGGCAAATGTACAAATTAATTGACAATACTTTTTAAAGAACTTTCAAAGAAAACAACAAACAGGCGAACTAAGTTCTGAAGTACCTATCTGTTCCTCTTCATAGTTCAGCAATTTTCTGTAAAGGGAGACAACATGCATCATATAGATTACTGTAACAGTACAAGGAATAACAGGGAGTACTGAAGTAAGGTTAAGTGCATTTCTTGCCTTTGCAGTGTTTCATTCGCTTTGCAAAGAGTCTCCTCTCTTTCCTTTGCAGCCTTGTAATCCTTACAAAATAAACAAAGTGACATTCTTACTATACAGCATCTATGGAGAATCAATTTTGCGGTTACCACGGACGAATAGTGACAGTTTTGTAGCATATTGCCTTTAAACTTGAAACTGTAAATGGAAGATTCATTCACCCAAAACGCATTGTCTTCCATTATAGCAACGAGCGCAATCTGTACGGTGTAGCACGAGAACACTTATTAATGGTCTTTGCTCAAAGTATCCTCTCTCCCCTGGAACCCACGCAAGTAACTATAAGGTTGATAAATTGACAAAAATAGCTGTCAATCTTTCTCTGAGTGGTTATAGTTTTAACACCATGGCTAGTATGTGCCCGAATCTCTTGAAGCCGCCTTGTCATGTCATTCTGACTTCTTGCTCCAACGTGACATAACTACCGCACGAGAAAAATGCAAATATGAGCTTACAAAGATCAAGACTGGCAAACAGAGTTCTTGCATTTATCCAAGCAAAGCTCATTAGTATCCATGGGATTTCTGACAAAAAATAACGCCGAAACCATGCACAATTATCAAAACGGTTTGGAGCAGTGTTCTGCTAACGGCATAAAACATCTTAAAGGTCACTCAAGCGGCTAGTGCTGCACCCTGCCCTTCATTTCAGCTCTAATCGCTCTGGAAATACAAGCAAAGAAATGTTCGGCCCTGTAACGTTACCTCGTTCAGTTTTTTAACTGTGTTTTCCCTTTGCTGTAGAGATGAAGTAAGTTGCAATTTGTTGTTTTGAAGCTGAACCTGATGGTGACAGAACGAAAGTTTCAAATACCGCAATAAAACTTTATTGGAACCTTCTGGGCATATTACCAAGTGCAAAATCCAGCCTGTCGTTTGTGACAGGGGTTTACAATGTCCAACAGCTCTCCATTTAAATGTCACACTCGTGCTTTATCAGTTACTTACAATCACTAGCAACTTGTTTTATTATTTTGATCCGTTCATTTTTAAGGTATGCAGAAGGCTAGAGGTCTGTGTATTGACTTTCACGGGGTAACAAATAAATATTGACTTGTCTCAACTCCGTTTGTACATTTTACCGTCTAAGTGAATGCAATCCTTATAAGATTTCTCCAACAGAAATTTTTGATCTTACTGCAAAGAGAAATTACGCAGACATGCTTCGTTTCAGTTCAACGCACCTGTAACTCTTGTAACTTCTCTTTTGTCCTTTGCAGCTCATTGGAAGCATTGATATAAACACTTTTCTGTCTTTCAAAACTATCTTTGTCATCTGAAAAAGAACAAAATAACCGAAATTATTTATCACTGTGTTTGTTTCAAATTTGTAACTTGATGCAGTATTTCTATTTTAACATAGTGAGAGCAACTGACAGAATAAGACTTAAGACGTTTGGAGATGGAGATGCTTTGAGACCCATCCCACTGAAGATTTGTACCATACATTTATAACGTTGCCAAGTGTTTGCTGTTCTTTGCCTACCACAAACAAATGACGAACAAGGCTCTCACCAAAACCAGTTGAAAGACCCACACCTGTTCTCAAGTAAGCATAATTGGCGTCTTTCTCCAGGTCATTAATAGCGACAAAACATTAGGATTGATAACAGTCTTAACCAAGTAGCGGTTTGTTCAAATTGCCTTCTTTTGTGCGCAAGATTTTCTTTGCAATAAAACTATCTGAACATACAGTTTGTTAATGTACCTTGTAACTGTTTCTCTTTGAGCTCTAGATTTTGTCTTCTTTCACGGAATTCTTCATCATATTTTAGTCTGTGCCTGTGAATATAATAAACAAACAACAACGTCGCAAACAACGTCGGTTACACAGTTTTCTTACAAATTCAAATACAACTGTTCGCATGGTGTTATCAAGGTGTAACTGAGGTGTTCAGGTATGGTGGGGTGCACCTCACGCTGTATTGCTGAAGTCAAACCTTTTTTCCTTTTTTCAGTTTTCATTTCTCATTTGACATTCGTTTTTTATTCACATCATAAAAAACCTTCCATTTTTTGGTCACCTTTTTACTTCTTCCTCAAGTCGCCTTCCTCAATGAGCCATCGCAAACAACGTCGGTTACACAGTTTTCTTACAAATTCAAGTACAACTGTTCGCATGGTGTTATCAAGGTGTAACTGAGGTGTTCAGGTATGGTGGGGTGCACCTCACGCTGTATTGCTGAAGTCAAAACTTTTTTTCCTTTTTTCAGTTTTCATTTCTCATTTGACATTCGTTGTTTATTCACATCATAAAAAACCTTCCATTTTTTGGTCACCTTTTTACTTCTTCCTCAAGTCGCCTGTGATAGCTAGCCTCTGCATCTTCTAGAAGAGATTTCTTTATTTTCAGTTCCTGCGATAAAACATTGATCCTCTCTTCCTCAAGTTGTAAACTCCTGTGGCGTATCAGATCAGAAAAACGTGTTTGTTATATTCAAGACTACACAACATAAAATAGTTTAACAATATGGCATGACTAAGACACTTTCGCAATTTGAACCCTTCGTTGTATTTGCTAACGCCTTGTTCAGTCATATGACCACAATTTATTAAAAAAGGAGACACGGATTTCACTGTTAGAGCAGCTAAGAGGATGTCAGATGAAGTGGCTGGAAAAACAAACTCAGAAAATCAATAAATTACTAAAAAAAGAAATAATCAAACGTGCTCACAAACGCCATACAGCAGGTATGTGAGAGTGTTTCATCAGGATATCCTAATACCGAGAAGTGGGTTGAAAAAACGAGGAGCAACCGAGTTTTTTTAACCGACTTCGAGGTGTTTGGACACCTGATGAAACACTCTCTCGAGTTTTTGATATGGCTTCTCAAACCATTCATAATTTTTGGAGAAATTCGAAGCAAAAGTTTGCAAAATTTTATGCTAATTAGGATCCGGTGTCCAAACCACCGTGACGGTAGTGATTTCCTTTGTTTTCTCTTCATGAACTAATGAGTTTGAGGAGTATCAATTCATGCTGTGCAAGAATTCCAGAAGAAGGGCACGTCTCACCGAACATGTTTTAGAGTGGGTTGCAAAATGGATTTTGAAGGCATTAGCCGGAATTCGGAATTTAAGTTTTCTGAAAAGGCTGGAAATGCCTCTAGATCAACCTATCAACATGGTAACATCGAATTCATACTGATGACAGACTCGGTGGAAAATTGAGGTTCAATACCGCTTGAGACACCACGAAAATCATCCACTATCCACTATGGAAACGGCCACAAAACCGGCAAGGTAGGAATTGATGCGCTCAAAGCTCAAACTCAATTAGTTTAAACACGGATAAGCTAGCCTGTAAAAGGTATGAACGATAAGGAAATTTATTATACATTATGACCAGATGGGATGATGGGATGATGTCCTGTTTAGGGAAGTTTGGGTATGGTCAGGTTGCTGAACAGCTTATTCGAGTTATTGTTAGCAACAAAACTGATGTTTCTGTAGCTGTAATTTTTGACTGAGCTTTGTCTCGGAAGAGGATGCTTCGTTGTTTACTTTCTTAGTGGTGTGGCGTCAGAGCTTTTTGGTGTTGAACCACCAATCAGTTCTGACTCTTTGTTCACTGAGATAACAGGCCACATGTAGTTCTCAAACACATTTTGCTTGATTCAAGAAGAAGTAGACGTAAGTGAAATGGAATACAATTAAATCTCCAGGTAACCTTTCCTGATGATCTGTGAAAAATAAAAGGAAATCGAGGGATATTGGGTTTACAATAGAGAGAAAAAAATCAAAGCTACAATTTGTTTTTGATCCTTTGATCATCTGCCTCATGATTCCAATTCAGAGAGCTCTGTCAAAAGGAACAAACGTTATCAAATTAAACACTGACTGCACTATGAATGGCAATACCCAGCAGGCCTAACCAGTAAAGATTGTCCAACATTTCATAAAAGGGACTCCTTACTTCGCTTTCATTTGCTGGTTCAATTCAAATTCTGATTCACGTTCCTTAAGAGACAACATATCTTGCAGGAGTTTCTGTCGCTGAACATACGCCTCTTCCTCCTGTAGCTGTACAAAAATGGTGATTGAAAGAGCAACAGAAAAAGCAATGAGCAACAAGGAATATTTTAAAACGTAACGAATATAATTATGAAAGCCACACAATTTCTAGGAACTGCAGTTTTAAATATGTGGTGATTGCAATGATCTTCGCAGTGTGTAAGCAATTTAAGCGACTGCTTTTTTAGACAGAAAAAGAAAAAAGATTTTCAAAGCTGCAACGGGAATCGAAGCCATGACCTCCGTGATACCAGTGCATTGCTTTCCCATATAGAAGGTGAGTGCGGGAAAGATTGATGGTCTATGAAATGACTGACCTGTTTTTGGTCACCTAGAAGCTGCAGTTTGTCTTTTTCACTGGCCTTCAACCTTTCTGCTTTCAGCGCAAACTCTTCTTCAAGCTGCAACAAGTCAGTGGTTCAAAAGCTGACAAAGTAATGGCTGAGTCTCACATTTGCATTAACTGGATCCAAAGTGTATAAAAATGTTACATCTTTGAAAAAATAGCTGCCACAGTGGTAAGTTTGTGGAGAGGGTGTGCTATAAAATCAATAAAGCCATATGTTTCCAAAATTCAAGCACCATTTGACTGCCAGAAACGAGTCTTAAAGTAAGTCTCCATAGCAGCAAGAAGTTATTGCTGCAGTTACAACCCTCCTAGATAGAAGCCCATTCCCTATCTTCAAACTCTTCTTTACATGAAGAAAGCCCAATTAAGGTTCACTGTTGAACACAGACTTTGCTTGCAAAACATTTTTCATAAGTCTGTAGTCCTTGTAACGTTTTCTTGGTGTCCTCAACCTTTCTACTTAGCTTAAATCATCATGCATGATCTGAAGTCTCTCCGTTAACTGAGGGAAGTAGGGATGGCGCATTAGTAAAAGCGTTCGCCTCCCACCAAGATGACCTGGGTCTTAATCCTGGGCTCAGGGCGTAAAAGTTTGTTGTTGGTTCTTGTCCTTACTCTGAGGGTCCTTCGCCAGATTTTCCAGTTTTTCTCCTAATATTTTTACATTGCTATTCAATCTGGCCAAAGCCCACAGGTTTATCAGTCACAGGACCGCCATTGTTAATGGAAGTCAATTTTCCCCTGTACAACAGTTACCTACCTGTTTTCTAATGTTTTGGACTTCTCTTTGATGCTTTTCTTTCTCTTCAAGTCTCACTCGGGCTATTTCTGTAGCCTTTAAGTATGAGAGCTATTAAATACATAATTGCCCTCCGTTAAATGTCAAAGAATAGTAATTTTAGCAAAATAATAATTACGCCATCCCAATAAAATGTTTGGTTTCTCATCGCCCGAAAGTTTCTGGTTTCATTGCCTACTCTCTTTTTCAGGTATTTCCAAGTTTAATACACTTTGTACACATCCTATATAGTGAATCTGACGTTTAATACACTTTGTACACATCCTATATAGTGAATCTGACGTTTAATACACTTTGTACACATCCTATATAGTGAGTCTGACGTTTAATACACGTTGTACACATCCTATATAGTGAGTCTGACGTTTAATACACTTTGTACACATCCTATATAGTGAGTCTGATGTTTAATACACTTTGTACACATCCTATATAGTGAGTCTGACGTTTAATACACTTTGTACACATCCTATATAGTGAGTCTGACGTTTAATACACTTTGTACACATCCTATATAGTGAGTCTGATGTTTAATACACTTTGTACACATCCTATATAGTGAGTCTGATGTTTAATCAGCCCTAATATAACGACTTCTTAGAACACAATTTAGAGTAATAGTGGCTTGTTACAAAATGGCAGTCACAGGGAAATACTTCTTTATTAATTTGTGAATGTAATTTCTTTTTCCGCAGCCTTACTTTTATTTCTGACCAACCCACATTTTATGAGATAGGGGGCGAACGGAAACAAAACACTTTATTGGGATGACCTTAAAGAACATGAAAAAAACTTACAGACGGGTATTAATTTCATACAAACACAGCACAAGGATTGAGGTGGATAACAACATTATGAATTACATATTATTTGAATAAAATATGAAGAATTTAGTTTCCTTAAATAGGGAGCCCCTGGAAGCATGCGTGCCTCCCTGCATGACAGTGAAGAAAATCACCCCTGGCCAGTAAATGGTTCAAATGTATTTTCATTTTGTCCTTTTTTCAGCAGAAATGTTTCTATTTCTTATAACTATTTGGCAGAAATGTTTCTCCCTTTTCATAATCTGGGAGTTAAAAATATGATGGAACAATAGCCCTTTTCACAGTTAACTTTTCTCATTTGCATTACAATGTTTTTGAATGTGAATGTGAGGCAATTTCGGGCTAAAAGAGCAAAATTGCCCGAAATTGCCTCACATCCATGTTCAAAAACAGTGTAATGCAAATGAGAAAAGGTAACTGTGAAAAGGGCTATTCTTGTTGTACAGGATTTTATGGCCAATTCAGCCCTTTGTTGGCTCTAAACACACTTGTATACAGCTTGATTCTGTTCAATAATAATACTGAATAGCCTCAGTTAATACCTCTTCGCCTAGCATTTTGTTCTTTTTCTGCTCCCATTGTTGCTGTAATTCCACCAAACGGTTTTCCATCTGAGAACTCCACTTCTGGTTTTCTGTTTGTAGATTTTTTATGTATTGCTTTTCAACACTTTGAAGTTTGTCTTCTGATAAGAGCAAATAAGAACCTTCAGATAAAACTCCTTCTATAATGAAGTGAAAAAATATTATATATTTTTAATTTATAAGAACTTTTAAGCTGGACTGATGAATAATTTGCAAGCAAGGAGCAGCAGAGAACTGTGCTAAAATTAACTCTCTTCCTTGCTGCACCCAGCCACTACACAAACAAATTTCACTTTCACCTCTGCTAGCATTAAAAAAAAAGACACAAAAGATTATTAGAAATTCTTTATTACGTTAAAGAAGGTGGTTAAGTCTACTTTAGAAAGTTTCATTTTGAGAATTTCAAAATTTTATACAAGGTTTAAAGCCAACTTACAGATCTTCCAATGTAATAGTAATTAAAATTAACAAGCTGATGAAGGGACAAAAGTGGTCAGCCTGAGGAGACATTCATTTTGCCAAAAGCATTCTATTCTGCAGTGAGCGTTTAAGACAAGAAACAACTGCAGCAATCGTTCAGCAGTAAAACAGCAAGAAGCCAGACAATGTCAGCACTTCTGATTAATCCTACAAGTGGTATTGTGTATTCTCAGTAATAGAATTTTTGATCAATGTAGCTCTCCACTCATAATTACTTGAAAATTGCATCTGACCTCAATGATGAGGAAATGCTGTTTCCTCAGGCAAATCCTGACTTACCTACTGAAGACTGTCTGAAGGATGTTTGAATTGCTTTTGAAGTCTTTTCACTACTATGTGATGAAACCAGATGACTCAATAATTCTGTCAGCAAACCTGCACAGAAAATAAAAAGAGCAGACTGAAATATGGTTCTTACATTTGGTCAATAAAAATACAAGTAGAGTGTAAAACATCATTCTTTGCAGTGGATCCTGGGCTGATTACTCTGTCTTACATAGGTCTATAATTTATAATGTCCCAACAGACAGGTTATCAAAACATATTAATTTTACTTGTCTTTCTATTCTGCTGTGCAAGTTGATGTCAGAGGGCAATGGGTGAAATTTACTATAAACAATAATGTATATTTTTGCAATGTAAGTATTAAATGATAATGGTAAGCTGTAGCCACAGTAAAGAAAGTCACATGCTGAAGTTTCTTTTGGTTTAGCTCTTCGTCAGAGTGGATATAGTCAACTTAGTTTATTTCAAATTGGTTCAAACTAATTCTAGTATCACTGTGAAAAGCCAAAAATGACTCATTTATTTCTAGGAATCCTTAAAGTGTTGGACTAATTGTATTAAAGTGTTAGAAATTATTATCAATATGAGGTACACTTGTAAGTGTCTTTAGCTATACACGAAAAGAATAGAATTTTCTTGCTTTAAAAAGTTAATGCTAATTTTTTCAAGTTCTGTCCTTTTCCCCTGACAGGGGAATTGCAACACACAAGCATGGAGGGAATGGTGCTGGAATGAACTGAAAGCCCATTCCCTTATTCTGCAACATTCTGTTTCATAGCATAGTTCATCACATTCTGGGTCATTCCAGTTCATTGTAGTAACAGTCCTGATCATTCCTGGCCAGTTCAGACAGTTCCTGTGTTTAGTAATGTTCCCTCCCCCAACCCCGCCAGTCAAAGGAACCAGATTCCACCTCTTCCTTGAAAGCAAAAGATTTCTGTTTACTGTATACTTTAAAGGGACAGTGTATTCTGTCTGATATGTAGTGTTTTCTTAAGAAAAACTGGTCGTAAGTAATAAAAACAGGGAAAAATCAGAAGTCTCATCAGAATGTCTATTTTGATTTCTGTACATCATGGTACGAAAATATCAAATTTACCAAACTGCAATCCATTTCCATCCCTGTTATCTTGGTCTTTATCCCCAAAATAGTTGTTCTGTTTGTTCTGCAAAATCTTTCTATCCAATTTTGTTGTACATTTGGTGACATTTGGCAACATAACATGGAAGTAAGGTAACTATGCACAATTTCAATATTTTGGTGGGGTACTGTTCCCTTAATTTTCTCAAAGTCAGATGATTAACTAACAATCAAATGCTATTAGACTTTGGAATCATTTGTTAAAATTTGTACAAACCTTTTGATGACCTGTTTCTGTCAACAAGCATTTCCTGTAATAAACAAAATACCATAAAAACCATAGAATGAAGGAACTCAATGAACTTTCATGGGTGCTCTTCCATAAAAGAAAGAAAAAAGAACAAATAAAGGAAGGAAGGAAGGAAGGAAAGAAGGAAGGAAGGAAGGAAGGAAGGAAGGAAGGAAGGAAGGAAGGAAGGGAGGGAGGGAGGAAGGAAGGAAGGAAGGAGGGAGGGAGGGAGGGAGGGAGGAAAGTAAGCAAGGTAGAAAGCAAGGACGTTTTTTGGTTAAATGAAATTTATTTTGCTTTGAATGAGAGACAGTGTAAATACTTTCCATCCTTTAACTAACTGATTAGTCAACACTTTTGACAAGGTTATTTGCTTGCACTTTGAGGGATATTAATTATTAATTATTAATAATTTTTGACTAATTGCATCACACCAGTTTGCATTCACTTGAGCGTACCATTTGTTTGTAGAGCTGAGAACCTGCCGTAATCTTCAGTATCAGGAGAACATCTTTCACTGTAAGTAGCTGATTAAAATGCAAACAAGATACATAACGTATTCATAGTAAATAGTGCATGAATTTGATTATCATTATATTATAACATCAAGAAAACTTTTTATTGTAATAGAATCCCAAACGGTTTAGATGTCTGACTTCATCCTCCTTTGTTCTTAAAGAGGGAGGAATCACGGACCTTAGACCTGCCCACACTAACAATTTACAACGTATATACAAATCTCTCCAAGTGGACTCCAAGGACTCTAAGTTATTCTGCTGGAGTTTGAGTTGACTTATTGAAATTAACTTTTTTTCAAAAAACTGTTCATAAAAAAATGGTTTTCCATTTATTCTAATGTTTTTATTGTTCCAAATAATAAAAGTTTTTCCGTCCTGTTCAGAGAAGGAATTCCTAAATTCCTGTTACTTTAGCCAAAAGCAGAGAATATTACAAATTGCTCATTCAACTTAAGGCCACTCTACCAAAGAGTGCAGTTAAGTTGCAAGATAAATATGATATTGATTCTATTAATTTACCAAAACTTTATCGTCTGTCACAAACTGTTTGTCTTGAAACTTATTTAAGAGATTTTCAGTTCAAAATACTTAATTACATAACATGTACTAATATTCTTCTTAAGAAAATGGGCAAAGTTGATTCTGATTTGTGTAGTTTTTGTAACATAGATAGGGAATATACAGAACATTTATTCTATCATTGCCCTTTCTCATTGTTGTTTTGGAGAGACTTCGAGGGTTTTTGGAGTATAAATACGAACGAGGTAATAAATTTGTCTGTTCAAGACATAATCATTGGTATTTTCAATGAGGACTGTGAATTCTTAAATTATTGTATCTTAGTTGGAAAATCTACTATCTTTCAATGCCGAAGAAATAATATTAAGCCCAGTATACAGTTATTCAAAGTTTATTTAAATCAAAAACACTCCATAGAATTATTTACTGCTCAAAAAAAAAAAACAAACAAAAGTCTAGATACGTTTAAAAAGAAATGGAAATTCAAGCCTCTAACCTAAAAGTTCTCAATGACCATTTGTAACCCGTAGTCATGTAATGATGTGATTATATATTTAGAATTGCCCTGACACTAACTTTTTCACAAAATTCTTTAAGACCTAATTTTTGTCTGTGTTGTGTGTGTGTATGCCTAGCATAATAACTGTCATTAATAAAAATTGTACAGAGTAGAATTATATTAAATAAAAGAAAAAAATGTATTTGATTATAATAGAAAGTAAAACAACAGTTTTTAAAAAAGAGGGCACTGTTTACCTTGTTTTCCTGTAAGCCACTCTCTGGTAGGAAGACAGATAATGAATATTCATATTTACACCTCTTCAAATGGTCAGCAACCAGGCTGTTGGCTGCAAGCTCAAACAAGTTATCTGGAACTGCTGATTGGTCATGCTCAGCTGTCAACCCAGCCTGACCTGCAGTCTCCTGAAGTTCTGCTATGAGACGATTTCTAAGCTGAGACTTCAAAATAATAAAAAAAAAAAAAAGAGTTCTTACTATAGCAAGTAGCTCAGCTTAGCATTTGTTCTGTTTAAAAAAACATCATTCTGCATCATTTCCCTTTTTTTGGTCCAGGGGGTGGCAAAGGACCTGCATGGCACAGTGCTACCCATACTTATGTACCAGTCAAATCAAAGCTTCAACATCCACCCCCAGGGCAACCTCCCGGAGCATTTGAACTTTTGAAGATTGGCTTGTTTAAATTCCCTCCACTCGGGGCAAAAAAGCCGTTCAAATGCCCCTCCAATTAGTTCTGAAATACCTCTCCTCAGAGACAAATTTTGCCTTCAATCAAACACTGTTCACATTTTTCAGAGAGACATGTGCCATGATGACACCTTCAGACTCCTTTTGAAGTCCCTTTTGAAGTCCCTTTTGAAAGAGTTATTCACTAACAAAGGCGAAATTCTATCTTGTAAATCCATCAAAGCTTGCAAAAAACAAAAAAAATTCACAGGAGTATTATGCCAGAACAAGAGATAAATCCGGTTCAAATTCCCCACCCTTCCAAGGAAACGTTCAAATTCCCCCCTTCCCGGGCATAATGCACAGTCAAATGCCCAGGGGGTGGATGTTTATCCTTCAATTTGACCGGTACATAATAAATAGGTTGAGCTATCCCCCCTCCCATGGACTTTGGCCTAAAATATGTACCCACGTTTTAATACTGTGATCCCAAAATTTATTCTGTAATGGCAAGTTTCATTCTTGGCTGCACTTCCCCACATTTTTGACTCTTACACTGGCTTACAGAAACTCATAACTAAAAAGATGCAAATTATGGCTGCCTGTGTTCAACACTCAAAACTGTAGTCCCAAGCGCTGGAAAAGGTTCGTGTTTGGTGTACATTTGAAATCTAAATTAAATTCCACAAAATTAATATCTAGTGTTTGCGCATGTGGCGCTAGGTATACTAAAATCACTGACACTCTGCTCAATGCAGCAGAAAAAATAATAACGTTTGGGATATAGTCAGTAACAGGCTGCAGTCCCAAAAAAAGCACGTCACTCTTTCTGATCTCCAGAGGTTGCCATCTCTGCTCTGCTTGGGGAAGGGGAATGAACCCCTGTGTGTCGAGAAATTGGCTGTTGAAATTGACTGTTTAGCAGTGATGATGATGGAAAGAAGACAACAGTCGGTTTAGCTCACAAAAGTGAACAGTGCAATTTCGAAGAAAAGGGACTTCGGTTTTGTAGTTGGTGTATGAGAATATTTGAGATGAGAGGATCACTGGGGATAATTACAGTCACTGCCGAAATGTTGAAACACCATCTGCTGAGCAGTGTCTACCTCCCTCCCCCACCTTTGCAATGTTGTTTCAAAACAAATGAAAACCAAAAGAAAACTGGTGCGTTTTGGTGTGACTCAACACTGAACAAAGGGAAAGGGGAAGGGTGTTTCATCTTCTTGTGGCAGTGATTGTAGCTATACCCCGGCCCGTGAGCCATGCTGACTTACAACTTAGCCAATGTCGGAAATTAGGTCAAAATTAGTTTATGGATTATAAACACGAACCCTTAGAAGGAGTTTAAAGCTTCAGCCTACCTTCAGGGCTTCTAACACACCACGACTTCGAAAAGTTTGAAAAAGACTTTTCCTGAACTCTTCGGGCGACAATTCCGCCATGTTGTTGAGAAATTTCAAAGATGGCGGCATCCACCGTTTACTAATTTCCAGTTCGTGCGCAACAATAACTGGGATTCCTGTTCTCTTTATATATGCACAGGCTCCGCACGGGTTATCTTGTTTCATGTTAGAAAAAGAAAACCGCCTCATCTCGGCTTAATACATTGACGATTGTGCTGTGTAGCCCTTTTATTGTAATTATGCCCTTTTTCCCTTACCCCAAAAGAACACCCCCCAGTGCTGCCCTGCCTGGGCTCTGTTTACTGGGCTTCAATAAGACACATCAAATGATTGGACTAATATGGCTATGGGCAAAGGCCCATAGCCACTTTTATTTAAACATCAAATTTCCTTAACAATCTTTCATAAGTAGTTTGGCCCAGTAAAGGTGTGGGCACTAAAATCGCAAACGCTAAATTATACTTCAAAGGAAAAACGTGGATAGGACCTGGGGAGGAGGAGGGAGTATGAAAACACGTCTTGTACCGCAGATAAACATGGACACAATGACAAGCACATGGCTTGGTAGGTCACGTGATCTACGCGAAACCCTTATAGGGGGTCTAATGCATTGTGCTAAGTAACCCTCCTGCCGGTCCCTGGCTTTCTCCAA
This sequence comes from Siderastrea siderea, assembly GCA_964030785.1. Taxonomy (NCBI): domain Eukaryota; kingdom Metazoa; phylum Cnidaria; class Anthozoa; order Scleractinia; family Rhizangiidae; genus Siderastrea; species Siderastrea siderea. The sequence goes on along the minus strand of OZ034972.1, from coordinate 18,728,726 downwards.
ATTAATCAATACGCAATCAGAGAAAAAGCGGCATAAAAATCCTATTTCCAGGGAAATATTTTATTTATGCCCTTTTTCCCTTACCCCAAAAGAACACCCCCCAGTGCTGCCTTGCCTGAGCTCAGTTTACTGGGCTTCAATAAAACACATCAAATGATTGGACAAATATGGCTATGGGCAAAGGCCCATAGCCGCTTTTATTTAAACATCAAATTTCCTTAACAATCTTTCATAAGTAGTTTGGCCCAGTAAAGGTGTGGGCACTAAAATCGCCAAAAGCATATGGTAACATATGCTGCCCCACCCCAGGCAAGAGCAGCACAACAAACAAGGCACCCTCAAGGCTGATAGCCAAGATAAAAATTTAACCGATAAGGCAACAGCCGCCCATGCAAACTGAAGCCACATGGTTGAAAAAGTAACAGAGAACTTAATGAGAATCTTATAGCAATGCCTCAATAAGAATAAGAATAATTGAATCCTAATGCCTTAAACTGGAAGCAGCAAAAATGAAACTAATCCTAAACATTGGTACTGATTGATCGAGTGGCCAACAAGGTGGGATACAGTCGCCCATGCAAACTGCACCCACACTGGTGCCCCAAATAAAAATAGACAAACGTTTTCAATTTGCACTTATGACTCAAAAGAAGCCTAGAGAAGCAGCCGCCCATGCTAACTGCACTCACCAAGACATCATTATTAAAGCTACGCTAATCGAAACCAATCCATACAATCTAAAGCGACACTGCGGGACAGTCACTCATGCTAACTTAACCTGGTATGCCACCTCTGACTGGAATTATACCCGATTAAATATGTACATGCACCTAGGCCAACAAATTACATGAGGGGCAACAAGTTGGGACAGCCGCCCCTGCTAACTTAGCCCGCCCTGTTGCCCCCTACATGACTAAAAAAGAAATTAAATTGCTGTAAAACTTGCTCATGTTAACCCTACGTACGTGTACCCAGGCCAACAGTACATGAGGGGCAACAAGGTGGGACAGCCGCCCATGCTAACTTAACCCGCCCTGTTGCCCCCTACATGTCTGAAAAAGAAATTAAATTACTACCCCACTTGCTCATATTGACCCCATATACATGCACCCAGGCCAACAAAGTACATGAGGGGCAACAAGGTAGGACAGCCGCCCATGCCAGCTTAACACCCCCTGATGCCCCCTACATGAAGTTAACTTATTCTACAACATGCTAATGGTAGCCTAGAGAAGCAGCCGCCCATGCTAACTGCAGGCAATAAGTACGTGATAAAATTAAGTATTAGCCCTTTAGGAAACGAGGCTAGGTACCCTTATATATCTCTGGAAAGCGTTTGATTTCCAACGACCTAACGCACGAATTTGAGCATCAGACCAACCTCGATCTGCTGCATGGCCCTTATAACGGGAAGGAGCCAGGCCGCAAAGCTGAACAGCTGCTGAAAGGCGTTGAGAAAAATTGGATCGAGAAACAGGCAACCCATCCACTGTAATAAAAAAAGGGCCTGGTCCAGAGCCTCGCAAAGCTAAAAACTTGGACAATAAATCAACCGGACAAGAATGGGGGTGACGGGAAACCACCACTGAAAAGGGGCGCTCATTATAACTATGTTTAAAATTTCCAAATGTCACCTTAACTGCGGTCAATTCACCAGCAGCATTCAACAATTTGGTGAGCTGATAAAGTTGGAGAGGAGAAGGAGCGCCTTGCTTAGAAACTGAGGTAATTTCTCCCATGCGTAAAGAGGCATAAAAAGCCAGTGAGCACATAGCTTGAAATTGAATTATTTGATATGCTGAACCTTCAAGAGAAGATGCGACAGCAACAAGTCTGTCTAGTATAGGAAGTGTAAAGGGAAGACGAGAATCCAGGCGAAAGCCCACTTTCCCATACCCCTTAAGCATTTGAGAGACATAAAAAACTTTGGAGGGGTCAGAAAGGCCCATTAGCTTATGACAATAGCCAAGTGCTGAGATATAAGTATTCACAGTGGATGGGGCATAACTAGAATTATACAAATAAGCTATAAACAGGGCCATGACAGATGGTGAGATAGGAAGTGCCAAAAAGGGGTGTTGAAATACTGAATTATAGAACTGATGAAAAAGTTTCCAAGCACGCTGATATGTGGGAATAGACGAGGGCTGAAGACTTGAATGCAGCAGAAACGAAGCTATCGATGCCAATTGAGTGGCTGTAGATGGTGAGGGATCTCTGTGGGGAATGGATGCATGTGAGCTGGTGGCAGCTGCCTGATTGTCTGCAATTGCAACCGAGACAACGAATCAGCTAATTTGTTGTGTAAACCCGGAATATGCTTAGCTTTGAAGTGCACATTGTGACGCAACTGACACCAGCACCAGTTCACGTACAAAGAACATCAAGTCTCTATCCCGACAAGACTGTCTATTAATAACATGTACTAACGCCTCATTGTCGGTAAAGAACAAAACTCGGCGATTTTTCATCTCATGTCCCCACAGGTGCAAGCTTAGCACAATAGGATAAAATTCTAAATATGCAATATTACGATGCTGCCAGCTATCAGGCCATTCCCCATAACAACAATTTCTACCAAAAACAGCACCAAAACTAAGGGTGTTAGAAGCATCGGTATACAGCTGGAGTTGATGGGAATCATGCCAATCCTCCGAGAGAAAAAATGAACGACCATTAAAACCCGAAAGAAATTTTTGCCAAACTAACAAATCTGCTTTCACCTCCCTAGACAACCTAATTAGGAAGTGAGGGCGATTAACACCAAGTGTAAGGTCAATCAAACGGCGTAAAAAGGCCCGACCAGGAACAACAACCGAACAGGCAAAATTCAGTAATCCTGTTAAGTACTGAATCTCCTGCAGGCTGACCTTACGGTGCCTAACAAATGCAGAAATAAGGGCTTGACACTTATGTAACTTTTCTTGTGGCAACCGGGCCTCCGTAGGAGAAATTATTAAGAAATCATCCAACAAGTGTAAAATGTGAGTAATGTGCAACTTATTCTGAGCAATCCATTCAATCGTGGCTGAAAATGTCTCAAAAGTTTTACAGGAGCTCGAGCAACCCATAGGCATACACCGGTCATAATAATATAATCCTTGCCAACATATTCCAAGGAGATTCTCCTTCAACTTTCTTGGGGACTAAACCCAGAGGGGATACGTGAAACACTGGAAAAGGTGGCGAAGAAAAAGGACCGGCAAGCCTTATTGTAATTATGACAAAATATTTATTATGACCAATAAACTTTGAACTTTGAACTTTTGAACGACTTTCCTGTATGCTTCTGTATACTCAAATAAACAATAAACCATCTGAAAGCAATGGTCACACGACACAACTCCGCGGTATGGGCAGTACCTTACGCATATGCACAGCCATATCACCCGGGCAGTGGCAGCCATGGACAGCTGTTTCGTCCTAGTTAGGACTCATCAGCATGGCATAGCCAGGCGTAAGGGTCTCACAGAAGATCATCGACCCAGCCGTTTACTGCCGAGGCGAGTGAGACCCTTACGCCTGGCTATGCCATGCTGATGAGTCCTAACTAGGACGAAACAGCTGTCCATGGCTGCCACTGCCTGGGTGATATGGCTGTGCACATGCGTAAGGTACTGCCCATACCGCGGAGTTGTGTCGTGTGACCATTGCTTTCAGATGGTTTAAATAAACAATCTCTCCCACCTGGAATCGACAACTCCCCCACCCCCCCCCCCCCCCAAAAAAAAACATACACACAACAAAATAACTGCCCCCTGCATGTAACAGAATGATAGACAGGGAGTTAACTTCAAACACCCTATTATAATGCCTTGCTGCTGTTCTAATTGGACAAATGACAGCACCTGTTAAATTAACACCCCCATTGAAGAAAATAATGTCCCCTCTATTAAAAGAAATTTTGGTTTGGAAATCAATACTTAACACTTGGGACTTTTGATAATTATAGCAATACTGTATATTTCACTGAATAATGTCTTGAAAGCCAAGAAATAGAGGTGCAACTTTTTTCTTATGCATAATTTTCTTCCCATGATGCGATCAAAAAACATCCAAGGGCACCAAACATTTCTCTTGCACAGTTTTCTGAACTGTTGCTCATGGCCTAAACGTATAGAGACACCAAGAGCTCATGCATGGAAGGACTCTAGCATTAAAATATGGAAAGTACAGGTAAATAAATGGTTTGCTGGTTAGAAAGTTACTGCCACTGTTGCTCGCTTTTTGCAGAAGGGTTTTGAATGAAACCTAAGACACAAATAACCAAATATTGACTCAAGTTTAATGACAATTGTGGCAACCTTTGGAAGTATTTACATTGCTACACAATATATTAAATAGCTCTCCGCACCTGTGTACACACTATGTTACATTATTTTAAAGTAATGAAGGCTAGCTCTGGCAAAATGATAATACTATTGATTAATTTAAGGGCACTACACATACCAACAGTTTACTGAAGACTGCGTGAAACAAATCTACCTATTACAGACTTTTTTCTCATAAGGATCAATAAAGAAACAACTTTCTTTTTTCACAACATCACATTTGTGCAATTAAAAAACTGCAAAAACAAGAAATGTTGCAAAAATTTTCTGTCATAATAGTAATAATAATCTATTGCTTATAATGTGCAAATTTACATGTAAAACACGAAATGAAATCTCGCATCTAAAAATCTAACTAGACCTTACAATGATATTACAAAAATCCAATCCTAAAAACAGAACTAATGAAATAACTTCACACACTATTGTCTGAAAGGAAACTAAAATTATGGAAAAATGTCATACAAAGAGGCAACAGCAATTGTTAGATGTACTTTAAAGCAACCTACATACATGAAGTCTCCGAGTTTCAAATGTTTATCAGTAAAAGTACCACACATCAAATATCCTTGGTGATTTTCCTTCAGTTTACATTCTTGTGTTTTTTCAGTCATTTGGGTTGGGCTGTAGAGCCATCTAAGCCAATATGGTTTATATGCAACACCAAAAGCAATCTTGCTAGCTTCGCAGTGATCGAAAGACAAATTCTAGCTTCACTACTCTAAAGAATGCAATGTTATATTATTTTATTTAAAACTGTTGTATTCCAACTTGATGTATTGATAAAAATACTGAATTTGGTCTAATGGTTAAATTAAAAACTGGACAAAAAATCAAGAATATCTTTTGAAGTTTTAATTTTTCAAAAGCTGTCTAAGAACTTTATAAGTTCACTCTCTCATAAACAAAAAGAGATTTGCTTTCTCAAAGAACATATTTTGCATCTTTGATGCACGACACTACCTTTTGAGCAAATTTTAACAATGGAAACTAAATAGTAGAAACAACCTGGCACATGAATATTTTTACAAGGGTAACCAAACATATGCACCTAACAGACTTCATTTCATTCAGCATCACATGAGTTTTCACAGGATCTCAACCAAAGAAAAGCCATCAAATATTTTTCGAATTCTGATTGAATTCCGAGGCCAAAGATCAGAGGCCAAATGATGGACAGTTTCCTGCAGCTAAAGAAAGGTCACTCCCCACGAATATGAATTCTTAGGGACTAAGGATTTAAAAGACAAGGCCTTAAAAAACTGGTGACATTAAGTCCAACTGTGCTGCAAAACGCCCATTTATAAGTTGTCTAATGCGTGAACAGGTGTCAGACCACAAAAGGAATTACGAACCCACAACATGCAACATAATTGAAATTTTTCTTTCACCTATTTCAAATCTTTAACTGGCTTAGAGTTTTGCTTTCTTTAAATTTGGTCTTTTCTTGGCTGAATCCCACTGGAATTAGAAATAACTTTAACTGATTTTCTTTGATTGCCATATGCAAAACCAGGACTTGAATGAAATGTGTGATTGGTAACTCCAGCAAGATGGTGGAGGTACTTACAGATACAAACACAAAAAAGAGTTTCAAAGAATTTAAATGTTTATGAGTACTTCTGCATTCTCATAAGTCTTTTAAATGATAAAACACAAATCAATTTCTTTTTTATACATGTAAAATAAATGGAATGCAAGGCCATGTACAGCACTGTATGACCAAACAAAGCACATACTATGAGAAAACAATTTTTAAAAGCATTAAATAACTAGCATAATTTATGTTGGCAAGTGCCATCATACACACATCTTCAAAATGTTTCACTTTTGAGTCTCCAGTATACAAAAATCAATCTACCCTGGATACAAAATCAATTATTACAAGTAAGCCATACAATTGAACTTGGTGTAAGTACTCAAGTCAGCAGGGTAATAGCTAAAACTGGTGTGACATTCCACAGCTCACAGAAATCATTAACAAACAGGAAAATTGATGAACCTATCAACTCTTCTCAGCAAACAAGCAAAGGTTGTAACTCAGATTATTTTGGTAGCTGGAGATCACTGGGTCTAGTAACACCCAAGCTTTTTCTTCTTCTCCTTTTTTTTCCACGTGCAAGTCGTCCTGGCCTCCCAATTTTTGCTAGGCCAAACAAACTTCCACTTTAATATTTAACACTGTGTGGGCTTGTGTCTTGAGTGTCCCTAACAATTTTTTACCCTGGGGAGTTGGGTAGGATATGATGACCGGGTATAATACCGCTAGGGCTTTTCTTGTTTAACATGAGCTACAAACACTCAAACAGAAACAACAACCCACTTGCTATCAGATCAACCACTCACTACCAACTTGGAACTGATTTTTAAATGAACAAAAATTCTGGTGTTTCAACACAGTACTGTAGCCTCTTGTCACTTAAAACTAGCTCCAGTACTAACTGCAATAATATTTAAAACCATCATAGGCTGTGTACAGCTGCCCGCTCTCCTCAAGAAAAAATTAGAGAGGAGAGCAGACAGCTGTGCACAGGCTAAAGCCAACAGTAACTGTATACTTTTGAGTGTCTCAGTGAACAGACAACCTAACCAAGTTTTGTATTTTATGGGACACAGCCTCACATTTTACAGCAATAAGAGAAAGATTTTTTATCTTATCTCAGTTTAAGTACTTCTCCCATGTGATTTTGTGTGCAGTTGTATTATCACGTCAGTTTGCAGGGGAGACAATCGATTGCATCTGAGACGTACTTGAAGGCTGAGAAGGCACTTCAGATTTTTTAAGTTTTTGCCACGTGTCACCAAGAGCTTTAGCAAAATGATCATCAACTGAACCAGCAGCAGACGTTGAAGTTGGGCTGACACACTTATAGTCCTCACCAAGACTGCGACGGAAATGTTCTTCAACAAAAGGGTCAATCACTCCTGACTCAACAACCTCACGTCTGTGAGGGCCTGGATAACAAAACATGTCTGCTGGACCATATAGATGTGCCGGAGCCATAAAGCCAACTGGTCTTCGAATAATGTTAGTTGAGGTGATAACAGATGGGCGTGGTACATGAGGATGAAGATATCCAGTTTCTTCTGATTTTGGAACAATTGAAATAAGCGGAGGAGGTCCAGTCTCCATTCTTGACTTTGTTGTAGGTACAGGGTTTAATGGTGACCTGCAAGATCATAAACGCTCATTTAGAAAAGTTACAGCGCAAAAGTAAATTATGCACACAAAACAATGAAGGAAATAGACCCATCTGGTGAAAGTTGATCAACTACTTTTTTATGCTGATATCAAGAAAACACTAGCTTTGCAAAAAAATATACCACAAAGAAAAGCAGTGCAAAGGAATACACGTCATAGTTTCATTGCAAAATATGCTAGAATTGTTGAAATTAAGATGAGCAAAACATGCAGACTAACATGAGACAAAAGGAATAATTCCTTTGTAGTTTAAAATGCAAGGAATCACTCACTCATGAGAGACTGCGTTTATTTGGCCACTACTCATAGAATTTCTAAACTGAATCCCTGAGCAAGCCTTTCCCTGTCTTACAGCCATATAGCAACAAGCAATAACTTTGGCAACAGCAAAGAATGGAATGAGTTATTCTGATTGACCATCTCATCCAGTTTGTTCTGCCAAACACCACTTAATGGCCAAATATTGCAAAATAAAGAGCCTAAGAGTGAAATTTTTGATCATGAGACAACCAACATATTCAGGAGCAGGCTCATATGCTTGTAAGGCTCGTCACTCTTTATCAAACCTTTGAACTTCAACCAGAGGTTTGTTGCAATGAATATTTTTTTGGACTTCCCCTTCAACTTTGAGCCAGGCCCCCACATTCTTGTGTAAAAATTGGTCACTTCAGATTACACCAAATGAATCTAGGGGTCAATTTCCCAAAAATGTTAAAATATTGCTCGTAGATAGCTCATTACACTTTATTTAGCTGCAGACTGAAATAAAAATTCCAAAATGTCTTTTCCCTGTGCAGTAAACTGTTATAGCAAAATTTTTGTTTTGTGTGACTATGAAAGTAATCCCCAAAGGAGTTTAAAGCGGTGAATGCTAAGGGAAAACACTACAAGTCAGGACAATGTAAATTCATACAACTTCAGGAATCTTCTGGAATCTCTTTCTGTTTTCAGGCATTTTCATTTGCAGACAAAAAATTAAAGGTTATTGTAATTGCTCCAAATACAAAAGACAATTCATTTATACAGTCATATTGCACCTTTGGTATTCGAAAGAACACCCTATTAATTCACACTTTTGCTAATCAAGGGAATGAGTTGCATTAATTTTGTCCAACTCTAGCGAAACACTCGCCATTTTTAAGCCATTGCCTATTTGAACGATTGCTGACAATTCAAACATTGTCAAGTCAAGCAGGTACTTTAGACTTTGCCAGCAAATATAAGACCTTTCAAAATAGGCGATTCCAGAAAATATCCGTACCATACCACGGACGGCTTTTCGGAATTCCGAGGGCAAGGGGGGGTTCTTAGAACTGGAAATCCGAAGGCATGGGGGGATACTTACGAGTGGAATTCTGAAGGCATGGGGGGGTTTAGATCTGGGATTTACACAGGAGACAGACAAGAATGTATTCCTTGAAAGCGCTTTTTTATGGACGTTTTAAATCAGTTTGTAAATAGAGCACGAACTGGCGACATTGCAGACGACCGCGCCGCGGAAGCAGAATACAAGTCAAGCATCGATCGACAGGCATGTGTTCGTTTTCATTAGGAAAACCGACAAAATATAGGTTGTATTTTAAGCTCCAGAGGCCTTACGTTGATTAATTTCTTGTCTGATCGATTAATAAAATATGAAAATCTATGTTTCTTACCGCTTGTACATTTCTTGTACTCCCATTGTATGAACGTCAAAAACTCGCGCCAGTCCCTTTCTAAGGGGTGCCTGCGACAGCGCCTGTCGGATTTTTGCAGATTTTGAGATTGGCGGAAACAAAATATACTCAATCGTAATATCTTCCGCGAGGACACACGTTCATCACACGATATTCTTATTTTAATGTTCTTTATCAGTTTGGGGCAATGTAAAGTTAACTAAGGTTGAGTCTGTTGAACAGCGGTAAGGAGAAAACGTTTAATTTTTCGTAAAAATTTTCATTCCAGAACTTCCAGAGTCAGGACGACTCCCTCTATAACCAGTTGTACTTGTACGGAACAGAAGTAGAGTAATTAGAAATATTTTTCCGTAAAATAACCGAAATTGGCCAAATTAGTGGCCTTAAGGGTCTGACGAAAAAATGGAAAATCCGAACGGGAGGGGGGGTTTACGATTATGGAAATCCGAGGGCATGGGGGGATAACACATTTTGGAAATTCTGAAGGCAAGGGGGGTTAAAATATGGAAGCCGTCCGTGGTATGGTACGGATATTTTCTGGAATCGCCCAATACCACTTTCAATTGACAGACTGTTAAATCAGTGTTATCAATAAGTAGTTCATGGTAACATTGTCATCAATAGCACCTCACAAACGACTTATTGACAACAACAAGATAGATAAACAATAGACAAACCGGCTAATTTTACTAACAATAGACCAGTAGACATTAGACTAACAAAAGGCAGGTTGACATGCGCCAAACACATTCACGACAGACGACCTATAACATCGCAAATTTGTCAACCAATCAGGACAACAACCAGAGACTTAAAACACCTACTGATGAGTCACAATTCACTCAACTCTGACGAGGACTTCCACTCAGGTTGTCGAAAGGTCAGTCGATGTCACCACAAACAGTCCTTCTCAGGACTACACTCACCCAGACTATCATACTTCACTGACTTATGATATGACTCCTGGGTTCAAACCATTTACAATGCAATTAATACCTCACCATCAGGACAAGGTCTAGTAATACCCATTTTTTTCTTTTGTGTTTTTTGTTGTTGTTGGTCACTTGCCCCCAACGCCCGGTTTTTGCTGGGCCAAACAAATATTCGTCGCATTATCTGTTGTTTGCTAGCAAGCTTTAAACCGATTCAATCTTGCTTATATGTTGGTTACTCGAGCCGAGCTTCCGGTTTTCGCTCTGCCAAACAAACAAGGATAAATATTCAACAGTGGATTGCAAGTATTTTTGACATTTTATGCTTTGCTTCACCAAAATGTTTGGGAAAATTTGTGTAAAAAAGCACAAAGAATTCAGTGGAGTTAACTTCTCTTCGACGAGGGCAAGGACAAAGGTGCTAGCAAGCTTTGAAAGCCAACGATTCAAGCTGGCATGAAATTGCCTTTGGATCGCACAATAACAAGACGTGGCACGTAAACATTACATCATTCAAACTCAGAAACCGATCCACAGAAGTTCCTTAAGCTTGCTTGCACCTGAATCATTTATCATGGCCTGATAATAGACTTTTACTCTTTTTTTCAGTAGATACCCATTTCGTTTACATTTTAGGATAATTTTGTCTTTATCAATAAATCCACATTTCTGTGCCCTTGTTATTCAGAATATTATGCTTGTCAGTTCGTTAAAGAAAAAAATGACATAACTGAGTCACGCTATGGTCAAACTATTTTGTCACGTCCTTATTTGCGAAGGCTAGAACAGGTGGTTGACCAAGGAATGAGGGATGGAAAAGGGGTTCATAGCATCAGGGATTCATATTATCACAGGGAGAAGGGTGCGGAGAGGACGTAGGGGAGAACGGCAGCAAAGACGTCAAAGCTACGATAAATCAGCAACTTCAAAAAATTACAGCAGTTGGGCTCGTATCTTGAGTAACTGTGATATGTTTTGCACTCTGTGGGGAGGGAGAACAACGGTGGGGTCTAATGCCAGTAAGGCTTTTCTTGTTCTCGTTAAAAAAAGCATAAGTGTGGCACAGGGGTCACATGTTATTAACAATTTTATGAGGGTCACAAAAGTCCAAAAATGGCACGAATCAGTTGTGTTTCAAAAAAAAATTTCTGATGAAATGTCTGTATCTAAATTAGAGTACCACTTAAATGTAAGTTGACACTCGATACTCGCAAAGATCGAGAATCGAGAATCGAGACTTGATTCTCCATACTCAATTCTCGCAAGATTCGCTGAAGCGGAACATTCTCTATTGTGCATACTCGATTCGAGTTTCAAGAAAACGATTAATTCCTCGCAGAAATAACAATGACACTTTTGTAAATGAAGACCCAAGAAACCAACAAAAGGATGTAAACGTTGTGACAGGATCATATGTCGAAGTGTATCACTGAATGAAATCAACTTGTGAAGACAACTTGTTTCCTCGCTGGTGAAACTAAACAATCTTCTCTCCTACTGATTCCTTCCACTAAATTGAATGAAACTTGCAAGAAAATTCTTTCTAGCCTTGATTACACCTAAAATTTTCAGCGAATTTTGACTCCACCACAATGGTATTCTTGCAATGTTTGCCGAAACACAACATTCTCGATTTTTGCATATCACAGTTGATTGGATTTTCGTTTTGAGAGACACCGTGTCGAGAAAACAAGCAACTCAACAAAGAAAGAACAATGGATGAAAACATGAATCACATGATTATCATTGCATGAAATTGACTTTTGGGATGAACGTGTTTGCTTGCATGTTTGCTTGCAAATTGCCATCTCTGCAAAACAAATCTTGGCAGGTGCAAGTAGTTATTCACAAACAACTGATGAATGTGGAAATTTTTCTCACCAGCATTATCTGTTGTAGAAAACAAACGACCTCACATAGTCAATCATTTTATTGGTCTTTAAATTTTTGCATTGAAAGAAAATAAACTTCAGTCTGATACTCTTCTTGTGATGCAGGTTTGTTTAAAGGAAATGTGCATACGTGTGGCCGGCGAGTGTGATCAATTGTCTTTTTGAGCCATCACCACACACCAACAAAAAAGCCATATCTACGGTTCTATGAAACATTAAGTGGTGATTGAAATGGCAAAATACTCTGTATTTAAAGGCAAAATTTTAAATCCAAGTTTTCATGATGCGTCAAGTACTACTGCATTATATCTTTACAAGCAAAACTTCAGAGAGTGTTTGTTTTAATGAAAGCATGCACCTGCAAGTGTGAATGACTTTTGTCTTTTTGAGCTGTCACTGTGCACAAACAAAAAAGGGATATCTTCGTTTCTACGAAACATAAGGCGGTGATTGAAATGGCAAAATATTCTATCTTTAAAGGCAAACTTTTAAATCAAAGTTTTCACGATGCGCCAAGTATTACTGCGTTACTTCTTTGCAAGGAAACATTCAGGATGTGCCAAGTATCAATGCGTTATTTCGAGGGGCTATGATGAACTGTCTTCTGTTTACACTCCGTTATTCTTTATAGCATGCATCCTTTTAATTGACCTGAATTGTGATTCTTTAGTTCGATTTATTCTATCGAGGAATGACAAGCTCATTATTTTCTCGATTCTCGCGAGACTCGATTCTCGACTCAATTCTCCATACTTGTTTCTGGATTCTCAATGCTAGATTCCTGCGAGACTCAAGTTTACTTCTTTACGGTGAACCTTTGCATAGTCTTCTAAGTTACTGAAACATTCACACATGAACATCAATTGAAAATCTCTCAATTATTGGATATATATACATAACGGAACATTTTATTTTCCAGTGGATATACTTTGTCACACTGGTTTAGATCACACAGAGGACATAAAACAAACGTCAGTAACCCAAAGGACAGGGGCACCAAATGGTTCATTTCGGGAATACCTGTTCGGAAGCCCTAAAATTGCCTGAGATTTTCGATTTCATTGCAGTGAAAGCTAGAGATTTCTTTGGGGAAACATCACGTCAGACTTTCGTAACAAGAGGACTTATTAGTTCCTTTTTTTTTCGGAGGGACAAATATGTCGTTTAGAGTGCAAAATAAGGGGCACAATCCATTCTACGAAAATTTCAGGTTTGCATTTCCAAAATTTCCATGTACCAAATGAAATGGTATTTTCCACTTTGATGAACTTGAACTCCTAAGGGAAACAACAAACAGTTCGAGATGGTGGGGATTTTGAGAAAGCTGATAGGAAATGACTGAAAAAGAGGGAAATGGGTTCAGCTTCGACACAGCGAAGTTTTTGAGATAACAAAATTTTAGCTTACTGGTACGATTGTTACGTTACCGTGCAAAGAAGTGTGTGCATTTAAGCTTACTGTTCAAGTCATTCCTGATTGTTTTCAACTTACTGATGGGAACATCGAGTTGTCATCCACACACAAATGCCGTCAAAAGAACGGAAAATCACCCAAAGATAAAACAGATGCTACTCTGATATCGATAAAGACTTGACTCCTCCATCTTTACCCAACAGTGAGACTGGGGCTGAGTGTCTGGATGAAATTCGAAATGGAATGCCAAATGGAGCAAAAACTTTCTAGAATTTCCAAACTTCTGGGAAAAAGACAACCTCCAGAGGTTGACCAGAATTTTCGAAACAAACTTTTCAAAAATGTCCGTTCCATTTGATTCTGTACCAGAATTTCCGGAGAGTTTGGTCTAATGGATCGCACCCAAGGTCAGCTAGTATTTTCGGGGAGCCATCAGCAGCTCGGAAATTCAGCGGATAGGATTCTGTTTCCAAAAATTTTCTGCGGCCTAAATTTTCAGCTAAAAGATCCGAGTAGACCAATCTGCATTACCTTACACAACTATGTCTTTAAAAAGCTCTGAAACAATCTAAGAAAGCAGAAACTTATATTTCAAGTATTTTGCTAAATTTTTCTAGCTGGGTGCCCCTGAAAGGACTTACCCATGTGAACCACATTTTTGTTCTTGTACATTTAACCATTATGTTTGATCTACAAATGAACTCATTTTATACATGCATGTACAGCACAACAGAATTAAGTCGAAGACATGAAATTGCAAAAAATTATGTGATTGGCGAACTCAAGCGGTCTGAGGGTATAGCTTCCCTTCAGAAGTGTGCACTGCAGTGTCTGAGCTTGTGCTGACAAGCTCTGTTTAAATATGGTGCGCACACTTACGTTTGTGTTCCTGCTGTCTTCACTGTTGATAGTTTTTCCAGTCGACTGTCGTCAAAATTCAAGGCTTGAGCGATGTCTCGCCTTTCCAGATTTCTCTTTCTTCGATTTTCAGCTGATGGCATTACCTTTGGTGAATCCTCGCCTGCTTCTTGCTCTGAGTCTAAAAACAACAATATAAGTGTGAAACTCGCTATTCACAAGATCAAAGTATTCTTACATAGGTCAGAGAACCGATCGTCGCCTCTCAATCACCTTTTATGTTCTCGACAATGAAATTTCTCACCATTGGGGAACAAATGAGAGGAAAACTGTGGCAAAACTTATATTCTCCTCTCACAAAGGTCGCGTGCTCACATAAAAATGTCGCTTAAATCACAATATCACATTCGTTTAGTAACTAAAGAATTGTAATGGCTCAAAAATTTCCATGGAATGCCAGTGATGTCAGCAACGTGAGCACGCCGTTTCACAATGGTTCATGAATAATATTTTCGCACGATGTCTAGGGAAGTCAAACTGACTAAAAAGGACCATTAAAGTATATTTTGGCTTGTTCTTGTAGTAATCAGAAGGCGATATTTGCTTCATTGCCTGCAAGGCTATCTTCAAGATGAATAAGTAGCTAATCAACGATGTGTGCTGATGTCAACTCCGGATTCTTTGTTTATTAGGATAACGAGAAAATTCTCATACCAAGCATAACATAACTATGATGGTCATTATTACTTAGTAACTCACGTTAAAACCGCCTAATTCTTGGAAATTCTGCAAGATGCTTCGAAATATTTAAAATTTTCGTTCACCGATGAAGGAGAAGGCAAGCATCTTCCCACAAAAACGCGCGCGTTCACGTTTTATACGATGCGCCAAATACCTATACGCGATATTCCTGCGAATACTATCTTTGACCAACTTTTAAATCTGTTAATTTTGCCAAATAAACTGCAAATACATTCCAACTTACTTTCTCTTGTGTCTGGCTGTACTAAAGAGGCTGCTCTTGACAGTACGTCCAACGGAGTCTCCATTTTCTGTCGAATCAGAACAGGGTCAGTTGCGTAAACTGAATAAACAAGTGTTCGCCTGAAAATAATCAGAACACAACGAAAACCCAACATTTCGACAACAAGAGCTTACCATAGCCCTTCCTCCGTCAGGTGGAGAGGACCGCGATAAATCTTCGCCCCTAACAGCTTAATTCAGCCACTGCCATGTAATAAATAGAAACAAACATGCGATTTGTGCTCAGGAATGAAAAGAATGACCGATGACGAAAACCCCGTGACCAAAAGCTAAATGTGATTGGTTAGACGTGCGTGACAAAGTCTCCCAAAAGAGGAAATGACAAGAACATCCCATTTGTTTTCTCAAACGCATCATCTGAAAATAGGTATTTTTTTTATCTATGTAGCTTTCTTGATGTTAAAATTAAATGTGATGGGAGATCAAATGTTAGGCAATCACATCTGAGCATTACATCTGACACGTTGCGATAAGAGCTCCGATGGCTGTTTTATCGCAGAGTACGAGTATCGTGACAGATCAAGAAGCGCACAGTGCACTCAGTTGCAATTGTAATAAAAATACAATAAGCTATAGGGAAAAGTTTCGGACTGAATTTATATCAGTGAACAATGATACACCGGTCACAGGCTTACGTGCTCTATACACAATAGATATATTAAAACAGGGATTTCGCGCCCTTCTCTAACTTTCTCTCGCTATTTTGAGAAACCCCCTTCGCCTTGCATAACTTTATACTCCCGTCTTAAACTTCCAAAAGTGAAATAAATAAATAAATAAATAAAAACAAGGAAGTTATTCAAGGGTTTTCTCTTGTGAATGAGCTCTTGGGGTTCGTCTCTTTGTTCCCTTGTTTGTGGGCAGTCTCGTTTGGGAAGAGGTGGTGTGTCTGGTGTGGTGTGTGACGAGCTCCCAGAAATAAAAGCGTGCAGCCTGAAAACGAGACATAATTCAGTGACTTTACATAACGTAAGAGTTGAAGTCTCGGAAGATGGCGGCTGGTGGTTGCGATCAGAGTTCTGTTCAATTTGCACCGTTTTCTAGTGCTGTTGATGCAGCCTTTTGGCACAGGCTTACAAAGAACAAACTTGAGGTTTACCAGTTAGACGATAAACCTAAGTCTCTGCAGGGATATTATGTAAATAGTAAGTAAAGCTTTAGTTTAACAAGCTGGGCCTTTTAATAGGGCTTTCGTTACTTTTTAGTGCGAAAGTATCAGAAATAGAAGTCGTGAGCAGTACGCGTACAGCGTATTACTACAGCAGTGACCGCTGCTGCGTTGAAACAGGTCATCAAGATGACAGGTTGATTGTGAATTATTGTATCATTAGGAAAGTTCGAGGCATGCACAGTCTTAGTTGGAATTCACCCAGAGATGGATTTTTGTGTTCAGTTTCCATACAGTTCTGTCATAGGCAGCGATATAACAGCACAGTTTCTTAATAGGAATTTCCAGTTTCCCCTGTCACTTGATTTGCTTTTACATTGTAACAGGTATACAATAATGATAGACAATTAAATTATTATGTGAGTACATACTGCATAGTTGCAGGGAGAGGGTGGTGCACAACCTCATTCCCAGGACCTTCTCCTCATTCAAAATGGCAATCGGAGATACCCCTGGCCAAGGCTGCTGAAATACTCCAAAAATCGTGGAGTATTTTGTCACGTGACACATAATGAAATGATTTTTTTGGAGGTTATTTCCAGCATCTGGCAGCCCTGTTTGTTTCCTTGCAATCTAAAACTGTTGTTCAAACGAAACGAAGACATTTCATTGTGTTTATGTGACAAAATCCGCACAAATTTTCGGAGCCATTTTGGCAGCCTTAGCCAGAGGTTTCTCTGATCTGCCATTTTGAATGAGGAGAAGGCCCTGGGGATGAGGTTGGGTGGTGCAAACTTTCCTCATCCCATTCCCTTTAATCCCCAAGGGGGGGGGGGGGGTACTGGGTACTCAGGTATATTCATGACGGGGAGGTGAGAAGCCCTTTTCTGGGTTTGAAATTGGCAATCTGGGACTTTTTGGGGGTGAGAAATTTTCTTGTGGACTTATTTTGGGAGGAAAGATTTTAGCAGGATTTTTTTTTTAGGGTTGACAAACAATAATTATTGCGAACTCAGTCAATTATTTCATGCAGACGAAAAGGACTTTTCTTAGGTTACATTCTGGGCTGTTGGACTTTTTTTGGGTCCAGTGTTAGCGTAACTGGACTTTTTTGGGGTAAAAAAATTTGGCCCTATTTGCACCTCCTTGTCACTAACATACTTGAGTATCCCCAGTCCCTGGGCTTTAATCCCAGTTATCCTGCGACTTAAGTTGGCTCCTGCTTCTTTTCCATTTTTTTAATTGTGAATATGATGCAATGTTGTATAATTTTTTCCTATTTCTCCCACTTCCTGTTACTTTAGGAATCTTACTTCCCATCCCATCTTTCCTCTCTTTTCTTGTTTCCAGTACACTCCCCCTAAATATAGGGTAATAAAAAGGCGAAAATATTTAATTAAAAAATTGATTAATAGCGTAGTTTTATAAACTAAGCTTTATTTAGTGGTATAAAGATAGGAAATTCTAATAAATCAGAGTATTTGGGATAAAGGGCCACTCCTCTTGGTGATGATTGTGACAAGGGGATCTTCCTAGAAAAGCTCAGCAGAGCTTGCTAAGATCTCCTGCCATTATATTGTAATTAGCAGACAAATAATCGTATCGTGGTAAAGAAATATGATGGACAAATAGTAAAAAAGCATCTTCATAAGTCTTAACTCATTCCCCAGTACCAAGAGATCACGTGCTTTTAAATAAGATATAAGGTCAAAAATGAGAGTGTTAATTTTGGGCAGTAAATTCATCTTGAGTTTTCAGGCCAAAAAGTTAAATAAACCTTAAACCAGGTGATGTTTTGACTAGAAAGTTATTCTTCAAAAGGCAGCATTTTCAGTGTTAAATTTGAAAAAAAAGTCGATTAGGAGGTTCTTGCACACTGCTCTTTGACTTTTTGTTCGACATAAGTTATACAGTCGAGGAGGGATTATACAGATCCTGTTCTTCAGCCTGACAAAACAGTTATTTAATAACTGCCTGGTAAAAGTGACAGTGACTCATTTCTTTCTTGTTTTAGGTGATCCAGCTGGTCTTGTCTGTCGCTTCAATCTGGATTACAATGCATTCTCTATGTGAGTCTTACCGCTGGTCTAATCTCCCCTGTTCCTGGCTGTGTTTTTAATAAATGGTTTGAACAGTTTTAAAATAAAGGGAGTAAGCACTTGGGTATGCAGAGGCAGTGGAGCAGTGGGGGGCAAACGAAAATTTGGGGGAGCTCAACCCACCCACATTTCGGTGCCGAAAATATCGCTAGCACAGCATAAAATTGGCTTGGCATCATCTGAACAACTGCCTTACTATGCATTGTCACAAATCAATTACGGACACACCAGACACTGTTAAGATTGCAAAGAGGTTCCCTTGTACCAACAAACTACCCAAAGGACATTTTGGGAAATCTGAGTAAGGGTATGCACTTAGCTTGGTGTATAATGACCCCCCCCCCCACCCCCCACATTTCAAAACACTCCACCGCCTCTGGTATGAAAGACAGTGAAATTACTAGGACTAGTTTCAGCAGACTATAGATGTGTGTTCAGTTTCCAACTCAATAGAAAGAATATGATGTTGTTACAGAACACTATAATTTAATTTAAAAAAACTGCTAAATAAATGCAAATTTGCTGCATGGGATACTGTTATGTAAATTATATTATTGCTTATTCATCATCTTCAGGTATTATTTGAACTTGCTGATGAATGTATACAAGTATGGAAAGGTGGTTTAAGTCTGGTTCAAGTCTGAATTTTTTCAAGCTTTCTCTTGAACTAGTGCGTTGATTAAGTCACTGCAAGGGCCTCTTTCACTTTAAATTTGACTTAGTATCTTGTTTACAGTGATAGGACTGTACCTCAAAAAACATTTTCAATGCAAGGAACACTGATCAATACCAACACTCTTGAAGCATTCAGAACCTACGATAAAAAGGAGTTAGTCCATTCAGTTGGACAACAGGTACTGTGGCCTAAGGTTCTTGTTTGACTTGTCTGAGATTAACAATACCAGCCCGACCATTGATCACTTTGTAATAATTATGTATGGCAAGTACAATCAGTAGACCAGCTGATTTGAAGGAGCTGAAGATCATTTACTTTGTCTTTACATTGAGGAATACAACAGTCAAGAATGAATGAGGTCCAAGGTTTTTAAATCACAGTTAATGCCTTGGTATTTTTTTTTAAGGAAAACCCTTTCATTATCTGTAACTTACAAGATCCTTGCCAGGACGGTTTGGAAGTGCGATAAAAATGAAGAAGTAAAATATATAATTATATATATAAATATTGAGGTGTTGTTCTTCAGAGCCTCAACATGCAGAAGAATCATTTTGAAAAGCTTGTGTATGAATGATTTCTTTCATTCTTTCATTTTAGTAGGCATCAGGCTTTGTTATTGTTTGTAATTGCTATTGTTTATGTTAATCTTAGCAAAAGTGAGAACTCTGTGCCTTACATGATTACCAGGCTCACGCTGTATGCCAAAAGTAGAACTAAACTGAAACAATTGAATTCCAAGGCCCACCAAGTTCTTCAACTTGACATGAGCAACTGCAACAAAACTACAGAACTTGTTATCATGTTGCAGATATGGGACTCGATAACGTCAGGCAGAGCTGTACAAGATCCATCATTGCTGTGTCAGTTTGTGCTCATAACCTTTGCAGTAAGTTATCCTCATCGGGTGATGGTTGTTTCATTTTCTCCGTTCACTCCTGACCAGTTATGCACTTATAAGTAACATGTCAAACACGAGAAAGAGTGTTTCATCAGGATATCCAAAAACCAAGAAGTGGGTTGAAAAAACGAGGCACAGCCAAGTTTTTTTAACCGACTTTGAGGTGTTTGGATACCTGATGAAACTCTCTTTCAAGTTTTTGATATGGCTTCTCAAACCAGTCATAATTCTTGGAGAAATTCAAAGCAAAAGTTTGCAAAATTTTAATATGCTAATAGGATCTGGTATCCAAACCACCATCACAGTAGTGATTTCCTTTCTTTTCTTTATGAATTATTAATGAGTTTGAGAAAACCTATTGAAACTTAACCTTCAAACCCCGTCCTGGGAATAATGGTCCTATTTGAAGGTTTTCTTTGTGCATGCACTGTGTTCAGGGCCTTTACAGCCATTCCACTCCCCCTCCCCCTTCCCAAGTGGGGGTTGTAAATTGGGAGTTTAAGAAGGATTTCCTTTTTTGGGATGAGCTTCTTCATCCCTGTGTTGTCACCTGTCAGTTTATATAATATAGATAGAGATTTATTTATTTATATTTATTTGCCACATTTGTCATTAGTGATGTCATTAGTCACAAGATGCACAGAAATGTGCAAGTCACACAACAACCTATAAGTTTTGTGATATTTTCCACCACGTGTGATTGGATCAGGTGATTATATTAATATTGTTGTCAAGCGATATGCATCTTCTAAGGCAGCAGTATGTTTAGAAAGCAGTTTTCTGATCACACTTTTCAAAAAATATGTGCTACAGATGTTCGAAAATGTGATTTAAGAAACCGATTACATGTAAGTGAAACTATTTGCCAAGGTGTTAACGCCAGACTTACAATGTATCATTCATCATTCATATGTTGATTGAAGGACAAAATTAGCCCAAGGACATAACTAAAAGCCACATTTATTCGCCTTACAAAGCGAAAGCTCATCCCATGTTGACATGTGTACGGACCGTTTATTACTTTTGTTTGTTCCCCAATTGTAATTGCAAATGTATCTGTGGCACTTTCACTTGGTAGCACAAATGGGCCTTTTCTCAGGCTTTGGTATTTTGATTTCCTAGTAATGGCTAGTATATGAAATCACAGAACTGATGTATTGCATTACAGAACTCACTGTCTATAGTTTTATTGTACATGTACATATTTTGCGTACATGTGCCAAATGTTGTGTATTGCCTATTGAATAAATTATTACGATTTCTGTTATAAATTATTACCTTGTATTAGATTTGCAAGGCTTAAAATGAACAACTGAGCTTTCATGTGAATTAATGGAACATTTTCTTGTTTATCATCAGGACCTAAAACATTACAAGTTCTATTACTGGTTTGCTTTCCCTGCTCTGTGTCCTGAGATCAATGCTACTAGTGTGGCTTCTCCTGTCTTACTTGCTGATTATTTCACACCTTCACAGGTAAGAAATACAAACCTCTCTCTCTCTCCCCATTCCTCTAAAAAATACAGTTCATAATTTTAGGCTGACATTTTAGCGGAGCCAGCGTGCTAGCGTGTCAGCGGAGCTCCATTGCTAAGGAAATTTGGTAACCTATCAAGCCAAGAAATTTTGGTAGTGACATAACAGTCACGTGACCGTCTGTCCATAAATCTGTAGTCATGTCCGTCCGTCCGCACCACAAGGCTACCAATACACTTCATACACTGGATATAACCCTGTGCTGAATCCCGTGTGTTTTTGGTTCGAAATCGCATGTTGACCCGTGTTGTAGCAAAACAAGCAAAGACAACAAAAGTCAAACTCAAATTTGTTAATGGAAAAAAAAGTTCAAAAGAATACTCAGTTGTCTTTTTGGTGGAAGGGGAAAAGTTCAATTTAGGTTTTTTCTGTCCACAACCATGGTTTTTACGGCGTTCCGAACACATTTTGCCAGGAAAAACACCAGCATTTTCATGCTTATAGGCAGCTTGTCACGAAGAAAGAAATAAGTATTAAAATTAACTTGAAAGATGACAAGAAGCCTTCATGGCCTAGTGGATTAATATCCGGCTTCAGACGCCAAAGTCCTGGGTTCAGCACCCAGCGTAGCCTCCCACGCAGTCGTTTTTAGGGGAGTCGTATTACCCTCCTCCCCACAAACCCATTTTCCTCACGAATCGGTTGATCGCACGCCGATCATGATTCGTTTTCCCGTTGCATTACGCTATCCACTCCTGAATTTCGTCCTCGTACACTTCGGGATATTGCCAGATTTATACTCGTGGTGAATAACATGTTGTATGCTATTTTCAGGTCAGAAAAACTAGAATTTTTATTTCACACTTCGGTTTAGCTTATTCACGAGATTAAATGCAAGCTTACCATCCACCGCATAGGATAATCCACCGAGCGGGTATTTAATTCTGAAGAAATGTCGAAATTTCTTTACAAATATCTACCAAACGGGAAGTATTCTTGCAACATCAACGACTCTAAAGCCTCTTACTAGTCAATATATGACTCGCCAGTGCAAATTTACGGGATAATTTTGCGCTATCTTTATTCCTTTGAGCTCAATTTAATTGCGGTAACGTTACACCGTTTCCATATAAGGTATGATTGACGGAAGCATATTGCAAAGTGCTCAGAGGTGTTTTGAAAAGAAAAGTCGCATAGTAGTGCAAATGGTGGTAAAGTCAAATGAAAACGCTTAGAAACATGAACTCTGTGTTAATGTATGTTATTATTGGCTTGGTTTGTTGATTGTAAGCTCTGGGGGGCGGTTTTAGAAACTTGAAGTTTGACCTACTCTATAAATATATGTATACTCACAAGGCCTGCAACTCAAATTTCCGACCGGCTTGGGATTTGGCAAAAATTAATACACTTATAAGCTCATGCCTTTGACAAAAGAATCCTGGTTTCCGAAAGAGCAGTCTTTATAGTTTGATTTGGCCTGATTTTGACTCATTCGAGTCCACGGACTGACCATTAAAATCCAGCACAAACTTTTGAATCTGATAGAAAATTTATTTCTGCTTATGATCTGCACAAGTTGCCTACTCAAAGGCATCTCAGGAATGCAGTTTTCGATGAAAATTTGAACTCGCAAGTCCCATGCGGTTTGTTTGGCACGCGAAAAACACGTGCAAATTGTAGGAAATAGTAAAATTTATATCACCATTTTAATTTATTTTCATCACCATATTGTTGTGCTGCGATGCATGGCAGCATGCGCGTGTGCCAAACAGGCCGCTTGGGACTCAGGAGTTCAAATTTGCATCAAAAACTGCATTCCTGAGATGCCTTTGAGTAGGCAACTTGTGCAGATCATAAGCAGAAACAAATTTTCTATCAGATTCAAAAGTTTGTGCTGGATTTTAACGGTCAGTCCGCGGACTCGAATGAGTCAAAATCAGACCAAATCAAACCATAAAGACTGCTCTTTCGGAAACCAGGATTCTTTTGTCAAAGGCATGAGCTTATAAGTGTATTAATTTTTGCCAAATCCCAAGCCGGTCGGAAATTTGAGTTGCAAGCCTTGTGAGTATACATATATTTATAGAGTAGGTCAAACTTCAAGTTTCTAAAACCGCCTCCTGGAGCTTAAAATCAACAAACCAAGCCAATAATAACATACATTAACACAGAGTTCATGTTTCTAAGCGTTTTCATTTGACTTTAATCAGTTCAAAAACCCTTAATTATTGTATTCACAAAATCCTTTGTACACAACCGAAGCAGCCATTAATATACAGCTAGCACAGGTCCGCAACACAAACCGGAAACCGGGATTCTTCTGTGAAAGGCACGAGGTGAAGTGTATTAATTTTTGCCAAATCCCAAGTCGGAAATTTGAGTTGCAAGCCTTGTGAGTACATATATATTTTAGAGTAGATCAAACTTCAAGTTTCTAAAACTGCCTCCCGGAGCTTTAAATCGACAAACCAAGCCAATAATAACATACATTAATACAGAGTTCATGTTTCTAAGCGTTTTTATTTGACTTTCATCTGTTCAAAAAGCCTTAATTATCGTATTCACAAAATCCTTTGTACACAACCGAAGCGGCCATTAATATACAGCTAGCACAGGTCCACAACACAAACAGCGGATGGTAAGCCTGTGCTTGAATGAGAGTATTTTCACAAATTAATAACTGCCAGGGAAAAAAAAGCAAAAACAAACAAACAAACAAAACAAAAAGGGGGGGCTCCGCTTTTAGGCTTGGCTAAATCTTATATTATTTACTGTGTACTCATCCAACAAAATTTTTTAAGGACACAACTTGTCCCTAGACTATATCTGCCAACTTTTTGTGATTCATAGGCGTGACATTTTTATCCTGAGAGTGTCAGGATTTTTCGTAGGGAACCGATAATATCCGAAGATGTCCGAAGACGTCCGAAGATTTCCAAGAAGATTTCTGAAGATTTCGGAAGCAGACTTTCCCGTTCCCAAGCTCCTAAACACAACCTCGTCTCCAATGACTTTCTCTACTAAAATCGGAGATTTCGCAAAAGGACGATCATTATTTTGTCGCATTGGTTCGAGTTTCTTTAAATACTGTATATTTTTTTTCAAAATGAGTCGGTGAAGGCTGTAATGGCTCAAACTTTTCCACTAGGCGTGAGAAATGGGAACGCAGGCGTGAGTAGGCGTGAGATCGCAGTTTTCGATCCGCAGGCGTGACAATCACGCCTTAGGCGTGACACTTGGCAGGTATACCCTAGACAGAGGGTGGCCACATCTTAAAAGAGGTTAATTAAATTAACTGGGTGTACAAGTAAACAAGCAAACCTTGCAAGTTGCAATCAGTTAGGCATACACAGTAGTGATTAAAATTCTGTCAGTGGCAACCGGTGCTTAAACAGGAGTCACCAGGGTTTCCATCACAAGCATAATAAGAAGATACACACTAAAAATAGTTATTATCCATTCAAACAAACACTTCATGACATGAACAACAAGATGTTTTGATATTTGAAACTATTAGGAATTCTAATGAATTGGAAAACTCGCAGTTTTGAGGATAAAATTACAGTGCGACTATTCGGACCAGGTCACTTGGAAGAACATTGACCAATCACAATGCTAATTGAGAACAAAAGATAGCAAAGATTTTCGTAAGCAACCAATAACGTTGAAGCATCCAGACAAAACATATTCGAAAAAATTTGAAACGGTGACCTCTGATCATGACCTCTCAGGAAACTGCCTACGATTGGTTAATTTCGATCCTAAATTTTGAGCAGAACATTTAGAGGTCGAATTTCCAATCGATAATAAAATTTTTGCCCCTAAACAAACCTTAAACAAAACTTTCACTTCAGCAGTACAGCTAGTGTCTGAGTATGTTTGTAGAAGAAACCTTTTCTGAAAAGAAATTCGGTAATGCAACAAACTTGCTTAATTCTGGGGAGCGTTCGTTCAGCGCAGCAAGCATAATATAAACAAATGCAGATCTAAAGATAAATATCGTCATTTGCCTGCTTTAATTGTTCAATAACAAACAGAGGTTCCCAAATCTCCTTATTCACTAACTGCTTTTTGAATCAACAAGTGCTTATCACTGATGTATTGATTCTGGCTTCTGCAGCCCTTTCGCATCCACGGTCTCAATACTGCAAGGAAATCTAAATCCCTTATGGGAGCTTTTAGTTCCATTTCAGCCTGGTTCAAGTATGAAATGTAATCTCGTAGTAGCTGGGAAAATCGCCGGCTATTGCTGTATATGCTGCCCTCTCGATTCAGTCTTACTTGTATTTTCTGGGCAAAAGCCATTTTGGAAACATTTACATTTACCATAAGCTTATAGGTTACGTGGCATGTACAAACAGCCCACAATATATTTTCAAGCACATCGAGTCAACACTGCACCATTTGAAAACATTCAAAAATCACCATTGACGCTAACCAATGAAAAGATTGCACTATTTCCCGAGAGGTCCGCAGAATTAGACGGTTTCAAATTTATTTGGAGATGTATTGTCTATCTTTTGTTCTCAATTAAGGCTGTGATTGGTCAATTTTCTTCCAAGTGGCCCGGTCTGAGTGGTTGCACTGCAAAACTTCCAGCCAAAATGCTTGACATGCAGTATAGTTAATGCACAACTATAAACAAAAATTAACGTACTTGACTCTGGCAACTGAAAATTTCCCATGGTGACTAAAACCAAAGAAACAGTCAATGCATACATGCATGCATGTAGACCAGTTCATGTTTCCTTTCTTCTTTGTAACTTGACGAAGAACACAGAGCACAATCTTCATATGGGTATCTGCAGTGTAATTTTTGCATTACTATTAATTTTTAAAATAGTTCATTAATTGTGAAGGATCTGAACTTAAGACATTCTAGTACAATGTGATCTGCTTCAAATGTCTAACATGTACAATGTATTTAATAACTTTTAATTCATTTCCCTTATAGATTGCAAACCTTCAGTCATCTTATGATTCCCTCACAGTTGATGGCTTAGGTAGGTAATATTCTTTACCTGATTATTTTTTTTTAGCTGGTAGCTCTCATTGAGCAATAAACTGTCTTATTAAATTGTTGAGGTATATTGATTTTGGTCTAAGGTTATTTTTTCTTTATTTCACCCCACTGCTACCACCCAAAAATGACCTGTTAACTTACACGTAAGTTAGGGTAACCATTTACAACTGTTTAAAACTCACTTAATACATTCAGCCTGTGCGGCAGATCCATCTCCCTTGCTGCCCTGAGAATATAATAATAGTAATAACTGTTTATTCACGATTTCAATCACAAAAAAGTGAAAAGGAGATAGAGGAGGTTTTTTTTCAATAATAATAAGATGTTTTATGCCATTACACAACAAGGCCTTACACATATTTACAAAAATATCTTTTAAACTTAAATACACAAATAGACAAAAATATGTAAAGCAGAAACTAGAACGAAATAAATTATATGGAAAAAAAGAAATTATAGGAAGAGAAAAAAGGGGGCAAGATGTACGTCACGTTTTTCATTAGACACTGCATATATTGCCTTATTTTCTTTAAAGTGCTACTATGATCAAAAATATGAATTTTTTGTTCTCTCTATATTTCGAAAATATAAGTACATGTACATATTACTCACCGTGCAAAGTTTTAAGTCGAAATTCGTACGGGAAGTCCGATTATTTTAACAGTAATTTTCAAATTCGGCTTGCCGCCATTACTCAATTCAAAAATGACCGGGACGAGTTGGACCGAGTTGGCCCAGAGAGGAAGTGACGTAGAAGTCTCAACACAACAAAACAAACATGGCTACTTTCTTATGCATTTGGAGAGGTGTGAGGCTTCGCAAGATTCATTTCGTCGATTTTGAGCTGCAGTATACGTGGTCGGCGCTCTGTTGTTGAAGATTACGGCAAAGAAAGCATCGACGAATCAGAAATTTCCATTCACAGTTCACCGACGTGTGGGTACGTTTATTTTAAGCGGAAAAGCTTCGTTTGCATGCACCGGAAGGTCTTCAATCCTGTTGGACACCCAGCTGTTTGCTCTCTGCATTTAACATCTGAGCGGGATCGTCAAATGGTGGGTGAATATTTATTTGCCGTTTGTACTAACATCACATGTATGGTAAAAATTTCCTCACATACCTAAGAGATACTTCGCTCGGTTGTCTTGTGCATATACGTGTATAAGTCCCAACAGATTTGCTTAACTGCATAATATGTGCCCTTTCACATGAACTATTTTCTGTGTCGCTGCCAAGCCAGCTCGGCGATGTGCAAAAATTCAACTTGGCTACGCGGTGCGCGGTAAGCAGAAAATAGGAAAACATTACCGTGTATTCCGTGTTCTATAAACGTTCCCCACTTGAACTTCCGCTAAATTAAAAAAAGAATATTATTTGAAGTTCCTATAAACTAGTGGACCATAACAGAACATCACCCTGTATTCCTCGTTCTATAAACGAAAATATTGCGCAAAATTTCTTTGAATTACTCGGCCACATATAATGTGAAAATATCAACAACCGAGCTTAATCGACCATAACAAACCGTACTATGTATTGCTTGTTCTTTTTACCGCGTAGCCAGCTCCTAACATCCCTTGTACATTTCAATTTATCTCTCGCCGCGCACCGCAGCTCCTAATATCTCTTTTATACTTCAATTAATTTCTCTTGGTGTACGGCACAGCGAGCTCCCAAAGTCTGACATAATTAGTTATATTTTCTTGAGCCTTTCACCGCATTCGGGGTAGCCACTTCCCTCAGTAACGCTTTCGATGTGAGGGCGTTTTCCACAGTTTTTACCTAGACTTCTGATGGTAAATCAGAGTTTATCTCTATATATTTGCATTTGCTTGTTTACTAGGTAGTAAGATTACCATGTTCGCACAATTACACGGGCGATTCGCGACATCACTTCGTTTACGTGAATTTATTTTCCTCGACCTTTTGTCTCATCTATAAAATTCTGGATGTATGTGAAGCTCAGGGCTCTCTATATTTATTTAAAAACTTTCATGTAGCGTTATGTGGGCTTTTCTTTTAGAAGGGAGAGCTTATTATTATAGGATTTATTATTTTTAAGTGTCAAATCTTTCTAACTACAATACAGGATACTGCAACAAATCTGTGAACATAACAACAACAAACTCAACCCGTACCGGCACAAAACAAAAGCAAGAGCAAGAAACAGCTGACAGACCCCAAACACGACAGACATGTGAAACAGTTAAATCTGTTGTATTATCGGAAGGATTTCAGTGTTTGTGATCTGGGATATTTGTTCAGCTTCTTGATAAATTCTTGTATTGTGAGACGGCTTCCTCCTCGGTAGCGAGAGGCTCTAAAGTGTCACCGTATGGCGCGACTTCTGCGAGTTCAACGACTTCGCTAAAAAAAACTTTGTTCTTAATCACTCTCAAAAGAACTGGACGACAAATTCGACGGAAAACACATCCGTATAATGCAATGTTTGGCTCTTTTTTTTTTGACTCTTCATTATACTCTTCTCCGGCCTTTGTTGTGGCGACGGTTGAGACTTCTACGTCACGAGCAAAATTCATGTGATTAGAGATAAGACCGCTTCCATGAAATTCGCGGGCTTCCCTTTTGCGAATTGAGTAATGGCGGAAGTGTTTAACGCGGTTTTTGGACATATATTCCTGGGCCGTGTAAGCATACATCGATCTAATTTATCGCATTCATATAATGTGGCATCTATCGAACAGGCTGAAGTTTAAAAAAGTTGAAAACAAAACAAGAAATTTTCATCGTAGTAGCTCTTTAAGATCCATCTTGATTCATGTTATTTATGATAATAACCATGGACATGATGCTCGCCTCCCAGTTAAATAAGCAAAAAACACTAACCTACTAATTAAAAGCATACGCAAAAAAAAAGACTGTTGAAAAATTAGAGAATACCTGCAACAAAGCAAAACGAAAATGTACAGAAAACAAAGACTCAGCTGAAAAAAGAACTTAAAAGCGATAATTTGGTTCACAGTGCAAGAGGTAGAAAGTGCTGTGGTGGCCCTTAGTGATGTCAAAAGGCGTGATATTTCCAAAAAACAATGGCTAGTGAAACTTGTTTGAAAATGTCTAGTAGGGAATTACCATGGGCACGTGAAAAATTGCATTTTCATGAAAGATCGTGAAAAGTCCCGAGATTTACTGCAGAAAGAAAAAAAACTTATCAAAGTTATCTACAAGCATGCAATAAGAGAAGCAAATAGGAAAAAAGAACTGGTAAAAAAATTAAATGCCTACTCAGGGGAAGCAGAAGTGTGCTGATTGCCATTATCCTTTGATGGCAATAAGAAGTCCGGGAGCTTATCCGCTGAATAACTATGGTCATTTACAAATAATTTATTACCTTTGATTAAAACCCGTGTAATGTTCAAGTCTTTCGCTTTCCTATAAGCAGCCTGCTCTTAGTTTCCCACGTATTATCGCTGACTCCGCGGATAGATCTTTGTCCATGAAGACAGAAGAAAAGTGTGGGCTTTTAAGTAATTCCTTCTTTCTTTCCCAAACGGTGTCTACATCCATTCTTGAAATAAAGTGAGCCAGAATCAGCCGTGGATGAGAGCACTGTGACTGCTCTTCTCCTGCTGCGGTACTGTTGGTATTGCTGGATGAAGACGGCCTATCCCTTCTGTTACCAACTCGGTGGATGGCATGAAAATTGATCTCGTTTGGGTTCATACCAAGAGAGTTAATAACATCTTTGACTTTGCTTACACATTCCTCAATGGTTTCTCCTTGGTTTCCAGAAATATTATAGAACCACAGGTTTTCCCTTCTCGAATTGTCTTCTGTTTAATGATAGAACCATAGGTTTTCCCTTCTTGAATTGTCTTCTGTTTAATGATACGATCTTTAAGGGCACTTACCTCTTCATTCAATTTTGCATTCTTCGTCAGCGCACTTGCCGCTTGCTCCTTGAGAGACTCATTTTCTTTCTTAAGACTTTCAATGTCTTTCTACGCACCGTCAACTGACTTCTTGAGGTCGTTGAGGTCACTTTTGATGGCTAGGATGTCTTGCTTGAGCTCTAGCTTTAGCGCGGCCATCTCATTTTCTACTTTGGTAAAACCGTTCTCTATTCTCAGTTGAATGTTTGACAACTTTTGAAGTATCTTGGACTCCTCTTCGACATCAGTTGAGCTTGACTCACGTGCTCGCTTCTTCTCCTGTGATTTATTCGGCATGACTTTCAACGATAACTATAGCTCCCAGCTCTTCAGGTTCTTGAGTACCGTATTTACCCGCGTATAGGCCGCACCCACGTATAGGCCGCACCCCAAACTTGTGACCTAATCTTGGGGAAAAAATAATAATTTCTTAACTATACAAGAAGAAGAATCAAGTTTTGAGTCGAGAAACTAATGAGCTTGTCGCTTGAGTGATCTAGCGAGAAATGAATGGGACAAACGGACCAAACTTGATCTCGAGCATTATTGTTTACAGATCCAACAAGTGCGTCGAAAAATGAGGTGCAAGCGTCGCCGTTTTGTGAGATCAAATAATGACAAATGATACACATGCATTTAGAATTCGCTGCTCCTTTCCTCATAGGGTAAATTATCCACTTTAAGTTTTTAATGTTATGGAAATTGTTGCGATAATTCTCAAAACGGCTATTTGACAAAACGCTCTAA
The DNA here is from genome assembly GCA_964030785.1 of Siderastrea siderea. Classification (NCBI taxonomy): domain Eukaryota; kingdom Metazoa; phylum Cnidaria; class Anthozoa; order Scleractinia; family Rhizangiidae; genus Siderastrea; species Siderastrea siderea. The sequence continues at coordinate 18,697,458 of OZ034972.1, read as the reverse complement.
CGTAAAGTCGCTTGAAAAAAACTTATTCTTTTCCCTGTTGTTGTGTAAAACAGGCATTTCACGGGCTCAGCGTAGTGACAAGCTTTGTTTAAGCGATGCTAAATTTCCGATTGTTTAAGAATTTACACATTTACACGTGAAACAGGAAGGCAAAACGTCTGTCGAGAACTCTCTCTCCGCCGCAGAGGCCTCCTACAATCGCACTGGGTAGAAAAGCGTAGAGGCTGGGAAGAGGGAAAATTAAAGCCCGCAGGGAACACTGATCGTTCCCTGCGCTCCCGTTTTCTCTCTCCAGTGCTCCCGCTTCCTTTGTGTTTACTAACAGGAGTCTCTGCAGAGGAGAGAGTGTCGAGAGTGAGAGTTGTATCAAAAGCATCGTTGCGTTACGCATGGTGTATTTAAAGGTTTCAAATTTTGCTTTTGACGTATGCAAACTAACGTGCGTAGGGTAAAAATAAATCACCTCTTATTTATCGCTTAAGACCTGGCAATGTGTATTTAACTTCCAAACTGTGATATTTTATATCAGTTTCATTTATGACTTTTTCTGTTTATGACGGGTTCTGTGTATTTTTCGTGTAGTTCAGGAAATAAACAAACGCGGTTTCACGTGAACGGCATCGAAAGGGCTTCGTGGCTTGACCTGCCAACTTCTTTGGACTTCATCCAATGACAAACATATTCATAAACTAGATACACTCATTGCAGCGGAGAGAAGCAAAATTCTTCAAAGACATGGATTAACTTGACCTCATACGATACATTCAATCAAACTGTCAAGCACGATCAGTAACTTTGTTGACCCTGTGTGTGTCAGGAAATTTTGCATATTAATGAGCTCAAAACTCTTATACCCGCGTATAAGCCGCACCCCAAATTTCGAACGTTTTTTTCCTTGAAAAATGTGCAGCCTATCCGTGGGTAAATACGGTACCTTTGAAATCTCAAAATGTCGAAAAACTGCCAAAAAACATCACCTATCTGTAGCTGAGTACACTCGCCGTAGTTTCGGATTGCTCAGAGAAGCCGCCTAGCCGCCATGACAGTCTGCACCAGATAGAGGAGGTTATTCCTTTCTAGTTTATCTCCCTCCTTACACTAGTAAAAAACATATTAAATAAATAAAATATATATAATTATGTACATCGCATTTCAAACTATACACACGCATACGCTTAAATAATTTAATGTTCATGAGGATACTAGATGACATCTAAGTCTGGTCTTGAAAATGTTCAGATTGTCTGACTCAGCAATTTCTTGTGGTAAATTATTCCATGCATCGATTATGCATATAAAAAAAGAATTGTCTACCTGTAAGAATTAATGATGTGTTGCCAACAGGACCTGGATTCTTTCTTGTCAAGGTTTCTGAAAGTAATGTGGCTGTGGCTCATGTCAAAGAATGGCAGACATTTTTTAGTGGAGATGATTCAGAGGTGAGCATTTGAAGATGGGATTTAGCAAACAATCCAGGCAAACCATTAGTGAAACTATTCCTAATTTAATCAAAGATAGCCTTTAGCTTGTGGTTGCATTTCTAGCACAACAAAAGGCAGGAGAGTATAAATAAATGATATAATATAAATTGGCTACTTTTTTCCATTCCAAGTGTCCTTCCGCTATTCCAGTCCAAAGTTTCTCAAATATTATTGGTTTAAGCATTACGTGGCAGACAGTTTTATGCTTCTTTGTTTAGCTGTGTCTCTTTTACATGGCATATCTCCATTTTCCCTCTTGTTCTCTTCTCTTTTCTTTTTCTTTTTCTTTTATTTTGTTTTTTGTTTTTCGTGTGTTTTCCGTAGTACATAAAATAAAAGCTTTGTATTTTTTATATACTACATGTAGCTGTTCTTAATTTTTAGGTGATGGCGTCACATAAGTGACGTCACAAGCTAATGCTATAACCTAAAAGAACATCGCTACATGGTATACGGTATCTGCCTTTCTTCTGTGAGCCGGGGGGGAACAATGTGAGATGTTGGGTGTGCCGCTGGGACACCGAAACCCTTACCTTATCAGTGGCACAAACTCATACATCTTGCAGATGGGAGTAGCTCCTCCAGGTTTTGCAAGTGTTTTCATCGTTTCCTAGCCGGGGCGGGGGGGGGGGGGGGGGGGAATAATGTAGGAGTTTTTGGGTGGACATGAGCTGTTGGTTACCCTGTGTCATAAACAGTGGCACATACCCCTAATCATGTTCAGAAGCAGGAGTTATAATTGATTTCGAATGAAAATTTTGTGGATACAGGAAATGTACATTTGATGAAAGATTGCTGTTTTGACAAACAGCAGAAGCTGAGAAATTTAAACAAAGTAACGCGAGACACGTCTTGCAAATCATATGAAATTTTACAAAACCCTATCGAAAGTTGACTTTTTTATGATCTCTGCAACAACTGCAGCTCACATTTTATTTTCTGAAGTAAAATTGAACATTAACTTTCCTCTGATCTTTGTCTAATTAAATTACGCATGCAATATTTTTCAAAACCAAGTTTAAGTGATACACGTTTTAGTTATGTTGGCTTTCAAGAAAAGGCAAACAAAGGGCTTTATTTAGTTCGCGCACAATTTTAATGTCACTCAATAATTAACTGTCACATAGTCACGCTGCCTGTTACCCGGTTTTATGTTGGTTAACCACAAGTTTTTTTTTCTTTTTTTTTTTTGGGGGGGGGGGGGTGGCAGGGTTTAGGGTGGGTAAAACACATACTAGGTTGTCATGATAAATTTCATCATATTAAGAAACAAAATGTCAGCAGCTCTGCACGCATTGCTTGTCTATGTTTTATTATTCTCATCCTGGCGTCACAACCAAACAGCCAATTGAAAATGTTGGGTAAAAGACACCATTTTACAGTTTGCCTTTCATGTTTGCTACATTACTGCAACATGATATTCTAATTTTCTTGATGGTGATATTACCTTTAATTGATTACAGTCAACGCGCTTCACGCATGAACAGTCATGGAATGAAGATTGCATTCTTCACGTGCGCATTCCTTTCTTTAATTGGATAAACGTATTCTTGTAGATAGATTGAAAGATAACGATTTTTTTCGGTGAACGAAATCGATTCTTTGAAAGTTCACATGTAACATCAGAAATCATCTATGTGGTGCACTCCAAAGAAGTGCTTATCAATTGCTTCAGGGATGTTATTCGTTATCAAGGATCTTTACCTCCACAAGAAAATGGTTGAGTCGTCGCGTGGACTGTTTTATGAACAGCTCCTTTCGGCACTCTCATGTTCCGCGGAATATCTGACAATGAAAAGGTTAACGATTGCGTTCCTTGCATTACAAGGCAAAGGTTTACTGGTTCCTTGCATAAGAAGGCAAAGGTTTACCAGGATCATAAAAGCTCCCAAGCGAATTTCTTTCCATTTGGAGTTAGGAAACCTAAACTTTCATGTTCCGATCACGTGGAAACCTGTGTACACCGCAACACACCGCGGCAAAAACCGTTACAGGTATAACGTTGTGGCGGTTGTTGTTTAAGTTTTATATTTTCTGCGGGTTTTCGATTAAGCCACGAAACCTCCAGCCAAAGAATAAGTTACCTTGTTAAAATTGAAATTATGGCTATATGAAATTCATATATTTGACCTGCAGAATGAAGAAATAAATGTAAAGAAGATCCTCTCAGTTATTAACGCAACTTATACAGTTGCGAAAAGAAAGCCTGAAAAAATCAGGCTTGCCAGGATTCAAACCCTGACCTCTGCGATACCGGTGCAGCGCTCTAACCAATTGAGCTAACAAGCCAACTGGGAGCTGGTCATTAAATTGGTTCGTAATATACGCGGGAAAGATGAAGATGAAATTATGAATATATGAAATTCATATATTTGAACTGCGGAATGAAGTTGGCTTGTTAGCTCAATTGGGTAGAGCGCTGCACCGGTATCGCAGAGGTCAGGGTTCGAATCCCGGCAAGCCTGATTTTTTCAGGCTTTCTTTTCGCAACTGTATAAGTTGCGTTAATAACTGCGAGGATCTTCTTTACATTTATTTCTTCGTTCCGCAGTTCAAATATATGAATTTCATATATTCATAATTTCATCTTCATCTTTCCCGGGTATATTACGAACCAATTTAATGACCAGCTCCCAGTTGGCTTGTTAGCTCAATTGGTGAGAGCGCTGCACCGGTATCGCAGAGGTCAGGGTTCGAATCCCGGCAAGCCTGATTTTTTCAGGCTTTCTTTTCGCAACTGTATAAGTTGCATTAATAACTGTGAGGATCTTCTTTACATTTATTTCTTGTTAAAATTAGAGACTCCTTTGGATTTTCTTTCTAAGGATTACTGTTGTCGATTTTCTCTTTAGGGGTTATTTTTGTTGCCATTTTTTGCGCCGGGCTTAAAAACAATAAAAATATCAAAAAATAACTTTTCAGTTCCTGTTCGGAAAGTTTGAATTATTATTGCGATGTTACAAAAACAATTTCGAATAACTAAATTGGTGTTTCGAATATAGAATCCAAGTTTCAAAGAATCGCTAAATTTTTCGAAGAATGAAATCGAAGAATGAATTATTCGATGAATATTTGAAGTTGACCGTTCATGCGTGAAGTGAGTTGACTGTAACATAAGATGAGAATCAACATTCTGGTGTATGATTGCAAGGAGAGTATTGTAATGGGTATTAAGACTATACTTAATTTCAATTTATAATGTTTGTGATTGTGTAGTTGATGGTGGGATTTGCTGATCCTTGCACATTGCCTCAGCATCCAGGCTGGCCTCTTAGAAACTTTCTTGGCTTATTGGCTTATCACTGGTTAGTATAATACTCTGAGGCTGTTTTTAAATGTTAAACTAACTAGTCTTTTCAATCTATGTTCAAGCTATAATACCTGCACACAGTAAATGAATTATTGTAATCAGTATACAGACAAACCTGCAGGCTAGATCAATAACTGATCAGCTTAACTCTGCTGTAAATATGTCTATTTGTAACTCGTGAAACCAGTCTGTTTTTATGTGTATCAACTTTCTTGGTGATGCAAGTCATTTTAGCTGAGATTTGTTTTTACAAAAACATTTACACAAATTGGTGTGGTCCATCGATGTAGCCTTACGACCCAGATAATCTGGTTAAAACAGCTGTCGGTCTGAAGACAGTCCATAAATTCAACGTAGTCCATCACCAAGGATTAGATGTGACAATAACTTGTAAGTCACCTTAATGATATGCAGTGGATGAATGCCCATTGAGGGAATCACTCAAGCATATCAGTGCATATCTGATCATTTGCTGCAGGGGTTCCTCAGTTACCAATGTAAAGGTTTTATGCTGGCGGGATCAAGTAAGGTCTGGCAAGAGAGAGACTTCTCATAGTCTGGTGTTAAATATAAAACTACCATCATTTTCAAAAACTGGTGAGTAAAAACTTATCTTCATCATTACTGGATGTAATGGCTTTGTTTTTTTAGTTGCCTTCAATCAACTAGTTTCCCATTTGTGCATCTATCAGACTTTCAGTGCCCTTTCATGAGTCATGTAGTTTAACATTCCCCTCATTAGTGCATCAGTGAAGCATGCTGGTATTGGTTAGCTAGCCTGGACTAGTGAGAGCACAGGGAGCCCAAGCTCAAGATGAGACAAGATGATTGCGTTGTGAAACGTGGCCTTAGCTATCAGGCATGTTGTGTTACAAGGCTCTCGATTTATAGACTTTGTATGGGAAATTCACTTTGGTTATCAAAATACTGAAATAAAGTTATAAATGTGGAGATGAACTTCACTTAACTTGACATGGGGTTTGTGTTTTGTGTGTAATTTGGGTGCAATTCATGGCTGTTTTAGGTGAGGTTTTGGTTTGGTGTTGTTTGAGCTGTTGTCTCCACATAAAATGAAGGAAGGCGGGTGACATCAGATGAGTGAACCCACAAATCACTCTCATATCACAAAGCAATGCAGAGAATCGCCACACAAACACCATATTCATAAAGCCCCATAATTTCCACGTCCTATTCAGCCTTCACAGTGATTGCACGGCAATTATGGTCTGAGGAAATGGTCTGAGGAAAAACATTCAGCTATCAATGATCTTCCCACGCGCCCAGCTTTTTACGTGGACATGTCTGGTAGACAGTCTGTTGTGATGTTGGCAGGTGCGTGACTGGTGGTTGGAATTGACCAATGAAAGTGCAGAATGTAATAGAATGTTATCTGAACTCGTGCAACTTGAAACGGTCATGTCCAAATAAAAAGTTAGACTATTTTCCGAGAGGTCTGCAGAATTAGACAGTTTCAAATTTATTTCTAGGTCCTTCAATGTTATTGGTCAGGTTCTGAAAAAGTGTTGCCTTCTTTTCATCCCAATTAACATTGCATTTGGCCAATTTTCTTCCAAGGGGTCCAGTTCAAGTGGCCAGACAGCAATGGACTTACTTTTATTAATTATAAATGATGCTATTTGTTTATCCATCATATCCCTGAAGATGAGATTGTCTTTGAAGCCACTCAAGTATCTCATTTACTTTATTAGCTTTATTTTAGCAGGCCCAGGTCCACATCAGCTTTATATTCATTTAGCCTTTTTACTAAACCCGCAGTGTATAACAAATAGTTTACTATTACTAATATGCTTGTTTTTTCATTAACCATACAATTTCAATGCTTCCACTATGACATTTATTCCCCTCTCAATTTATCATTATCCAGCATTTGAATAAAAAATGCAAGCAAGCTTAAACTTATCTTTACCCGGAATATGGTTGTTTTTAGAAATCCCTAAATGTGTTGGCTGGGAGAAAAATAAAAGTCAGAAGCTGGTACCAAGAATAGTGGATCTAAGTGCCACTATGGACCCAGAGAGGTAATAGTTTCTATGCTCCCCACTACAGTTCAGTCAATTTAGAACATTGCTGGTGTTCAATTTGTTGCTGATATGCCCAAATTAAGTAGTGCTAGGTGTAACTTGATAGGGACTCCGCTCCATATAACATAGTCATGTACTTTCTGTAGCACGGTCAACCTCTGCCCTGCATAACATCCCTGGTTGGGGGGGGGGATGTGCAGGCTTTTGTCTATAAACTAATGACATTGTCGTTATCAACTCTTGACCATCCAGTTAACTGTTGTATTCATTCGTAGACTGGCAGCGTCATCAGTGGACCTTAACCTCAAGCTCATGCAGTGGAGACTTCTACCATCACTAGAACTTGATAAAATTTCACAGACAAAATGCCTTCTTCTTGGGGCTGGAACCCTTGGCTGTAATGTAGCAAGATGCCTTTTGGTATGATCACAGCTTGACAAACAAATTTACTACGGACTGTTAGTGAGGATTTTCAGTGCTTTGAAGAGGTTTTCATGAAATTCAAGAGCTTGATGTTCTGAAACACTCATAATAAATCTTCTCAAACAAGTCACTAAATATAAAGAAAACAAAGAAACAAAGTATATGCTGATTGACTTTGTTTATATGTGATTAACTGTAAATGAACAACACTTTAGGAATTGCGAATCCTTATTGTTTTATTCTCAATTTAGATATGAAAAACATTTGCGTAATGAGTTTTTTGAATGTGTGATCTTAAAAACCTTGCAAAAACATTTCTTTTGATGAGATATCTACTGTGACAGTTGATTATTCCACTTGGTATTTGCTTACATTGGAGTGACTCCAGTCACTCCTAGCTATGTCATGAATGAAAAACTTGACTTGTGTGTTACACTGTATTTTTTTAAATAATAAGATCTTTTATTCCATTTCTTACACTGTAATTATTTTTATGTTTGATTTAATGTTAGTTTATGCCATTGTTTTGTAGGGTTGGGGTGTTCGCACTATTACCTTTGTTGACTATGGCACAATATCATATTCCAACCCTGTCCGCCAATCACTGTTTGAGTTTGTGGACTGTCAGAATGGAGGAAAACCCAAGGCTGAAACTGCTGCTTCTGCCTTGAAAAGGATATTTCCTGGTGTGGTAAGATATGACACAAAGGATATCGAATACTTGTGTAATCAGAATGCATCTGTAAAGAGTGCAAATTCTCAGTACTGCATCAAGATTATATTAATTCTGTAAAAATCCACATATCAACAACAACTTGGTTATAAATTAAGTATACACAGTAAGTGTGGATAAAGATGGCATAGTTATCGATGGTTATCTAGGAATGCTCGCAAAAATGAAGAGGGTGTTGGGTGATTATGATGTAGATTCAAGGTTTTTTTTTTTTTTTTTTTTTTTTTGCTGCAGTAAATGATCAGGACAAAACTGAAACAGTGGTGATAACAAATAAAGTCTTGTTAGCCAGGCCAAAGATTGTAGCACAGTTTACTAAGATGCTAGTTTTTCTGGTTTTCCCATAGAATGCATCATCTGTCCAACTGTCAATCCCCATGCCAGGACATTCCGTTGGTCAATCATCAGGTAAAAACACACCTCCCTTTTTGCATTTAAGTGCGTGTCTTGGTTTGTGCTACCATTTTGACATGCTTACAATACTCTTTTTTTATTTATTGTCATAATATTTAGATTAGTGTTTTTTATCTTTAACTTGTTACAGACTTGCCTTACTTGACTTATAAACCCCTGTACTCCTTGCAGCGCATAGGTCATCAACCAGGGCTCTCCATTGCCTCCTGTCCCAGCTATTGTTTCTAGCTGTCCCCATGTTTATCCCAGTTGTTTTCCTTCCTCCTCAATTATCCTTCTCCATGTGGTCTCCGTGTGGTCTCCATGTGGTCTACCTCTTTTGCGTCAGCCTTGTGGGTTCCACCTGAGAGCTTGAGGGACTGTTTTTGTTGGTGTTTTTCTCTAGGTGTGGCCCAACCATCTCCACTTTCTTCTTCTAATTTGCGTCTCCATATGTTCTTGACCAACTCTCCTCCATAGCGGTTCCTTGTTGGTGACCTTATCCCGCCATTTGATTTTCGAAGTGTTTCGCAGGCATCTGTTGATGAATGTGTGAAGCCTGTGTGTTGCTGCTTTGGTTGTTGGCCAGGTCCCACAGGCATATAGCAACACAGATTTTACACTGGAATTAAAGATCTTGATTTTTAACTTGTTACAGAGGAGACTGAAAAAGTCAAACAGGATGTAAGTAAACTTGAGGAGTTGATTACTAGTCATGATGCAGTTTTCCTGTTAATGGACACACGAGAGAGTCGGTGGTTACCCACAGTCATCAGTGCTGTAAAAAACAAGGTACGTTACAACTTCATCTCTGTTACTAACAATCATTAGTATTCACGTTTATTTCTCATTCACTCTTTTTCTCATAAGCAATCATCATGTCTGACAAAAATTTAATTTTTCAAATCCCTTAACGGTAAAGTAAATATGTTGTGTTTTCAGTGTGTGATAACAGCAGCACTTGGTTTTGATACATTTCTTGTCATGCGGCATGGCGCTAGGGAGGCAGGTGACGTCACACACCATGGAGCAGCTGCTCTGGGATCAATCCCTGGACCCTCTTTGGGTTGCTACTTCTGCAATGATGTGGTTGCTCCTGGTGATGTAAGTGTCTTAACATGAAAGTAGAATAACCCAAGCCCTGTAGAGTGAAGACTAGACCTTCACCCAAACCAAGGACTATTCTCTTAGTACGATCAAAGCCACTCCTCACAGTTGATGCCAGAGTTTTTCATAGACAATTTTATTCATCATATATTATTGCATATAGTATATTAGTTTTCATTGTGTATGTTCTAAATCAAGCGTGTTTTTTAATTCCTAAGATGGACTGAGTAAACTACTTACTTATTTCTTGTATATCTTCCCTGTAAAAGAAAATAGGAATTTGACTCAATTCAAAAATAAGTCTCGTGTCATGTCATGCTCACCAATTTCTACCATCAATTCAGTTTGATTAGACTAAACGGTCAATTCAGTTGTTGGGTTGATTGTGTTCCCCTATTAAAGGAGTTCTGTAGCTTTTGGCAAACAGTTTTAATGTGTTGTGTGTGTGCCTGCAGTCCACCCGTGACCGTACATTGGATCAACAGTGCACAGTATCCAGACCTGGTATTTCATACATTGCTAGTGCCTTAGCAGCAGAGCTTCTGGTATCCATCACACAGCATCCAATGGGGTAAGTTGAGAGTGGCCCTGTATGCAGTTGTAACAAGGTGGTGAACGACCAGGCATCCTTTTAAATGTTGTGTGACAATAACACTTTCTGGCTTGCAAAATTTAATTTAATTTATTTTAGAGCTTCTGTTTTCCGTGATTTTATGTTATTGAGAAGTTTCTGATTCCACTGAAAATTGAACCTGCAAGTTTGTCCATCCCGACAATTTCAGTAATTGACCCCAATAAAAGCCTGTAGTCAATTCTCCATTTTAAAATCAATTTTGTTTTGTTAGCATGGTAGGATATTCTTACTGACCTTGTTCTTCACTTGAAATGTTTATGGACCTTATTCCAAGAACATGGCCAGCATCCTGCCATGTTGTACTCGCTCTTGGTCAACATAATGTATCATATGTGCCATATCTGCCGGTAATGAAGTGCGCGGTGTTTTGTTCACAGGATCAGAGCGGCAGCCGATACAAGCGCAAAAGATGCACACCTGACAGCTGACCTGGAGTGTCATCTGGGCTTGGTGCCACACCAGGTGAAAGTTTCATTATTGCACCTATCCGTCTCATAAAGGACAGCTGCTCATGACAGTTTCGTTGTGAACGTTGTCTGAGGAATTCAAGTCTTTTGTACTATTCTTTACATTAAAACCTGTTGGAGGCATTTCCATTTCAGCCGTGCCCGCCGTTTTCCCTAATTTGTTTGTTCATTTGTTTGTTTTTCATTTTTAGATTCGTGGTTTTCTGTCAAGATACCATTTAGTTCTTCCTGCTAGTTTCTCCTTTGACAAGTGTATTGCCTGTTCGTCTAAGGTAAGGAAGCCCACAGTTGAACTAAGCACAAAGTGTGAATGGGAGAATAAACATAAGGGTTTGTATAAAATGACTGACGGTGTATATGTAACAAGTCACCCTGATTCTGGTGTCCAAACAATCTTTACCTTGAAGTCCTGAAAAATGACTTGGTTGCGCCAAGGAGATAGGCTTTCTTAACACCCCGGCTTTCTCATTGAATTGGCTCTTATAGCATTTGTCAAATGTAAATGTAAAGAAGATCCTCGCAGTTATTAACGCAACTTATGCAGTTGCGAAAAGAAAGCCTGAAAAAATCAGGCTTGCTGGGACTCGAACCCTGACCTCTGCGATACCGGTGCAGCGCTCTAACCAATTGAGGTAACAAGCCAACTGGGAGCTGGTCATTAAATTGGTTCGTAATATACCCGGGAAAGATGAAGATGAAATTGTGAATATACGAAACTCATATATTTGAACTGCGGAATGAATAAATAAATGTAAAGAAGATCCTCGCATTTATTAACGCAACTTATGCAGTTGCGAAAAGAAAGCCTGAAAAAATCAGGCTTGCCGGGACTCGAACCCTGACCTCTGCGATATCGGTGCAGCGTTCTAACCAATTGAGCTAACAAGCCAACTGGGAGCTGGTCATTAAATTGGTTCGTAATATACCCGGGAAAGATGAAGATGAAATTGTGAGTATATGAAACTCATATATTTGAACCAATTTTATGACCAGTTCCCAGTTGGCTTGTTAGCTCAATTGGTTAGAGTGCTGCACCGGTATCGCAGAGGTCAGGGTTCGAGTCCCGGCAAGCCTGATTTTTTCAGGCTTTCTTTTCGCAACTGCATAAGTTGCGTTAATAACTGCGAGGATCTTCTTTACATTTATTTATTCATTCCGCAGTTCAAATATATGAGTTTCATATATTCACAATTCATGTCATTGTCAAATGTGTCGTCGGTGTAACTTAAATACTCTGTGCAGCATATTCTATTGTCACTTTTTGCTCGATATTACTTTAGGTATTGTCAAGCTACAAAGAAGAAGGATTTTCGTTTCTCATGAAGGTTTTCAATGTTCCAAGTTACTTAGAAGACTTAACGGGTCTAACACAGTTATTACAGGACACAAGAGTTAGCGAGGTGAGATTGTTAATTTTGTTTGTTTGGTAGTTTTGTATTATCGTTTCATTTAGGCAGGGAACTTCGGAAACGACACTCACCAAGCAGATACTCTGGTCTCTGGCCCAGTAGTCTCTTTGGTCACACTTACTAAGGAATGCCACCCATATGGTAGAACACAGTTGGGTGGGATACGCTGTTGAGACTAGATCCAAATTCAATGCCCCGCTACAGTCCCCACTGTTTCACAGAAAATACGGCAGAATTGTACAGTTTATCATCAGTGTAATAAAGCATAAGAGGGACGCATCTCTAAGAATGTGTAAATTCCAATCCAACTTGAAGTCTCGGGAATGAAGGAAAGGAGTATGCGTCCAGATCTTTTACAAGTTTCTTTGCTGAATTAGAAAAGTAATCCGTAGGCGATGTAGCGGTCCTTAAAAAGTATTTGTCGCGATCATTGCACGAACAATAAACAAACAACAGACACAATAAGTGTAAGCACTGCAAAAGAAAGTGTAGCTGCTGATATATTCCTGCGTCTGCTTGTAAAATGCGCGTCGCTATTTGCGTTTCATAGGCCTCATGTTTAGGAAGAGCTAACTTTTCCTTCTCGTTGTCTTAGGTCTGGGAAATGAGTGATGACGAAGAACCAGAATAATTTATGAAGAACAACCAACAGGAAGCGACTCCCTTGACAATCACTAATCACATATTATGCAGAGCAAGAACATTTTATCGCCTACTGAAACATCTGCGATTATTCAGTTGAATTTTTGTTCAGAGGACCTGGAAAATGTGCTTCACTGAAGAAAAGGAATTGATTGTCCTTACATTGAACGATCAGATCATTTGATCCTGTCGTAATTGAGTAACGTTTCTAATTCCTCCGAGTGTCTCAGCTACTAGCAAAATTGCTTCAAATCCTTTCCCCAAAAAATTGAAAAAAAAAAAAACAATGGAATGGGTATTTGAGCTGCTTTTTGTCTTTAAATTTCAAGTCCCGTTGATTTGTTAATTACAATTCATGTTTGCATTAGTCCATTTTAGAAGGCTTTTAGCCTACAGCACCTCCTTGACCCATTACCCTTGAAACAAATTTCTTTGGAGTACTTTTCTGAGCACAAAAGCAGAGAGTAGGACTAAAACATAGCCTGAGGAACCTTTTAATTTTTAAAAATTGGATACATAATAGAGAATTGTTAGAGCTATTTAATAAAAATAATTGAACAACCGATTCTTGTAAGTATTAGTTCACCGAGTTAGGGAGAAATAAAAAGGCAAAACGCTCTGGAGATTTTCTTCACCGCTCTGTTATTATGGGCAAGCCATGAGGGGCGAATTATAACTAGCGAAGGACCGCACTCAGCAGTGAGATCGCAGGTAACCAAAGCGTAATTTGAGAGCTCTCATGGACCTGAAATTCGAAAATCCAAAATAAAGTAAAATTAAGTTAAAATAAAGTCTGAAGAACCTTACCTGTTGTGTGTTTCCCTTGTTTTTACTGCTTGTCCAAGTTTCGGGAGGCTGCTTTAGGCTAGCTTTTACTGTCATGTCACGTACCTCTCTTTAGTACGTGACATGACAGTGATCGACCGTTGGGCAGAAAATCGCCGCAGTAACATGACAAGCACACAAACAGGCGATGGATCCCCCCCGGGGGGGGGGGGGTACTCCCGTCAATTTAGGATAGGTGATCATAGGCGTGTGGTCCAAATCCGAAAGGGATAAATCGATAACTGACGATCACTGTGAACAGGTCATTTTTATTTCTTTCCTGTAACATGGGAAGTTAAGCATCAAACATAGAACAGGGATCCATATTAGCTTTTTTTCAAACTCGTCAGCCGGGCGAGGATGTCAAAAAAGATACTTGCCCTGACAAAATTTTACTTGCCCATTCAAAATTGCGTAATAATTAAAATACAGTCAAAAACTGAAAGTTAACAACAAGAAAGTGGAAAGGTTCCATTTTGTTTTCACCATGTTGCTGCAGGGGCACCGCATTAAGGCTCGTGTCACTTTCATTTTACAAATTCAACTACACGGACTTAAAAGAGAGACCTACTTTGCATTGATTTGCGGCGTTAACTTAAATTACGACTGCTTATTGATCAAACTTTCAATTTGGCAACCATCAACATCACTGTCCAGGTCACTTGCATCCTCCGGCAACACCACTGTCATTATCATCTAAATCCTCTTCTTTGTCAATGTCATCCAAGTCTCCACCTGCCTGTCTTGCTGCCATGATGTTAAAATGCACGCTTTTATTGCTCTTGTTCGTATTTAGAACTTTGCTCGGAAAACTCACCCTTTTTTTCTTCTGCAGTGGTGGCAACCCTTTGTCAGAGTAGCACTACATTTTGCGAGTGAGAGTCTTTATGTTTGCATATCGCTGTAGTACGTCAGTGGTGGAGAACCAAAAATTGAGCCTGCATACATTTCACTTGTGAGAGTAAGATGTCACATGCGCAACGAAACGAAGTTTACGGAATATTAATCTTCTGTTCACTACAGAACGGAATCACTAAATGGCTGGTGGAAATTAAAGAAAAATTTGCTCCTTGAAACTTACTCGTCCACCGGACGAGTTTGTGATTTTTAATACTCGTCCGTAGCACTTTATATAGTCGTCTCGGACGACCTGAAGACTGCTGATAGAATACTAGACTGAGCCTAGTTTAATACGCCATCACAACCATGGTTTACCTGATGCAATTTTTAAGGATCGCGCCGGGTTTACAATTCCAAACACAACAGGAGAGGCGGGATGTAATAAATTAGCAACAAGAGCTGTGAAATCGAAGCTCGCATGCTTTCGCAACAAGATGGCGGAATCGCCAACCTCGTCCCCAGGGCCTTCTCCTCGTTGAAAATGGCGGTCGGAGAAACCCCTGGCCAAGGCGTCCACCGCCACCAAACGTCTGAGGGAGTTTTTTCGTTTTAATTCATAAGATTCATTCACGACGCAGTCGAAACTCGAAACATGAGCAAGGATATGTAAAATAGTGGGGGAGTGTGAATATATTTGCATTTCTCTCAAATAAAGGAGTTTCTTTGCTATTTTAAAATGTTCCACACCTGAACAAAATTACTGTTACAAATGGCGCCGGCAAGTCCGTTTCCCGTTTTCAAACACTTAGAACTTTTTTAGAAAAGTTCCAAATATTTTAGTAAATCAACAGGATACTAGATAAGTATCAAACTTTGAACAGTGAAAATAATTCCCATATCTTTGAAGTGCTTTTCTTATTTTTCTCGTTTGACCACGGTCAAGCCAAGGCGTGGAGTATCTTCTCACGTGACACATGATGAAATGGCAGCCTAGTACCCAGGCGTTCTCTTCTCGCTCACACGACTTGGCGCGAAATTTCGTCGTTGGTGACGTCACGACATTACGCACCATGTCGAGTCGAATGAGTGGGAGGAGAACGCCTGGGTGATGAAATGGCTTTTTCGGTGGTTGGTTTTAGCCTCTGGCGGCCCTGTTTGTTTTTTTGCAATGTGAAACCGTTGTTCAAACGGAACGAAGACATTTCAAAGCTGCCACTTTGGCAGCCATTTTGAACGAGAGGAAAGCCCTGGGGACGAGGTTGGGGGAACAAGTTAAAAAAGGGAAAAAGTCCTGGGCACGAGGTTGTTCCAAACAGGGTAAAATGGATACCCTGTTTATTTAAGGACCGAGAACCTCAAATTCTATACCCGATTCCGTGGCTCATACCAATATAGCTTTTATAGGGAAGTACCCCCCCCCCCCCGAAATAAATCGCGAAAAAGCTAGTGTTACCCTTCCCCCTTCCCCTGACCTCAACCCAAACCCCTGACCCGCCCCCATTCCCCCATTCGACCCATTCCCTTTTCCCATTCTTCTCGCGGGTTTAATCGTTCGACTGCCGACTGGCAGGTTACCACGGATGAGTTCTTCTTTGAGATCATGGAATCAAACAACAGAGACAAAATTTTGCGCGATGCAGTGCGCCAAAACTTAGATAAATGGCTCAAGAAGTTAAATTGCTCTGGGAGTGTTGAAGAAAAGCTGGCGTTCAAAATGAAGTTTGTTGAGAAGCTGCGATCTTCGCCTGTAGCAATAGAGACTGCTCGAGCCAATGAACAGCATTATGAAGTACCCACTGACTTCTTTAGAACGGTAAGCCAGTCTGTTTCTGCTAAGATCGTAAATTCAGTTTGAAGGCAAGTTTCGGATTTGTATCAAAGTGATAAAATATAGTAGAAGAGTAGAGAAGTCACGAGAAGTTTTACCAAGCTAGAATACGGATAATCGACCTCCTGTTGTTATCACAATAGCCTTAATCCTCTAGTATTGCGAAAGCACTGCGCTTAACAATAGAAGGTTAGAAATATAGGAATCACAGGCCAAGATGATGCCAAAAGGTACAAATATGAACTTTTTTAAAAATAAAACAAGAAAAGCCCCAGGGGCATTGGACCCCGCCGTTTTTCCCTTCCCCTCAGGGTGCAAAATAGATTACGGTCACTCAAGATACGAGCCCAAGTGGTTTAAACTTTTGAAGTTGGTGATTTATCGTACCCTTGACGTGTTTGCTGTCATCCCCCCCCCCCCCCCCCGCTACGTCTTCTCTGCACCCTTCTCCTTGTGATATCATGAATCCCTAATAGTATGAAAACCTTTTCCATCTCTCATTCCTTGGTCACCCACCTGTTCGAGCCCTTGCAAAGAAGAATGTGACAAAATAGTATGATCATAGCATGACTGAGTTACGTCACCTTTTGTTTAAAAAAAGCGAACCGACATCTCAGCGTAAACAAGGGCATGGAAACTTACGTAGATTTATTGATAAAGACAAAATTATCCTAAAATCTAAAGGAAAGTGGTATCTACCGAAATAAAAAGTAAAATTCTCTTTTCAGGTCATGATTCGATAGGTGATTTGGTACCAGCAATGGATATCCCCGGATTGGCTTCTGAGTTCGAATGACGCAATGTTTTCACGCTACGTCTCGTTATTCCGGCATCAGAAGGCCAGTTTATGTCAGTTTGAATCATAAGCTTTCAAAGGTCACTAGCACCTTCATCCTTGCTCTTGTCGAAGAGAAGTTAACTCCATTAAATTCCTTGTACCTTTTTACACAAAGATTTTAGTGAAGCAAAGTAAACCTGTCAAAAAATGCTTGCACTGGCTTACATCCAGTAACCAACGAAAATATAAACAACATCAAATCTGTGACCTTCAGAGCTTGTTAGCATCTTCGTCCTTGCTCTCATCGAAGGGATTTGTATGCCATTGCATCCCTAGTAATTTTCTACACTGACTGTAATTAAAATTTGGCGACTGGACAGTAAACAACTGAAAAAAATGCTTATATTTAGCGGAAGTTTGCAATGAATATTTGTTTGGTAGAGCGAAAGCCGGAGGTCTGAGGCAAGTGACCGTGAAAACAAATGATGAAGAAGAACACGGAAGACAAGAAAAGCCCCAGGGGCATTAGACCCCACCATTGTTGTCCCTCCCCTAGGGTGCAAAATATATTACCGCCACCCAAGATATGAGCCCTAACCTGTGTAGCGAAAGACTCAACAAGAAAAGCCCCAAGGCCATTAACCCCGCCGTTGTTCGAACTGCCCTTGGGGTCCAAAATATATTACGGCCACGTAAGATACAAGCCGAAGTGGTGTAAATTTTAAAAGTTGGTGATTTATCGTATTTTTTACGTGTTTGCAATGATAATATAAATCAAGACATGACCTGCCTAATCACCCTGTTTTAGCGTGCGTGGCGAAGAGTTTTGATGAAATATTTTGATCATGGCGTGACTCAGCCTGGCCTCGTAGCTCAGTTGGTAGAGCAACAGTGTTCTAATCAGGAGGTCATGGGTTGAAATCCCACCGGGGTCAAAGATTTTTCTTTTATCTTGGTTCTCATTTCTAATTTCTTCTTTTAACGCCTGTGGCCTGGGGGAAATTATGGAGGGCAGTATTGCTCACTTCTTAGCACTCATAGATACACTTTACATCATAATATTTCTAAGTTCATAGCGATCGCAAGTTCATGCCAGTTTTCAAACTAAAGCTCGCTAGTACATTCGTCCTTGCTCTCGTCGAAGAAAAGTTAAGTCCATTGAATTCCTTGTACCTTCCTACACAACTTTCCCTAAAGATTTTGGCAAAGCAAAGCAAAACTGCCAAAAAAATGCTTCCATTTGACTGTTGAATTATTCAACTTGGCGAAAGTAAGGGACTTCCCCGAATCGGCTTCTGTGTTTCAGTGATGTAATGTTTATGTGCGAGGGCAAGTTAGGCGAATTCATGCCAGCTTCAAAGCTCGCTAGCACCTTCGTTCTTGCTTTCATCGAAGAGGTTTTTATGCCATTAAATCGCCAGTAATTTTCTACACCAACTATCATGAAAATTCTGGCGAATAAACTCTAAACAAACGAAAATTATCGGCAAGTATTGTTTTGACCGAGCGAAGGTCTGGGGCAAGTGACCACCAGAAAAAAAAAACGGGTATTACTAGACCCCGTCCTGACGGCGGGGTAAAAAACGGGTATTACTAGACTCCGTCGGGGTCGCAAGTCCCAAGCGGCCTGTTTGGCACACAAGAAACACGTGCAAATTGAGGAAATAGTAAAATTTATTCACCCTTTTAATTTATTTTTATCACCATATTGTTGCGCTGCAATGCGTGGCAGCACGCACGTGTGCCAAACAGGCTGCTTGGGACTCGCAAGTTCAAATTTGCATCGAAAACTGCATTCCTGAGATGCCTTTGAGTAGGCAACTTGTGCAGATCATAGGCAGAAACAAATTTTCCATCAGATTCGAAAGTTTGTGCTGGATTTTAAGGGTCAGTTCGCGGACTCGAATGAGTCAAAATCAGGCCAAATCAAACTACAAAGAGCGTTCTTTCGGAAACCGGGATTCTTTTGTCAAAGGCACAAGGTTAAGTGTATTAATTTTGGCGAAATCCCAAGCCGGTCGGAAAAGTGAGGCTCTTGAAGCTGCATGCCTTCTGTGTATATATATGTTTATAGAGTAGGTCAAACTTCAAGTTTCTAAAACCGCCTCCCGGAGCTTTAAATTGACAAACGAAGCACATAATAACATACATTAACAGAGTGTTCATGTTTTTAAGCATTTTTATTTGACTTTCATCTGTTCAAAAAGCCTTAATTATCATATTCACAAAATCCTTTGTACACAACCAAAGCGGCCATTAATATTCAGCTAGCACAGGTCCGCAACACAAACAGAGGATGGTAAGCCTGTGGCTTGACCTTATGTCAGCAGTTTTTTAGGGAGTCAAAAATGACAGAAATGTGCAGTTTTCCAAAAATGCTTTGGACGGCAGTTTGATTGCCAGGATGCAAAACTGCTGTCCAAGCTGCCTGATGATTCTGGCATGAGCTCCACACCCTTTTTTATTCCTTATCTTTGCACCTGCCCACCCCTCATGAATTGCTGCCCTATCATACTTTTGGCTCAAAGACCCATACCAAACTGTTACCTAAAACAAACACTAAAAGTTGGTGACAAAGACATGGATGCAAAGGTCTGTACTGCATCTGCACAAAAACAGAAAATGCTTTTTAAAAGAGCATATATAAGTTTTTCTTCATCATAAACTTCAATAATGGATTTCACTGATTGTATTGATTGCACTTATTTCAATGTCTGAAAGTGTGTGCTGTTTGAGTTTGGGCATTCTTTTATGGTTACATAACTTGCCAAATAATTTCTATCATGACTTGAAAACATTGAAGAATTCTCCAATGGAACAAACTTGGTCAACGGTAGCTTATCTGTGGAAGTTCAGGTTCCCAAGATATGTTGATTAGAAACTTTCCTTAACCACAGAGAAGTAATTAATGAGATTGTCTCTTTAAGATGTAAAATGCCAGTTGTTAGCTTATGACAGAGTGAGTGTCACATCAAAGTATGGTTTTGTAGGTTCTAGGTAAAAGACTCAAGTACAGTAGCTGCTTGTGGTCAGAAGGTGTGTCAACGCTGGAGGAAGGTAAGCTACATCAGTTTATAGTCTGGCTGTCACCCAGACTAAAGCAACTTTATAACATGTGCAGTAGTACGTGTTACTAAGTTGGGTTAGTCTGGGTGTTGGTTGGTTTGTTGACTTAAAGTTGCGGTGTCTGCTTGAACATATTTTGATGTAGTAGTTTATTGGGCAAAAATTTGTTGACTGTTTAATTACGGTAAGCCATGTTTATCACCATCCTTTTACATTGTCATCATTTGCTTATCTAGCGTATGCTCATGGAATAATTGTCAAATTTCTGTCAAGTTTTCTGTCTGTTTCCAATAAGTCATCTGTAAGTTGCAAGTAGACTAGATGTTGTAAGGTAGTGTGCCAGCTTTTAATTACCACAGTACATGAAGTTTTGCGGAATCTTCCACTGCGTTAAGGAATATCTCCGCGCGGCTGGTTCAACAAACACTCAGGACTGTATCTATCGTTTTCTTGACTTTATTGGACTTAGTTCTTCGTTCGTACATTCGTTCTGTTCACTCTAATCATTCTAACCGTTCTAACTTAACATTACAATGCTCACTAGTTTAATAGTCATCGGACGTAAACGCCTTAGCTACGTAAGTCCGGCCGCAAACCTAAGTTGGCATAAACTCACTATTGTTTCTTTGCGGTAACGCTCATGCATTATACTAATTTCCTTAGCGTGGGCTACGATATCTATCGATAATTACCGAACATAATTTGATTACAATCTTTTTAAAACCACTAATGGTCACATTATAACTACAAACTGAGACATATCTCTAACTTGTTACAGGAAGTACTTATAACACCCAATCTGAATTTCTGCTCGCAGAGGCAGTAAAATTACTCAAAACGTGTTTGAACTGAAACTAACAAACCACGAAAAATAATACTAACTCTTGTCACAACATGAAGCTATTAATAGTACAGTTTTCAACATTAAACAGAGGCCTATTCAATCCTATGATTCAACCAACATGTTCCTTCTCTGTTAAACATAATTGTTGTAGTCTACAGTAATTTTAAGGTGGTTACTCTTTGATTGGCAGCTGAAGATGCCATGCTAAAGCTGGTTTGTCAGAGGGCCGAAGTTCAAGATGGACACTCAATCATGGTATGGGGTTGTTTGTGATTGAAAATCCCTCCAGTGCCTGTTTAATTGGTGGTAGAATGGCTTTATAAATGGCCTGTTTTCAGACTGTGTACATGCACAATGCTGTACTCTATCATAGCTATGGGGAAGTGTGGTCATACCTAACTGCATGTAAACAGCCATGGTAGGGTAATGTCATCCAGACTTGATAAGTATTATTTACATGTTCTCTTCATATTCTAAGTGTGTCACATCTGCTGTGTCTGGGTAGTGTTGCCAAAAAGACCTCTGCACCAAATGCTTGCTGCATCCATCTCACATTGGCACTTACCACAAGGTCAAATATTCTTAGTGCATGGATCAGCCTTTTACCAGTGTTCAACATCTGACAGTCATAAGAGCTTGTTCAGGTATATCATCACAAAGGACATACCCTCAAGTTGAACAGCATCAAAGACGTGGCTTAGTAAGACGTTCTTTAAAAAAGCAAAAATACAGCTTATCCTAACCTAGCTTCAAGAAAATGCAGTATACAATGACCAGACGTTACCTTGATCATTATTCGATTGCCTTTCTCTAAAAAGGATTGACATTCCTCTTTCCGGTGATCATTGATTGATGATTGTATGTTACTGGTAGGATCTAGGGTGTGGCTGGGGATGTATGGCCCTGTGGCTGTGTGAACAGTACCCTCACTGTACAGTGACTACTGTGTCAAACTCCAGCACTCAGAGACAGTGGATTGAATCAGAAGCTCACAGGAAAGGCTTCACTGACAGGATGACTTGCATAACTGCGGATGCTAATGTGTTCAATACTCGCTCCAAATTTGACCGCATTATTTCCATTGAAATGTTTGAGGTAAGCGTTGTAATTTGCTTTCTGTATCCTCCTCCAGGTTTTAAGGAAAGCAGCTCTTATCGGTCATTTTGACTACACTGTCATTGCTTTAATTTATAGTACTCCTTTAGTTGACAGGTTGCCAACTTTTAAATGGAATGTTTATATTCAAACTATTACACACTCTTGGTTGGAAGCCACTGTATCTCAGGCGCCGTTTCCATCGCTGTACAACAATTTTCAAGTGTTTGGATGATTTTATTGATTTCAATTTTCATTTTGTTAGAAACTGCTCTATCCACAATTACAACACGCGTTCTCGAGACGATTTTCACCTACCTTTTGTACGAACATTATTATTATTATTATTATTATTATTATTATTATTATTATTATTATTATTATTATTATTATTATTAACTTCCCTTGCAAAGTGTAAACACGTCTGTTGTTATTTAGATTTGCTCGAATTCACTTAAATGTTTTCAGGCATGATACAAGTTACTATGATTCTTTTGAACAAAATGCTTGAATTACACGAATACCAAGGGTGGCGGAATATATTAACCTGTTTTGAGACCTGTTTTCTCAGCTGTGTACAGAGGAAAACCTTAAACGTGTAATATCACAGTAGAGTCGGTGTGGGACATGTGTTAGAATAGGTGTGAACTGCCCAATCTTCCTCTCTTTTGTCACAGCACATGAAAAACTATGAAGAGTTGATGTCGCGAGTGGCCAGTTGGCTCAAGCCCTCAGGTTACCCGTTTGTCCATATCTTATGTCACCGCGAGTTTGCCTACAATTTTAACACCAAGAAGAATTCTGACACGGAATGGATGGCACGAAATTTCTTCAGTGGCGGCACCATGCCTTCATCTGACCTGTTTCTTTACTTTCAAAAGGATCTGTGTATCAAGAAACACTGGCAAATTAATGGAGGTCATTATGCGCGCACGTTAGAAGCCTGGCTGGTCAAGATGGACCAGAATGAAGGCAAGGTGCGAGAGATTTTTCAGCAAACCTACGGCAGCGATCAAGTTGATCAGCAAGTTTTTAACTGGCGCATGTTCTTCATTTACTGTGCGGAAGTTTTTGCCTTTAGGGGTGGTAACGAGTGGATAGTATCACATTATCTCTTTGAAAAAAAGATGATCAGTAGCTTGTAACCTTAATATCGGCCCTCACGTGTCTTTGATATGGCCTTGGGATGTTAAATTCAAAATTTATCTCCTCTTGGATTGTCATTTTATTTTTTCAGGCATTCCCTTTGCATTTAAACGTGTTTTATTAATTAACGAGTTTATATGTTTTGCGAGACAGGCAGGGAAGGCAGGGTAATGGCTTTTATCATTCCATTTGAAGATGTTGGACTTGGGAACCCACTAGCGACATAATGATCAGAAAGATAACCATATCTTATGTTTTACAGGTATCTTAAGGGCGACATAATATGACCAAAGACATGATCATAATCATAAGAAAATGATCGATCATTTTCTTATGATTATGACTATGTCGATCATTAGCGCCCTTATGACTATGTTTTTAGGCGTTCTCGCTCGGACATAAGCAACATAACGGCGTTATGTTTGTGCTTATGATTATGATTATGATCGTTATGTCGCTAGTGGGTACCAAGCCTAATGGTTGTTATGATTCTTTCAGAAGATCTTGGACTTAGCGGGAACCCATGCACTAGCGACTAAACGATCATAAACATAATCATAATCGTAATCATAAACATAAGCTTCTTATGATCCAGTGGAACCATGTGTCTTAATCATGACCAGACATAATCATAATCCTAAGAACTCAGTAATGGTACCGAGCCTAATTGACCCGAGCTGAGTTGGGCAGGGGGGGAGGGAAGGAACGTCCTTTAGTCGAATCATTTTGTGGCGGTTTTAGTGTTAAAGTAGGAAATCTTTACTCACGTAGCGTGGAGATTGTCAGACGGAAAGAAAGATCGGGAGCGACTCAAAAAATCCTAACATCGAAAACGGCGTGCCTGTTATATTGAACGAGACCGTCGTTAATGCATGGTTCAATTTTACCTGTTACCATCCCCCCCCGGGCAACCCCCGGGACAAGTCCAGCCCTTTGGGCCCGGGGGTGGGGAATTGTTTGAAACGGTTTTGTCCCGGGGGTAGGGGGCGGGGCAAATCGAAAATAACTTCTCGTTTTTCTTGTGAAGCACGTCACTAGCTTATCACTTCTCAGTTGACACAATGGCGCCGGACCGCGTAGAGAAGACTGCCTGTTTCTAAGGAAATCTCTAGAATTTGTAGCAGACTGGTTGGAGAAGAATAATCTCTCGAAATTAAAATCTGTATTCAAAGGCACGTTTATTATAAATTGTTAAACGAAGGTGCGTTTGATGCGTACTCGAATGGATGGCGTTCATCACAAACATAGAAATATTTCTTCAGCGTATTTGTATGGAACAGATGAACGGCTTTATATTAAACAGAGATCTCAGTCCAGTGTTCTTGTGAAACAAGCTAAGAAAAACTCCTTTAAAATGCTGTTATCAATTTGCTCACCGGACCTCTTTTGTGCATGTGCTAATAAAACACGCGGTGAAGAACATTTCTTTACTCGCCAGCAGAATGCCAGTGCAGTTAGACTTTTTTCTTCGGTTTTCTTTTTCAATGTAGTGTCCATGTTTTTGAATACTATGTAATATCCTTCGTTCAGTAAACTCTAGAAAAGCGTTTAAGTTCTTGTCAAAACGTGTGGTTGTGCTATAATTTGTACGGAAATCAATTTTGGTCGATGAGGAGTCCCGGGGGTGGGGAATTGTCTCTTTCTGCGTGCCCGGGGGTGGGGAATAGACCGCCAAGTAAGAAAAAAATTGCAAATCCACGGGGGTGTGCCCGGGGGGGGGGGGGGGAGATGGTAACAGGTAGAATTGAACCCTGCATAAACAAACGGATTACTGAGCAAAACAGTGACTTTGCGGGTGAGTTATAAATTGAGTAAGTTACTTTGTCTTTCTCTGCACAGCTACAATGGAAAATGACCACACTCAGTGTTTTGACAGAAACACATGGTGGTGAATTTTACTTTCTCTGTATGAATAAGGTTTGAGTTACTGAATAGTTTAGCCATGTTTGCGAAGAAGTTTGAAAAGAGGTGAATTACATGTAGCTGTTACAGTGCGGCTACTCCAACCGGGCCAGTTGGAAGAAAACTGACCAATTGCGACGCTAATTGAAAACAAAAGATAGCAAAGTTTTTTTGTAAACAACCAATAACGTTGAAACAGGCAGACAATGCACGTTCGAAAAAATTGGACACCGTGACCTCTGATCATGACCGCTCGGGAAACTGCCACGTCTACGATTGGTTGCTTTCGATCCTAAATGTGCTAAATTTCTGATCAAGGCAAAATCGAACTACAGCCTGAGATCAAACGATGAACTGCTTTTGTCACCACCTGTTGTAAAGACTCTATAATCAGTGAAAGTTTTCGGCAATTCTGGTTTTTCCTGTAAATTGGTTTTTGGTCTCTTATTTATGGCCCATTTTCAAACTTTACCTTTTATGATGTTAAAAGTTAATCAAATAATCATACCTTTTTGCGCATTTACTAAGAAATACTCTTCGATTGAAAAAACATTATCTTTTATTTCTTTTTAACGAAATTGGCATGGGTTATTTTAATTTCTCGGCAAACAAATGTAAATCGAAATTGGGATCCTTTTCTCAACCACGCCGCCAAAAGAATTAATTCAAACTTTGGTACGTTTTTCAAACCTCTCTGTCAACAAATTTAAATCGAAATTTGGTACCCTTTTTCAAAACTCACTGTCAACAAATTCAAATCGATATTTGGTACCCTTTTTCAAACCTCTCTGTCAACTAATTTAATTCGAAATTTGGTACCCTTTTTCAAACCTCGCTGCCAACAAATTTAAATCGAAATTTGGTACCCCTTTTCAAACCTCGCTGTCAACAAATTTAAATCGGAATTTGGTACCCTTTTTCAAACCTCGCTGTCAACAAATTTAAATCGAACTTTGGTACCTTTTTTAAATTCGCTAATTAATTGACAAGTGACAAGTGGTGCCAAGTGACGGGTCACGTCATGCCAAAGACAAACGTAACTGTGTTCATTTTCCTTGGCTGCAATCACGTAAAATGGAGTTCCTAGAAACGAATATAGAGACCATTAGAGAGTTTGTTAAAGAAAACAAAACCCACAAACAGATAAGTAAGATTCTTTTGGAAGCTTTTCCTGAGGTTAAAAGAGGCTTTTCGGAAAGGAACATTAGATTGTTCTGTGCAAACCATGGAATCAAAAGATTATCTGAAGCCCAGGTTGATTACATTGTTGCTGGATGCGTTAGAGAGGTGAGTGGTAACGAGAAATTTCCTTAAATTTGTGGTGAAATGTTTTTATTATTGACCTCAACTAAATCATCTTCTATATCTCGACCAAAGGTTGGACCATCCTTTGGGCGCAAAATGATGACTGGATACGTACGAAGTAAAGAACTGAAGTTAACCAACAACCAGGTCATGAAGTCATTGAGACGGGTCAATCCAGTGAATCATGCTCGTCGAAGGGATGACACAGTTCGTCGCCGAAATCCTGTGCCCTACTACGCCCCATACTATGGCAACAAGTCACACTGTGACCAAAATGAAAAGCTTGCAATGTATGGTTGTACTTTGTTCGCCTTTAGTGATGGTTGCAGTTCCAAGGTTGTCAAACTTTTCTCGATGCCGAAAAAGAACGCAGTTGTTATCTACTCTCACTTCAGGTTAGCAATAAACTGTACTTCGTATTGATTAACTGATGTACAGTTGTGGTTCAAATTTACCATTGGTTCAATTTGGTACTTTCCTCTGTTTTGTTTTCAACAAAATTTCACTTTTATTCATCAGTAAGCTTATGTATACACGTCCTCAGTCTATTTTTTAAGGAGACAGTCTCGAGCGAGCGAAATTTAAATAGCGTTAAGAAACGATCGTAAAGAGTTGTAGTAGGTTGAGGGAGCATTTTTAAAAACATACCCTTTTTCCATGTCGTAAAGCATAATTGACACTGAATTGACTTCAAATTCGTGTTCTTTTGGTTGTAGGGATCTGCTCATTCATGAAGGTATATGGGACATGGTAAGGGTGGATCATGGGACGGAGCACTGCCTCATGCTGTTTGTCCAGGAATATCTCAAGGACCAGAGAGGAAATTTGTCATGCGAGCCTTACGTCCAGACACGTTCTAGGGAGGTTAGTTACGGGTTTAAAAATACCATAACCTGCGATCAGGCTCTATTTTCGTTTCGCTCGGTGAAACATTCAGGCGGGACGGGCGAAACGAAAAATAGGGCCTGATACAATTCTTCTACGGAACGTCTGCCGCCCACTTTTTTGATTGATTGACATTCAACAAAACAGCCAATCAAAATTTCTTCTGCTTGCACGATCCTCGGTATGCAAATTTCCCATAACGGCAATTCGTACAAAGTCACGCAAATGTCGGCAAAATAAGAAAATCATAGGCTACGAGATATCTTCTAGGCACAAGCACTCAAATTTACACGATTGCTAACTTGAAGGTTCTGGTATTGTACATGGTTGCTCTGTCTGAGCTGAAACTGAATGAAAATTCAAAACACGACGAGGTTGCCATGTACCAAGATATGCTGCATGCTTGAATCCTTTCCCATTTCAGGTGGTATCCGGAAATATTCTCTTCGCATTTCTCACCGATTTTCTGCGTAAAAAACCTTGGGCAATTAAGAGAAGTACCTTCAGTTTCATTCTTTAGTAAAGATATAAATAAAACCGTTTATAAACAAAGGAGTATTTTGTAATTTAATTTAGTTCCACAAGTGATAAATATTTGAGATTAGCAGCGAATTTTATCTCTAAACAGCAGCGAATTTTAAAACAAAGAACATTTATTATAAGACTAGTCAAATCCTTTGATGTCAATGTCAGAGATCAATAAAACGACATAAGTGTTAAACAATGAATGAATATAAACTGAAATCGTCATTGCGACTTGATTGCGGCTCTCGCCAAACATCAATTTACCGTTAAGTTTACCGAATTATCGGTTGACTTGTTGATCATTCTTGGCGAAAGATACTTGTTCGTCTGCTGTTCGTTTTGTTTCGTAAAACGCGGAAACAACCACTACTCTGTTCATGTTATCAATACTAGCTGAAAGCCATCAAATGAAAATTCCGAGACACGATGCGATAAAACGGAATACATACTTCACTGTTGCTATACTTCTCTGCTCCAGGTAAGAGACAGCTTGCGTCAAACCGAACGCCATTCTCAGGAGAGAAAGAAATGGTGACAATTCTGCTAGAACGACGAGAATTTATTAGAGCAACACCTTTTACTTCGGCAGACTTGTTCCTTGGTTGTTCCTTGGCGATGGCGGTCGGGTCGAAATTGTGAGCGAGACTCGTAGACAATTTACTTCCGTTGACAGCTCTATTGTCAAAGGGCCAATCAGATTGCGAGATTCCCGCGGCCAAAATTTGGCCGCCGACACGAACTTCTGTGAGAGATTGTATCAGGCCCTATTTTAGCGAGCGACCAACGTAAGAGAATATGAGAGCGATGCTAAAATTCGGCCTGATCGCAGGTTAAAAATACCAAGAATATAGGTACTGTGGATACTGCTGCGGTTCAGTTCACCACCTCGCACGCCTCACAATTCCGCTCAGCGGAGGTCAGCGGACGCTCTCTATTTAGTTCCCAGTCTTCTCCTGCATTGAAACGCCTGGAAGAACAACTATCCACCTTTTTGAACCGTTTTGAGCGAGTTTCTGCGAGAGTTTTGTTATTTTTGTTATGAAGAGAAAAAGTTTTCCTTTAATGGCCCAACAGATCTGAAGGTAGGAGATGCTCTTTTTTGGACGAAATTTGCGATTGTCTGAATGAAAAGATCGATGAACCAGACGATGTTTTCAATAATTTCGTTGAAAAACAAGATGAACTAAACCTTCATGACAATAACATTGAAGATTATGAATGCAAGGAGGATTCTTTTGACCCAGGAAGGCTACGAAACATTTGTTTTTGCAGCTAGGGAGAAAAGGACTCAATAGAGTGCAGCAGCAGAACATTTTCGTACGAAAAGTTGCTTTCAGTTATTTGCCGTGACACTCAACTCCTACGTTTTTAGGGGCATAATGTAGCTTTGAAGAGTCAAATTTGATATCAAAAATAATATTCAACAAATTGGCTATCACTCTAGACATGTGCAGTAATTTTCATGACCAAATCAAGAGTGCAGGACACTGAAAAACATTTATGTTAACAGGTGTTAGGCAGAATTAATAAGTGACTTAATAATAAATATGTTGATTGACAGATGGCTCTATGTCTTGTCTGTCACATATCCAAATTTGGCTTTTATAATGTCAGATGAAACTGAAGATAGAGCAGATTTTACAAGACTGGTCCAAAATTGAAGAATTTCACTAAATTATTTTGGGCTCTAAAGACAGAGTTTCAGAGTTTCGTCAGGACATTCAATTCCCCTTTACATACAAAAAAGCTTTCCCCCATGAAAAGAGATAGTTTGCACAAGATTAAAAATTGATTATCTGTTTACAGAACCTTCCTGCTGAGAGGAAATGGCCCGAAGTAAACCAACGCGTGACATATCCCATAAAAGAAACACTGGTACGAATGGAGAACAACCTCATGATTGCCATGCACGATCCTGTTGTAAAATTCTGTGTCTCTTTCGTAACACTGAATGTAGCAGAAGTTGGACTTAGAAGGTTTACGGAATCATGGAATTTACATCCCCTAGAAGGTAACTGCGGTATATATTTTTAAAGCGGCAAATTATTAACAAGGTAAAAAAAAAGTAAAATTAAGAAAGGCATTTTAAACAGAGCACTACAGTATTCAACGTGTTTGATCAGCAACGATGTTTAGAATCTTTTTACAATGCATGCGCACTGCAAAAATTTCGTTAACACCATATCCCCCTTCCTTCCACCCTACCATCTTCCGCTGGCATATACCTATTCAGTGACTGGTCAATAAGTTGAGGATGGGGGGTGGGTATGCAGGAGCAAAAATGGGGGTGGGTCATCAGTTTTTGAGCCCTCAAAAGGGGGTGGGTTATGTAGTTTTGATCTACACGTAGGAGGTGGGTCATCATATTTATTCACTAACTTTAAACTGTTATAGTTTCAAGAAAAGTTGAATTCATCAGAATATAAAATTGATAAGTTTCTCCATGTGAGCAGTTTTAAATGAATTTCTAGCGATTTCAGAAGGCCCAAATATAAAAGTTACCGAGGAAGCATGCCCCCTGAACCCCCTAGATGGCTTGTGATCATAACATCAGTTTTGCCTGTATCTCTTCAACATGCATAGATTCACGTTGGCCCTTATGCCTTTTAATACTAGTAAACTCTTTTCTCAAACACTTTGCAAATGTGAATGATGGACAGTGGTTGTAGTTTCTGTTATCAATTTCTGTATAAGAATATGAACTCTTCAATAGTTGTTTATGAATTAATATTACATACTGTTTCAGTCTTCGCATATGTTTGTCTGAATTTTCCAATGGACTTAACACACAAATATGTGGAAAACTTACGAAAGACTAGTATAACAAGTGATAAATTCATCCTTCTTTTTTGTGCTAAGAAATGAGAAAAGACGTTCATGGAACAACAGTGTCCATCGGCGAAAACTTAGGGTGGTGTATGTAGGAAATTTCACTTTACAAGCTGATGTCAAATAAAAAACCTCCAACCCTTAACAGATGATAAAGAAATGATTGGTCCCTTGAATTTTTTAGCAAAGAGGGTGGGACATGTAATTTTCAACCCCCTATCAGGGGAGGTCAGTCAGTTTTGAGCCAGAAGAAAGGGGTCACAAATCTTTGAGCCACAACTTTTCCAATTATTGCTCCGGCCCCCTACCCCCGGTACTTATTGACCAGTCCCTCAGTGCCACCTCTTAAAAATTGGAAATGTACTGGTACTAATGTTTTTGGGAAGTCCATATACCTTATCTTATTTCAACTTTTCTTTGTGTATAGGTAGAAATGGGCGTATGCCAAACTTAGTGGCGGCCAACACCAACAGAGTTAGGCGAATTAATAATCCTACGATTATTCCTAGCGTCGATCAAGCCATTTGTATGTATGAAAATGCAGGAGGCTCCATCACGCGAGAGAGTTCATTTGGTACCGACCCTCGACGAGACAACGCTGCTTTAACCACCAGGAGGGAAGAGCTCTTTTTGCAAAACAACAGCTCATTTGAGGATATTTTTAGTAACCTAGTGAATGGAAATTCATCCCATTTAGAAAGGGCAATTTTGTCGTTTGTTGACATTACACGTCACCTTTCCATCACCATATAATACATAGACAACGTCAATTAAGAAATATTCTGATACTAACAGTGGCCTGGACTGTTTTTCAGTTACCTAGAGCAAAAGGTGACATTGCATTTTAACTATTGTCACAATATCGATTCACAACACTCATGAAAGAAAACAATAAAATATCATAAAAAAAATAGAACTGCTGAACTGATTTGTTTTGTTACCCTGTTGTATATTTGGCATTTCTCGGGGGGAGATGGGGGCCCACTATCTGGCTTATACGTAACCTGAGATCATACCCTCCCTCCCTTCTATAAAAAAGAACAGCTGATCGCAGGTTAGCTTATACAGGGACACACCGGTGGATGGGATGTGGCTTTTGGCCTGTTCGTGCTGAACAGGGTATGCAGTTTCAAGTGAGTATGTTTTAGTCAGACTGAGTAGGGCATGAAGTTTCCGGTGTTGTGGTCTGGTCTTGACCTAATGTACTGTCTAGGTTGGGGTGGGAATGCTCGGAGACATTAGCTGATTAAAGCTACTCTAGAAATCTGAGGGGGAAAAAGTATTCAGACTAGTCTGAGCTGCCCTAAACAGGGTATAGATGCCAGACTGTAGCGGAGTATTTAAATCCGAAATTGTAGATGTTTAACTATATTTATTTTGCAGCTCACCAGTCAACATTAGATCATTCACATTATTATAATTTAGAGCTATTATTTATCCAGGAGGGGTGGGGGTGGGGGAAGAAAGTCGGCACTTTTCTTTGACGACATAGCGCAACCTCCAGCGTCATCCCTATATCCAGTCATGGGTCAAGTACCCCTCCCTCCTGGACGCACATCTATCAATGCTAAACACCTGTTAGGGGCTGTAGGCCGGGTTGTTGATCGTTCCCACCTTCGAGAATAGCGGTTCCGTCGCTTTGAACGTCATTATTTTATATCACTACAAATAGCTTGACCTAGCTAGCTAATGGGCTCGTAATTTATCCTTTAAAATCAGTCGTCATTTAATTATAGATCTTTTTTTTTTCTTTCTGGTCTTTTTGTTTCTTCTTGCCTGTTATAATAAATGGTCCCGGTAGCCTTTTCTCTCTCTCCCCTCTATGAAAAAGGGAGAAAGAGTTAAAATATTTGCGGACGTTTTTTGGAAAGGATGAAGAAAAAAAATAAGCTTAGCCACTTGGAAACACGTGAATATAGTCTTATAGAAGAAAAAAGCAGATTAAGAGTTAAGACAAGCATTGTGACATGGTGTGAGTTATTTAATTTCAAGATAACACGAAACAGCAAACTTGGATAAAAATCAACAACTTCATTTCACTGAAAGTGCAGACCGGATTTCGCTTTTTACGTTCTCAACAACCCTACGTAACTTCATAAGTAAGTCACTGTTCCGATATGCATTATTATAACACGATTATCCCGTACAAATCTACTAAATCCGCCTAAGCATCAGTAACATTGTCGGTGATGGACACTTGAATTTTGATTTAAACTTAAATAACTAACTATGGATTAGTCAGTATTTTTCACATTAAACAGGTAACGTCATTTTGAAAAAGAACTGCTAATGAGTTTCCTATAAACGTAGTCAAGACTTACACAAACAGAACATAAACTGGATAGAATCAGACTCAAGCATCCAATATATTGCATTGAGTTCAGTGAAACGTTTGATACAGTGAAAAACACGTGCATGAGCTCCTATGAACTGAAGAAACTGATTTTTAAAGCATGTGAGGCAGTTGTGAATCATCATCCGTGTCGTGATCGCCTGCACCGTATGGAATTGTGTCACGGTCATCAGAACCCTCATCGTCAATTGGTACTTCTTGACCTAGAATACAGGCCAGGTCCCGAACCACTGGAATAATGGAATACTGTCGGCTTGTCCGACACAAAGGGCACTTCGCCAGGGTCGGCGTTATGGCGATCCACTGCTCAATACAAGGAATGCAGCCAATACAGGCGAGGCACTTGGAGCAAGCAGCCGCCGGAAGGTGGGCTGTTGAAAAGCAAATAGAGCAGCGGAAAATTCCTTCAAGGGTTTCCTTTGCTGATGGTGCTTCAGGAATCTGGGAGATAGACCCTGAAGACTCTGCTTCGGCGCTCGGTTCCGCTATCATCTTCCTTAGTTCATCAAGGATGTCATCTGCTTTCCCTTTGTTTCTTTTGGAGTTGGGTTGTTTTAAGTTTCCCGCCTGACGTTTCTGGGCGACAATGATCTTTCTGTTGGTCCTCCAGAACTGTGATCCTAAAGTTTATTTTATCAGATAAAATATTGTCAGTAAAGCACACAAACATACCACAAAATAAAATGTATTTTCGATAATAAATAAGCTCAGTAAGTATCTCGAACGTATCGCAAGACAAGAATATATACACAATGTACATAAGGTCAGTTTCATCACTCTGTTCCTCTCACAAAAAGGGAAAAGGAAAAACCAGAAAAAAAACAATGAATATTTTCTGACAATGACAAGCGCTGGCCATACACAGCAAAATAAAAAAGAGAATGAGTGCGTGGATTTGTTATTTTTGGACGAATTTTCATTCTCGCGATTGAAAAAGCAAAAAAATATCGTGTCCACAAATCGTAGCGTCCTCTAATGTAGCGATAACAAATTAATTTAGTGTGACTTCCTCAAAAACAGCTGTGAAGTGGACTACCAAGTCTAAAAACACTTTAATAATAGTACACCCGGAGAGTTTCTCTTACTACTGAAGTACTAACAATGTGGCCACAACAACAAACAACAAAACGGAATCGCCAGTGTTGATCAACCGGCCCTAATTAAACGTCCAGGCCCCAGTTGTTCAAAAGCTGGATAGCGCTACCCACCGGATAAATCTCTATCCAGTGGATAACGCAATTGGTTTCCCTAATACTTATCCACTGGATAGTGATTTATCCGTTGGATAGCGCTATCCAACTTTTGAACAACTGGGGCCTGGAATGTAAACGGTCCGACATGTGTTTTAGTTTGCTGAATGCCATGTGGTAGGAATTAAGATTTAAACTTACCTTTGGTCATATCATTTGATAAGATGGGAAGATGCTTTGAATCCAGAAGATTGACTTCATAGCCAAGCTGGCCTTTCAATTGCTCCTGGATTTTTTCAACTGTAGCTGTTTCTTCCTGTAGTACAAGGTGTATTTGGAACTTCTCCGTGACTGCACCTTTTGTGTCGATATCTACAACAATAAACGCTTTTTTCCAGGTGAATGTTTTCGCGGCAGTCGAAGTGCTGGAGGTGGTAAATCGAGGTCTTTTAATGCCAGGTGGCGGGTTGAGCCTAGAACGTTCGTTCTGATAGGATATCGGTATCGGCATAGCAATTGGAGACTGGCTTAGGCTCGGTATGGACGGAATTACGGCCACAGGATTTCCATTCACGATGTACTTCTTCTGCGCATCTAACGCATCGATGTGAAATTTTCCATCATCGTCTGGAAGTGAAATTTCGCCATCCTGGGAATGGATAAAAATTCCCTGGCTCTCGAGGCGAAATACCATCGATAGATTTGCTACGTTTAACGCACTTTCTTTAAGTTTTAATTCTCGATCGCCAAATGAAAGTGATATCAACGCCATACTGAATAAGCTGAGTAAGCGAGACCCAAGTGAGCTAAATACTTTGAGCGGAGCTAACTCGTGGAACAATTCCGGTGCTGGCAACCAAAGTATATATAGCTGTGCTGACGCAATCTTCCACGTCAATTTAGATTGGCGGGAGATAACTGCACAAAAATTCCTATTTCCGTCTTAACGTCGACTTTGAAAGAAATCTGCCTTGTGAAAGTGCTTACGATTTTTGCTTTTTTTTAACAAAATCTTTAGCAATAGTCTCTATTGCATTTATAGCTTCTGGGAAGCTCATTTCACATGGAAAATCAACTGACAGGCGTGTCTCTGGCTTGATGTGCGCGTCACGCCCACTTGTCACTTGTCAATTAATTAGCGAATTTAAAAAAGGTACCAAAGTTCGATCTAAATTTGTTGACAGCGAGGTTTGAAAAAGGGTACCAAATTTCGATTTAAATTTGTTGACAGCGAGGTTTGAAAAAGGGTACCAAATTTCGATTTAAATTTGTTGACAGCGAGGTTTGAAAAAGGGTACCAAATTTCGAATTAAATTAGTTGACAGAGAGGTTTGAAAAAGGGTACCAAATTTCGATTTAAATTTGTTGACAGTGAGTTTTGAAAAAGGGTACCAAATTTCGATTTAAATTTGTTGACAGAGAGGTTTGAAAAACGTACCAAAGTTTGAATTAATTCTTTTGGCGGCGTGGTTGAGAAAAGGATCCCAATTTCGATTTACATTTGTTTGCCGAGAAATTAAAATAACCCATGCCAATTTCGTTAAAAAGAAATAAAAGATAATGTTTTTTCAATCGAAGAGTATTTCTTAGTAAATGCGCAAAAAGGTATGATTATTTGATTAACTTTTAACATCATAAAAGGTAAAGTTTGAAAAAGGGGCATAAATAAGAGACCAAAAACCAATTTACAGGAAAAACCAGAATTGCCGAAAACTTTCACTGATTCTCTATCTACCCTCGGTGACAGGGCTCTTGCGGCGGCTGCTCCTAAACTATGGAACCAGCTACCGTCAGAACTAAGGAGAATCACTTTCATCGATCATTTTAAGCGAGCTCTGAAGACATATCTTTTCAAACAAGCTTTTTATTAGTGTACAAATATATATATTTTTAATTTTTAATTTTTAATCTATATTTTATTTTATTTTTTAATCTATTTTTTATCTAATTTTTTAATTTATATTTGTAACGCGCATTTGAAAACCCACGTTGAATTTGCGAGCTATAAATGCATATTATTATTATTAAATTTTAAGCAGAACATTGAGACGTCGAATTCGCAATTGATAATAAAATTTGCGCCCATAAACAAGCCTTAAACAATACTTTCGCTTCAGCAGTACAGCTGATGCATGAGTTTGTATGTAGAACAAACCTTCTCCGAAATGAAATTCGGTAATGCAACAAACTTGCTTGACTCTGATAAGCGTTCGCTTGGCGCAGTGAGTATCATTAAATACAGATTTAAAGACAAATATCGACATTTGCGCCCTTTAATCGTTCAATTATAAGCGGAGGTTCCCAAATCTCCTCATTCACTAAGTGCTTTTTGAATTACAGTGCACTCTGACAGGTGCTTATCGTTGATGTATTGATTCTGGCTTCTGCAGCCCTTTCGCACTGCGGTCTCAATACTGCAAGAAAATCCAAATCTTTTATGTGAACGTGGTGCAAGTCTGAAACGTAACTCGTAATAGCTGGGAATTTCGGTGACTGTTGCCGTATATGCCGCCCTCTCGATTCAGTCTTACTTGTTTTTTCTGGGCAAAAGCCATTTTGGAAACATTTACTTTTACAATAAGCTTTACAACAAGGTTATAGCTTATGTGACGCGTAAAAACAATCCGCCATATTTCAGTCACATCGATCGAGTCAACACCACACCATCACTGAAGCTAACCAATGAAAAAATTCGACCATTTCCCGAGAGGTCCGCAGAATGAGACAGTTTCAAATTTATTTGAAGATGTCTTGTCTAGATCCTTCAACGTTATTGGCCAGGCCCCAGTTGTTCAAAAGTTGGATAGCGCTATCCAACAGATAAATCACTATCCAGTGGATCAGTGTTAGGGAAACCAATTGCGTTATCCACTGGATAGAGATTTATCCGGTGGATAGCGCTATCCAACTTTTGAACAACTGGGTCCAGTTTACGAAAAAATGTTGCCCTCTTTTGTTCTCAATTAGCGTTGCGATTGGTCAATTTTCTCCCAAGTGGCGCGGTTCGGTAGCTGCACTGTAAGCCATACCGTTTGTCTTGGCGTTGCCGTAAGCGTTACTTTACTGTAATAATTCTATCTTGGTAGAGATCAGAAATAGGATGAAAGTGTGGAGGTCAGGTATCAAAAATGACAAAAGGCCACAGTTCAATTTAATATAATGACAATCTTAAGTTTTTTACAGTATTCCAGTTTTCCGGTTAGTAGAAGAACTATTTTTTGAGCGTTGATCGCATTAAACCGTCATGTTGTCTTCGCGATGCACTTTTTGCTGCTGCTATATGATTAACTCGATGTTGTTTGGTGGACGCATTGTAATATGCAGCATGTCTAAAATCGGAGGGTGTCCGATGACCTCCGACCTTGGCAATTCGTGGAAGCAATGTAGAAGACGATTTGTACAGCACCGCTGGTGTTTTTGGTTCCTCTAGTGTTTTAAGTTCTTTGACATTTAGAGACGAGTAAACAATCATCTGATCTTGGTTGAACTTGAGCTTTGGTAGCGGTGGAACGAAGCGGTGCCGTGTCTTTGGCCTGTAACACTTGCCCAAGATATTCTGAAGTGAGTGTGTTATGGTGCTATCCCATCGATTTTCCTCCTCAGTGTTGTCTGTAGAGTCCTCCATGCTATGTTGGGTTCCACGGCGAGTCAAAAAAGATATACGCATCATGTGCCTTGCTAGTCTACAAGAAAATGACATCAGCATTAGCAACTGGTATTTCAACAACACGATGAACTTCACGTACTAAACTGAACTTGTTACATAACAGCCATGCTTCTCCACTAACCACCCCTGGAGTCCGTGTCTTGAAATTCCCCAATAACTTACCGAGCATAGGGAACGCGGTAAATGTTTTTCTCTCTCGTTATTTTCAGTACCGCACATGCTATCCTAATTTCTCGCGAAACTGTGTTTTCTTTGCCGAAATCAGTTTAAAATCTGGCCGGTAAAAACAGAAAAAGTTGGAGCGTGCTTTAAAAAAAGAGAAGCTTCGGAAAGGAGCAGCTCGTTTCTAGAAACCCCCGATAACTTACTGGGCCCGAAAACTATTTTATGTTGACAATTTTCTTCAACAGAGACTCAGTTTTCATTTTACGGAACATATTGGTACGTCTGCAGTAATAACTGCCACCAATCGATAAAAAATAGACTTCGAAAAAACACTTATCGGATCCCGTAAGTTATCGGGAGTTTCACCCAATGTACCCCAACCCCGAACAGTTAACGGGAATTGAAAACGTTACGGAGAACTCCAAGGAAAGGTCTACAACGGAAAGATGCGTACAGCTCTCTGACGACTTCTGCTGGATTCACATCAATCTGCATACTGGCCTACCTAACAATACCTTTCGTGAAACAATAGTCCAGCTTTGCCCAGGGGTACATTACAGTAAGTTCAACGCGAATTCTACAGCGGCCAATGTGTACTTTCATACCTCCACTTTGGTATAGGGGGACTATGCAGGTTTCTCAATGTCTCCGCTGACGCAATCCGCTGGATATCTGGCGGAAGTCTCCGTTGGCCTTTGACTGCTTTCTCCAAATCCCACAGTACTCGCTGGCCAAAAGTCCCTGCGTAACGTGATTATTGTAACTCTCTTAGGTTTGAAATTGGGAACTATCTCCGGGGAATTTTGAATGGTTTGTTTTGCATTGGGTAAATCAAGGGAAATCAAACGAAAGCATGGCATTTTCAGAAACCAACAAATTATGCACATATCGCTTTGTATTTCAAAAGCGTACTTTTTCACTATTAATCACCTACTAGATTAAAGTGACAGCTTAAAAAGAGCCAAAGTTAATTGTAAACGAAAAATTGTCTTAGGAGCTTTCATAGTTGGGCCATCAAACTGGATTCAATATTGACGGTCACCTTTTGGGTTCATTACAGACTGGACAAATCAATTGTGTTTTTTAATCAATTGCTTCACACACCTACGCACAACAAACATATCACAAGATAAATACTAGAGTTATATAAGATCAAAGCTATCCAATACACCTTACAGTGGCAAAAAACACTAGAACGATAAACGGTATAAAATACATCATAACAAACATTACATTAGAAATCTGAAGAAGGTACACTAAAAAAGGAATACCAGAAAAGAAGCTCATGCAGCACAAATACAGAGGGTGGTCCACTCTTGCAATTTTTCTTTCGCACTGAAATTTTTTTCCAATAGAGCAAGAGGGCGTTCATTTTAGGAACCTCAGACTTATTTTCGCGAGGTAGATGTAATACTTAGCAATTAAAAGATAATGATCGATTAGATTCAGGTTTATAGCCAAGTGAAAGAATTGCACTCGGATAAGGATTTACATTGTCAGAACGCTTCAGCCAGTTCCACCAATTCAAAACGTTATCCCAGGAGAGTTTTACAACCGAACAGGGAACACTCACAAAGCATGTGCGAAAGTGTTTCGTTGGGGAAGTTGCAATGATCACACTGCCTTGATGTTCATTTTGTCAAGGCGATGAATTTGTAGGTATAATGTTGTGTATAATTTTAAACTGGAAACTTCTCGATTTATTTTCAACAGTGATTTTAAAAGGCAGCTCCCCGGGAGCCCGGAGGGGGGGGGGGGGGGGCACTCAACAAAGTTTTATACGGGGAGGCTCCGCCCTGAGGTCCAACCCCTTACCCTTTTATATACCATTTTTGACAGAAAAGGTACCCCTTTCGTATACCTTCCATTGAAAAATGGTATCCCTTTCACATACCTACTTAAAAACGCTGCAACCCTTTTCTAAACCCTTGGAAGGAGGTCTTCTTGTCGTTTTCATGTAGCGTTTAATAAATTTAAATGATACAGTCATAAGGTGCATCTACTCGAAATATTTTAATTAAAGACCCTTTTAAATACCTAAATGACAGATTTCCCTACCCTTTCATATACTTCAGCTCGTGAAACCCCTACCCTTTCGTATGCCTGAAGCCTGAAAAAGGTACTCCTTTCGGGTGGAGCCTCCCAGTATAGGCCATTATAGGGAGTACCCCCACCCCGGGAGGCAGCTCGTAACCGGCTTTAGGATTTAAATGTTGTTTTTCCAAATGGGCCTCAGAAATTGGAGGGCAAAACGACATCCATGGATGGTCACATCCATTTTGCAGGTAACACGAGGCCTTATTAAGTGCTTGCCAACTACGTATGATCTCATATCTTCAGTAAATTGTAAAGCGCATTTGAACCTCAATGCATTACCATTGCCAGTTTATATTGGAAGACTGCAGACACTTCTAAAGTCAACTTATATCAGCTCTTCGTTACCACAATCAGTACAACATTCCCTTGTTTCACCATAACATAGCTTTTCCCTTTTGAGTGGTAAAACTGCAGTGAACACCGGTAAAGCGGTTTTCTTTTTAACTAAGCCCATTGTCAGGAGCGAACAATGTTTATTACCTATGTATTTTCCACTTTGTGTCCAAAGTCGCACCGAGGCGTCTGTCGAGGCGCTGATGATTAACTGTCGACTATCAACAAAATCCAGGCTTATTATTGGCTTGAGGTGAGCGCGGAATGAGACTAGTAGCGGAGGAGGCTTGGTGTCGATTGTTCTCCCCCTGTGGCTGTTTCTGCTTTTACCTTGCTGTAGTTTTTTCGTCAGCAGCGAGGTTGTCTTCTGCTCACATGTCTTCAAACAATAACAAGATATCTCCCAAACCTGACAAACAAAACCAGCAAAATGCAGACCTTTGAACGTTAGCGGAGGCAGCATCCTATTGCAGGGACAAATTCGGTTCGGACGATTAAACATGCTGCCATTCAATGACTCTGATACAGTCAACTCACACCTTGCGGACACCTCGCTATAACCGACGGACACCCGGTTTTTCCGGACAGAAGCTGAAGCCCAGGAGAATAAGAATTACTGAAAACGGCTCCCGCTATTACGGACTTCCCCTGTTAAGGTCGCGGGGATCGACAGGATACGTTGACCAGTATGCATTTATGTAAAGAATTTGCACGAAGTGCGACGCCTAATTCCGACAACACGCGAAATATTTATGAAAAGGTCCCTTAAAATATTCTGTTCCTGCCTCAATAATCGCACGTGATTCAAATCGTGTAGCACGAACTTCAGACGTTCATGCCACACGATTTGATTAAAGTCGAAACCAATAAAATTACCATAAATATAGTTTTTGCATTATTTAGTTCACTCCTGTTTGCTCGGGAAACCTTCGGAAGCGTAAAAACAAGCAATTTTGTGTCCAAGAATTCAGCGCAGATAGAGAATTTCATGAGCTGACACGGCACCAAAAGCGGTGCTGTCTAGTTAAGACATTTCCTATTCGATTTTGTTACCTTGATAAATCCAGCGGTGTCACCAGTGACCAGAATGGTATTATCGTGATCTGTTGTCATGGAGATAACAGAATCGTGTTCTCCCTGGGCAACGGTAAAATGTCCGAGCAGACCCCCACCAGTCACGCTCCAGGCCCTGACCGAGCCATCTGAACCTGTCGTCATCAATGTTGCTGTGGATAAGCTGTTTTCACGTCTTTCTAAAAAAAGAACCTAATAAAGGAGGAAAACATGAAATTCGTATCACGTATCACTATCATCGTAATCTCATGATCTGGATAAACTGGGGAACATTACAGAAAGTTTGTTCTAGTCAAAGGAGTGATTTAGAAATCATGCTTTAAAATAATTAAAATTTGCGTTCCGGAAGCAGCAATGTTAAAACTATTTTCTTGCGTCCAATAAGCAATATTTGCTTTCGATTTGCTTTTCACTGTTTCTCACGAGGTTAAACGGGGAATAAATAAGACGTGAACTACAATCCTCGTCACGTTCACTTGGGACACCCTAAGCGGTACTCGTGTTCAGGCTTATAGTTGCGCTCGTTTCCTCCCAGTGTTGAATTTTGTGTTTCTGTGATGCCATCTTGGAAATCAACATTCAGAGGGAAGAGAATATCACAACTGTCCCAACTAATGTGAGGAGAATTGTAGCTCAGTTATACGAGCACGGTTTACCTAAGACGTGAGGTGTTGTCATAAGAACTGTCAAGGCAAAGACGCTAGACGCTTGATCAGGAATTTTTCATAAGTGAAGTAAGCTTTACCTTGTCCACTGAAGAGTCATGATAACTCTGTAGAAACTCCACCTCGGAGGGCATATCCGGGATAAGATTTAACTTCTTTTGAGAGCATTCTAAACCAGAGACATCTTTGTGGAGTAGTGGGCTAATCTTGGGTCGCCACGAAGACTGCGTAGTTGTTGATTTGCGATGCTTTTTACTTGCTCCCGCATCGAAGTTCCGTTTCATGTACATTCCCCCGTAGAAACGATTCACCGCTTCGATCACTGAATATAGTAAGGTATGAGAAATCGGTTTTTTCACCAGTACAAAAAATAATATGTTACAACACAAATTTTAGGTGAATTGCTTTTTTCTCAGAATTGTAAGATTTCAGTTAAACAATGAGCTATTACTTATACATTTGCTCTTGCAGTTCCTTGCAGTCCCAAAATCTTAAACCGAGTAAAGCTGGGAGAGGCTTCATAGAAATAACTCAACTTAGGTATGTAAATTAAGTAGTCTGAACTCATATAGAGTTGGGGAGATAGCGTTCGTGGCAGGGCTTTCAGTGGGTTTCTCTTCGAGCCGAGTCGATTTGATTTGTGAGCGCGTTAAATTTGTGCTGCACGCCTTGTACACTTTCGTTTGCAACAACAACAACCTTTTCTAATCGTACGAAATTTCACCGCCCGCTTTTAGCAAAAGCTAGTCGGGGGGAAGGTAAAGTAGAGAGAAACTGGTAGAAATGGCGTGTATACTTATGTACATGTACATGGTCTGCATATAACATATAGCGCAGGCCCGAAGCAAGAGGAGGGGCAGGGGGGTTGAGCCCCCCCCTTCCAGGATTTTTGTAAGTTGAATAGGCAGTCATCAGTCCACCATGACTTTTGAAGCCCGCACTGTTGATTATCGTAAAATTCAGCTTGTCGCCTGTTTCACTCTTCTAACAGTTTTTTTACGATGACAACGTAGTACTCCTACAACTAAACTTGAATCGGAAAGAACCAAAATGGATCGAAAACTACCAAACACAATCCCTCAAGTCTTTTGAACTAAACTGTTGTTTTCTAAGACGTCTGCTAACTAAGGACAGTTTAAAATGAAATGCTGGTTTGATTTTAAAACAATTCTGTGTTGGCGCGTTATTGAGAGTCGCACAGATATGTCCTCACAAGGGCCACCGAAAAAGAAGTCCAAACAAGCCATTTGCCGACAGAACACAATTTTATCTCGGGCTAAAACATGTTCTAGTGCAGCAGAAAATAAAATCGTTGTTGAAGCGACAGAAGAAGAGCGAAAAAATGCGGCCCACTTAAGACACTGAGCACATTTTGCTGGCGAACAGGAAACAACAATAACCGTCCCACGGCCGAGATCTCGTGGTTGTTGCACAGGTCACCCAGGTTCCCGAGGAGAAGACCAGTTAAGTAGCAAAATATAAAGATTTCTGGAACTTGATTTCTTGTTTAGTCAGTATGCTAAAAATGACAATGAATAATTAAGTTTACATAACAGATCAAATATTATCCTTGTGTTGTTGCTTGTCCGTCTGAAAGCCTATCAACCGAATTTCAGCCAGCTGTTAAATTTCCGAAACTGTTAACCTTCGATTAGCACACTCAACAAGCCTCCTCGTATTACATCAAAATAGGACATCAAAATGTCTCTTTTCGTGCCTTCCTCAGTTAAGAAAGAACAAAGTATTCCATTCGTGTTTCCTGTTTTCTCTTGTTAACACAATCTTTTCTATGTATCTCTCGAATAACAATCGCCAACGGACAGAGGGTGAATTGAAGGTTCCAACGTAGGATTCCATTTTCAGTCGCGTCGGCAAAACCAAACATTGCATTATTATTATGTAATCAAAACCGGAAATCGACTGTTCTCATCGGCTGTGTATCCTTCACAATCAACACAAGTAAAATCGCAATATGCTCCAGACAAAAAACTATCTTAAGAGCACATCGTTGTTTGCTGTGATCTAAACTATTTCTTTGTATTTCTCTTAAATGTTACCACAGCATATTGAATACTACTGACCGTGAAATCATTGGTAAACGACACAGTTATCACTCAAATAGTAGGAACCTAGACAACCTTTTTTCTGATACATCAGCGCCTAAAAATAACGAAAGTGACTCCGACATAGCCCAATGATACAGAGAAGTTCCTCTCTTTGGAATACCGATCTCGCGAACATTACGAATCTACACGACAACTCACGAAAATAACACAGCGTGTTCAACTCCACTACAATATCTCGTTGTTGCTATTGCAACCACGAGATAAAAAAGTAAATCCACCATAGTTATCCAGATCAGGTGTATGTATCTCAAAGTCCTAATGAGCCGAAGAATTCCAAAATTCCCTGGAAAGACATTTGGCACTAAGAACCCAACAAACAGATCATTTCAACCACCATGGTTTGATCGGTACAAGTTGTTACATTACGACAAGAGAAGAGATGTGGTGTTTTGCCATACTTGCTTAAAGGCACCGGAAAATAACATATTGACGTCTTTAA
Organism: Siderastrea siderea; assembly: GCA_964030785.1. Taxonomy (NCBI): domain Eukaryota; kingdom Metazoa; phylum Cnidaria; class Anthozoa; order Scleractinia; family Rhizangiidae; genus Siderastrea; species Siderastrea siderea. Next base: position 18,652,840 of record OZ034972.1, on the reverse strand, counting down.
ACGCAGATCCAGCATCTACCCGCAGTGGCTTTAGCAACTAGAAAAATGCAGCTGACACAAGGAAAGGATTACACAAGCACGAGTCGTCCGTTTCACATTTGGAAGCAGTGACAAGGTAAGTTACAACACCTACAGCAGCACTTGGCGATATCGGTGAGTTAATATCTGAACCGGCAGCATTCTTTAGAGAACAGCAAGAACAGAAAGAGTTTGCTGACAATTCTATCAAACATTCTGTATTTAGCCCGACAGGCACTGCTATTGAGAGGAGACTGGATCACTCAGATGCAGTTGCTGAAAAAAACTAATATTTTTGTCAGCTGCTAAATCTACACTCTCAGGAGGAACATCCAGAGATATTAAAGTGGCTTCAGCGAAAAGATAACAAATTTACATTTCCGGTGATTCAAAATGAGATGCTGGAGGTACTGCATGGCACTAGGAATTGTACGAGAAATATCGAAGAAAATTTAGAAAGCAACATTTTCTACAATCATGGCTGACGAAACATCAGAGTGTATCTAACAAGGAACAATTAAAGAATACCTAACTGAGAACGAATTGTAAATATCCACTGTGCTCGTGGTCAGTGTTACGAAAAAGCGGCAATGACAGGCAAGAAAACTGGTATAGCTACGGGAATTAAAACTATCAACGGAAACTGATTGTACACCCACTGTTACGGTCATGCCTTATTTAAACCTTGCTGTTGCCGTTCCCATCAAATCAGTTAAATGCATCAGTGATTCACTAGACACAGTCCGAGAAATTGGGAAATTGGTTAAAGCGGCCTTCACACGTCAAACTAATGTTGGCCAACCCGTGTTGGCAAATTCAAATTGGTTTGTGTGAACGACATAACAACAAACTGGCAAACTTTTGGCGAAATTATGGGACTATAGGACTGAAACGAAAGCAAGAATCCGAAACATTGTTCAAAGCATGATGACAACTTTCTCTTTTTATTTTAAGCTGCATAACAGGCGTTATTGAGCCGAGCGAGTCGTCATTTTTGAGCCGCGCGAAGAGCGAGACGCCTCGATTGTTCTTTGGGAGAGCAACTTCTGGCAAACGAACAGACAATCTGAGTCGCGCTTTGGAAAAGTATGGAGAAGATGCAGACTATTACAAGTTTGAATGGCAGCTGGTGCTCTGACCATAAGTTGCAGATTTAACGAGATTTGACACTTCGAACGTTGGTGTCAGTGAGCTAGTCACCTTCTATCAATCCCTTGATAGGCCCCGCGTAATGCTTTTGAGTGAGGTGTGCACCCTGGGAAAGCTGACACTTGTAATTCCCGCAACAAATGCAGCCAGTGAACGATCCTTCTCAGAATTAAAACCAGTGAAAACTTATTTGCCCAGTTGCTGACAACAACTGGTGATTGCAGACTAAATAACCTGATGATACTGCATGTCCACAAAGATAGAACTGGTATAAATCCTGTAGAAGCTGCTAACGACTTTGTCAGTGAAAAAGAACACAGAAAGCGGTGCTTTGGAAAATTTTCTGCAAACGACACCCCCAAACATGTGTCTTTCAAGACTAAGTCGAAACAAACTGCGGTAATGTGAACAATATTTGTCGCTATCTGATATAAATCTTTCTATTTTTTAGCATCGGAGAGTTTAATGTTATAAGTTGGGGTGGGGGGGATTGGCTTAGACTTGGACAATTTGGTTGGCCCCCCCAGTTATTTGAACCTTGCTATGGACCTGTAGCATACACATAACATGAGAAAGGCAGAATGCTGAATAGGATATCAGGGTATTCGCACCGATTTCGCCCGTTTTTTGTATTACCTCCTCGACCATCTGTCTATGGGTCTCCGAGGATGACGTGGAAGTCACAGAGCTTTGTAACTTTATGGCCGCCTAATGACATATGAATACAGAAGTATTCAATGTCGCACTTATCAAACTCTACCTGCATTGCTATGCGTAACTTGTCTCTTAACATCAGCAGGAATGACAGACTTTATTGTTTCCAAACCATAGTCATTAGCATTCAGTTTGCAGCTCACGTGACCAGTTTCGACGTTCCATACTTTGACAACGCCATCATAAGCAGACGTGGCTACCAAACCGGTTGGGTACATTGCGGCTGATAAGATGTCATCTTCGTGAAAATTGGACCACACACGCGGTTCTCCTTCTTCCTCCTCTCGACAGTCTCTGAACAAGAAAAGAAAGGAATCAGTCATGACATTAAATCATGGAAAAGTACCGCTTAGAAGTTATTTGACACTTTTTCATTTCATTACAAAATAGGAGAGAGTGAGGTTAATTTTTTAACCCTTTTCGTCCGAATGGGTTCTTTTTTCACCACTGAGGGGGATTCAAACCTTTCTGACGTCATCAGCTTTTACGTCAAGCAATCACTTTGATAAGCAACGGGTTGATAAAGTATAGATAAGGCTTAAATACAAAGATCTCGCAAAATGGTCTAAACGACTGATATGTTTCCGGAAATTCTCAAACAAAATTCTAAATATCGGCAAAAATCTCTAAATATCCCAAGAAATTGTTGACTGAAATATCTTGTCATAATTGTAATGAATTTTGGATCAAAAGGAGCAGACGTTTTTAATTATTGTGGTCATATTTCAGTTTCACGGTATTTGTGGCAGGTCACAGCGTGTTTAGGAGCTTCAACACAACCACAAACCTCCTCTTAGGGTTTCGCGATTTTGTTTTGTACTGGCTGTCATAAGCCTCATAGGATGCAATTTTCATTGGGGAAACTGCTGAAACAGACTACTGCTGGTATTCAATTGAGTAAGACAGCTCTATACCCCAAGAAACTACTGAAAAACGCCTAAAGCCTAAACAAAAACTCCAAACATCCCTAAAATGCAGCGTTTTCTTGCTAAATCGATGTCAAATTTGTTTATTTAGCTGGTACTCTTTCCAGGTTAAATTTTCACTTTCTTGAAAAGTTAGCCAGATATCGTTTAACAGAAATGAAAGATGAGAGACTAAAAATGCAAAAAAGAAAAGAGCTAGAAAAGAGAGAGACTAAAAAAAAGGGTCAATTTAGGTTCGAAAAAATAAGACAAGTCCAAATTTTGAGTTCACCCCGATCTCCTTCGAAACAAGTTCCGGATTAGTTGTAGAAATTGGCACTTTTTACTATTTACGGTAAGCTAACATCATGCCCTCCAAGACAGGAACTTCGGACTAAAACTTCCGGCGTTTTACAAAAAATCCCGCGTTGTGAGCTTCTTTCTACCAAAATAATTTGTCGGGTAACAGGGAATCGTTGGACAAAACATAGCAAAATGCTATAGATATGCTTGCGTTCCAGGCTCAGCCTTCCATTTAGAAGGGCCTTGTAAAACTCTTGCTGGTCGTTTTATTTTACGGAAACAATATGGGCCCAGTTAACAAGTGGCTATAGATACATGTTAATAAACTCACTTGTAAATGGTGACTTTTCTACTCCACCCAACTGTAATTATCTTTTGTTTAAAACACAGAATGCCAGTAATCTGGAAGAAAAAATAACAAATCCAACTCTATTGTACTATATCCGCCCATTTTCGGTGTTCTTTGTTAACGTTTCGTCCTTAGATTTCACGGTTTATTTACAAGCCCATGATCCCGATATGAGTTAGTATCCGTTCGAAACAATATGCAATATTGATCCACCTAATCAGGGGTGTAAATCCGGTTCCATATTCGCTATTAGTATTTAAACGACGCTTATTTTGGACTCTTTTCTATCCCGGACGAAGCCACCAGAACGTACCTTTATTACATCTGCATTAACTTGATGCCCCAAGTAGCTTTGATCCTTTACTCATAGTCTACGTGATATCTTTTATCACGCTTAGCCTTCTAGATGCATTTTCAGCGATTTCAGAGACAAATTTTAAGGATTTCACCGCCTCGCCCCTCCCTCTCATGGTAATGCCTGCTTAAGCGATCCAGCTACTCTCTCCTTCCAGTATCCTCCTAGCGCCTTCTTTTATGCGCCTGTTCAGCATTTCTGAACAGGCCCTTCCCCATCTAGTTATAAACTGAATTTCCAAGAAGTAGGTGTATGGTCCCGTATACCTCCTCGTCATCGACGGCTTGTAATTCACTCAAACAGCAGCCATTATTAAAGTTCCAAATCCGGACCGTTCCATCTCGCGCTCCAGTAATGAGTCGCCTCTTGGATGGATCAAACCTCATGGCAGTGATTTCTGAGTTGCCATGAGCATTTGAAAACTGAATGATCTTCTCTCCTGTTTCCAGGCTCCAAACACAAACCACAGAATCGTGACATGCGCTAACAACCTGAGAACGATCAAATCAAACATGCACTGATGTTTAATACCCACAGAAAGACAATCTGATTTATCTAGACATAGAAGTCGGAGACATTGCTCAGGTCATTCATTTGCATTTAATTGAAAAAGGAGGGCGAATGGCCTAAATGTGTAGCAGACCAGAAAAAGGCAGAGGCAGTCTGAAAATGTTAGATAATAATGAGTTTGCGTGGAGAACATAAAATCTATAGACAAGTGGTTATTTGTAATTTAACAAAACCAAATACACAAGCAAAGATAATCATTCTTTCGTCCTTTAAAGAACTAGGGGCAGGTTAGCCATTGCCGTAATCGGAGAAGATAATTAACTACCTGATCAAAGAGATCGTTGTAAATAGCGGCGCATATCGGTTTAAAGTGACTGAAAATGTCATGCTCCTCTGAAGGTTCTTCGCTTTTACCCTCGATCACTGATAACTAAGAAAGATAAACAGATCAATGAACTTGTTAGTCGTCTAGCTACAACCACAGTCACCTCAAACCTTTAACGCGGTTTTCGCTTTCGTGTGAAACCGATCTTCTTCTCACTGTACACGAGTAGGAATGCACTCCCAAAACGCGAGGCCAAAACATTACAACTGAGGGATTAATATACTTTACCGAATACGAAGCTGATTCCCAAGCTTTTTCGATATCGTAAGAATGGAAAACGCTGAGCTTAAAGCCTCAATCATACTGTTACTGTCTAACACTTTTGATAACATCCAACATTCGATGCCTCCCATAAATTTTCAACCCTTCGGTGTTTTTTGAGCTGCTTATTGGTTCAAAAGATAAAACCTACTGACAAACAACAGTATTTACTTATTTCATCTTGTCATCCTCAACAGACTAAACGTTCTATTCCTTACAACCTTGCACTTCTCCTTTGCCGCATTTTCTCCAACCACGACAATTACATAATGCGTACTAATGAACTTATAGATTACCTTGTTAGTCGCGGCTACGACAAAACCTTTCTCAAAACCCAAATCAGTACAGAGGGCTTCCGACGTTCCTCGCACTGACGCACTTAAAAACAAACCCAGGACACAGACTGAAACTATTCCCTTCGTTATTACATATATAATCCAGCATTACCTAACATCGCGCACATCATTCACCAGCATTCTAACGTCCTCTACTCATCAGATCGTTGTAGAATTCTTTTTAAAAATCTTCCGTTAGTAGCTTACCGCCGATGTCAGAATATTAGTGACATTCTTGTTAGAGCCCACTTAACAGAACCCTGATTCAAGTAACTCCAGGGCCACTCCCGGTTCCTTTCGGTGCAATAGCAGGAATTGTACCACTTGTCCCTACATTGAACATGGCCGCAATCAATATACTTTCCATTCCACAGGTGAAACGTACCATATCAAATCTCATATAACTTGTACTACTTTCAATGCTATCTACATGGCTCAACGTCGTCTATGTAATTTACAATACATTGGGGAAACTAAACGTCGCCTCAAAGACCGTTTCAATGAACATAGACGACCAGTACTCAACCCTACTTCTAATTATATCCATACAGCGGTTTCAAAACACTTTCTCAGCAATAACCACTCCGACACCCATATGCTACTTATTCCTATTGAAAAACTTAAAAATGAACGCTATTCTTTCAGGAAGGCACGTGAGGCTCAAATTATTCACAAGGCTAAGACTCTTGAGCCTCTAGGCATTAATAAACGTGATGAACTGTAATTTGTAACTATATATAGAGCAAAAAATTTCTAAGTCACACCATACCACGTCATATATGTAACTTCCGCTCATTGTTTTACTACATATATATTTCTGTAAATTCGTGATGATCAGTCCCCGCAGTAGTCATTTTGACAATCACTTATAGTTCACAGATGTTAAATGATAAAAATCGTCAGCGATAAGAAATATTCACAGCACATTTATTTTGAGTTGAAACGGTTACGGGATTTTTATTTGGTGTTGGGAAACCATAGAGTTAAAGTCTTATTGAATGGTGAATATTCTTCATTAGGGGATACAAATATTTAAAACGTTTTAAAACTGTTAATCCTCCCATTTGTACATTAACTTACTACTGATCTAACTCTGATTAACGCTGTTTTCTCCTGGTGTAAATTTGGTGCAGCGTCGTCTCCAGGCCTTTATGCGCTATCGAGTGACTGAGGAGGCTTGGAACCGAGCGTGATGGCGCGAATTTTCCTACCGAGCTCGTCGGGTGACGTGCACATTGATTACGCGCCGAGGACGACTGGGAACGAGGCTGAATTTGGTGCAAGTAGGTGTTCTGTTTTAAGTTGTCGCTTGGAAACGAACCTTTAAGTAAAGCATTTTGGAAATTGGTTTTTCCTAGGTTATTTACATACTGTATTTTGCTGGTTTAACCTCTAGTTCAACTTTATCTGGTATTAGCCTGGAAATAGTTTACGTGTTGTTTCTTTTTGTGGTTTTTGGTAAAATTGCACTGTGTTTCTACCGAATTTATACCAGCCGATTTCTACTTAAAATTACTTTGCCGTCCTTATTTAAATACTAACAATTGAAAACTCTATGTGGTTTAAACGTGTTAGTCAGAGTAAATATCTTTTGTATTAGGATCACGTACCGAATTCTCTAATTACAACTCCAAAACTTTTAAACGTGTACTCAGTAATTTATGGAAATGAGCGTGGACTTCTAATACCGCCTTTCTTCTTCGAAAAGGTCAAAATGTTGTTGTTTTGCGGTTGTTGTACGCAAACCTCGTAATTCTTGTTGTAAATGTACAATTTTTATCGATAAAAATGTTCAATGTAATTTTTATATCTTCCTCGTTGCATTATTTTGGCTGGACGTTTCGGAATACATTGCGCAAATTTCAAACGAAAAGCATTTCATTTTTAGCAAATATCAGAGAGGGACACATTACGAATTCCTTCGCTAACCAATCACATGCGGGATTACGTTAGCCTGACGAACGTTTGACAGCAACATGTCAATCATACACCAGCCAACATAAAAAGCAACACAGCGAACTTCTAGCGAGAGAAGTGTTAAAGCCATTGAATAGTGAGCTTCTTAAAAAGAAAGTAGACAACGAAGTATCGAGTCTATCTTTTGCTGAAGCGAGCAAGCTAGTCGCCCCTTAAAAAGCTTCTTCCACTCAGAAAAACACAACTAAACTTGGAAACGGAAACTTTATTTCCTAACATTAATGGAAAACTTATTTCTTCCCGTCGGTTGCTCCATTTAAGTACTTAAGTTTGTCACTTTGGGTCATAGTCATAGACTAGAATGCTATTGTATAGCTTTGATGCCTTTGCCAATATTCAAAGTTGTCACAAAATGATTGAAAAGCACCAAGAAAGTAAATAAACTAACGCTTTTTTGTTTGTTAATCGCTGCTTGTCTAGACGTCTTTCCGAATCTAATTGAAATTGCTACAAATAAGCTATATGCAGTTTTATCATTTATTACAAAACCTACACATGAGGTGCTTTTTGTAGTCGTTTCAAGTTGGCAAACTTAAACAAACCTTTGCAGACCTCATTCTCCAATTGAATTGACAGTCTTTACTTCTGTATTAATGCACGAAGTAGCAATGGAAAGAACTCAAACACAAACTTGAGTTATTAACATGATCAACGCTTGACACCTGATTCACTTGCGAAACATGTATTCTAGACACCTGCCGCTCAGCTTCTGGTATCCGAAATTGCTTCACTGCATTAACAAGATCAGAAAGAGAAATAAGAGCTTGGGTTCATCATTTGCTTCAATAAACGCTTTCATCATGAACAACTCAACTGCTTTCTTCAAACATCAAGAAGAGGGCAAATCGGCTGTATGTGTATTTAAAGCAGTGTTTTTAGCAGTCAATGCTCTTGTCGCACTGGTGTCCGCAGCAGGCAATATTTTAGTGATCACCACTTTTATTAAAACACAGAAGTTGAGGAGCAGCACAAACTACTACTTTACTAGCATGGCCGTTTCCGATGTACTGTTTGTTGGTGCTTTGGGGCTGCTGTATTCAAGCAGCCGACTTTCTGTTTCTGAACATTCGGTTTCTACGTTTCAGTGCAAACTTGGTATGTACTTAGCAACTGCTTTGTATTCAGTTTCTATGGCGAGCCTTGTTTTGACTACTGTAGACAGATTCCTCGCAATTGTGTTTCCTATGAAAGTGACCATGATATCGGGAAGGACCCGAACAGTTTTTATTTTGCTAACTTGGATTATACCACTGGGTACCCTTGTTCCATATTTGTATGCTGCCAGAGATGCAAAGCCTGCTGAACTCTATCTTTGCACTACAGACACGAGCGGCTTAAAACTCACATTTACAGAACAGTGGGATTTGTAGTATTTTACTGTGCACCTGTTGTTGTTGTTGTTATTAGTAATCTCAATGTTCGCATTATGAAATCCTTGAGAAGAACAAATCCTGTAATTCAAGAAAACAGCCAAAGAAATGAAATAAGGCGTAAAAAGAATCAGCGAATAATGAAGGTCCTAATTTCAATCACGGTTTGCTTCATTATCTGCTGTTTTTTTATTATCTCGCGACTTTTCTTTCCAAGTTTCCCCAAATCAGTTTAAAAAGAAACATACAAGTGATGGTTCATATTGTTTGCTATTATTTTCTTCCATTTGTCAGTACTGCTGTCAATCTCGTCTTCCTATTTACATTCAGCACAAACTATCATCAAGCGCTGAAGAACTGCCTTCGTCTTGCTGTGGTTAAGTGTCGTTCACATTTTGTGCTTGAGTCAGTTGTGCCGGTTGAACTGCCAGAAGTTAAATGAATATTCTTATCACGGGTGAGTGAATTAAGATGCTGCTCTTAGAAGTAGGAGGAACCCAGCAAACTCAGCACTGTATCACACGAATGCATTTTTAAAAAATGTCGAAACAGTAATAGAGGCTTTTTGTATTAAGATTAACAATTAAACAGTTGAAAGGAAGGTCCACATCGGTCTTCATTTGCTAGGTTGATAAAACTTCTCCTGCATCTAAAAGAACTGTTCGTGAATGTTTCCTGACTGAAAGGCTTTCGGTTGAATGGCTAAATAATGATCAAATTGTGTGCGTTTAAATATATATGATAAGTACTGCAGTCAGCTTTGCTGTTGTTTTTGTGAAAAATAACTGTGTAATGTTGGACAAAGTCATAATCCATAAATCACTCCTGTACTATCCTTATAATGTGTAATGGTGTCTATAACGGACCGATTTATACCCCACTTCTAGCTATCAAGAAAATTGTCCTAAATGTGCCGAAAAGACGTTCGGAAAGTTTTTTGTCCGAAGTTTTAATCCCACAAAAGAGGATTTTCTATTAGCTCTCGAACAACGGAAGCTAACACATTGTATTGACTACTCCTGACTACTAGGGTTTTCAGTTTGTTTTGCTACTCTGTGCGTAATGTGTCAATTGCTTCCAGAGCGGCGCCAACATTGATACCTTCGCCACATTGGCCCATGATTTAGTTTTCAAATAAAAAATCCGTGAGTTTTAGCAATACTGAAAGAAACGAGGAGTCTTTGATCCCAAATATTTTTGGCTACACATGCTTATTGACAACAGCTATTATTGTGACACATACTGAAATCCACAGTGTGTAAAAATGAAGGCGTAAGTATGCGTGTGTTCTTGTTTTAAAACAAATACTAGCTGGTACCCGTGAAAAATTCACCACTCAACAACAAGATGTTTTGAAAAACTGACACAAATTTGCATAAGCGGTTGAAATTAGTCACACATCGACAGCCCTGGTGCAGTGTTCACACCTATAAATCGCTTACAAAAATGTCATGCCTGTTATCATGCAAGCAAGGAATTCGAAAGTTGTTTGCTTCTTAAAAGGGAAGGTCACTCCAGAAAGTGTATATTTTTTGTACTCACCAATTAGAAGACCACATTGAGTTCAGTTACTGACCGCTGTTTGAGCTTCCATAGTGCATCCGATCCCAGTGAAATTCCTCTCCAAAGAAGCAAAAAATTCGTCATCGGGCGCAGCCATTTTGGATAGCGCTTAGGAGCCTGGCCGCTTATTCGTGACATCAATTTATCCAAATTGAAATTGGGGCGAAGCTCAAACGCAGCTGGGCAATTTCAAGTGCATAGCTTTTCGGTAGCCTGCGTCGCAGACGTAATCTAACCCCCGCTTAGTAACCGAGAGTTATATTCCGTCTGCGGCGCAGGCTACTTTTCGGCTGCTCTCATTTCTTTTTCGCGGTGCCGGAGTGAACTGAAAAGGGAGCTTAAGCAACCACGACGGCAACGCCAAGGAAAACGTCACTTTAAAAATGACTTCCAAATATTTCAAACTTCGCGATAGTTTCAACTCGTTCAATCTGTCTAATGTAGCCGAACAATCCGGGAGCTGACTCTGTAAGGACGGCGTTACAGTTCAGGTAGAAAAAGAAAATTCACTGTCGTGTGCAAATGTTCTACTCAAAACTTTGAATTTGGTCATTTCATGATGTTGTTTTGCAGAGTACTGCTAAGAAATGTACCAAAATCTGTATTGCACGTACAGAGTCATTGTTTTGCTAATTAAACTTTTTGTTTTGCGACGTTTTCATCAGCCGTCGCCGTCGTGTTTGCTTACACAGTCCCAGACTGTAACAATGTGTCCAAAAAAGATAAGGAAAGAAATGAAATCCAGACCTAGCAAATCAGTGGCTCGACCAGCTTCGCCTTGAGAAGCGATTTTGCTTGCCCGAAAAACTGGAAAATGTCTACGTTTTTAAAGAGCATTTTCATGCTGACTGCTTTGAAACCAACTCCTGAGTGGAAATACCCGGAGAAGGATTTAGCACACAAGAGAGAAGTCCTCGTATTCTGTAACGCAAGAAATACCTGCATATTTCACTGCAAGCAGCAAATTAAAATAAACACAGACAATTCAGATTAAGACCACAAACCTACTGCGGCTCGATTTAAGCCACATTTTAATTTTGAAAGCAATGTACAAATGAAAACAAATTTCTTCTTTAATAAATACGACTCTTACTCGTTCGAAGTGTACCTTCTATCTTTGCTTTCCGACTCTGGCTGCTCTCGACAGCAAACGCATTCTCTCGGAGTCGGCATCACTTCACATCTTTCACAAGTCCACCAAAATGTACCTTCTAACCGTTCCTTCATTTAATCATCTCCACTTTCATCGTCCTTGGAATTACCGGCACGTTCTGGTTCGAAACAATACGGTTTGAGCGCAGTCATCGTATCGGAATACAAACAAAAGTCTTGGAGAAACAAAAGTCTTGAACGAGTTGAAACTATCGCGAACAAGTTTGAAATATTTGGAAGTCATTTTTAAAGTGACGTTTTCCTTGGCGTTGCCGTCATAGTTGCTTAAGTTCCCTTTTCAGTTCACAACGGCACTGCGAAAAAGAAATGAGAGCAGCCCAAAAGCTATGCTCTTGAAATTGGCCAGCTACGTTTGAGCTTCGCGCCAATTTCAATTTGGACAAATTGACGTCACGAATATATGGCCAGGCTCCTAAGCGCTATCCAAAATGGCGGCGCCCGATGATGAATTTTTTGCTTCTTTGGAGAGGAATTTCACTGGGATCGGATGCACTATGGAAGCTCAAACAACTGTCAGTAACTCAACTCAGTGTGGTCTTTTTACTGGTTAGTACAAAAAATATACGGTTTCTGGGGTGACCTTCTCCTTTAAGGTCGTGTTCCATTGGGATCAACCGTTTTAACCCAAACCCAAACTGGATTTGGTTAAAACAGTAAAGGTTCCCGAATAGGACACTTTTTCAACCGTTTTTGGTTGATATACCCGGTTGTGACTGGGCATAGTCTTTTTCAGACTTCCTCAACTTCTTCTGCCAAGGCTGGCAAGATGGCGAAAGGAGAACTCGTTGCTTCGGTTATCTTTCAAGAACTGTTAGAAGAATATTTAGCAACATGCTTTGGTCAGAGTGTGACTGCATCAAGAGGGAAACCTCTCTCATATCAAGTTGCGATATGGTTCTGGTTCAAGGTTCTGGTTGTATTTTGTTGACAATTTCACTGTGACATGCACACTGGAGCAGTTTACGCACAAAAACAATGATGCAAAGCACAAAAAAATGATGCTTGCTAACATGTCAACGGAGTCTACCCATCGTTTTCAACCGTTTCAACCAAGCTCTGAGCTGGTTGAAAAAGTTCACCAACCAAACCAACCAAAAATGGTTTTCTCCCAAAAGAACATGGAAAAACCCAACCAACCAAACCAACCAAAACAGGTTGATCCCAATAGAACACGGCCTAAGGTTGTTTCCTAGAGTTTCTACAAAAGTGACTATACGAACTGGCAAGAGCTACAAAAGAAGCCCTATTTCTGAGGTTTGGCAGTAAGATTACCAACATAATTACCCTAATTTTTCAGTTTTTGCTTCTTAGGGGCATGGGCCATTGTCATGGCAACCAAACGTCTGAAGAATGGCGGATATTTTCCATTAATTCATCTTTATTCTTTAATATTTTGATTTTCTCTCGGTGAAATTGTTTTAAACTTTCCTATCTTGTGAAAATGATTTTTACTAACATTTTGTAGGGAAAAAAATCTGGGGTCGTTCAAACGGTTTCACCAATATCACGTTTTGACCACAAACTGAATTGCTCTGACAGAATTTTTCCAAAAACATAGTATATGGAAGGTAGCGTTAGTATCTCAAAATGTGCAAAATTAAAAAAAAATCACCGAAGAAAACGCGAGAAAATTCACTCTTAACTTTGCTTTGTTTGGCTTTGCTGAAATCATAAAATGTCAGGAAAATCTTACAATTTCATGTGAGCGCGCGCAGATTACTACAGCTCACATCATCAGCGCGCACGTGGTCGTAAGACTATAGGGGGCCACCTTAAAGTGCATATGACAGATTTTTTTTTATTTGCCTGATCGAATCTAAATGACATCCTGATATGAATATCAAAAATTATTTTTCGATTTCGATTTTCCTTCCCCGCGCTTTTGCCGTTTAAAAACGTGAAATTTTACTTCCGGTCATGTCAAAAACCGCGCAAAGGGAGACCTGGGCATAGTCACGTTGTGACGTCATACCAGGAACGGAGTCGATGCCAAAACAAGCTACGTGGGCCGCATTGCGGAGATCTAATACATTTTGTTTTTCTTTATTCCGCAACTACCAAATTAAGCACGGAATTATGTGAAACTGCTAATGTTACAAATAATCTGGGCAGTGATTTGAAGCTTTTAGAGTTCATAGAATGCGAATCGCCAACCTCTGAAGTTGAAAGCGAAACAAAACTCCAGATCGAGAAAGAAGCTATTCAGAACCAGAAGATCCTTACATAGACAAGGCGCTTGCCGATGAATATTGACTTAGAGAATACTATCAAGAAAAAAAGGAGGTAGAACAAATAATTCACATGCTAGAAAATCTATTTGATGGCACCGAAGCGCTGGAGAGATAGTAAGAAATGCAACGATTTCTCATCTCTAGGTGTAAATATTAAGGCAAAACAGAACTCGGGAACGAGAAGGAAGACTATTCAGAACCAGAAGGTCCTTGCACAGACAAGCCGCTTGCCTATTAAAATTGACTTAGATAATACTATCAAGAGATAGAGGAGGCAGAACGAAGAAAACAGAATCTAGAAAACCTATGTGATGGTACCGAAGCGCTAGAGACGCGGGAGGAAATGCCACGATTGCTCATCTCCTGGTGTAAATATTATAATCGTGCTAAGCTAAATTAACGCCTGTTATGCAGGTTATACTTTCATACTCTTACACGTGTAGATGTAGTAACTGTGCCTTAAACCATCTGCAAAGAAGTTCAGAAATGCGCAGGGATTCTAATTTTTTTCACTCAATTCTAATTTTTAAGTTCAGAAATGTGTCGAATCTCCCGAAGCGCTGTTGTCTCGCGCGAAACCGCGAACTTGACACAACAACAGGATGTGAAGCAATGCACCCGGGATTCAGTGTTGTCTGAACAGATGGTCGCTACGATCAGATGCAGCAAAATATAATGCAATAGACGGAAGAAATTGTTGTCAGATTAGTTCGGAAGGGAAGTGAGAATTTGTCTGCGTTCTTGTGGACTCTCTGACACATTCGTGTTGCATTTAATACGTCTAGGCAAATTGACACTCGAAATTTCTGCACTGTTTACGTCCGATATACTGACCAGTGTTGATTCATAACTGAGGTAAAGATTATAACATCCCTCATTTTTGCACAACTGGACTACGGATAATTATAAAATTATGATGAAAACATGTCTGTCTAAGTTTTGAAAGGCATGAGCAAACTCTAATCTTCATTTAATAATCTTACTGCAGCTTATTCTTATTGAAAGACCTGAAATATCAATCAGATTTGCTATTGCACAATTTACGTAGACATAAAACAACAACGTTTCAGAGAGTCCACAAGAACGCAGAGAATTACGCACTTCTCTTCCGAACCAATCTACTGAACGATACTTTCTTTCATCTATCGTATTATATTTTCTGCATCTGATCGTAGCGACCATCAGTTTTAAAGTCAGACAACACTGAACAGTGCCGGGTAGGTTGTTACACATCCTGTTGTTGTGTTAAGTTTGCGGCTTCGCGCGAAACATACAACGGCGCCTCGAGAGATTCGACACATTTCTGAATTTCTTTGAAGCAAAGACAATCTACGGCGTTTTGCAGATGGTTTAAAGCACAGTTACCACATCTACACCTGTAAGAGTATGAAATTATAACCTGCATAACAGGCGTTTATTTAGCCGAGCGCGAACAAGGTTTATTTAGCCGAGCACAATTATAATATTTACACCGGGAGATGAGAAATCGTGGCACTTCTTACTACGTCTCGACCGCTACGGTACCATCAAATAGGTTTTTCTAGATTCTATTTTCTTCGTTCTGTCTCCTCTACCTCTTGATAGTATTCTCTAAGTCAATTTTCATCGGCAAGCGGATTGTCTATGTAAGGACCTTTTGGTTCTGAATAGCTTCTTTCTCGATCTCGAGTTCTGTTTCGCTTTCAACTTCAGAAGTTAGCGATTCGCATTCTATGGACTCTAAAAGCTCCAAATCACTGCCCAGATTACTTGTAACATTAGCAGTTTCACATAATTTCGTGCTTAATTTGGCGGTTGCGGAATAAAGAAAAATAAAATGAATTAGATCTCCGCAATGCGGCCCACGTAGCTTGTGTTGGCATTGACTCCGTTCCTGGTATGACGTCACAACGTGACTATGCCCAGGTCTCCCTTTGCGCGGTTTTTGACATGACCGGAAGTAAAATTTCACGTTTTTAAACGGCAAAAGCGCGGGGAAGGAAAATCGAAATCGAAAAATAAGTTTTGATATTCATATCAGGATGTCATTTAGATTCGATCAGGCAAATAAAAAAAAATCTGTGATATGCACTTTAAGGTGGCCCCCTATAGTCTTACGACCACGTGCGCGCTGATGATGTGAGCTGTAGTAATCTGTCAGAAATGGAAAAAAATTGGGGGGTCACCGACTTCGTTTTCGAAATAAAGCGCGTCAAAAACTACCCCAATTTTGACAAATCGGCCGTCGTAACTCGACATGGCCTCAGTGCTTGTTAGTTGACAAATATTTAAAATGATTCGCTGTAGACCCACTTTCTTAGTCAAATTTTACTTAAGTGGGTCTGGTAAGTAAAAAATTTGAACCGGTGTCATCCTTTTAGTTAAACTCAACCTCGAAGATGGACTTTAACGAACACCGTGCAGCTTCAATAATAGTAGAATTCGATGATGCGAGGGCAGAAAAGTTGAAAAAAATCAAACTTCTACAATACAGATTTTCTTTAATTTTTCACAAAACGTAGATAATCGACAAAGAAAGTAATCTATCAAAAGAAGATATGGGTTCACCGAACATTTAAGAGAGTTAAACCCGTGCATAGATATTAAAGTCCCCACTAGTGCTATATATCTCCACATTTCTTCAACAGCGCGCGCGCTCAATACATGACGTGGCATGACATCACGAAGTGAATTGCGTGCGCAGTAAGGATGCGCAGAAACAATTGGCGCAAAGGTCCTTAAAGCAAATCTATTTGTTATTTGAATGAAATTTAGGCTGGAAAAGGTTTTTGTCGACTATTGTCTGTTTTAATTCAAATATTGCTGAGTTAAAGTTTGGCACATTGTCGTTTGTATTTTTAAATACAATATGTATTTTACAATACAATATACAATATATACAATGTATACAATATATCCTTGTTTGTATTTTTAAATACTGCTCAAAAGCAGCTCAACTTGTCTCACCTGATTGGTTCCCACAAAAATACAATGAGACTTGGAGCTGAAGTAGAGGCTTGAGATCAGGTGGGGGCCTGGTAACAAGGACCGAGCAGGAATGGTTTGTACACAGCACAAGTCGCGCATGTCCCAAATCTTGATTACCTGTGGGGACAATGATTTCAGTTAAACCAAACTTCACTGTTTGATTTGCAGGCTCTGTTTTAAGTTACTGAAGGACATTGATAGACTGTTGTTGTTTTACAAGAGAGGTGGTGCGAGAGGGAGTTAGTTCGTTTGATGTAACCACGCCTGATTTCGGTCAAAAATATGATACAAAAGGACATGACGTACCGTACTCCTATAAGGATACAATCTGGCTTTGATCATAAAGACTTGAAAAGGAAAATGAGCATGAATATGAATCTGTGTATGATGACATTTTATTTCTTATATTATATAGACGTCATTTTCTTTTGTCATTGTTTATTTCATTTTAGTTGTTTTGTGCATGGTTAACCCATTTCATTCGCTTCGAGAAAAGGAAAAACTGTGCAAAAGTGGAAATATAGCAACAGAGCAACCTTGTCCTGAGCAGCGCTGATAATTTCTCCTTTGTCACTGTTCACTATGATGTGTGTGACCGCTGAACTGTGACCCTTCAGCACCTGAAACATCATGGCTACAAATGAGTTCTTGCCTTAGTTTGTCTTAGGTGGCTTCTCTTAGTAATTAATTTTTGAGAGACACACTGACTACAGATACATGTCGTGAGAGTATTAATTGCTAGCACTTCCTGATCCGATTGTTTTTGTTTCTTTGTGTGTTTTAGACCTTGTTGTTGTTATTGTCCGTGGCGCTTACATCGCTCTCAAGTCTGCATCAGACAATTGTTTTCCACCACACTGTAGGTAGCTGCTCCTGCTCGTAGTAGGTAATAAAAAATACTTTTAAAACGGATCATAGAAAACTACACATTGAGTACAAGCAGTAAGGATTGCTAAAGAGTGCGGTACAGTCCCTGGACCACTGCTCAGGGCTCTATGTTCTGGCATGCAACTAAAACAAATACCACAGCAAAGGGTTTAGCAGACAGCAAGCAGTCGTTATTTTTCTTCAAGCATTGTAAAGAGCGCTTAAAGAATCGGGTTCGGCAGGTTCCAAGCGCGCAAGCCTGAAGAAGAATAATTCCTAAGGCTTGCACTTTCGTTCCTCGTAGCTCGCAGCTTCACCGCTTGTCGCTCGACGCCATTCTCCATTCTTTATGCGCCTTGTACAATCCTTCAAGAAGAAGAAGAAGTTTAAGGATCTTGACGACCACTATAAATAAAGGAACCACCGTTGCTTTAATAACGTACACTTTAGAAACACGCTAATCATTCAGCAACTATCAATAAACCAGTTTCATTAGCGATGCTTGAGATACTTGATGAATCTTACCGATGTCGCTTTAGATGTGACGTAAGGATTCCAAAGACGCACGTAATGATCAAGACCGCCTGTCACTGGTGACAACAATAATCATATGGTTACACAATGAACAAATAAGTGCAAGAACGTACCGGTACTTCCTTTTTAGTTAGAAAGATAATAAAGTGATTTTGGTCACCGGGCTTCTCTCTTCCCAGACTTGCTGACTTGTCAGCTTCCAATTCCTGTCGCCTTCATACCCACAACCCTCCATACTTACAGCCCTTTTAAGTTCCAAAAGTGACAACTTAACCTACTTTCGAATTTAGCACTCTCTCACTAAATATTCATCCTTTCTGGAAGTCGGTTTAGTCTCAGAATTTATCCCAGCCTATGTTTTTCCCGTGTACTCCTGGATACACACTATGTGCGTTATTTTATCAACTACTAGTAGAGAGTCAAGTTACGTTTGAGATCTTTCCGTTCATGAGGTTGCCACGTAGAGTCACTGTTTTTGCTTTTTGACAAACATCAAATTTTATCGTTCCCTTGAGAGGGTTATTGATTTTAGAACATTACGACGAGTTAAAGTGAATAAAAATAGAAGTTATTGTTTTACCTATTACATTCCATTCCTTGCAGTAGTCAAACGACGTGATCCCTTTACGGATTCGGAAAATAGAGCTCCTGTCAAAGTAGAGAAATTATTAGCTGACTTCATGTGTTGCAAAAGAAAAGAAGATTCCTCTTCTATGGAAATATGTGAAAAATAACCCCCCAGACAATGTAAGCTACAGATACTTTATAATTTTAGGGTTTGTTGTATACAGCGTTTGTCAAGAGTCGTACTAACGTCTTTTTCCTGCCCAAGTCTCCAAGGTACATGGAAGTGTTGCTTGCTGTAGCGCAGGAAATGAAGCATTGTAGGGAAGGGTAGTATTTCACTTTACGAACCCAGTCTTCATGGAGGCCCTAAAACAACAGCACACAGTGGAATGAAACACACTATTACACTCATTGTCAGGAGTGAATAACTATATAAAGAGAGAGCTAGGAACTGAAAACCTCTTCCACAGGACCATGCCCGCGTTCAAAAACAATGGTGGTGCGTAGAACGCGTACACGCCCAGCTATCTTGATTTGCAGCAAGCTAAATACCCCGAGAACGACAACAATGGAACCTAAAATGTCAGAAGGCGGTTATTCTTTTGCTGGTGTACAGGCTTTGGTGTGGAATCTTAGTGTAGAGAGGGTATTTATTTTGATAGCTGCTCAGTCGCTGGAGTACGTGCAAAGGAAAAGACCCAACATTTTTTTAAATGCGTGCACAGCTTGATCATTTGACGGGAAAAATAAGCGAATTGGAAATAAGGTCATAAACTTATAGTTAATTGTTTCCAGTGACATCTACTTACTGATTTTCTTAATTTCATGCATGATGATCTTTTTCGACACAACTACTAATTGACTAATAAAACTTAACGGAGAAAAATATCGTGAATAGCTTTGGAAACCTTGGAATAGAATGCATTTTGATACATACGTTAAACTGAAAAAGTTTTAGCGTAGAATGCTTTCCTTGTTGAAGTTCCCACAGAGAAACTCGTCTGAATGACACTAAAAATAAGGAAAACGAGATAGATTGACGTCCAACATGTTTGCGTAAAAAACAGCATGCAGCCGCTTCTTTAAATATGCATCGTACGTTGGATGGCCTGATAGCTAGGTCAACTGCGGCATTGCTTCTTGCTAAAAAGTCCTGAGGTCATCGTGAAAACAAAACTTCGATGTAAATCCCCGATGCAAACCCCGTGCATTTGCTTTTTATAAAAGAATTGGCAAATAACCCAATGTGGAGACCAACCAGCACTTCAAATACACCACGGTACAGATAAAAGGAAGTCAAGTTCTTCCCCTCTGGGCTCATCCACATACTACAAGTTAAATAAGGACACAATAAGCGGCCTAATAATATTTATAAGTCGAAATTCAGCTGCGGCGACTGCAATTAAATTAAATGCGACTCTGACGCCACATTAATGAGACTTTTGATGTAGTCGTCGCATTTATTGTTTGGCTGCGAAGAGTTATAGCTAAAAAGCATCCGTAGGAGGAACACGGCAAAATGCAAAATCATGGCGCCCACGCAAATTTGTCTCTAAATAACTCTTTGTTCACTCTCTCAAAATTTTACTGCGAGAAATAGTCTGTATAGTATTTATTTCGCTCATGTTTGCTGGACACAACTCAATTATATAAAGTACAACTTTCATCAAACGAAAGTTTTCAATTCAACGCACCTGAAGGAATCTGTTGTCCAATGTTCAAATCAAACAGACAATTTGTGATTGCAGAGAACTTTAAACAAAACACAGATCCGCCAGCATCACCAAACAGCAGAATACCCTCATTTAGCTTAGCAGGGCTATACCTGTGAGAGATTATATATCCGAGGTTTGGTATATGCTTGAATATCCCAGTTGTCCACCATGCGTACGTATACACTGTTTACCAAAAAGTCAACAGGCACAGAGGCAATATGCTGATCATGAGAGGAAGAAACTGCGTCACTCCCCTAGACTGAGAGGTCTTTATAAAGTTTCTGAATAGTGAAGACTTGGATTTTGTAAGCACGCACAAAAAAAGATACAGAAATGAAGTAGATTACGGCATTCTTCCTTCTCGGTACGGTTGCCGGCTATGAGGTTCCTGCATTCAGCAGTCGGAGATTAATTACAGAACTTTGAAGCAAATGTTTTCCCCCGTTATACCTGTTCACATTAAAAGTGCTGATGACATAGAATTTACTCTCTATTCATGCTGCTCTCTTTACTGTTTAGTTGTCAAGTATCTGCGGTGATTGTACTGAAAACAAATGGACACAAAAACGGCAGAAAGTAACGCGCTCTTACCAGTAATCCATGGTGAGGACACAATAATCCAAGCTACAGATCACAAACTGTTTGTCACAACTGTTCGCTGAGCAATCATAAAATGCTGTAGTGCAAAACAAACAAACAAACAAATCAACTCCTGTCTGTGCCATGGATACCTTCCCTAAAGTTCCACGTTTCGGATAGGAAGGATATTCAAAAGCAATAGACTCCGCTTGCGCGTTGAGATTTCGTTGCCGTCGCTGAGCTCAGTAGAAGCAATCACGCATCCAACAAATCATCTGCATGGAATTCAGTGGGGTGGTTACAAACCTATCTCTCTATCCGCTGTGGACAGGGCGAGTTTTTTGGCATTTGGCAGCACTACACAGTCTGTGATCCACACATTCTTACTGGCTTTACCCTCATGCCCCAACTGCAAAATATAATTTTACAATACTAGCTATGCACCTCAAGACAAATGATAATATTAACTGACAGAATTCCCCCAAACCCTGGCAATGACGTCACAATTGTTGATCTTTTTACCTCCATTTGAACATTTGAATACTGTAAGCGCATGTGTAACTTGGTCGCAGCACCCAGTGGCGGTACGAACTACTGTCAATATGGTTCAGTCGTTATATTTTCCAGTAGCACGAACTTGCTTCTAATAATACTATAGCCAGTTTAGGAATTCACCCTGTTAGTATTACTTACTAATAATGTTTTCTGAGGTTGCATGAGATCCATACTCCAGAAGTGCAGCGTTCCTTCCTTGCTGACCGACACGTACCTGCCTCCATTGTTGTCAGTCGGGTCATCAGTACCTTGCGAAACCTTAGGTAGGTATGTTATCCGTGTAATTGTGTCGCGATGACAACTATGTTCAAAAGGTAGTTAAAGGGGATAGGTCAGTTTATTTAACAATTATTATCCGAAGTGGAGGTCGATATCCACCACTGTTTACCGACACTGAGGTGAATAATTGTTTTAGTATATACCAAACCAGTGGATAGCCAGCACCAAATAGTTCCTATTTTTTAAGAAATGAGAGAAAACTCGCGCGCGAAATTCAGAAAAATGCCGGGAGGTGAATAGCAGATACTATCCCGAGTTTGAGTAGCCAATCACAACGCGCGAAAAACACTCTCCACTGGTTTGGTATAAACTAATTAAACAATAGCGTTCTTCTGTCGAAGGCACTGTCATGTGATAGGCTGCCCGAGGAAATTTGATGTTCACAACAAATATTAGTAGGGCTTATATGAAGTTTGAACATCAAATTTCCGAGGGAACCTATCACACATAGGGCCTGAGTCAGAAGGACTCTATTGTTTTTATTGTACAACGCTAACTTTTGAGCGAAAATTGCCAAAAACGGGTACTATGTTAGCTGCCCCCTGAGGAGAGACACTATCGCGTCACGTGATCGATTTGGACCAATGGGAGCACGCCAAAATCTGGCGTGCTGGTGAGAGAAAACATACATACAGTCCTAAAACTCAATGAATGCACGGTGATAAAAACTGGACAAGGTTTGAAAGGGTTACGTTAATCTAGACAGTTTATATATTGTAAAAAATTTAAGAGGCTGTGGTTTCTGCCCAATGAATGAACGAAATTGTGATCACTGAGCTCTTATCGTACAACCAGAAGTACCATCCAAGGGCAATCTAAACCAACAGGTAATGAACCAATTCAGAAAATCTCTTGTCTAAATTGTAGTATAAACAGAAAAGTAATATTACGCCAATGCAACCTCTTTCCTTCGAAACTTCCCACTAGTAGAATTGGGAATATCTATTTCTTAGGGGAGTATGACTATCGATTTTGTGAGAAAATGTATTGAGTACCTTGGGATTTCCCGAGCTGGATGCGGAAATTCCATCTGTAAAAAAAGAAGCAGAAAAAGATCTACCAGTATCAGTTGAATCCATTAAAAATGAAGTTTTTAAAATATACCCCAGAATCATTGGAAAGCACGTCACTCAGGCGTAGAAGAGATTTTACTCAGAGACTTAAAAGTTAGGACCACAGTACAATTAAAAACTGATGTTCACCTTGGGCGGGGAAAGTGCTAAAAAACAATTGCTTTTGTTAACATCAGACAAACAACGCAGTCATTCGTTCAGCTTAGGGTGGACCAATGTATTCAGCATTGTTACCAACTAACCTCTCTGTCTTCACTTGTCATAACATCCTTTAGTTGAGTTTCCAGCAACATGTACGAGCAGAACTCTTCCTAAATGAAGAAAATTACCTTCAGCCGAATTTTAAGTTCTTTTCCTGCATAACTGAAATTTTTAAAATAAAGCTCCAACGTACCCAGTCTACTGTTCCATCGCAGTTGGCGTCAACTTTCATAAATATGGTGGCGAGTTGATTATTATCAGGCTACAAGAGAAACAAAACAAGTAATGCACTGTTTAACGCTGCAAATAAACTCACTCATATCAGAAGACAAACATGTCCCCTTACCACTTCACCTTTACCAGCCATAGTTTTAATCATTGCCTGACGAAACTCGTCCAGATCAAGTCCGCCTCCACCATCTTCATCTGCTTCCTTGAAAATAGAACATGTTAAGTAAGCTTTCTGTGATCAGCAGTTCTGGTATGTTAATTTCTGTAGAGGTTTGATTCCCTTGCTGGATAGCAAGTGGAATTAAAAATATTTGAATTAAAGAATCCTTTTTACAAAGGTAGACAAGTCAATCCTCGGTAGGCTGGTCCAAGGAGGGAAATGATTCCCAGTCAGGTCTCGCGTTCGCCAAGAAAACTTTACTTGAAACCACACCTGTCTGTGACCAGTGAACACATGCTCTCCCGTTTGTCTCTGCTTAAATGTAATTTTATATGATGAGATCCTCAAGGCTGCGCTTTTCGGGAGGGCATCTGAGGGTAATGGTCAAGAAATGCTTACCATTAACAATCTAACTGAAACAAGTGAGGTGACTGGCGAGAAACTGTAATCAACTTATTATGAAATAGTGATTGGATTTTAACAATATACAAACCTCAAATATTTGCTGTAGCATTTCCAGATTTTCGTTATTCATTTGATCTTCCAGTCTGACCATGGTTGGCTTGGGCGGTTCATCATCTGCCTGTTAAACAAGGTATATATAATGTGAGAGGTTACATATAGTTCCCACAAACACCTTGGAGCATTACATAGCAAACATTAGAGAACGGATGCACGCATATAACTGAACTTACTAGCCGAAAATAGTATTTTTTACTGACTACAAGTTGTGCTTTTTAATTTAAAGGATTGATTAGCTTTCTGCTAGGCATGTATCTTAATGTCCACCGTTTCCTACGAACCGATTTTCCACTTTTCTTTAAAATCAAACTAAATTTCAATTTTAGTTCTCTGTTTCCCTACGGCATCCAAAACGAGATTCGAACTTCCATTTCAATTTTGTTTCCTGAAACATTAGTAAAGGGAAATGGAACATCCTTTTTCGGTTCTCGTTTTCCAACGACAATAAAAAGGCATTGAACTTCTATTTCCGCCAGCTTCCCTTATATCGAGTCTTCTTTCGCATTTCTCACCAAACCGGAAGAAATATCGGCCGCTCACAGACATGTTTTGGCAGATCTAAGGGGCTTTAGCAAGCAAAGTGATGGTGATGATCGATGGAGAAATCTTCACTAAATAAAACACGATGTCACGTCAATTAAAATAATGGTCCTCAGGAGAACCTTTGATTACTAATTTAAAAATTAACAAATACAACTATTTAACTTCTATTTACAATAATTATAACAACTGCTATTTCAACTGCTGTTTCCTGAAACATTAGTAAAGGGACATCGAACATCCTTTTTCGGTTCTCGTTTTGCAACGACAATAAAAAGGCATTGAACTTCTATTTCCGCCAGTTTCCCTTATATCGACTCTTCTTTCGCATTTCTCACCAAACCCGAAGAAATATCGGCCGCTCACAGATATGTTTTGGCAGATCTAAGGGGCTTTAGCAAGCGAAGTGATGGTGATGATCGATGATGAAATCTTCATTAAATAAAACACGATGTCACGTCAATTAAAATAATGGTCCTCAAGAGAACCTTTGATTACTAATTTAAAAATTAACAAATACAACTATTAAACTTCTATTTACAATAATTACAACAACTGCTATACTCCTAACAAACCAATGGTTACAGCACATTACTAAAAATCTCTTCGTTATTTTAAAGGCGTGATTTAAAATTCTTTAGGCTGGACTGATCTCTTGCCTCTCCAGGGAGTTTATTCCAGAGGATACTGTTCCACTGTAGTAAAGGCTACATTTTGCTCCTTCCCATTTAGGGCTGAGAATATGCCAATTTTTTGAGGAATTTCTCAGATTACAGGAGTGGACATTAGCAATATTGATAAAAATACTTCTCACATAAGATTTGTGAAACGATTTTTCAGTTATAGAGGAATCAAGGAGGGAGTATCAGCTTCTAATGGAACAATCGACTCCTGACGCCCTTCTTAGGTGCGTTGGTGATAAAACAGAAAACGAAATTGGAAGCACCAATTCCATTTTGTCATGTCCTAGGGAAACGTTTCTCATTAAGGTACACCCATTTCAGAATTCTGTTGTTCGGTGCCGGCAAAAAAAGGAAAACGAAATTGACAGTTTGAACTCCGTGTCCGATTTTGAAGGTAAACGGAAAACACAATAGAGGTTCAAATGCTGTTTCCTATGTCATAGAAAAAAGAACGGTTGGCTCTAGGGTGCACACATACCCGCATATTAAAACTTTTAAAACTGAATTTGGACTCTGCATTATGTTAAAATTGCTTTCACTGCACTTTATGAATAAACAGCGTAGTGTATCAGGTGAGTTGTGGTATGTTTTTCTCTTTGGGCTTCCGTTCGTTGAATCGTTAAAAAGACCGGTGTCATACTACACTGAAATTTTCATGAATAAAGATTTATGAAGGGTTACCGTGATGTAAGTAGGGAAACATTTTTTTCACTTAATTTATAAGGCCATTTCCTGTTGTCATTCTTTCCCTGGCAGTTTTTTTACCTTGCTAGCGGCTCTTGACAATTTAATTCCATGTTGCTCGTCAGTAGCACTTGGCCAATCTTCACTCTTAGAACTGACACTCGAGCCATCTGACTCAACGTCTTCTGAAAATTCTTCTTTTTCCTCTACAGGTGAGAAAAGCATTGTATTTCCTATTTTCCCTCCCTCCAATTTGCTATATTCTACCCTCAAAAATTCTTCTTAACCTCCACTGACGTCACAAAAGAAGAACTACGCGAGTATTTTACAATACTGAGAGCGCGCGCATTAGAAAATTGACAAAAAAACAATTCCATGAAAACCCCTTATTTAACAAGGTTATTTTTTTCTCAAAACAAGAACAAACTCGGTTAGCAATTATACCAGAGACAAATCAAGTGTCCTTTTTTTTCTTTTATACGATTCGTCAGAGAGGGATAATTTGCCTCAATTAGAAGGATTATTCACCTCTTTTATAAACTGAGGTTTTTAGACGAATTTTAGTTTGAAGTGGGATCATTCCTTCTCCAGTATAAATTAGATTAAAATTGACTGCGCCACGTGTATGCATTCGTCTCAGTGAATAGAGACGGGCGCAACGGGCACAAGGGTCCACGTAAGATGTATCCTGTGTCCAGATAAATTATCCGCTGTGCGCTCAACTCATAGGCGCATGGCACCGACGTTTGAGGTTTTGAACTGTTTGAAACACATTTTTTTTTTCAATATACAAGTTCAGTCAGAAGAATACCTTTCAACATTTTTTTGTGAGTAACAGTGTGTAAGAAAGATTGAAGTTACCAGCTAGAAACTGAAGTCAGTCGAACCTGACAGAATGATTGAAGGGCTACCTCGAGTACCAGAGGTTGTTGTCGTGTGCTTTCGTGGAGCAGTCATCGGTCGAAGTACGACTTGATCGGTCGGAGGCCCATCAACGAGTGGTGTAAGAGAATATGAAACACCATGTTAGCACCCACAAGAGAAATGCAGGGTTCAATTCTACCTGTTACCATCCCCCCCGGGCACACCCTTGGGGATTTGCAATTTTTTTGTTACTTGGCGGTCTATTCCCCACCCCCGGGCACGCAGTAAGAGACAATTCCCCACCCCCGGGACTCCTCATCGACCACAAATACGTTGTTTTGTGTTCAAAATTGATTTATAGACAACAGCACAACCAGACGTTTTGACAAGAACTTCAACGCATTTCTTGAGTTCACTGAACGAAGGATATTACATAGCATTAAAAAACATGGACACTACATTGAAAAAGAAAACTGATGAAAAAAGTCTAACCTCGCTGGCATTCGGCTGACGAGTTAAGAAATGTTCTTCACCGCGTGTTTTGTTCTAAATATAGCACATTCACAAAAGTGGTCCGGTGAGCAAATTGATGACAGCATTTTAAAGGAGTTTTTCTTAGCGTGTTTCACAAGAACACTGGACTGAGATCTCTGTTTAATATCAAGCCGTGCATCTTTTTCATACAAATACGCTGAAGAAATATTTCTATGTTTGTGATGAACGCCATCCAGTCCAGCACACATCAAACGCACCTTCGCTTAACAATTTATAGTAAACGTGCCTTTGAATACAGATTTTAATTTCGAGAGATTATTCTTCTCCAACCAGTCTGCTACAAATTCTAGAGATTTTCCCTGGAAATAAGCAGTCTTCACTACGCGCTCCGGTGCCATTGTGTCAACTGAGAAGTGATAAGCTAGTGGCGTGCTTCACAAGAAAAACGAGAAGTTATTTTCGATTTGAACCGCCCCCCTACCCCCGGGACAAAACCGTTTCAAACATTTCCCCACCCCCGGGCCCGAAGGGCTGGACTTGTCCCGGGGGTTGCCCGAGGGGGGGATGGTAACAGGTAAAATATTGAACCATGCAAAACGCCTCCGCTACCCAGGGTACTGAATGGCAGACTGCTTGAGGTCACTGTCAAGTATTAATACACCAATACACCAAAGCTATTTTTGTTGTATTGCGAGACCAGGGTATCACCTCAGTTTTCTACTCGAATACGATTTCTTTTTAATGTTCGAGGAAACATGCCACTACGAACCTACCACGAACCAGGCTCCCAGGGCCCTCTCTCTTCCTGGAGAAGGCCCTGGGAACGAGGTCCCCGAGCACGTAACGCTGACAAAATGAAGCGAGGGCTCTGTGAAGAAGGATCAGGCGAAAGAGCGGTATTTTTTCTACCTCTGGTGTAATGTAGAGATGTACGGTCACATTCCTCCAAATGCCGTGCCTTCTCCACAAATCGTAAGTTCATAGAAAGTTGTCATTAGCAGCCGAACGATAATTTCTCGTCTAGCAATCGATATAGGTATCACAAAAGAATGGAACTTCTGGAACTCAGGCAAAAGAAAATTAAGCTTAAGACTTAAGAAATGACAAGTTGCAGCTAGAAAAGTAAACTGGCTCTATGTTAAGGGCGAGTTTCTACTGAAAGCTATGTTATTCTTCAGCTTCAGCCTTTTCCTTTTATTATCTCTTGGAGGATTCACGCAATTTGAAAAAGCTATCATAGTTTCGAGGTTCAAGGCTCAATAGGTTAATTTAAGCTTAAGCTTAAGTGTTTCATATAAATGCTTTCATAATTTTTAGAATGTTTATGGAAAAAAAGAAAATGGGGATATTTTGATTTTAAAGAAGGTGAAATTTAAAAAAGCTGGAGAGATTTAAAGGTGATTTAAAATAATTAAAATGTAAGATCAAAGCAAAAAAATTTTTAGATGGACGCCAAAACAGTTCGCTATCAACGCAGTGTGCTCGGGCCTCATGGTGCTTTGTTGTTGTGTTTGTTTTTTAATATACCTCTCTCATTTCTGTCTTAATCACATTCTGTTTCACAAAATTCATTTGTTCCCCCCTCCCCCACGTAAGTCTTAAGCTATTTTCGCTGGAATTACTTTTCAGGGAAACGAGCAGGTTGTATTTCTTACACCAACACCTGGTTTAGCGCCATCTCCAAATCTTTATACAGCATCAACACCGATGGCTCCCCCACAGATGCAGTTTCCTGCCCAGCCATCGCCTCAAGTCACTGGCATTTCTGTAAGTATATAAATCACTAGCAAACTGGAAATCTGTCAAGGGTAACAAACTGCAATTTAACTTTCTGAGTAAAATAGCACAATACGTTTTATTAGTATACACCAAACCAGTGGATAGTGTTTTTCATGAGCTCTGATTGGCTACTTAAACTTAGGATAAGATCTGGTATTCACTTCCGGGCATTTTTTTTTGGATTTTGAGTGCGAGCTTTCTCTCATTTCTCAGAAAAAAAGGAATGATTTGGTGCTGGCTATCCACTTGTTTGGTATATATCCACCACTATTCTCCTCTACTTTGGTGAATAATTGCTAATTGGTATTCATATTCTCAATGTTCAACAATATGTCTTACTATATCAGAGAGAAGTTTTTTTGAAAATGATGGTTGTTTTGATAATGCATTTTTAAAAATGATGGTTGTTTTGTTAATGCATTCTTAATCAAGAGGAAACTTTAACACCCCCCTTGCCTCGGGAACTCCCTGGTCATTTTACTTTTTAACCCTTTCACTCCCAGTTAGCGAGACATTAAATGTGGTTTAATATTGCTGTGTTTATGTTCCTTGCCCCCTGGGTTGTAAAGGTGTTCAAATGCCCAACCCTATGCTGGTAATAATATTGCCTTCTCTGAAAGTTCATCCTACAAAATCAGATCAGTTACCTTTGTTGTGCTCTTTTCAGGAGTACTGGACATAGACTCAAATTTGCGCAACACAGTGAGAAATATTAAAACAGTAATAAAATTGCTCTGAAAGATTATGTTCCCCCTTTTACTAGCAGCACAAGAGTTCACTAACACTTATGTTAGAGCTTTTTCTTAGAACTCTATAGGCCAGTCTAAGAATCTTGGCAGTTAAATAGTAGCTAATTGACACAACCTTCCTTGGTATTAACATTCTTAAATCCACCAAAGAAAAAAGTAGAAAATAGGGACAAACCTACGTTTGTAGAAGATAGGGCAAACTAATCAGTTTTAATGAGACTGTGCCCAATTTCTAGTTCAAGTTCTACATTAAATTTCTGCAGGGCAATTATCAGCCAATAGTCCCTTGACAGAAACACTCTTTTTCAAATAGTGAAAAAGGTGTAGCCAAGTGAACTATTACTTGTATGAATGCAGACAAGTCGTCTTATTGTTTGAGTGGACAACTAAATGATTGTAATAGGATAACAGCTATGTTTAGGTCATGTTTTTCAACAAGTCAAGCAAAATTTGTTCTTACTTTGATGTCAATTTCAAAGTTCAGGCAAATTGCATTATCAGCCTAATTGATTAATAAATTAATTAATTTATTTACTTAATAACAAATAAATATGAACGAATGAATGAATGAATGAATGAATGAATGAGAAATTTAACAAAACATCTCTCCTTGTCCAACCCTTTCTTTGTAGCCATCACCCACTTATGGGTGTGGTCCAGTGATAGGAGTTCAAGTACCTATGTGGACTCAAATAAATATGAACGAATGAATGAATGGATGAATGAATGAATGAACGAACGAATGGATGGATGGATGAATGAATGAATGAATGAATGAATGAATGAATGAGAAATTTAACAAAACATCTCTCCTTGTCCAACCCTTTCTTTGTAGCCATCACCCACTTATGGGTGTGGTCCAGTGATAGGAGTTCAAGTACCTATGTGGACTCAAATAAATATGAACGAATGAATGAATGGATGAATGAATGAATGAACGAACGAATGGATGGATGGATGAATGAATGAATGAATGAATGAATGAATGAATGAGAAATTTAACAAAACATCTCTCCTTGTCCAACCCTTTCTTTGTAGCCATCACCCACTTATGGGTGTGGTCCAGTGATAGGAGTTCAAGTACCTATGTGGACTCAAGTTCCACAGACTTCTCCTACAGTCATAGGAAACATGATGCCTTATCCAACACAGCCAGTGCAGTACCAACCCTGCTTCATTCCTCCGCTACAGCCTGCTAACCATGGCATGTATGTCAACAGCCAAGTGCAGTCATACAGTATTGTACCACAGCAGTACATACCTCTACCAACTAACAGAGGATTCAGACCACATGTTGGAATGGGACAGCCATCCAATGTGGCACCATACATGATGCACCAAGATTATATGCAAGTTCCTAACTCTGGGTTTCCTAATCCAATGGGAGGTGCACCATCTCTTCAGCCACCTCAGACACACACAAGACCTGCCACATTTGAGATGCCTTCTGTTCAACAAGCTCAGTTTATAGCCCATTGTCCCAAGCCACCTCGGCATATTTCAGCATTTGTTCAAAAAAGAGCAGGGCTGTTTAATCAGCAGGTATGTTGTGAACACTCAGAGGCAAGCCTGTCCCACATCATTTCTTCTACAGAGGCCCGAGGGGATGTGCCAAAAGTACCTGCAAAACTAGAGGAACAGTGTGAAATCACCATTCAATCATCACAGGAAGAGCAATCAGCTGAGTTGCACAAACCAAAGACTGAAACAGTATCTAGCACATGTGAACGAGCTCCAACACCTGCACCTCAACACCTGTTAGAGGAAGCAGAAGACTCAGAAGCTGATGTTGCACACTCCCCAAGTGAGACAACTCTGGTGCCAAGTCCAACATCTTCAGATGGTGTACAAACAGTATGTAATAGTCCATTTCGTCCAGTGCTGTCAGACAGCGAGGAAGAAGAATTAACAGCTACAGAGGATGACCAGATTCCAACTAAGGACACAGGTGGTCCCAGTGAATTAACACTTGCTTGCTCTTCTGTTGAAAGGCTGGAACCTGAGCAGCCATATGACAGTGCAATAATCAAAGAGAGCACCAAGCCATCTGACCAAGAACAGCACAATGTCTGTAGCAAACCTAGACTTCTGAAGAAAGAAGAGCTGTGTAGTGTTCAAACCAAGAACCCCACAGTCAGTGGCTCAGCTAAAATAGATAGAAATACATGCACTTTTAGTGCTAACCAAAGTCAACACCACCAGCGGTCGATACGGTCGCTTATTGACACACCAGTCTACAACACCAGTCACAGTAGAGTTCTGTGTCAGCTTTCACAGTCATCTGGCTCTTCAGCACGGCAGTGTGATGGAATCAGGAAACGCCCATTGACAACACACTTTAGGCAACTGTTTAAGCCTTTACCTTCCAACTCTAAAACAGAAGGCAAGACAAATTGAGAACCCGAGGAGTTACACATTGGTAGCTTCCACTTTATATTTGATTTAGCAAGTTGCTGTTGATTGTTCTTCTGAAATGTAGAGCTTTTTTGTCTCTAACTATTTTGTGACAAATGCATGTTCTCTTAAGGGTTTTGCAGCCCTCCAAGGTTGTGTTTACAATAATTTATTGTTAACTACAGTATTGGAAGGGGATTCGTCTTATCCATCTAAATGGCAACAGAGGAATTGATATTCAGACATCCCATGTTAATCTGGCAATGCTAAACCTAATTGAAAAACTTTGATGGGTAAAAAGTGAGAAACATATCAGTACAATGACACACAGTAGGTTCTGGAAGAAGGCACTTCTAAACATGATATAGTTATATTACTCAGTTCAGTTTATCACTATTGAAGATATTTTCATTCCTAAAGAGCTTTTAGAGCAGGTTTAGGCATAATGTGTTGTGGCAATGTGTACTAGAGAATAATTGAAAGCAAGTTTTTCTGCTTCCCAGAAAACAATAATGGTTTGGATTGTTCATGGTTTACAAATTACCCGATGTTTTCTTCAATTTGCTGTATCTGAACATAAGAGGTTCCATTAAAATATTACATTGCTAAGTAAACTGAAGTCAGTTAAGGACGGTGCCTCCTTTTGTTACTGCCCATACGTTCTGCGTATCTCGGGATATTCAAGTTTCTTAAGGAATTTGCCTACTAATACTAGTAGGAGTTTTGCGCGGTTTATGACTATGTGGAAAAAGCATATCTTAACAAGGGCTACCAAAGTCCAAAACGAAAATTGGGGGGACCTTATTATAGGAAATTAAAGTAACCCTTGCTAAGACCTACTTTTCCCCCATAGTCATAACCTTTGCAAAAATACATCTGTATTAGGAGGCACCGTCCGCAAGAGAGTCTCTCTCGCCAAGTTTCCCAGCAATGAATTTGACTGTTAAGTTCTTAAAACCCAATCTCCTAGTGTTTGTGCTGTTAAGAGGACATTTTGGGGAGATGAGAATCCACCAAGCAAAGCAACCTGATCTGTAGAAGGTGCAAGTCTGTTCTAACTACACTTTCCTAGCTTGCCTAAATTAAACATCCGTGGAGGAGGGATGTGTTGCTGATAAAATTTGGCTAGTTGAATGCGCCCTGACACAATAAACTTGGCCATATATAAAACAAGGCAACTTTTAAGCCAATTTTCTATATTGCTCATTAACTTAAACCCCTTTGTGGTCTTTATTCTTTTCTTGTTCTCATTATACTTGACCAATATGTGTAGCACCTTATTCATATTCGTTTTTTACCCTTTTGTCTTCCTGTACTTTTTGTATTATCTTTTTGACAACTTCATTAACATTGTAAAACTGTTAATGGTTTGAACCCAGGGGTCATATCATAAGTTGGTCAAGTATGATTGTCTGGGCAAGTGTATTGCTGAGAAGGAATGTGATGACATTGACTGAAGTTTTGACAACCTGGGCGGAAGTCATAATCACTGTCCTTCTTTTGTTTGTGAGACATTGTATGTTGGTTCTATTTTGGAGTTGAATTGTTTCCTTCTTTTGTTTCTTTTGCGTTACGTCATTCGTGATCCGGTACTCACAGAAGGAACCATGAATTGTGAATTATCAGCAGATGTTTTAAGTCTCTGGTAGTTGTCCTGATTGGTTGACGAACTTAGGATGTTATTGGTTGTCTGTCAGTTAAGCCATATGCATGATGTTATTGGCTGCAAAGACTGTAAAACGTGTTTGGTGCATTTTGATCTGTCTTTTGTTTGTCAAGTGTCCGTTGATCTATTATAAGTAAAATTAGTAGGGGCGTAGCTACCTGTACGCACGTACGCACGTGCGGACCTGAAAAAATGTCGAAGGTTAAAAAAAGGAACGAAACGAAACAAAACAAAACAACATAAATATAAAACAGACGGGAAATTAAGCAATGGTTGAACATAAGCACAATCGCCGCCTGTCATGCAACTTCCCTTATTTCTTTAAAATATTAATTTATTAAAACAAAAGACACCGTTTTTCGCACACTTCAGAGAAGCCACGTGATTGGTGGACTCAATGTTGATGCTAGTGTATGAAAAGGCGGAAGATTGGGGGGCTGAGGATGGCTAAGGCTCGGTTCGGACGCGAAACTTTTCAGCAGCTGAACTTTATTCTAATTTAGGCCTACCGAATTTAGATAGATTTTCAACATCTATTATTCATCTGTTCTTAGGATCACTATTTCTCTGCATGATTGCATGGTTTTGTTGTGCACGAATCGAAAGAGAAATTTTCTCACTGAAAAGCTGCGATGGACTGAAGATTACGGCTCTTCTACATCAATGCTGCTTAATATTGCCATGTGCTTGAAAGAGAGAATTTTTAAAGCTATCATTTCAATTGTACTCTCAGAAGACAAAGACGGAAGGGAAAAGAAGGCAAAACGTCTCAATTATTAATTTTCTTTCAAAACAGAACTATGTTGCAGGTTTGAGCCTTTGGTGTATTTTATTTTTTGGATAATACCCTGAGTATCGCAGTTTTCACGTTAATTAAACTCGTGTTTAAAACTCAAGCGGCAAAACTTGACAACGAGGCGTAATGGATCGAGGGGAAAATGTCTCGGGGCCTTTTTTAACACCTGGACGCAGTTTTTTCATCAGTCCTATTTTGTACCTTTTGAGAAGGATCTAAGAAGCCAGGGGTAATGACATCCATATAACAAAACCTTTAAAAGCAATCAATTTTAACTTTCTCAAGTGGCAAACAGAGTTGAATATTTCAAGAAAAATTATAAATGAAATTCTGATCTGCGTGCTGTCGAAATAAAAAAGGAAAACAATAACGTTGACTATCGATTTGGAAGAGAGTTTTTATACGATTCAAGCAGCAACGTTATTAATTACTGTCTGATTTTCATTAACTACAATCCATAAAGCAACTAAAAATGTACACTACTGTATTACCAGAATACTAGTTTCAGACGCATTTCCAGCCATTTGAGAAGACCTAAATTTCAAATTTTCCCAGAGAAGCATGCCCTTGGACCCTCCAAGTATGCTCACACTTACGCTTTCGGTTTAATAAAAAAATCTACCAAAAGCTTTACGACCTAGTTGTCATTTCATCTATTCATGTATAACCTCACCATACTGATAACAAAAGCAAATACAACCAAGGAATGTGGAAACGATGTGAGAGAACTGAGGTGTTAGGGTAATCTCCTACGCAGCCGTTTTTAATGGCGCCACTAAAAGCGGCTGCGTAGGAGACTAGTGTTAGGGGGGATTTGGAAAATTGTGCGTACCTCTGGAAAAATCCTGGCTACGCCCCTGATTAGTCACTTTGTCTATTGTTTATTTTTCTTGTTGTTGTCATCAATAAGTCGTTTGTAAAGGGCAGGTAGTTATTGGCAATGGATAAGTGGTGTTTGTTCTAAGGTAGTAAACCAGCTTTCCAGCATGATTCGTTGATAGTAGTCCGTACTGTAGGTAACGCATACAGCAGAGTCCCAGTCAATTTTGTGGTTTGTTTGTAAATGGTGATCTGCAATGTGATTGTTGATATCACCATCTCTAGTCACTCATTTCATTAGCTTTGAAGTAAAAAATGTCAGCTGGCTACCTATAAAGCAGCAGAGAGATTTTAACCACTTAAAACTTGTACGTAAGGCAATTTATAATTATGACTGGCCTTCCTAACTCCTTCTGTACAAAATGTAAGATGTCTTAGATCAAGTAATGTGATCAGACTTGTTACTCCTGTTGAAACGGGAACGTTTCAAGACACCTCCGCCAAGTTATTCAATGAATTGCCTAGTAGTATTAGACAATGCCAAGATTTTTCTACATTTATTAGATTGCTTAAAGGACACTTTGCCACTTCAAAGGACACTCAGAACTAGATGAACGTTCATAAGTAGTATGTACACAGTATATTTGTATATTTTTCTTTCCTTGGTCATGTTTTTACTACTTTTATATCACAATTTGTTTAGTGTAAATAGTGTGTAGTTTTAACGAAGGAAGAGCCACCCTGTGGATTTCGTTAATAAACCATTATTTATTTTATTTTATTTATTTATTTAATTGAACAAGAATGACCAATCCGGTGATAAGGTTTTAGGGTAAACTTTCACAAGGGTGTGGGGGGGGGGGGGGGGGGACAGACCTGCCAACTCTCACGGTTTCACCGTGAGACTTACGGTTTGGGACACCAACTCACGGTCTCACGATTTGCCCTCCAAATCTCACGGTGAATGTGAAAATCTTGAAATTGCCAAACAATTCAGATAGTATGAAACAGGAGCCTCTGCGGAGGAGAGAGAAGCAATATTGAAAAATCCGTGTTGAAAAGGGCCAAATTTGTCACATTTAATGTTTGAGGGAAACCTGAGTACAATTCCAGCCTCATTCCCGTGAAACATAGGTACGCTTAGGTCTCTGGGAAAGCTCGCGTCGACAGCGGCAAAAGAATACAATAGGTAGCATAGATAAGGTAAAGAATACTTTGAAACAAGAAATCTACGATTTTTATTTTCATTTAACACATATTTTGGAAATCTCCAGGTTTGAGGTCCCAATCTCCAGGTTTTTCTGGGCTTTTTTTCAAAGTTTCCAGATTTGCATGTTTTGGAGGTTGGTAGGTCTGGGGGGATTTGGGGTATGGACCGATTCACTCAAGAAGGGGATGGTCAAGAGGAGAGGGTGTTTCTTTTAGTACATACAGTACCTCTGATTCCTTTAAACAAACATTACTTTAGTCCAAGCACCAATTATGACCAAATATAGATAACTATGGAGTTTAACAGCCCATTTTTCGATGTCCCTTCAGTGGAGCTATTCACCAAAATAAAATAAAATGAACATTTGTTCTGTTCAGCTAAAGAAGTGTTTGGCATTACAAAAACATCCAACAGGGATCAAAATAAAATCAGAGCCTTAAGCCTGAATTTGACGGCTTTTTTTCTCAAGGCTGATTTTTAGCCGGCTGTCAACAAGAATGAACAAGCACCTATCCCAAGTGTGGAATAAAGTGTTGATAGGCTAAACGCTGCCCATATGCTCATGCTAGTGTGTTTCCGTGACCTTATAGTTTAGCTGTCACAAGTATATCCCCTAGAGAGTTTCCATTTTTGTATGAGATTATGGGAGGTTCTTTGTATATTTCTCTTACCAATAGTTGATTTTTGGGAGTGAAGAACCTTCGAGTTTGGACCCGAGTTCGAGTTCGAGTTCGAGTTCGAGTTGGAGTTCGAGTTAGAGTTCGAGTTACAAATTCAATGAAATTTTCACAATTATCTGTAAATGACCGTGAAAAAGAGCAAAAGAGACGCTGCGAAACCTGATGTAAAGCACGATGAAATCGATAATCGATAATAACCGATAGAAGTTAGTTCAATTGTGTATCTGAAATCGATGAAGGTATTTGTAGTGAAGACGCATTTTTAATACAAGGTTGGGGACTGGCGCTAGCCATGCACGCGGACTGTCGATTTCTCAGAAGTTCATCTTCATGCATTTCACCAATCTAAAGCACAAAACAGCATATGACAAAATACCTTGAAAAAACACCTCTTAGAATTCGTTATCAGCTGACGCCCTTGCGATGGCATGAAGTACTGACCGACTCTTGCTCAAAATCACAGCTAAAAAGTAACTTGAAATCAGTGTTACCCAGCTCAGTATTCAGTGTATGAAAAATGCAAACTTTTATTAATCAACAAGCCGTCCTCTAACAGTACATGCACTACAGCGGAACCTCCATCACTGGACAACCTGGGAAAAAGGAGAAGTGTTCCCTTAATTTTGGTGTGCCTATAGGTAACAGATGGAAGAATTACAAATTGGGCTTATTAGCCTATTCCTTTCTTCTTTTTTCCTTCTTTCTTTCGTGCCTACATTTCACTTAAATAACATTACATTTCATTGCTTTATAGTTTCCGTTTATTACCAGTTGCAAAGTTCAATCTTGTTATTGCCATAAGCGTTTAACTTTTGTTGCAAAAACTACAAAAGAGGTGAGATGTACTAATTGAAATTTTAAAATAAAAGCATAGCCTACTGCTGTACATACGGTCAATAATAGAAATGGGCTTCTTTTCACCTACGACGCAAACATAAGATAAAAACAAGAATAAGCACAACGTTGTTCACACGTGCGATGAGCATAAGGTGACATACGCAAGCGAAGAGGCATATAATTTTGGGGGCAAATTTGAATCCAACATGGAAACAGTCGCTTTTGCCAACATTTTTATGTGGACTGTAGAATCACAAATCCTACACCGTAGCGTTGTAAAACCACTCGTCTGGAAAAAGGTATATTGATGATATATTCTCGATCTGGAATACAAACAAAGACGAGGCCACGCAATTCATGGAACAAGCAAATAGCCACCACCCCACCATCAAGTTTACGGCTGAAGTATCTGACACAGATACTACGTTCCTCGACACAAGCGTTTACAAAGGCGAAAGATTCGCTAACGAGTCTATATTAGACATAAAAATGCATTTCAAACCAACTGAAACATTTCAATACACACATTTCTCTAGTTCCCACCCACCAGGGGTCAACAAGGGCTTCATATAAAAGGCGAAGCACTTAGGCAAACTCCTCAGAAGCTACGTTCAAAACTGCAGTTTCAAACTTTAAAACACATCTCAAGGAAAGAGGGTACCCCGAAACTTTGATTTCAACAATCCTCGCTGAGATTAACTTTGAGGGCAGAAAACTTGCCCTTCAACGAAGGCGTAAACCGGCAAAACACGCGAATCTTGCCTTTCGTCCCACAATATCGTCCATCAGTGCCTAATTTAAAGCAAATACTTATGCAAAACTGACATTTAATTCAGCAACAACCTTTGCTTAACAAGATATTTTAAGATCCCCCTATGGTCGCATACGAAAGGGGCAGATCCCTAAAAGACATACTCGTTCGAGCCAAACTGTGAACTGGTTATTACACGTGGATAGGAGTTATGTAGGTCTGTCACCCTATTGTTATCACCATTGCATGGTGATAACCATGTTGGGGTAGTCTCTC
This sequence comes from Siderastrea siderea, assembly GCA_964030785.1. Lineage (NCBI taxonomy): Eukaryota > Metazoa > Cnidaria > Anthozoa > Scleractinia > Rhizangiidae > Siderastrea > Siderastrea siderea. The sequence continues at coordinate 18,613,769 of OZ034972.1, read as the reverse complement.
GCACGGAGGCGCGTTTTGAATTGGATGATATTCTCAACGAAAGATTTCGCTGAAGAGTTTGTTCTGTAAGAAGTCGTAGGGCTTCACCTTTGATAAACCCTTTTCTAACCCCTGGTGGGTGGCAGGAAGAGAAGTGAGTGAATTGGGAAGTTTCTTTCAGCTTTTAAAAAAGTGAGCGGATATCACGGATTGATTGCTTGCTTGTTGAATCTTTCGTCTTTGAAAACAGTAGTATCCAGGAAATTTATTTCTTTGTCTGAGATTTCAGCCGTAAATTTAAGTGTCGGGTGGTGTATGTTTGTTAGGACAATAAACTCTTCTATCTCCTTTTTGTCAGCATTCCACAGCGAGAATATGTCATCGATGTATCCTTTTTCTCAAGTGGTAGAGGAGTGTAGAACATTAACTACTGTTTGAGAGTGAGCACGTGGCGTTATGCTAAGCCCGAGGCAGTCTCTCTCTTTGACCTAGATTTATCAGATTTTATCATTGTTGCGTTCAACGCGGCGATAATGAAACTTGGTTAGTGCGCCTATGAATTTCTGTTCGGCCTCTCTCTTTCTGGAGTGCTTTTGGGCAAGTCTCTTGGGCAAGTGCCCTTCTCTGTGTGAGCCTGAAGCTTAAATATCGACTTTTTTGACTACTCGATTTTTGTCTTGAGCATGGAAATCTCGTCGACGGCGGACTGGCAGGGTCCGCGGCGCTTGCTGGCGGTCACAAATAAGATCAGGCTTTTAATAATGATAAATGCCGTAATAGTGACACTGATTTTCAGCGCGACCGTACATTTCCTTTGGTCTCCAGCAAATTAAAATTGGGCGAGAAGGCGAAAGCACACCAAAAAAGTGACAAGGTGCTAGGTGAAACAGGATCAAAGACGCATTGGTAACAAAGAAATCGTGAAAGACAATTTGCCCGGTTCCTAAAAGAGAACTGAATTGCTGCGGCACTGCTACCCCGTGTCTGGCCTATTTCCTCAAAAATTGCGTTGTTGATCACGTATGAAACCACGTCGGAAAAAAAAAGAGTGCCGGCAAATAGAGATAGCCACTAGAACGAAGAGTTGATTTACAAGAATCGAGATAATAATTGTTAACGTTCCGTAATTTGTTGTTGTTTTTTTAATTTAGAAAACTTTTGAAACGTTATCCAATTCACTTTCGGTATGTGTGTAAGTGTTTCATGGCTGCATTACTTTCTGATATGAAACGTTTACCATGACGTTCCAGGGACGTCGATTTGGCCGATCAAGGGGATGGGATGTCATTTTTTTCTATTTCTTGGGTGAAAAATCGCCAGCAAGAGTGGCCAAAGTGCCGGCTGTCGCCGGCTGCCGCCTGCTATTTTGAACCCTGTCCACTGAAGAGTGTCATACACAGACACATATTTAACATACTTGAACGTTGTTGAATGTAATGTAAAAGGTACAATGTAAATTTGAAACAAAGAGGACTGTGTTTACTTAATAAATGCCTCCTCTCCAAAAAGAACAAACAGAGGATTTTATGAAACCCACGTGTGAGTAGTGTTTGCTAAATCCTCTCTTAATTAATACCATCAATTTATACAATGTATTTCTTTCCAGGCTTGTTACTGCTCTCTTACATAGAAATTAACATGGCCTTTTGAAATAACCATCCCACAAGTTAATTCCATTAAATACAGTAATAGCCTCCCATAAACAATTCCGAGAACAATAGAATAGTCAGAGGTTCACAAAATCACAGTTTATACACTTTGAATTTGTTGGAATAAAATTATTGTGCATACAATTTTAGAATTATCAATGATGACCGTCAAAAAACAAGTTCAGTACTGAGAAAAGCTTTTTAAGTGCAAATCTGAACATGTCAAATAACATTACACATCGTAAAACAAAACCTATCATTACACAAACTCTGTCACAACATTTCTGTAACCATTCCTCATCAGCAATTACATTAGGAGGCAACTTCGAAACAGCTAAACTGAAGTTCTTTCATTCAGCTCATCTGTTGGTTCATTACTGCTGCTTCTTATGGCCATGTCCACTGGTTTTCAGGAGCAGGAGTCTGAAGAGGTTCCCATGGCTGCCAGTCTTGCATTTTCTTAGCTAAGGATAACTCATCTTCTGCCTACAAATGAGAAGAGGGTCACACTAGTACAGCTACATGACAAGTTGTCCAAACTTTACACTTGGTGAAGCGTTTTGACTGAAATTTTACGATGGAAAGAAAAAAGGTCTGAAAAGTATGCCCTTTTTTTATCACTCTTTACCTGTTTAATAACTTCTTCAATTTGTCCAGCTCCAAGTTTGTTTTCCAGTGTTGGTATGTCACTCTCCTAAAGAAAATGTGGTTTTAATAAACATTAAAATCATATCTCAGCTCAAGCTATTTCCCTTAAATTGTGAAAAATTAATAACACATGATGCCTTCCCTTCAACCCTCCCACCTAAACTAAAAGGAAAATGCATTAAAATATTATTTTCGTACCTCTCCAACAACCAGCCCCACTCCTTTCATGTCCTTTAATGTACTATTCATTTTAATCAGTTCAAAGTTTCTTGCAATAAGATGATGTCGAGTTGGACGTTCATAACTAAAATACATGTATGGTCAGTTATACATCACATAATTATAGTACTAGTGTGACCAGGTTATGCATGCAGCGCATACAGTAATGCTATTAAGAGCAAGCCTTTGTAATGGTGCTCTATGATCCATTTTTTTCTACAACCACCATGTTGAATGGGCAACACACCAAGACCAGGTACATCTTCAGATAAATGTAAGTCTCTGTGGCATCTATACCACTGAGTGCAGCCCAGTTTTAACTTGCAAACACCTGTTGAGTGATAACAACAGCTTTAATTTAATTCTCAACTTACTTGCTCCACAAGCCCTAGTCTCTGTTTTGTAATCTGTTCTGTGTGAATTCTATACTGGGCACTTTGTGGCATTCTTCCAAGCACCTCCAATGTATCTTTATACAATTTTGCAAGAACCTTTTGAAAAAGACATAATGTCAAAGCTCAGTATATCTAGAAATTGGCTTATGAAGACCAAGTGGATGTCTGGCACAAAATGCAAGGCATGGGTCAGGACAACAACAAGTCACTATGCTACTGAGACATGAACAAGCTAGACAGTGTCTGCTGGCCTTGAACACTATTCTAGGAGATCCTTTATGATAGTAGGGCTAGAAGACACTGTCTAACTTGTTTTTATATATCAGCAGCACAGTGGCCTGTTGTTGTGACCTGTGATCTGAGTTTTGTACCAGCCATCCAGTGGGTGACATTTCAACAAACTGAAGTCATCTTCAGGGTCCTTACAAGTTGATGGTATTTTTTAATATTTTGAACATTTGCCCTTTGTCAGAGCAATTCAGTCTAATGAAAGGCTAACTCTTAAAATGTTAATGTTTGAATTTCTTTATGGTGGCTACATTGCAATTTACCTTATCAACTCAGTAGAAAAAGCCATGTTTTTATGATTCACTTCCTTACAGGCTTGACATTACGTCTGTGACGCAGGCTATGATCAACGCAGCACTGCAGTTTCTTTAGCATCTAGAGCCATTCATTTGATGGTATTTCTGAATGACCCTTGGTTTTAAGCCTTATTGTCAATGGCCATTAAGACTCAAAACAGATATTGGTCAGCTCATTCAATCTCAATTGTTTCTTTAATTTGTTACTTGTCGGTCTACTGTTAAAAAGGGAAATTTTCACCTCAGCTTCACATTTGTCTGTTTTGTATATGTTGTTGAAAAGTTGCTTGAATGGTGCAGGTAATTGCAGGCATTGGTTCAGTGGTGTTTACTCTAAGTTTATTTAGCAAACCACTAGTTTTGTGTACTACAGGAAGCACATTCAGAAGAGTCCCACACAATTCTGTGATTTCTTTAAACAGTACATGTAAGTGGTTTTCAGGAGTGGGCACCATTTCTGGTTTCTCAATCGTATTCTGCCAGTTGGTTGTCCAAATTACTGCCAGTCACACCATAACTGGCCTGGCAGTCACAGCATTTGATATTGTGTACTGCTCCCTGTCTGTCAGTGGGATTTTCCTTGTCCTTAAGGAACCATCAACATATTCATAAGCTCCCCGCTTAACGCCCACTGGACGTTAAGGTTAGACGCCCTCATCCCCTCCTTCTTAACATCCACATGGAATTTTGCACTCATGTTTTTCTAGAGCCAAAAACTATGACAAAATTTACACCTGTGACAAGAAGATGCAGTTGTATTGTAATTGGAATGAATTCCACATAGAAAAGACAGTGAATGGCTTTAATGATTGGGAAGGTTTGAAATTTGGTTGGAACTTTTTAAATTAACCACTGTTGCTCTGTTTTGTCATATCATATCCAGACAGAACACTTTTGTTGGTTTTGTTGAACGTGTATTACTTCTGTGCCATCTTTGTAAGCATCAAGTTTGTTCTCACTTTTTCGACAGCAGTATGTTTTTCCTCTTCATGTTCTGTTATCAACATGAGTAAAATGTGTTTCTTTTAACACATAATTTTGGTTTTGTCCTAGATTTCCCACTCTAATGTCCAAATCTTGACTCTCCCTAACTCCCTCCCCCCCAAACATCCAGTGGACGTTAAGTGGAGAACTGTTGGCTGTTAGTTGTTGTAAAGTACGATACAGTAATGTTGAAGGATCTGAGCAGTGGTCTTTGAAGTCACTGACAAGGCCTCTCACTTCAGGTAGAAGACACAGAACTTGCAAAACTGTAAACACAAAAACTCAAAACAATGAACAGGGAAAAACATTGCCCTACCATACAATAAAGAAATTGTTTTGCAAATTCAGTGGCCCTAAACTTTGCATTTTAGTAGGGAGTCTTTGCACATATTACTGATAAGAGCTTCAGCCATCGATCTTCCCATTTGGCCTTGCTTGTCGAATGTACTTTTAAATTCTTACCTTTCTGGGTGCTTTGGAAACTGTCAAACCAACCAATGCTGTTGTCTGCAATAAGACAAAAAGCGCGCTTGTAACTTATTGCGCTGCAGTAGTTCAGTTAGGTGCACAGGAAAACCTGAAATTTTCCGTCAAGTGAAATAGAGCAGTTGACATATGTTGGAAAGATCATCAACGGCCAAGGTAATTATAAGCTTGGTTTTTGGCCGAGAACAAAATATAAACTGCTTGTTGCAAGCTTTATAATAACTACATCACTCAAAAATACAACAAAGCTGCTATACAGGGCGTTTATGAAGTTTTCTTCGGCTTGCTGTAAATTTTCTTAAAATATAGAAGAAATTCAGGCTATTTGTAAGCTATACAGTATCCGCTCACCTTTTTCACATAACCGGACGCCATCTTGAATCGTGCCAGCCTCGAAAGGCAGTGTGGGTAATGTTGCATCATCGTTGCATGTTGGGATAGGTGTTCCATGTGATGTTCCGGAGGTTTCTTCCACGACAAAACACCGGCTTTTTCTCAAGAACTCGCAAATTTGTTGCCTCTCAGTTGTTACAGTATCGAGCGTGTTCCTCTTTTGAACCAACCTTTAAAGCTGCCATGACTGCTGGAGGTACAGAGTACCACGATTTTCCGAAAGAGGAGGAGAAAATTCTGGAACTTTGGGACAAGTTAGATGCTTTCCAGTCCTGTTTGCGGCAGTCCAAGGACAGACCAAGGTTTGAAATATCTTTCTTTTCTGTCTTTTTGAGGTTATGAACTTACTGTTGGGAAATTCTCTTGAGTGATTTCCTTTTGCATTTTATCCTAAAATGCTTGTGTGCTGCATGAAAGAGAGGAGTCTGGGACTAGGGGATAACCTATTACAGTTAACCTGACCAGGAAATTCTTTGGCTGTGCGATGTTGGGAAGAGTAAAACAATTCTGTGACTTCTAAAAAGATACCACAATACATGTTGTGTTGGATATGGATTTGTGTAGGGATAGGACTTGGAAACTACTGCAGACTACCTTATTACAGGAAATTAACACTTGTGTTAATTAAGGTATTTGAAATTAATGTGACTTAAATTAACGTGAATTGAAAGGAAAATTACTCCCCAGTAAAGGAAATTAATGTGAAAGGGGGGATAAAATTAAAAAAAAAACCAAGCTGTTACAATATGTGTGACTCGTTGCGTGACTCGTTGCAGTGTTGCCTATCAGTCCTTTGTATTTCCTTTTTTGGTAATTACAGTGTAAATCATTCCTTGCCAAACTCAATGGCATGTCTGGGATACAGGACAGCCTTTATTAATAGTTAATAAATAAACACAATATACAACTTCCAAATAGGTACAAAACACATAGTTTCTAAGGTAACATTTAAAACTACTCAGCAGAAAATATGAGACATAACATTAAAGCTAAAAACATGAAAACCAAGGGAGAGACATAAACACAAAGGGCTGTCTAATAAAAAAAATAAAATAAAATAAAATTTAAGGAGGATAAATGAAAACAAAGTGAACCTGCCAGTGTTTCTTATGCAAGATCTCTAGTGAAATACTATCTAGCTAATGATGAGTTCTAAGATAACCTACAGGTAAGTTGTGTTGCTAACTGCAGTGAAATTCCACCCTAGTAAAACTACTGGCCTTATAAGAAAATCCTGCTTCCCACTCTGGGCCTGGTTCATAATTTAGAACTGCATCAAATTGTATGTCTGATGCATAGCATTAAGGTGGCCCGATACTATTTATTTGCATGAAGGGCAACTGTTTTGAAATCAAATTTTTAGCTGCTCAACAGCATTCAATTTCTGAGATATTTTAGACGCTGAAAAAGGAATGCTTGAAGTTTATCAAAAGCGTGTTTTTATTGAGGTCGATACGAATATACGAAAATTTTCAATGAATTTTCTTGAATGTGGTTTTCAAAGAAAATGCGTATTATTGGGAAAATGAAAAGACGTTTTTCCTTCATATTACTCTGAACAGGTGCTGGAACCTCAAAGATTTTAGGGACCAAGTTTCAGATAAATTGGCTCCACACAACCTTTTTAACAAACAGTGAGCAAAATAGTTATTAGAATATTATGTGGCCGCATTTAGCCATAATTACTACAAAAAGGATTAAAGAGCCAGTGTCATCCAAAGTGCTTTGCGTGCCGAGGTACATTTTTCAAAAATGAAAAATGTGTGGTTCCAGAAAATATCCATACCCCCCCCACGGAAGGTCACTGGAAATTCCGAGGGGGAGGGGGGTTCAAAGGCAGAAATTTCCGAGGGGAGTGGGGGGTTCATAGGACGCTCATTTTCCAGAGGGTGAAGAAACACGAAAAAATTGAAAGCAACGCACGCACGATTGATGCCAAGCACGAAGTAATACTTACGTAGGCTGTTTTGACCTTCAAAACTACGCAAATATGTTGACCGAAATGCCAAATTTTGCGACTTTGGTTTGTATAAAATTTCAGTAAACCTGATTTGCATATTCACGTTTATGGAAAATTGCGTGTCTCCTTGGCCTTTGGTGAATATTGCACCGTTTTCAATCCTTTCAATGGGAACGTTTCTCGTTAAACACCAAAGTTGTTTAAACAAATACAAAATTATTTTTATCGCGCAATCCAGCAAAGGGTTTTCAGCCGCTTTTCACCGGATATCATTGAGGTAGAATTGTTGCGTTACATAAACAGTGACGCTCATAATTTGAAAAGGTCAGATTTCACGCGTTATGCAAATTTGATGCGTTTTTGAACTGAAACTAAAAGTTCAGCCTATATTAGCTATTTCTTACAAATTCTTTTACAGTTGTCATTATCTTTGAGTTTCCATTTGACCTTCATTTGACTATTTCAATTTTAAACAAAGGATAAAGTGCGGGAAGACAGGTTAGATTTCTTATCCCTCTGTGCAATTTATTTTTAGACTCACGGTATGCAAATTCACTTGTGCATAACCCCAGGAAAAAAGCTGCTATTTTACTCTAATTCTCTTTCGAACATCATAACCGTCGATTTTTAGTGGAATTTGCATTCAACAGTTTCGCTTTTGACGGCAGGTTTGAGTGTGGCAAACACAAAATCGATTCTCAAAGTTTGGCTTCGTTGTTAATGTTTACGTCACATTCGGCACGCAAATTATTCACGGCAGCCCTTGGCACCAACGTTAATAGAACGTTAAAACACTCAGTTTAAACAAATTTTCGTGAAAAACATAGAACATTTCAAACCGGATAGCAAACATGCAAATAGTATAGAACAATAAGAAAGCGTTATATGTTGAAAATGGATGTTATAATAGTAAATGTTACAACAAAAACCGTGTTCGCGTAACGTGGAAATTCCTGGGGGGAGGGGGGGTCATCAAAGACCCCCTTGGAACGGAAATTCCGAAGGGGTGGGGGGATGCAAACCCAAAACCTTCCGTGGGAGGGGTATGGATATTTTCTGGAACCACACAATACGCCATTTTCTTGATTGTCGTGAAGTCTGATTTGTATCTTCCATCGCTGCCGTTAGCGATCCGAAAGCACTAGTGTGAATTTTGACTTGACATTTAAGTGTTGCCGTATCGATTTCGTTGTATATTTTCGAATTCTGAAGTGTTTTCACAGTGGAGAAGGAGATCTTTAAATTGGATGCCTCGTAGGGTTCAGGGAAGTTGAGGCGAAGGCTGAGTCTTCCGGGCTCTGCCAAAGTTGTACGGCTGAAGGAGTCCGTGTATCAGGAGCGGAGGGAAAGAAAAACATCTACAGGTTTCAGCAATAGTACTGACACTGTGTTTGCCAAAATAGTGCCACATTCGTTGCCAAATGAAAACAGAAGGAACGTTAATTTACCACAAAATAACAGTAGCTACGTGCTTGCTCCAAAATAAAGCTTATGGTCATGAGCTTGTGCTGTTTTGCTTAATTATTCCTTGTGTTCACGGCCTGTTTATGTTTTATTTTTACAAAAAGTTTAAGTGGCTATTCTGGTTTTGCGTCCATCGACATCGGTCGATGCGATCGATCGCGCAATCAATCGATCGGACTGTAATAGATCCATGTATATGCATTGAATGCAAAGTCAGATCTTGAGTAGTTTTCTCCAGTGACATCTAGCAATGAAGACGTCAGTATTCTTACTACTTGTTTTTGTCTTATTATTTTTATATCGAGTGGAAGTGGCTACTCTGGTTTTACGTCCATCGAGATCGATCGATCAATCGATCGGTTCTTATAAAAGCTCCATACGCGTTGACTACAAAGCCGGATCTAGAGTTGTTTTCTCCGGTAACATCTAGCGATGAAGATATTACTATTTTTAGAGGCTACTACTGTGAATATCAGCTTGCTGAAAGGCCAGTGCGGCAGGGTCTAATCTGCGAAACACCCGGCAAACGTGCCAGCCAAACTTCAAAACAAAAACACAACTGCGCAAAGCACTTTGGGTGACACTGGCTCTTTAAAGCAACAAAGAATCGCACTTACTGGAACAAAGGTAAATATGTCTTGTAACTTATGTATCAGAGTCAAAGTGATAAGGAACGGTTTTGTCGACATTATATGGTAAATCGAGAGCACGCCTTGCCGGTAAAAATTATGGCAACTGTGTTGTTTTCCAGGTTTCACTCAATTTTCTGCTCTTTTTGTCTTATTTCGTAAAACCGTCGTGAGCACCCACAAAACAGTTGACAGCAAAGCTCCTGGCCAGATTTTGGCATATTCTGACAATACGCTTTTCAGAAAAAAGGCAGCAAATTCGGGTCACTCACCAGCTGCTCAACCAAACTGCTCTGAAAACCATTTTGTTGAAAAAACAAATCAGTATCACACATGCTGTTTTGGAATTCTGTACAGGACGACTTGTCACACCTGCCCCTTGGGAGTCCACCTTGGGGAATAATTTGAATAAAGGGATGAATTAAATTTATCCTTTTATTCAAATTATTCTGCAAGGTGGACTCCCAAGGGGAAGATGTGACAAATCGTCCCGTGCAGAATTCCAAAACAACATGTGTGATATTGATTTGTTTTTTTCAACAAAATGGTTTTCAGAGCAGTTTGGTCGAGCAGCTCGCGAGTGACCTGAATTTGCTGCCTTATTTCTGAAAAGCGTCTTGTCAGAATAAAAATTATGGCAAAATCTAGTCAGGAGCTTTGTTATCGACTGTTTTATGGCTGCTCACGACGGTTTTATGAAATAAGACAAAAAGAGCAGAAAATTTAGCGAAACCTGGAAAACAGCATGGTTGCTATAATTTTTACCAGCAAGGCGTGCTCTCGCTTAACCGTATAATGTCGACAAAACCGTTCCTTATCACTTTGACTCTGATACATAAGTTGCAAGACATATTTACTTTTGTTCCAGTAAGTGCCATTCTTTGTTGCTTTCATCCTTTTCTTAGTAATTATGGCTAAATGCTTGTACATTATATTCTAATAACTATTTTAATCACCGTTTGTTGTAAAGGTTGTGTGGAGCCGATTTATCTGAAACTTGGTCCCTAAAATCTCTGAGGTTCCAGCACCTGTTCAGAGTAATATGAAGGAAAAATGTCTTTTCATTTTCCCGATAATACACGTTTTCTTTGAAAACCACATTCAAGAAAATTGCTGAAAATTTCATATATTGGTATCAATCTCAATAAACGTACACTTTTGATAAACTTCAAGCATTCCTTTTTCAGCGTCTAAAATATCTCAGCAATCGAATGCTGTTGAGCAGCTAAAAATTTGATTTCAAAACAGTTGCCTCTCACGCTAATAAATATTATCGGGCCACCATAATGCGATTATCACAAAGAAACAGTTTGTGGTCACAACTGGAACAAGTCTACCGTAGAGTTCCCAAAGTAGCGGCTCCCGAAAGTAACGGCTACCCAAAAAGTAATGTCCATTTTCAGACTTTCTTTATTTTTTGCCCTTTGTGACACAATACATACTACCAACTGTCAGTGCCAAACATCAAACAAGCTTTTCTGTTACAAAGTAAACGACAGTAGCTCACTCTAGCTCTGCATACAGTGACTTGAATTCTCTGAGAATTGAAGTGTCATTATGCTTATTGCGCGGTTGTGGTCGCCATTTTTCTTCAATTACTGACGTATTTTAGCTACCCGAGAGTAACGGCTACCCGAAAGTAGCGGCCGCCCGAAAGTTGTGGCCCCTTAGCCCTGCTAATTCTGAAAATAACAGGGGCCGCTACATTCGGAACTCTACGGTTTCATTACTGAATTTTAAAACCTGAACAAAACAGATCTGCAGGTGTGTGGGACAGTTTCTTTACAGACAGTGTACATTAAATTCTGCCTAAATGGGGGAAAGCAATATGTTTTCTAGGTGTTGAGAAATGAAGGAAATCAAGATCGCAGAAATTAATGCTCCACTTAATTAACAACATGGAGATTAACGCTCGCTCCCAATTAGTCTAAATTTCCTATAATAAGGTAATGGCTCAAAGTTTAGACCCCTCATGGTTTGTTCTCTGGTAAGCTACCACCTCCCATAAGTGACCACTTACTGTAGGCTTGAGATTTTGGGTGGGTGACTGCTGAACAGAATACAGTTTGCATTATGAATTACCCAATAGAATAGCAATCTTCTGTTACCTAAATTAGCCATTTGTGGCAACAAATTGAGCCAATGAGGTAGCACACAATCCAATTTGCATCCATAGTGAGATTGAATTGTGTGTTAAGCGGTCACTTACCAGAGGTTAAAAACAATTGAAAATATTAAATCATCGGTCCAATAAGTGCTTGCCGTCGTTCATGAGAGGTTCCAACTGTAGTAATTTGACGAAGAAAATTTGGGTATATAGGAAAAGTGGTCGCTTACAAGAGGTGGTCTCACAGGGAGGTTGGACTGAATTATTTCTGGAATGTTACTGGATCATGAGGGTAAACCATAAGCCGTGTCAGTAATTAAATATTGCAATATGTATTGTTTGTCCAATTGGCCATGCCTCAGCTACGGTATGGCCACCATAACCGGGGCCATAAAAATAACAGGAAAATAACAAGGAATTCCAACTAAATTGCTTGAGCCAACCAGTGATTGCAGAGTGCAGTGATACAAAAAGTAAGCTTTGAAAACTTTTAACAAATCTTGTGGCATTTGTTACTTCTGTGTGTCATGTTGAACTCACTGTGCCTCTTAATAGCACATGAACTCTGAGATTTAAGACTTAAGAAATGGTTCTCAACACATCAGTCATTTCAGAATGTGCAATTCCAGAAAACATCCATACCTACCCCATGGATGGTCACTGGAAATTCCAAGGGGATGGGGGTCTCAAAAGCCAATTTTTTTAAGCTTAACTAGAATTTCTGGGGGGTGGGGTGGGAAGGGATGGGGTGGGAAGATATTTTTTGAAACCATGCAATGTGAAGTAGTTGTTGTTTTGATCTTCACTTCTGATTGATTTTTATAGAAATTTTGTTGGTCTCAGTTTGTGTGGCCACAGTGTAATACTTCTTTCAGAGTTAAGTGATCAATGATATGGTTTTGCTGTTTAATGATTTAGGTACAGTTTCTATGATGGCCCTCCTTTTGCCACTGGTTTGCCTCATTATGGACACATCCTTGCTGGTACTATAAAGGTAATTACAGCTGTACGATTATAAGTGAATTACCAAGGATGGGATCTAGCATTAGTTGCTCTTTTTCAGGCAATAAGAGAAACTTACTAGTTCTCTTTTTTCAGGCTGTACTTTGCCATCAAATCAGTGAAATACATGTAACAAATTCTGTGTCATCTATGGACCTTTGAGAATTTTTCTCTTATCTTTGTTAGATCGTATAAAACTTGGCCAATGAGTCATAAAATAGAAGCACTAAATGCAAACTAAGCTTAATCAAAATGGCCAGGGTAAACTAGTTTCTTGTAAGTCTCCACATGGTACTTTTTGCTTGGGTGTGGTGTTGTGTTTGTGTTCTGCTGCGAAGCAGAAACACCTTCAGCTCTTCGCATTGATTGGTAAACTGAATCATAACTTGTGATGTGATGTAACAAAGGAAAAATCGGAACCAATCAATGTGAAGAGCTGACATGATTGGACCGAGAGCTGATTGACTCCAGCAAACGCAATCAGCATAGAAGTTGATATCGCTTCAGTTCGCAGCATTCAGCGGCAGTCATGACACCAAATGAGCAGAACTAGTGGCTTCTGGTTTCTTTCATCCCCAACCATAGTTTTGCGCCAGTCCAAACACATTTTCCCAGGAAAAACACCTGTGTTTATCTCAATTGAGCCATGGTTGATAAACCTGTCGCATGACCAGAGATCAGTACTAGAATTAACGCTCATTCCGCAACCAAGATCAATTTGGCACAATGGACATAACGTATATCTTTGAAGCAGATGATCCAGGTTCAATTCTCAGAGGGAACTAATTTTTTTTTAACCCTTCCATGACCAAACATGCAGCAATAAAAAAAGTGGCAATTAAAGAATTAGCTTCTGTCGTTCTTTAAAATTATGAAACAATAAATTCCGATTAAAATTAATTCTTCAAAAGTAGACATAAGAATAATTCCTTCTGCTATTCTTCTGCCAAGCAGAAACACTAATGATGTAACCTAAAAGCTGTGAAAACAGCTATACTAGCAGAACACATGGACCCATTTGGGGCCCTATTTTTTGCTTGTGTTTCTTCACTCCAAGGTATTCATACCAGAAATAATAGTTTAAAGACTTTCCAGTTATTTTTTTACAATGATATTGGACTGTATTGTTATAGGGTAATTTTGCATAGCTACCGTACAATAAGATACTGTTCCAACACTATTTCCATTGTTTTCTTTAATTATTTTTTGTTACAACCTGTTCACAGGATATTGTGACAAGATTTGCCCATCAGTCTGGTTATCATGTTGAGAGACGGTTTGGATGGGACTGTCATGGCCTCCCAGTGGTATGATGTTTGCTTGCTTTGCATTTCAGTTCATAAGTATTCTACAGTGTATTGCCTGTCTGAAAACTACTTGGAGGTAACTTGGAGTTGAAATGGTTTTCTCAATTACATGGCTGTGTATTGTGAAAACAAAATTTTTGTGGCAAGTTTGTTTTAATTACATGTACTTAATACAGTTGTCTGTTGTCATTTCTAACAACATGTTTTACAATGTTCTACAGGAATATGAAATTGACCAGAAGCTGGGCATCAAGGTACTTTGACAGTAATCTTTAAAGGGGCAGTCTCACTGGGATTTTGCTGGCTTTTGTAGCACTTTGAAAAGCCAATAGTCGCATTTCGTAAACGAACGCCTGAAAAATAATGGTCCATTTCTTGTTTAGACACAATGCTAATTCAGTGAAACTATTAACAAGTGTCTTTTGCTTCGGATCTCATAGCCAGGATGGAAATGGATCACAACTTGAAAATGTTTGGCAAACATTTTCAAGTTATGTGCTTGTATCTTGCAAAAACCATTGAAAAACTTCTTATCAAATGGTAATGCACTCCTTGTGAAAATTCACCTGATATCTTCCTCTTGGTGTCTCAGGAGCATTGTGTGTGAACGAAGGAATTTAATCATTGTTTTAGCAAAGTTGTGACGAAACATAAGCAAAATCCTTGTAACACACCTTTAAGGGCTGGGACATAACAAGCCTTTGGTATGCCTCATCAATTAACTTATCCATGTAACACCTGTCATCCTTTATTTTGACATTGAAGGATGAGTGGAAACAATGACTGCAGGAGAATTTTGAAATGGGCAATATAAACATTCCTTCCTTCACATTCAGATGTTGTTTTTGTCTTAGGAAAACTAAATACTAGTAACTTAATAGCAGCATCCTTGAAAGTAATCATTTACAATATTTAAAAACCAATTCAAAAATTAAGACAGAATCCATCAGGAAATTGAGTAATCAGTGGACAAAAACCTTGAACCAGAATAATTTAAAGTATATTACATTCTTTTTTATTCTTTTTAAGAGCTTTAGACGTAATAAGTTATCTGTAATAACCCCAAAGACAATTTCTTATGGGAGCCCGAGAAATTAAATTTCAAATTTCACAGGAATTGTGTAAACACAGGTAAAATAGGTAAATTTTTATGTGTAAGATTTCATTTTGTGAAATTTGAAATTTAGTTTCTCGGGCTCCCATAAGAAATTGTCTTTGGGGTTATTACAGATAACAAATTACATCCATAGCTCTCAAAAAATGAAAAAAAGAATGCGATGTGCTTTAAATTATTCTGGTACAAGGTTTTTGTCCACTGAAAATTAAAATTACTCAATTTCCTAATGGATTCCATCTTGAAACCTCGACAAGAATGGGTATTTGAAAGCTTTGTCAGATCCTTAAGATCAGCCAGGATTAATTTGCATATGGCTCACAGTTAGCAATTTCATATTCTGTCATGGGCAATGGTATGACATCGTAGCATGCTCAAAACAGTATGGCACCACTATGGTGTACTATACTACTACTAAAGTACACTGGCAGTACACTATATACCATAGTAAATTTGGTGTATTATAACCTTGTCTGTAAGATTACACTTTCACAATGAGTATCATTTATTTGTCTTTTTTTTTTTAGCAATAACAGCAACGATTTTCTTGTAAGCATCGAGTTTAAGTTTGGAAAGTGAGATTGGAGTAATCATTCCATCACGTATATACCGTATTTACCCGTGTATAAGTCGACCTTTCATGACCTAAAAATGGTTCCAAAAAATCGCCCTTGACTTATACATGGGTCAAAAATTGAGAGCCAAGCACCAGTTAAACAAGTTCTTCACAATTAGCATAATAATTGCCTTTCAATTTCGAAATAAAGAACTGACAGTTCCTGTTAATAAAGCCACGAATCTGTTCAAAGAAAAACATCTTTCATGAACACACGAAAGTAACATTCAGCAGACTAATATGCGCATGCGTCTTATATAAGGCAGTACTGCTCTTGAATACCCGTACCACAAGCTTTACAGCACTTTGTTCGTATGTTAAGCCAAGTGACGCCCAAAAAAAAGTGTCCATTTTATAAACCGGCGGTCGCCATATGGCGACGGCTGGTTAATAATCAGGGCTGTTGATAGTGGCTGGGGACCATGGGCCAAGTGCCAGGGATTTTTCCAGGCTATAACAAATCTGAGCCCAAGCTACTTTGATAGACACCAAAACAATTGGCTTGCTACCAATACTAACAACACTGTTTTTTCCCTTGCTACTTCAAAAATTAGTGACATCCCTGAAAGTAAAAGCTTTTTTTTTTGTTTTTCAGAGTCCAGATGATGTTGCAAAAATGGGAATAGCAAACTACAACCAAGAATGCCGTAAAATTGTGATGCGTTATTCCAATGAATGGGAGGTAAGCTCAACCACTCAAGTACAGAACCAATCAGTTGGTACTTACACATACTGAACATTCTTTTTTTTTCAGTTGGTACCATTTCCCTTCAAATAAAGACCTTTTCAGATCTAGTTGGACTCATTTTCTTACTTTCCATGAAATAGATAATATTCTTTCCTTGTTGCTCTCAAAATCATCATTATTTACTTCAGGTGCATAATTATTTCTATGAACTCCTCCTGTACGTAACATAAATTGTTTCAGCAAGGCAAACGTGTGGCTTCAATAAATTAATTTCTCAGTAACATTGCTTGTTGAAAAATAACTAATAATTAGTAATTATTTCTAATCAGTTCGTTGTTATCTTTCAGTTTATTGTAAAGAGGATGGGACGATGGATTGACTTTGATAATGACTACAAGACACTCTACCCTTGGTTTATGGAATCTGTTTGGTATGTTCTACTCATGCACAAAACCAAGAAATCTTTAAACTGATTGATAACATGCGGTCATGTTTCCCCCTAAAAATTATGTCCCCACACAGTTGGTATTTCTATGGGGGTGGTATCTCCACAGTTAATGTCCTGACACACTTGCTTTTTGCACACAGTTAGTGTCCTCACAAAACTGGTGTTCATCTACAGTTAATTTCCTGACCCAGTCTAGTTGACCCATCTAATTGGTGTTCCTACACAGCTAGTGTCCCCACAAAGTTGGTATCCCCTCACACTTGGTCTCTTCACTCAGTTGGTATCCCCTCACAGTTGATGTCTTCACTGTCGGTGTTCCCTCACAGTTGGTGTCCCCTCACAGTTGGTGTTCCCTCACAGTTGGTGTCTTCACTCAGTTGGTGTCCCCTCACAGTTGGTGTCTTCACTCAGTTGGTGTCCCCTCACAATTGGTGTCTTCACTCAGTTGGTGTCCCCTCACAATTGGTGTCTTCACTCAGTTGGTGTCCCCTCACACTTGGTGTCTTCACTGTTGGTGTTCCCTCACAGTTGGTGTCCCCTCACAGTTGGTGTCTTCACTGTTGGTGTCCCCTCACACTTGGTGTCTTCACTCAGTTGGTATCTCCACACAGTTGGTGTCCCCTCACAGTTGGTGTCTTCACTCAGTTGGTGTCTCCACACAGTTGGTGTCCCCTCACAGTTGGTGTCTCCTCACAATTGGTGTCTTCACTCAGTTGGTGTCTCCACACAGTTGGTGTCCCCTCACAGTTGGTTTCCCTCAGACTTGGTGTCTTCGCTGTTGGTGTTCCCTCACAGTTGGTGTCCCATCACAGTTGGTGTCTTCACTCAGTTGGTGTCTTCACTGTTGGTGTTCCCTCACAGTTGGTGTCCCCTCACAGTTGGTGTCTTCACTGTTGGTGTCCCCTCACACTTGGTGTCTTCACTCAGTTGGTATCTCCACACAGTTGGTGTCCCCTCACAGTTGGTGTCTTCACTCAGTTGGTGTCTCCACACAGTTGGTGTCCCCTCACAGTTGGTGTCTCCTCACAATTGGTGTCTTCACTCAGTTGGTGTCTCCACACAGTTGGTGTCCCCTCACAGTTGGTGTCCCCTCACAGTTGGTGTCTTCACTCAGTTGGTGTCCCCTCACACTTGGTGTCTTCACTCAGTCGGTGTCTCCACACAGTTGGTGTCCCCTCACAGTTGGTGTCTCCTCACACTTGGTGTCTTCACTCAGTTGGTGTCCCCTCACAGTTGGTGTCCCCTCACAGTTGGTGTCCCCTCACAGTTGGTGTCTCCACACAGTTGGTGTCCCCTCACAGTTGGTGTCTCCTCACACTTGGTGTTCCCTCACAGTTGGTGTCCCCTCACAGTTGGTGTTCCCTCACAGTTGGTGTCTCCACACAGTTGGTGTCCCCTCACAGTTGGTGTCTCCTCACACTTGGTGTCTTCACTCAGTTGGTGTTCCCTCACAGTTGGTGTCCCCTCACAGTTGGTGTCTCCTCACACTTGGTGTCTTCACTCAGTTGGTGTTCCCTCACAGTTGGTGTCTCCTCACACTTGGTGTCTTCACTCAGTTGGTGTCCCCTCACAGTTGGTGTCCCCTCAGACTTGGTGTCTTCGCTGTTGGTGTTCCCTCACAGTTGGTGTCTTCACTCAGTTGGTGTTCCCTCACAGTTGGTGTCCCCTCAGACTTGGTGTCTTTGCTGTTGGTGTTCCCTCACAGTTGGTGTCTTCACTCAGTTGGTGTTCCCTCACAGATGGTTTCCCTCAGACTTGGTGTCTTCGCTGTTGGTGTTCCCTCACAGTTGGTGTTCCCTCACAGTTGGTGTCCCATCACAGTTGGTGTCTTCGCTCAGTTGGTATCCCCGCACAGTTGGTGTCTTCACTCAGTTGGTATCCCCGCACAGTTGGTGTCTTCACTCAGTTGGTGTTCCCTCACAGTTGGTGTCCCCTCACAGTTGGTGTCTCCTCACACTTGGTGTCTTCACTCAGTTGGTTTTCCCTCACAGTTGGTTTTCCCTCACAGTTGGTGTCCCCTCACAGTTGGTGTCTCCTCACACTTGGTGTCTTCACTCAGTTGGTGTTCCCTAACAGTTGGTGTCTTCACTCAGTTGGTGTCCCCCCACAGTTGGTGTCTTCACTCAGTTGGTGTTCCCTCACAGTTGGTGTCCCCTCACAGTTGGTGTCTTCACTGTTGGTGTTCCCTCACAGTTGGTTTCCCCTCACACTTGGTGTCTTCACTCAGTTGGCATCCCCACACAGTTGATGTCCCCTCACAGTTGGTGTCTTCACTGTTGGTGTTCCCTCACTGTTGGTGTCCCCTCACAGTTGGTGTTCCCTCACAGTTAGTGTCCCCTCACACAAGGTGTCTTCACTCAGTTGGTGTTCCCTCACAGTTGGTGTTCCCTCACAGTTGGTGTCCCCTCACACAAGGTGTCTTCACTGTTGGTGTCCCCTCACAGATAGTGTTCCCTCACAGTTGGTGTTCCCTCACAGTTGGTGTCTCCTCACACTTGGTGTCTTCACTCAGTTGGTGTCCCCTCACAGTTGGTGTCCCCTCAGACTTGGTGTCTTCGCTGTTGGTGTTCCCTCACCGTTGGTGTCTTCACTCAGTTGGTGTCTCCCCACAGTTGGTGTGTTCACTTAGTTGGTGTTCCCTCACAGTTGGTGTCCCCTCACAGTTGGTGTCTTCACTGTTGGTGTTCCCTCACAGTTGGTTTCCCCTCACACTTGGTGTCTTCACTCAGTTGGCATCCCCACACAGTTGATGTCCCCTCACAGTTGGTGTCTTCACTGTTGGTGTTCCCTCACTGTTGGTGTCCCCTCACAGTTGGTGTTCCCTCACAGTTAGTGTCCCCTCACACAAGGTGTCTTCACTCAGTTGGTGTTCCCTCACAGTTGGTGTTCCCTCACAGTTGGTGTCCCCTCACACAAGGTGTCTTCACTGTTGGTGTCCCCTCACAGATAGTGTTCCCTCACAGTTGGTGTTCCCTCACAGTTGGTGTCTCCTCACACTTGGTGTCTTCACTCAGTTGGTGTCCCCTCACAGTTGGTGTCCCCTCAGACTTGGTGTCTTCGCTGTTGGTGTTCCCTCACAGTTGGTGTCTTCACTCAGTTGGTGTCCCCCCACAGTTGGTGTGTTCACTCAGTTGGTGTTCCCTCACAGTTGGTGTCCCCTCACAGTTGGTGTCTTCGCTGTTGGTGTTCCCTCACAGTTGGTGTCTTCACTAAGTTGGTGTTCCCTCACAGTTGGTGTCTTCACTCAGTTGGTGTCCCCCCACAGTTGGTGTGTTCACTCAGTTGGTGTTCCCTCACAGTTGGTGTCCCCTCACAGTTGGTGTCTTCACTGTTGGTGTTCCCTCACAGTTGGTGTTCCCTCAGTGATGGTGTCCCCTCACAGTTGGTGTTCCCTCAGTGTTGGTGTCCCCTCACAGTTGGTGTCTCCACACAGTTGGTGTCCCCTCACAGTTGATGTCCCTTCACAGTTGGTGTCTCCACACAGTTGGTGTTCCCTCACAGTTGGTGTCTTTACACAGTTGGTGTACCCTCACAGTTGGTGTCTCCACACAGTTGGTGTCTCCACACAGTTGGTGTCTCCACACAGTAGGTGTCCCCTCACAGTTGGTGTTCCCTCACAGTTGGTGTCCCCAAACAGTTGGTGTTTCCACACAGTTGGTGACCCCTCACAGTTGGTGTCCCCTCACAGTTGGTGTCCCCTCACAGTTGGTGTCCCCTCACAGTTGGTGTCTCCACACAGTTGGTGTCCCCTCACAGTTGGTGTCCCCTCACAGTTGGTGTCTCCACACAGTTGGTGTCCCCTCACAGTTGGTGTCTCCACACAGTTGGTGTCCCCTCACAGTTGGTGTCCCCTCACAGTTGGTGTCCCGTCACAGTTGGTGTCTTCACACAGTTGGTGTCCCCTCACAGTTGGTGTCTCCACACAGTTGGTGTCCCCTCACAGTTGGTGTCCCCTCACAGTTGGTGTCCCCTCACAGTTGGTGTCTCCACACAGTTGGTGTCCCCTCACAGTTGGTGTCTCCACACAGTTGGTGTCCCCTCACAGTTGGTGTTCCCTCACAGTTGGTGTCTCCACACAGTTGGTGTCCCCTCACAGTTGGTGTTCCCTCACAGTTGGTGTTCCCTCACAGTTGGTGTCTTCTCACAGTTGGTGTTCCCTCACAGTTGGTGTCTCCTCACAGTTGGTGTCTCCACACGGTAGGTATTCCCTCACAGTTGGTGTTCCCTCACAGTTGGTGTCTTCACTGTTGGTGTTCCCTCACAGTTGGTGTTCCCTCAGTGTTGGTGTCCCCTCACAGTTGGTGTTCCCTCACAGTTGGTGTCTCCACACAGTTGGTGTCCCCTCACAGTTGATGTCCCTTCACAGTTGGTGTCTCCACACAGTTGGTGTTCCCTCACAGTTGGTGTCTTTACACAGTTGGTGTACCCTCACAGTTGGTGTCTCCACACAGTTGGTGTCTCCACACAGTTGGTGTCTCCACACAGTAGGTGTCCCCTCACAGTTGGTGTTCCCTCACAGTTGGTGTCCCCAAACAGTTGGTGTTTCCACACAGTTGGTGACCCCTCACAGTTGGTGTCCCCTCACAGTTGGTGTCCCCTCACAGTTGGTGTCCCCTCACAGTTGGTGTCTCCACACAGTTGGTGTCCCCTCACAGTTGGTGTCCCCTCACAGTTGGTGTCTCCACACAGTTGGTGTCCCCTCACAGTTGGTGTCTCCACACAGTTGGTGTCCCCTCACAGTTGGTGTCCCCTCACAGTTGGTGTCCCGTCACAGTTGGTGTCTTCACACAGTTGGTGTCCCCTCACAGTTGGTGTCTCCACACAGTTGGTGTCCCCTTACAGTTGGTGTCCCCTTACAGTTGGTGTTCCCTCACAGTTGGTGTTTCCTCACAGCTGGTGTTCCCTCACAGTTGGTGTCCCCTTACAGTTGGTGTCTCCACACAGTTGGTGTCTTCACACAGTTGGTGTTCCCTCACAGTTGGTGTCTTCACACAGTTGGTGTCCCCTCACAGTTGGTGTCTCCACACAGTTAGTGTCTCCACACAGTTGGTGTCCCCTCACAGTTGGTGTCCCTTCACAGTTGGTGTCCCCTCACAGTTGGTGTCTCCACCCAGTTGGTGTTCCCTCACAGCTGGTGTCTTTACACAGTTGGTGTACCCTCACAGTTGGTGTCTCCACACAGTCGGTGTCCCCTCACAGTTGGTGTCCCCTCACAGTTGGTGTCTCCTCACAGTTGGTGTCTCCACACAGTTGGTGTCCCCTCACAATTGGTGTCCCCTCAGAGTTGGTGTCTCCACACAGTTGGTGTCCCATCGCAGTTGGTGCTCCTTGGCAGTTGATGTCCCCACACAGTGTTCCTATACAGTTGGTCGCCCCGCCATGTTGGCACCCCTGCGCAGTTGTCTTCACACCTTTGGTGTGGTGATATTCATTTTTTTTTACTCTAACAAGAGGCACGTGATAAGCACGGTAGAAGTATTAGTAGCAAAAATAACTACTATCAAAATGATAAATAACTGTAATTCTCTTTGCAGGTGGGTGTTCAAGCAATTGTTTGACAAAGGACTCGTTTACAGAGGATTCAAGGTATCTCTTTATTACTTAGCATTTCTTCAATATGTGTGACCATTGTTGCAGTAATTGTACTGATGAGTGCTGGTGTGGAGCCAAGCTTTTAGACTATAAAGCTTTCCACCAGATTATGTTCAATCTGTAATTAACAGTTAGATTACAAACTGAGTTTTGCAACTGTTCCAGGGTGGTTATTGTAAACAGAATACCCAGACATGTTCTCTTATTAAGCTTATATGTGTTAGCAGGCCTACAGAAATGTTTTTTTTTTGTCAGAATGTAATGATATTTAGGTCTTATTTGTGAAACTGTGCTTATACAAAGAACATTGTTAATCAGGGAATAAAGGGCTAAGGGCATAACCATCTTACGTTGAATTTTAAGGCCATTTTCTCATTTTGCCTCAAACTGCCTGAAATTTTGTATGGGCATGGTACCGTAAGGTCATTCAAAAGGCACTGCCCAAAGTTTTTCTCTGATTAATGCTTTGTTTTGTACATTGAACTCTTACAACATGTGACACCCACGTCTGACATATGGGTGACGCCTGCATCTGACGTATGGGTGACACCTGCGTCTGACATATAGGTGACGCCTGCATCTGACGTATGGTTGGCACCTGCTGTTTCCTTCCCGCTCACTCCACAATTAGAGAAAAAAAACTTTGGATAAAAATTCCTGAAGGCAGTGTGGAGTAGCTCTTTAGCTGCATTTTTATTGATTATAAGATCTGTTCATTTAATTGTCAGTCAAACTGAACCAATGTTGGTGCTTAGTCCAGCGTAAGACTTCTTGATTCTGTCTTGATAAATATTATTTCAGCCATGTGCTTTAATCTGCAGGTCATGCCATATTCCACGAGGTGCAGTACTCCATTGTCAAACTTTGAATCCAACCAAAATTACAAAGAGACCATGGATCCATCGGGTAATTCACTATTTGACACGAGATTTATCTTTTTTATTTGGTTATTCTTCCTTCCTTTGTGAACCTAAAATGTAAATTCTGGATATGAGCCCTGTGCTCATGCAGCCTGACAAGGGGAGGGACTTATAAACTAGGGAAGTTTACATGAAGGGTAACACTGAGTTGTGGGTGAAGTGGAGGGAGTGGCATACAGTAGTGTGATTACTTATTTTATCACTAAACAACAGTCATGCTCTCCACCTACACCGACTTTGTTAGTTTTCTAGTCTCTATGAGTGCAATGTTGTGATATTGCACTATTCCTTCCAAACAATGACTAATTTCCAATCGTTTGTCTTGTAGTTATTGTTCACTTCCCACTGGATGATACCCCAGATGTCAGTATGATAGCATGGACAACAACTCCCTGGACTCTTCCAAGCAACCTTGCTCTTGTTGTAAATCCTGACATGGACTATGTCAAAGTCAGAGGTATTTTTACAAGTTACGCAATGGAAGCTTGCGTATGTGGACATCCTTTTGAGGCCTTGACGAATTATTTTTAGCAGAGTGTTCTTAGGTTATCCTGTTGTAGCAGTGGTAACATGACTCTTAAGATTCTTGCTAAAGGGTTAAGAGATGTTGGGCATCTTTTTAAGATATTCAGGACCGATTGTGTGGATCAATAGACCACCAGTGCTAAGAGACATGGCCAAGACAAAAAAAATTAACTACAGTTAACATTTGTTTCTACCTGCATTATGATGTCTGCATGTCATGTCAAGATTCTCATGCTTTTGGACCACAGGCAATTGAAAATATTAACATGTTAATACACTTTGCTGTTCTGTTTTTGTTGAATTTGTGAATTTAAGCCATGAGAGCAGTTTTAAAAACTTGACTCACTACTTCTGAGTGAGCCAACCTTCGGTGACAGGGACTTGACCAGCTCGGCAGTAAGATCTAGCAAGGTTTCTAAATTAATGAATTATGGCACCACATCTGACAACTGCACTTAGAATTCAGCTGGATTTACAGGGTGATGAAAGTAGAAAATAAGCAAGAACTCAAAGGTTAATATTGTTTACTTACAGACAATGACACTAACAAAGTTTATGTCATGATGGAAGCCAGACTAGAAGCTCTGTTTAAGAAACCTGAAGAGTACACTATATTAGAAAGGTGTGCAGTTTTTCTTCTTCTTGTAATATAGGTTGCTGTAAGAAAAATGGTTACACTCTTTTGTATTTCAGAAGACTGCTTTATAGTTCTTCTCATAAATTGTTACTTCATTTCCTCCAAAACTGAAAGAGAAAATACATAAGCTATTCAAGTGTTTGGTAAAATGACATAATTTCTCTGAACATGAAAGGGAAAGAGGTTAATCGAATACTGCATCTGCATTGTTGCACATGGACCATGCTCTGGGGGACTCTCACTATGAATACAAATAAGCAGTTTCACATCATTTTAAGGGCTAATGATGGGAAAAGGGTGTAATTAAGTGCAGACTTGTCCTGGAAATCCAAGTTGCTCAAACTCAGCTCTACTTTGACAAGGGGGTTGTCATGTAAGTAATGAATGAAAAGAAAAGATAGAAGAAAAATTATCTTAGGATCCATCTACATCTATGGGTTTACATTCATAGTTCTCTATTTAAATATGTTTTGGCCTGAGGGTTGGATTTGGAAGAATTTTTCTGAGAAACTGAACTTACTCAAGTGAAGCATGAATAAGTTCTTATGTGCTCTATTACATTTCAGCCAAAACTAAAAAAATCAACCGTCCATCAGGTCTTCTGTTATGTTATTTGCTTCAGTTTTAAGCAGTAAAGTTGTAGGGTTATACCTCAGGTGTAGGAAACAAACATGTCTCTTACATGATACCCACTCTCAGCCAAAGTAGAACTAAATTAGAGCAATTTGGATTTCAAGGCCTGAAATCATCGATTGCACCCTTTTTCCATTGAGCCTGTCAATTAGAATTAGCATATGAGTTGATATGTTTTATTTGATAATTGTTTTGGTGCATTCTGTTCTGCCACACAGTCATTGCAAGGGTGGGGCCATGGTGCTTTTATATCTGTGAGTCTTTTGCAGCAAATGAAAACAGCTAAGACACAATCAGGCCTGGGCCTGTTGTTGTGGAAGGACTGGGTTATGAGAAGTGTTGTTTTGTCTCTACAGATTTAAAGGGGCAACACTAAAAGGAAAGACCTACAAACCCCTGTTCACTTACTTTCAGGATGTGAGTGCAAATTCATTTATCTTTGTATTAATTAACATTAACTGATTTATCAAATATTATCCTCTAAGAATCTCTCCAAAAATAAAAAATAAATAAATATAAATAAATAAATAAATAAATAAACAAAAAATGCCGTAACATAAATTTTCTGAATCTATAGCTCTAGATATTCTCTGGTTACTAAAGCTTGTGTAGAGGTTCAATTATGACTTTATAGCAATTCTCTAAGTCTGTAGGAAGGCTTTATGAAATAGTTGTTAATATTAATGACATGATTTTGCTTTCATGTTGTTAGTTTAAGGCTGTTGGAGCTTTCAGGGTTTTAGTTGATGGTTATGTGACAGATGAAAGTGGAACTGGGGTTGTACATTCTGCACCAGCCTTTGGTGAGGTTAGTTTTCAACTTTCATCTTTCAACTTTATTTTCATTAAGTCATAAAATGTTATTGATGAGACTAGCACATCATCAAAACAGGATTAATGTTATGAAGCAGTATTTTTTTAAATAAGATTTAAAGACATGAGACTTCAATGGCTGGTCATATCTGCTGTTTTCAGTAGCTTTTAGAAAAGATACATTTATGTTCTATGAAAATCTAAAAAATGATGCAAAGACACTATACTTATTCAGTGAAATTATTAATAAGGGTCTTTGGCTAGGGATGGCCTGTACTACCCTTTTCAAAAGATTTTAAAGTTTAGATAGCAAGAATAATTGATTGGCGCTGTTAACTAAAGAGATGTGTTGTAAGCCTTTGCATTTTGCTGTGGTGCGCATTCCTAACATGTGCCTGTGAGAATCTTTAGAGAACTAAAGAGAAGTAAACAATAAATGTATGAAAATACCTGTCCCTTCAGGATGATTACAGAGTGTGTTTAGCCAATGGAATTGTGCAGAAAGGAGGCAAACTTCCCTGTCCAGTGGATGAAAGTGGAGTGTTCACTGGTGAAGTGACAGATTTCAAGGGACAGCATGTCAAGGTACCCCATGCTCTTGTGTTCATCATGGAAATCCTGTGACAGGAAAACATAAAATTAACTATTAAGTGCAGAAAGAAAATTCTTAGAAACATGTAATTCAATACTACGTGTAAGTTTAAGAAGTAGCAGCACATTGCATCCTTAAAGTCATCACTCGGTTGTCTTAACTCTCACTGTCTTGATGAAACTGCCATTTAATTTTCCAGAATAGATTGAATGCCTTATGTTCAATACTAAATTTCATGTGCATGTACCACACCTGATGATATTA
Source organism: Siderastrea siderea (assembly GCA_964030785.1). Lineage (NCBI taxonomy): Eukaryota > Metazoa > Cnidaria > Anthozoa > Scleractinia > Rhizangiidae > Siderastrea > Siderastrea siderea. The sequence goes on along the minus strand of OZ034972.1, from coordinate 18,587,121 downwards.
CAGGTGTATTTAATAATGTTTATTGTTGAATTAAACAGGATGCTGACAAGCAGATTATGAAGTGGCTAAAACAGAATGGCAGACTAGTGCACCAAAGCACTCACAAACACAGCTATCCTTTCTGTTGGAGGTGTGTACTTGTCAGGTGTTTGAGGAAGAGTTGCACAACTCTTTCAGAATTCTGAATGTGTGGATGCAAATTGCAAATGCAATTGGTGTTTGGAAGAAATCCGCCCTCACCGGCTTATAGCACTCTTTGATCTTTGCATGCAGAAAAACAAAAGGGGTAATAAAAATTATCCCTGAATGTAAATACCATCTGAGTTTTTAAAACTTTTTCTCGTCATAGATTAAAAGATACTCATTATATTCTCTAGACTGACAGCTGCAAATAAGTTATTTTTTGTGGGTATGCCTAATATTCAGTTATGTGGATAAGAACATTTCTGAATGTATCTTTTGTTGATTTGTGTTTTGTTTTAAAGTACAGTGTAAATTCTACCCAATCCTTAACTTCCCACATTGAGAATGACTTTGCATTTGAATTACAGTAATCAGTGTCTTTGAAGGCTGTCTAAGTAACAGGAAAGTTTATATTAATCAATTTGCAGTAGAGCGTGTTTGCCTTCAAGGCACTGAAATTCTTGAATGCGTTACTGTTTTTCAGGTCTGACACACCACTGATTTATAAAGCTGTTCCTGGTTGGTTTATTCAAGTCGAATCTATTGTTGACAAACTTTTAACCAATAACAAGAAGTCTTACTGGTAAGCAGGCAGAATGTTCGATGGCAGGAAACCTCCCTGTAACAATGTAATACAATGCATGTGATAGGACAGTTACTGCGGAAATTTTAGCCAGAGCTTAAAATCATTGACTGCTGCATAACTATGAAAAAAATTGTTTGAACCCCTTGGTTCTGTGAGAAAGAAATTGTCACTACAGACTGATGGTTAAAGAGTGATCCCACAAAGTGAATGGCATGGATCTTTGCTTTGAGACAAACCCAACTGCATTGTTACTCACCTTAATACATGCTGTCTGACATGTATGTGCTCATATACACTGACTTTTCAAACAAATGACAATAATTGTTGATGTTATGTCAACAGGGTTCCAGAATATGTTCAGGAAAAGCGTTTTCACAATTGGCTTGAAAATGCCCATGACTGGAATGTCTCACGGAATCGCTACTGGGGTACACCAATCCCCTTGTGGGTCAGTGATGATTGTGAAGAGGTATGTTTATACACTGCAATTTAGCTGAATGTGAACACATTTGGATCCTCAGCTGGTGTCTGCTCCTGTGCTGTTATTAAACAATCCTGGACCAACAACTGAAGATCAGTATTCACAGACATCAGCAAACAAATAAGTGTTTCTGCTGATAACAGTTTTCTGTTATTTGTGTTATTGCTCGATTGAAGAATTCTTTAGTCATGTTGGAAATTAATTTTGCTGGTGGGATTTCACCCAAGCAATATGTTGCTTTTATTAGTTTTTGCCCAAATATTTACTGATAAGAAATAGTCATGGTTATTGATAAAAGTGATATATTTATTGTTCCGTTGAACTTGCCAACAGGTTGTATGTGTTGGATCCATTGATGAGCTGGAGAAGTTGTCAGGAGTCAGAGTCGCGGATCTTCACAGAGAAAGGTTCTTAATTAAACTTTGAGTAATCAACTTTCTGTATAATGTACGAAAAAAAAAAACCTGTGATAACCTCCCCTTTCATTGCCACAGTTAACAAAATTTCATGACTTAAATGAGTTATGATTTATTGAGATCAACTGGGATCAACCAGTTTTGGAGAAGTTGGATAAGGTGGTTGCAGCCTGCCAACAGAAAATGTCCAACCATCTCAACCAAGTTCAGTTACGATTGAAAAAACTGAGCAGCCAGGCCTGAGATGGGGGTGTGTCTGTGTTTTCTCTAAAAGAACTCAAAACGCTCAGCAAACCCAACCCGACCAACCAAAAATGATTGATACCTGTTGTAAATCACAACCTAACAGGATCTCAAGAAATGGTTTAATCAGTTATACAATTACTTGTCAGATCTTGTGTATAATATCCTAACTATGTCTTCATGGTAGGACAAAAAGAAAAGAAAAAGAAAATTAAAGCTACCCCAAGCCAACACTTAGTGTCTCCATAACAAATAGTAATTTTGTCACTTTAACCAACAAAACAGTCAATTTAAGAGAGATTTGAATATGATTTAGAAGATAAGACAACGTTCAGTGAATAACAAGAGTTTTTAATTCACTGAGAGAATTGTATCTTCGTATCGTACACATTTCATACTATTGAAATGCCACCTTACATGATTTCAAGTGAAGGGCCCGGTGGAAAAAGGGCGTAAGTGACGATTTGAAGTTAAAATCGAAATTGCTCCTATTTAGCTGAACATTGGCACACAGGCTGGTTTTAATGTGAGGAACGCTGTTGCGCACTTATTTCTTGACCTGAGATCTAAAATTTGAAGAATTAGGGTATTACTTATGCGTGAAAAGTTTTGTTGAACTGAACTCGCTCAAGTGATGCGTGAAAGATTTCTTTTGTTCTCTGCCTGAACTAAAACAAAGGAATTCAACCTAGAATCCGCGGTCCTGTTGTTTTCTTTGTGTCAGTTTTAAGCTAAAGTAATACGCTAATTCTTCAAATTTTAGATCTCAGGTCAAGAAATAAGTGCGCAACAGCATTCCTCACATGAAAACCAGCCTGTATGCCAATGTTCAGCTAAATAGGAGCAATTTCGATTTTAACCTCAAATCGTCACTTACGCCCTTTTTCCACCGGGCCCTTCAAGTGTATTTGCAATTGCCACCAATTGTACAACTAAATTGAATAAAGAGATTCAACAGAGCAAAACATGGTCAAATAGTGTTACAATCGGGAATGGAAGTGGATTACAGTTTGTTATCCTGATGGAACATGTCCTGTCAATATGGAGCATAACATTATGTTGTTGAAATTGCAGTGTAGACCACATTACAATCCCATCCAAGACAAACCGGGGAGTTCTTAAGAGAGTACCTGAAGTGTTTGACTGCTGGTTTGAAAGTGGAAGGTACAAGCCATCAAGCATTTACATGTATTATTAATTGAAAATAGTGTATCTGGTACACCATGTACATATGATTGTTTGAAAATATCTCCAGCTACCTCTGTTGTCACAAATGAATGACCATAATTGCATTTGTATTTGCAGTATGCCTTATGCACAGGTCCACTACCCATTTGAAAACAAACAGCAGTTTGAATCATCATTTCCTGCTGATTTCATTGCTGAAGGAATTGATCAGACAAGAGGATGGTATGATAATTTAAACTGAATTTAACTGGTTTGCTCAATTATGTGTTTTTGTTTATTTATTTCTCCCTTGTGTGTTAATTGTGTTTTTGTCTCTTGCAGGTTTTACACTCTGTTGGTGATTTCAACTGCCCTGTTCGATGCACCACCATTTAAGAATCTTATTGTCAATGGACTGGTTCTTGCTGCGTGAGTATGTTTGCATTAACTTATCGCTGTTTTGTGAGTTGGAATGGCATTGGAGCGCTAACATGTTTCTGAGCAATTTTTTCTGTTTTCTTTTGATAATGGCATTTTGATAAATATTATACCTTAAATTACCGTAAATGATCTAATATACGCCCTGGGCATTTATTAAGTTTTCGGGATTTTCTGGGGGCATTTATTAGAAACGGGGTGTTAACTGGAGTGAGTTGTTTATAGTGTTTTCCTAAATAAAGGTTTTCAACTTTTCGAGACAACTTTATCGAGACATTACACCGAGACATTACAACGTAGGTCTCGATAATCCATGGCTCCATGGCACCAAATCATCGTTTATTTCGTGTTATGTCACTGTGCTTCGTCAGTATTTGAATGAATATTGGGATAATTTCATCGGATTAGCTTGTCTGATTCAACCTACTCTTCGGAAAGGCATTTCACTAGACGGCATTTATTAGATAAGGCATTTATAAGAGAGGGCCGTTTACCTCAAAATGCCTATTGCAGAGGGGCATTTATTGGATACAAGGCGTTAATTGGTATGGTACACTTGTATGGTTGGCAGGGACGGAACAAAAATGAGTAAGAGGAAGAAGAACTATCCTGATCCAATGGAAATTGTCAGCAAGTATGGAGCTGATGCTTTGAGGTAGGTGTATTAGTGGTAATGTGCTACAGAAGCGATGCCAGTGGCTTAGGATTTGATTATCAACACCTGGATTGTACAGCGTAGTATTCCTTTTGAAAAATCACACTTTACCTGTGTCTAAAATGCCAGTTATAGATTTAGAGATAAAGCTACTTTTTTCTAAAATGAGGGTAAACATGTCAGATGTTTAATTCTATGGTTAAAATTAAAACAGAGCATGTAATCAGTACAACGGTAACACGTTTTTGTGCTGTGACATACATTCAAGACTGTGTGCTGACCAATCACACTACAGTTGGCTTCAAACGCGTTCCAAACAAAAATGCGTTTTTCCAAACTTACGATTTTCTTACTATTTTCCGTTGAGAATGGGGATATTCCTCGACGCCTCTACCGTATTCATTGTAAATCGTATATTCTCAACAACAACCAAACTGGCTCAGTAAAGAATGCTTATAATTGAACAACACAATTTTCCATTCAGTATAAAGTGTGCCTTACAGTTCTGCTCTTACAAATGGGATGCAGAAACTCTGCATCTTGTTCAGTGGCTAGATAATACACTGCACTGAGTTGAGATGCAGAAATTCTGCATTTGATAAAATGAATAAAAATAAGTAAAAACGACACTTAATAAGTAGTGAATACCAATAGGATGCAGAAATTCTGCATCTTGCTCAGTGGCTAAACAAAATACTCAAATCCACTGCACTGAGCTGAGATGTAGAAATTCTGCATTTGGTAAAATGAATCACAATCAGAAACTATACTTATTAAGCACTGAATACCAATGGCTGCAGAAATTCTGCAAACTATACAAATTCACTGCACTGAGCTAAGATGCAGAAATTCTGCACCTGCTAAAATGAACAAAAATCAGCAAAAAACTATACAAATTCACTGCACTGAACTAAGATGCAGAAATACTGCGCTTGACAAAATGAATACAACTCAGCAAAAACTATACTTATTAAGCGGTGAATACCAACAGGATGCAGAAATTCTGCATTTTGTTCAGTGGCTTAATACACTCAAATTCACTGCACTGAGCTATGACGCAGAAATTCTGCGCCTGCTAAAATGAACAAAAATCAGCAAAAAACTATACAAATTCACTGCACTGAACTAAGATGCAGAAATACTGCGCTTGATAAAATGAATACAACTCAGCAATAACTATACTTATTAAGCAGTGAATACCAAAGGATGCAGAAATTCGGCATCTTGTTCAGTGGCTTAATACACTCAAATTCACTGCACTGAGCTAAGATGCAGAAATTCTGCACCTGCTAAAATGAACAAAAATCAGCAAAATAAATACGATTTCACTACACTGAGCTAAGATGCAGAAATTCTGCATTTGGTTATACGAGTAAAATTCAGCAAAAAGTTATTAAGCAGTGAATACAGGACGCAAAATTCTGCAATTTGTTAAATGGCTTAAAATACTTAGATTCACTGAACTCAGATACATGTAAGTTGCAAAAAACTGTGCCCCTGGCCCAACCTTGTTCCCAGGGTGGAGAAGAGAGACCTTGGGAATGAGGTTGATCTGTGCCCGTGAATAAAATGAATAAAAGGGATAGTGTTCAAAATGTCACCTACAGTATAATTTATATTTAATTATCAAATGACGTGCAGTTGATAAAACCAATTTTTTGTCTTTGATTGAAACTATTCTACATAACATGTAAAAGGGAGCAAAATCCATGGAGTTTGAAAACAATAGAACATGCAAACAAGATTGTACCTGCTTACATGGATATAAAACAGTCTAACTTAGCAACAACATGTTATGCAGGTTGAAAAGAGATGTGAAAAAATTATGAACCCGGCCTTTTGCAATAATAATAAAGATAAAGAAAATCAATGTAAACCGCTCTAAGGAAAATATCAAACTGTGGTTATAACAATATTTTTGATGGTAGCCGAAACCATAAGAGAAATTCAAATGTGGCCAAAATCTGTGCAACTAGCCCCATGAAACAAGGTGAAACTGGAAAAGCATTAATCTTACTGACAAGATTTACATGTATGAAACATGTACTACTCTCTGAATATCCATTTAAGTTCAAAGTCCAAGATACATGTACAGTGTAACAATCAGGGGCCAGTTGCATAAAACTTAAGGTCAGCACACACGACGGGACTAGTCACAGGGACTTGTTGCAGCAACTAGTCTCCTGTAATGTTTACACGATGGGACTAGTTGCGGGGACAAGTCCCTTGAAGGGTTTACACGTGGGGACCTGTTAACAGCAAAAGGGTAAAATTCAGGGCGCTCTTACTGAAATTCGCCAAAATGTGAAGACGAAAAATGGAGCGGTCCTCAACAGTAAAACCAAATTTAGTAAATTAACCGCAAAACATCAAAGTAATTCGGCTCAATAAAACCGCACACTGTTCATCTATAAGTCTATGTGTGATTGTCATTTGTAATTTCAATAAAGTTTTTTCTCTAGTATCCTATATTGCTGATACAGAAGTAAAAAGGCGACTGTTTGATCAAGACTCCCAATACAGAGGAAAAATTATTCTCCAGGCCAACTGGAAAAACAAAATTAAAAGATCCAACTAAATATTTTCATTCAGTCGCAGGGACTTTTCCCATGAAGAGTTCACACAAAGAGACCAAGCATACCGTAGTTTGTGGGACTAGTCCCCGGGACTGGTCCCATGAATTCAAACCAGTTTGAATTCGTGGGACTAGTCGCAGGGACCAAATTTTGGTCCCCCGGACTACTCGCAGGGACTAGTCCCCTCGTGTGTGCTGACTTTTAAACTCAAACTCTTTATTTTAATGCCAGACATTAGGTTTTATGCAACTGGCCCCCAATCAGTATAATACACTGTGAGTTTTGTACATGTTACTAAATAAAAGTGCTGAGGGTTTTTAAATATATTATTTATACTTATACTATGTACTATGTACTGGTGTATGCTGGCCTCATAAAATCTGTTGTCACATCAGAGGTGCAGAGAGACTGGTATACATTGTAATCTTGCATGCTTCTCTAGCCTGTTTTAGGTTAACAATATAAGAGAGACATTATTAATTCATTTTCTAAGTTATATTCAGTACTTGAAATTTAAATATCTCAATAATTTATTGTATCTTGATCTGAAGTTAAAACAGAAAAGCATAACTACAGATTGTTTCATTTCATCCACGATAAAATAAAGAAGACAAAAATCTTACATGCACACCACACCTCCAAGGTAATTTGATAGCCAGTGCATCTTTACCATTATTGGGGAGTTTACACAACCACAACAGCAGCAGCACTGGAGACGTTACCAGTTATAAAGAGTTTGTGTGATCTTTTAAACATTATTGCAGTGATTCTAACTTGCTACACTTGTCAAATGTAGGTGTATTTTCCTGGAGTGGAATTGTAGGGGTGGCATTTAAATTGCTTGTGAATTCAAGTCCTCCATAAAGGGTCACATTAGGTAATTTCGTGTTTTTGTACATGTAGTTATGCAGAGGATAGGAAGGAAATGTACCTTAAAGTGTGATGCACATGCAGAGTTGTTTTTTTGCTCATTAAAGCTAGTATTTTTTGATGCTGTCATTGTGCAAGCTTCCTATTTGCACTGCTATGTCCAATACAAAATTCACTTGGAATAGAATTCTGTCAAACAAACCATTGAAACAGTACTGGCTGTATGTGTCAGCCCAGTCAAACTCTTATAGAGTTGTAGGCAGGCTGTGACTGGAGTAGCAGTCAACACAGGGTTGTTTTTCTGTGATTTTAATATTGTTAAGTTAAGGTTTAGTTTTGAGTAGGCAGTAAATATTCCAAGTGAATCAGATATTTAAAAAAAAGTTTATTTTCTCTCTTCCCTTCAGTGTCTTGTGTCTCCTCGCAGGCGGCGATTTTCAGGGACTACTTGTAGCGTATGGCTAATCAATCAACCCAGCTACATAAGCTCAAGCTTATGTTCATGCATATTTACGCTGGGATCTTTGGGAACATTTCATTTAACCGATTCTAACAGAGAAGACGCAAACACCGCCGCTGAACTGTTTGTAATATGTCGCTGTTGTATAAATACTGCAGTAAGAATCATGCAAACACTTAAACACCTACCATTTAGAACACTCCATTAGGCCAGTTCTTCTCACGAGTTCTGCTGGTTTGAAGAATTCAAATCATGGCATCCATGAAGAAGCGTCCCTCAGATTAACGCAGTGACCTTTATGGTAAATCTAATCGCGCTCGTGTACGAGCGGTGTAAAACACCATGTTCTTGACAAATTAAACGAGAGGACAAAATGTGAGCGAATCGAGGAACCAACATTGAACGAGGCAACAGAAAATCGAATGGCGCGTCTTCTCAAACGGAAATTAATGTGTCATCCATAAAATACTTGAACCAATCAAATCATCTTCTGATATTCAAAACGTCCAATCACCTTTCCTGTAAACCTGAGAGCAACCTGGGAACGAGGCTGCCCTTGAGGTTGGGAGGAAATTCGTTAGGAATCTTTCCATTTCGGCGGCCTGAGTGGAAATCGCGAACGGAAATTCTTCCAAATTCGTATTTTCAACGGTAGCAATCCTGAGGAGGAGGATTTCGACGAAGACACTGCTCGTATCAATTAGATATGAAGCGAATATTCAACTTTGGCTTGTCTTATTCAAGGACAAACTTATGATGAGTTCGTTCCACAAACGTTGTCTACATGAATTGCAGACATCGACTTCGTTGTCAGCGTCCAGTTGAGTTTTTGTAGCTCAGGCACAGGAGTGTGGCCTGTTCAAATGCTAATATGGTAAATGAAAGGTAAGAGTCTGCTTTCAATCTATTTAAATGAAGATTTAATTTACTCTGTTTAATATTAATAATAATTATGCGCCGATCAATGGACGTCCTGTATTTTGTAGCTGGAATGTTTGTTTGTTTGTTTGTTTGTTTTTTCCAGTGTACATGTAGGTCATGTGATATTACTCAAGAACTGTTTCTTTCTAATTTCGTCTTCTTCATAGGTATATGTATACATGGTTTATGGAAAGACAAAGAGCAATTGCCCTAGTTTGTAGATTGCTAGATTGAGAAAGTTAATATCACATGACCTTCAGTGTACAGAGGTCTCTTGGAATACCATCCCCCCTCCCTCCCTTTCCCTGTGCCCATATCAAGTACATGGGTGGTGAGTGCCAAATTTACACCCAGCAAAAAAAAAAAAACAGTGCATATTAAAACATTGAAGGGGTGTGTGGAGTAAGGCCCTAAGTGACCTCTAATCTAATGTCAAATTCTCCCTTTGATTAATTTTACAAACAGACGCAAGGAAAGGGTTGAAAGGAGAATTTATCAGTTAATCAGAAGTCACTTGGGACTTTATTCCAGGCACCCCTTCAGTTATTAGATTTAGTTATTGTGATACTCGGTTTTGGCCTTGGCTGAAAACACTTACAGAGACCTTGATTATTCCACTGTATGAGCACAAAAACCTCATTCAATAATTTTTATTCATTGCTTTTATATATTTATTTACTGATTAGCATGCTACAGTTTATAGTGGTGGTCAGGTTTGAAAGGCCTTGTCACATAAAGAGTGAAGAAACACGCCACCAAACCATGCCTTACTCCTTTTGTTTTGGGAGATACAACTCTGATTCACTCTCTGATGTCTAGAACATTCAGAACAGGCGAGCAACATTTTTACTCGCAGACCCTGAGAATAATATGAATAATTCCCACTGAAAAAAAATTAATAGTTCTTTGGGAGGGGCATTTGAGCACTTTTTTGGCAAAGGGGGAGGAGGGGGCAGGAATTTTATGCAAGCCCTGAGCATCAAAAGTTCAAATAAATGCTTAAGAGTCAGGAGGGGTGGATGTTAAAGTTCTGAATTGTTCAGCACATTACACTAGCCCTTTTCCGCTGTGGCATCCTTGAGGAAATGCTTTGGGTTGGGTTTACTTTGGGTTTTGATTCACTTCCCGGTTGCAGTTACTCACTGATACATTGTAAATTACCCAAGGGTAAAATTCCTAGTGAACAGTGCAACTGCATCACATATAGTTGTCATACAAGGGCACCGTGTTACAGAATGGGATATGTTCATTGCTTATGATATCTATATTGACAATATTAAAAAATAAAAGCAGCTTGAGCATCAGTTTCAAAGCCGGGAAAAAAATAATAACAATAAATAAAAAACAAACAGACAAAAACAAAACAAAAATACACTGGCAAACAATCCCCTACGTAGGGGTGTAATGCTTTGACTCAGGATAAAGTTAACAGTGAGGAAAATTTAGCTACAATGCATTCCCTGGTCATCTTGTGCTTTGATGACAAGTTAAATGGCTTTAAGGGGTTACGAATCCACAACACATGAAATAGCTAACTACTATAAGCAAAAATGGCTTACAGCCTGTAAGTATCATAATGGCCAAGGTTGGCCCTCTCCTCCACCTCTTCATTATAATACATTAATTGTCTGTCTCTTTTCTTTCTTCTGTCACAGCGTATACTATCGGGCTCCTGAAACTGTACATTTTGGGCGAAAAATGTTACTGAGGCTTAACGCAGTGCTTCCTGGTGTGTGGGCACAGTCTCGTTTGGTTTGATCAGTGGCGAGGTAGATATGAACTACGTCAGTGTATTCTAAGAAATACAAATAAATCAGCGAAAGGATTTGCTTTTACTTCATGATTTGTGCCAGACCATGGTGAAACAGTTAGATCTGATAAGGGAATTTGTGTGACACAGACATGAAATGTATGCAGTAAGGCCTACTTCCATACAGGGTGTAAGTCACCTATTTGCTGAACTTAGCAGATTTCTTCCATTTTATTTCAAAAATCATTACTGCTGTATGAATATACACCTAGCTGATCAGGGCTCAAATAGATACATACACCCTGTATCAGCAATAATTAAGCAGCAAATAGTATTTTTTTCCTTAGGGACCATTCATTTTTTATGAGGTAGGGGGGGCTGGTGGGATTTGAGGGGGGGCCACGTAAAAAAATATGGCTTCAAAGGGGGGGCCAGCCGAAAAAATATGGTGTGTAAAGGGGGGGTCACCAAAAAATTGCCTGTAAGTTTAGTAGTGACAGCTTCTGTAATAATGCAAACATTAGTGCCAGAAGACCAAAAATAGCGTTTCTAAGGTTCTGAAAATTCAAATTTTCCCGGGGGAGAATGCCCCTGGACCCCCCTACTCCGTTATACACCCAACAGCTACTCTACCCCACGAACTGTTTCATTATAAAATACAGCCAGGGGAATGTCAGCTCTTTTTTGCCCTCTGCTAATCTGATTCTTAAACAACTGAACAACTGATAACAATGTCCAAAATAATGCTTCAAACCGATATGAATTGTCTGTTTATGTACTTCAGAATGCAGCAAATTGCATTAGGGCATCTCTAAATTTTCAACATTTTCCAGGGGAAGATACCTCTGGAACCCCTGCCAGAAAATTACCTTTAGTGCTTGTCTGAATAAAGACATTTACTCCTGCAGGACTTGAGTGTTAAAATTGACTGTTAAATTTATTTTCAGCTTGATAAGTTTTAGATTTACTTGATCCCTTTTTCTTTCCTTTTTTTTTGGGGGGGGGGGGGGTCATCTCAAATATTTAGGACTACAAGGGGGGGCCAGGTAAAAACTTTCTAATGTATAGGGGGGTCATTATATTTTACAGGTACTACCCATCAAATCCCACCAGCCCTCCCTACCCCATAAAAAATGAACGGTCCCTTATAACAATTTTATTGTTGGATTTTATGAAGTAAAGGGTGTAAAATTTTTCCAGAAATTACTTCAAAATTAATAATCTATACATGTAAATTTTCATTGTTTTGACTTCTTTCTCTAGCTCGAATCATGTTTCTACGTGTATGAAAGGCAGCACTTTTGCATTTTTCTGCCCAAGTAACTTGTCAACCTACAGTGTCGGTGCCAAAATATTTTGCATCCATTTTTTCAAGCCACTAGGTTAAGTTGCAGAATTTCTGTTTCACTGATTTGTTGTGGATACATGTACAATAGTGAATTAAGCGGGAGATAAGATTGTGTAGAATTTTTTGGATCAAAATTTTGCAAGCCATGTACAGTTATGAGTATATTAGTTGAGATGCAGAATTTCTGCATCATTCATTTGTTGTCGGGACAGTACTAAATTACAGCTGTAAGCGGAAAAAAGGTTGTACAGATTTTCTGCATGCAAATTTTTGAAGCCACTGATTTGAGATGCAGAATTTCTGTATTATTCATTTGTTGCAGAAATCGTAGTGAATTAAGTGGGATAAAGGTCATGCAGAATTTCTGCATCCACAGTTTTCAAGCCACTGATACGGATTTGAGATGCAGAATTTCTGCATCATTCATTTGTTGTAGATAAGGTAGTAAATTAAGCGGAAAATAAGGTCATGCAGAATTTCTGCATCCACATTTTTCAAGCCGCTGATTTGAGATGCAGAATTTCTGCATCATTCATTTGTTGTAGATAAGGTAGTGAATTAAGCGAAAAAAGGTTATGCAGAATTTCTGCATCCACAGTTTTCAAGCCACCGATACGGATTTGAGATGCAGAATTTCTGCATCATTCATTTGTTGTAGATAAGGTAGTGAATTAAGCGGAAAATAAGGTCATGCAGAATTTCTGCATCCACAGTTGGCAAGCCACCGATTTGAGATGCAGAATTTCTGCATCATTCATTTGTTGTTAATAAAGTAGTGAATTAAATGGAAAAAGGGTCTTGCAGAATTTCTGCATCCACAGTTTTCAAGCCACCGATTTGAGATGCAGAATTTCTGCATCATTCATTTGTTATAGAATTAAGCGCAAAAAAAGGTCATGCAGAATTTCTGCATCCACAGTTTTCAAGCCACCGAATTGAGATGCAGAATTTTTGCATCATCCATTTGTTGTCGGTACAGTAATGAATAACGCGAAAAATAAGGTTGTGCAGAATTTCTGCATCCAACGTCTTGAAGCCACCCGGCGAAGATGCAGAATTTCTGCATCATTCATTTGCTTTAGAGTTACTCTTCTAGAGTTTATTTGCAGCTGTAAGGTCTTTGGATGAGAATACCTTTGCTATGCTGCAATTTTACAGGTCATTTCTTGTCTCCATCCATTTCGCTCAATTTTAACTGTAGATTTTTACTGTAAAATTGTGTTCAGAATAAACGTGGTTAACTACAACAACAGTTAAAAAATGTCATTTCGTCGTGTTAGCAGGGTATTACTCGAACTGACGGTTTGTTTGCAGTCGAGTATCGTACATTTCTGGCGGAAATCGCGTTTTATTCCGTGCGAAATTGGGCTTTATGACGGAATTTTGGAGTTTGGAAAAACGCATTTTAGTTTGGAACGCGTTTTCACTCTACCAGCTAATTATAACTCAAAAAAGCACTTAGTTCAACTGACTCTAAAATCTCAAGAAGCACTTTGAAAAGTCAGGCTTCACACTTGGTAATAAAGGAGCTTACTTAAGACGACGACGACGACGACGACGATGGTTGCGGTGATCAGAGGGGGTCTATCGGAACTGGACAGGAGGAAGCGCGAGGAAATGCGCTACAAATTTATCTACAAGACCTTGGCGCCAAACAGGTCTCAACCAAGGCTTGGCTTTCTTGTAACCTTATGGGCGCGGGTATTTGATCTTTTGAATTTTATATAGCTATTTACGTAGGAAAGCAATTAGCTAATATGGTTTTTCAGACCCTGATGAAGGAGGTGTTGCCGAAACGTCGGTTAGTTATCATTTCCATGACCACCAAGTTAGGTTCAGGTGGGTACGTTTTATCTCTCCATTTCAAAATTCGTACCAAGTGAACTTAGGGTGTACTTAGAGGCCCTTAATTGCTAATACTTTAACTGAACAAATGTTCTAAGAAAAGTGGATCATAATAGGAGGTGAAATGACATGTTTCCGGACTCTTTTTTGATGCAGTGTAATAATTCTCCTGTGATTTCTCAGGTTGTACCTGATCAACTCGCCTGTGGTCAGGGCAGAGACACTCAAGTTCCAGGAAAAAGGAGTGAAAGATATCATCAAAGACGTTTTTCTACCCTGGTACAATGCGCACAGGTTCCTTTTACAGAACATACAACAGATGGAGAGGGTAAGCTTGAATAGCTAAAATGGAGCACGCTGGAGGATAAACATGGCAAATCAATAAATCCGTCAAATCTGTGCATTTAAATCAATCAAATTTTTAAAGTGTATGTGAGAGTGTTTGCTGACTTCATAGCACTCTCACATACACTTTCAAAATTTGTACTTTCATTACACGAGTGCAAGGCAGTACGTCACATTATTTAAATCAATCAGCCCGTTATAGTTTCTTGTTAAAAGGTTGTTACAATACCGGTGTCTGTCAATGTAAGATGGTCCACAAAATACTTGTCACAAGTTACTCTTTCAAAAGGGTTCTTGAACATTTCTGGGCTGTAGATACTGCCCTGCAGTGCACCAGATATTTCTGTGACAGATTGTCCTGTATGAATTCATCCACCAAGTTACACGTTATGCCACTAAAAACAAACATCCTTGAGCCACCAATAAATGTGTTATACCATGATGGAAAGGAGAAAAGAAGAGCTGGAGTGTATTTTGGTTACACCCAGTACTGTTTAATTACTCCAACAGCAGCCACATGTTGAACAAACCTCACTGTTACCTGAATAACTCATCACGTTAATAGTTAAAAAACCTCTTTTTGCTGCATATTCAGGGATTGTAATAAGCGTTAATTTAAGGTGCAAGAGTTTTCTCTGACTACGTTCCAGCTGCTCCTTTTTCAAGCACTATTAGGATGGTCGTCTCATTTGTAGTTCTTATTACTTTTTTCTGGAACTGCTTTGATCTTTCCTGTGTCGCAGTTTTTTCTAACATGTAATAAAATGTTGTGTTGTTTACTTTCTACAACAGGAAGGACATACGTTTGTTCATGACGAGTCAGTTTTGCTCAACTTAGAAAACACGCTTGATCGCTGGATTTTGTCGTTCACACAGAGTTTGGTATTGTTTGTTCACCAGGAGATGGCTGGTAAGTTCTCTGAAATGGTGACAACACTGTACAAGTTATTTTATGATTTTTTGACAACTTTTACTTTCTTAGAGCTTAAAAGTTGCTGAAATTGTTAAAAATTAGAGTTTTATTGCAAAAATACATTCAGTAAGGAAGACAGAATGCAATACCAGTTCACCCTATATTAATTTAATGTAATTTATGTTTGTTGACATGTAAGTGACAACGGTAAGCAGTAGCCGACAGATTTGCATGTTGCATCTTATATGACAGAGTTTGTTACGCATATTTGTGTATCATTTTTGGTCCATTGACGGTTACTTTCAAGTTATTAGATGTAAGCAGAAACTCATGAAGGAGTCATAAAGTCCTTGTGAGTTTCTGTCCTTATGAGTTTCTGATGTCAGGGCTCGAGACTAACGGTAGCCAACTAGTCACAGACTAGTAGAAATTCCATTTTGGCTAGTACGTTTTCCGCTTTCACTAGCCATTTTGGCTAGTGAAAATTTCAAAGCACTAAAGCACCGGATAGAAACCAAACTAAATATTGCTTCTGATGATCGGATCCCAAAGCAAAATGAGTGGGCAGAAACTAAGGTTGTGTTCTATTGGGATCAACCGTTTCAACCAAAACCGGTTTTGGTTGAAACGGTTGAGGTTTCCAATACAACACTTTTTCAACCATTCTTGGTTGACACGCGGTTGTGACTGAGCATAGTCATTTGCCGACTTCCTCAACTTTTTCTGCCAAGGTTGGCAAGATGGCGGAAGCGCAACTCGTAGCATCGGTTGTCCTTCAAGAACTGTTAGAAGAATTGGTTACTCCACATTGTGAATCGGATGATGAATTGGAATATATAGCAACATTGTTACTGGAAATGGAGAGGACACCTGCCACTCGAATTACGGGCTATTTTGAGAATGTCGTCCCCATTATTTTTCAGACAGCAAGTTAAAAAAACTTTCGAATGAGAAGAAATACGTTTTTGGCTGACAGTTTGCGTGTAAATTATAAAGACGGAATGCGTGAAAACCGATGCTTGCTACATGTCAGCGGATGCTACCCATCGTTTCCAACCGTTTCAACCGAGCTCAGAGCTGGTTGGAAAAGTTCCTCAACCAAACCAACCGAAAACGGTTTTTTGCCCATAAAACATGAAAAAACCCAACCAACTTAACCAACCAAAAACGGTTGATCCCAATAGAACACGACCTAAAACTTATGCCGTAGAAGGTTATCATAATGTTGGTATGACACGTGTTTTGTCCATAGTTCCTTGTCTCAAATGGCAATGGCAACGTTTCTCCGTCATTTCTACGTTCGAATGAAATTAGCCGTCTTCAGAACGTTTCACCATACGTTTCCTTGAAAGTACCATCAGTGCGTTCTCATGATATTTGTCTACACGTTAGTCGTTCACACAATTCTTTAGTCTTCTGTTATCGACTTTTTTCCATTAATTGCTACGTTCGTACAATAGTTTCTCTTCCCAGCGATTCTCTCTGCGTCGGACGTCTTCACAACGTTTCTCCGTACGTAAGTAGGTTCGTCGATTTATTAGTCTAGCCTTCTCAACGTTACTTTGTACGTTAGCACGTTCACACGATATTGTTCCGTTCTTCCTAAGGTTTTCAGTGTGTTAGTACCGATATTCGTGCTATAAGTCGACACTGCTTGGCGTTTGTCTGTACGTTAGTATGTTCAAACGGTATTAGTCTTGTCTTCTCAATGTTTATCCGTAGATGTACGTTAGTGCGATTTTAGTTGTCTCATTTACGTTTCTCCGTAATTTACTGTCCCACTGTAATAAGTCAGTTTGTCCGTTCGGCGTTCTTCCATACGTCACACACGTTCTTACGGAATTAGTTTTGTCTAATAACGTTTCTCCGTAAGTTAGTAGTTGCGTATTTTATTAGTCTCTGTATCTTGGTACGTTGGCAGCGTTTCTCCCTACTGTAGTGCTTTTGTAACCAACGTGTTTGATTTGCTTCTTAACGTTTCTCCGTACCTTAGTAAGTTCGAACCTTATTAGTTTTTTCTGCTCGATGTTCCTCCGCACTTAAATACGCTTATAATTTACTAGTCTTCTCGTAGACGTTTTCCCTGCAGCTGCGTGAGTTGAGTGCTGTATCAGTCTTGTCTTTTTGACGTTTCTCCATACCTTACAACGTTCGTACAATGTTAGTCTTGTCTTCCCAACGTTTCTCCGTACGATGACATGCTCATCTGTGTAAGGTTAACTGTTCGAGTTATTCGTCGTGACCTGACCGAAACGGAAAAGAGAGGCGTGAACTACATCGTGCCTGGGAATTTGCCCTGAAGGCACATAGTACTTTGTATTCCGCATGTGAGGATCTTTAACTGTTGGGAAGAATAGTCAACATTCAAGGTCTTCACTCTTGAGATAATTACAGAGAGGCATGTTTACAGAACTTAACTCGGCTAAAAATTAGACATATTTAACACAGTATGAGATTATGCAAGAAAGTCTGGCTAGTGAAAATTGATATTGGCTAGTGAAATCAAACCTCTCACTAGCCACTTGGCTACTAAGTTGAAAAGTTAGTCTCGAGCCCTGGATCATGTGAGCACAAATCAGTGATGTGTGGGCTTCAGGCAGTATACTAACTTGGTTTTGCTTTTTTAGCGTATCGCCTGTATACCGTTATTCCTCGACTGGTCAAATTCATTGACTATCTCACCAATGTCTATGTGCGAATGAACAGGAAGCGGCTCAGGGTAAGAAACTATCAATAAAGGCCTGCATCCTGCATTGAGAAATTCACCCGATAACGAAACATGCTGTAACTATAGAAAGAGCTTCCCAAGTCTAGTTATAGTACTTAGTTCGAAAGACAATGGTTCAAAGTTTGCTTTAAACCATTCAATCGAAAGTTTTCGCAGTTACAGACGCTTTTAGTGCTGGGTGGCACTGACCTCGTGCCACTCAGCCGCACAAACATAATATATTGATTTAGCCGACCCTAAAGGCGGAGCTCCACTTTTTTTTTCTGGAACTTATTCATTTTCATAGTAATTACCCAAAAAAAAAGAAAAAGAATGAAAAAAATTCCTCCTTCTGGGATTAGCTGCCGTTGGAGCGCAAAGGGATCGCGCTAACCACTAGACCAACCTGCAATGCCGTCAAATGCACTCTTCAGTTTAATACTTAAACAGCTATTTATTGGTCGCAGCTCTGTCGACTAAAGAGGCGGGTGTTTTCTGGGAAAACGTGTTCGGACCGCCACAAAAACCATGGTTGTAGACAGAAAAAACAAGAAGGCAAAAGCTCCGCTATGTTTGGCGTCAGGACCGCTGCGAAATGCTGCGAACTCAAGCGTTGTGCCGACGAGTTCGCAGCAGAATCGACAACAAAGATGAAGTCTTCGAAGGCAAATTCCGTAACTTGAACTTTTCGCCTTCCACCAAAAAGACAACTGAGTATTCTTTTGAACTTTTCTTTCCGTTTATAGATATTTGATATTTTTCCTCAAGTTCTAAACTTCATAAGCTTCACCTCTGTCGAACTGAATCGTTTTGCTAAACAAGCTAAGCTTTAAAAAACCCCCTCTTTTTCAAAAGCAACGGTGGTCATGCGATTTCCCGCTAAGAAAAGATGGCATTCTCCACCCACCGTCAGGTTGTCTTGGGACTCCCCTCCCCCTCCCCCAGAGTCTGTACAGGCGGGCGGGCGGGCGGACGTACGCTGACGTCACAACCAAAATAGGTTACCAAATATGCTTATCAATGGTGCTCCGCAGGCGCGTTCCGCGCGCGGGCTCCGCTAAAGATTATTAAATTAGGGGTCGTCGTAATGGTGAGTGATAGGTTGAAGTTGTCATGATATGTGTTTACAGGGTGACTGTGGAGATAAAGATCGACAAGAGGCGCTTCAGGCACTGTTCAGTGTCATCTTTTCCATGACCAGGCTAATGGTACGATGTGATGCTGTATCTAATTTGCTTGCGCTAAAATAATACATAATTCATTTAAATAGGTTTAAATTATATTATATGAATGAGCAAAGAAAACGAATAAATGAAAATACTAAATTATATAGGAATGACAATAAACGGCATTAGCGACTTTACTTTTCCACTTGTACGTCCTTTTACCATACAAGGACAAGAAAACACGCAAAACATGAGATCCTTGCCGTTTTGCAACAGAGAGTCCTGGTTTAGGAGCGTATTGCACTGAAGTATCGCGGTTGGGAGTAACTGCAGAATACCCTGCCACTTTCTAAATGTATCTCTGAACTGGATACGCAGATACGCAGTGAAGAAGTCGTCTTTCTTTTCTAAGTATATTTCTGAACTGGATACGCGGATACGCAGTGAGGAAGTCGTGTTTCTTTTCTAAGTGTATTTCTGAATAGGATACGCGGATACGCGGATACGGAGTGAAGAAGTCCTGTTCCTGATCGAAGTGTATCTCTGTGCTGGATACGCGGATACGCAGTAAGGAAATCGCGTTTTGTCTCTAAGTTTATCTCTGAGTGGATACGCGGATACGAGGATACGCAGTGAGGAAGTCGCGTCTTTTTCTCTGAGCTGTATACGCGGATACGCAGATACGTGGATATGTGTCATTTTAGCCTAGCCGAGATGGTTCAAATGTCTTTCTCCTTAGTCCTAACATAAACTGGAACATAAATCCTAACCCTAACCCTAACCCTAACCCTAACCCTAACCCTAACCCTAACCCCAACCTAACCCTAACCTAACCTAATCCTAAACTAACCCTAACCTAACCTAACCCAACCTAACACTAACCCGCGTATCCGCCTAACCCTACGCTTGACATAAAGCTGACCCTAGCCACCGTACAACAAGTCTGACGATAAAACTTGTCTTATATAAAAGTTGATTATAACAATGCAATAATTTGATATTAAAACAAGCCTCTTATTTGTAATAAGATGTACAGTGTTATTGTTATCACATAAGTAAAAATGCGAATAGGTAGTTCATGAAAGAAGTCAAACAGATAATACAATCAGTGATCACTAATCATTTGTATATGCCACTAGTTCACCGCGTAGCCAAATATCCGCGTATCCAGTTCCTCTAGGTCATACCCTCGTATACGCGTATCCAGTTCTTATCGGACATATCCTCGTATCCGCGTATCCGCGTATCCAGGCAATTTAGGGAATAGCTTCGAAGTGGCAGGGTATTCTGCAGTTAAGCCCGCGGTTGTTTTACATAGTTACACTTACTGAATGAAGGATCGTTGAAACATTTCAGTAGAAATTCAAAAATTATAGTGGACACGTCGCTGCGATGAACACAATGTATTGTGACGTATTATATTTATGTATTTTATGACGCTGCGGCATCTTTCTAATGCCATTCTGCACTTAATAACGATGTTGATTTGTGAAGTCATGGAATAGGATGAATGTATTCAGGTTATCACGACACTTGACAATTTCGACACAGCTGATGCCATTAGTATGCAGGACGTATATAACAGGCGTAAAGAAAAGAGGACATGGGTTCCTTCTGGTCGTAGTTCCATGCTTGTGACAAAATGAATACCGTTTACTTTCTGCATGACCTAGGTTGAAATTCACCATTTTTCTCTTTATCAAGAAAACATGTTTTTACCTTCCTTTGTCTTTTGTGTTCTGATTGTTGTTGTTTTCTGTTTCAGGCGTCATTTACTCCATTTCTCACAGAACACACTTACCAGGCTATGCGTCCTTACATACCAGAAAGCATGAACTCTGGACAAACAGAGAGTATTCATTACCTGATGATCCCGCAGGCCAAGTAATAAATACAACTGAGACTGCGTCTGTTTGCATTTAGTCACTACTATTGCACTTGACTCGGGAGAATTTCTGATGGCGTTCTACCTTTGTCTCCTATTATTATTCCATAATGATTTATCTGTAAATTTGTTAGGTACCGTATGAGTAATAGCACCACTTTTAATTGCCGTTTTGTATTCGTCTTTTCAAGGGAGGATCTCATTCACAAAGAGATTGAGAGGAGAGTAGCTTTGATGCAAACTGTCATTGATCTTGGTCGAGTTGTAAGAGAAAGAAAAACTCTGCCCATAAAGGTGGGGACTAGTTAAAAGTTTTGCAAAAATTGTCATATTTAGCTTAGTTTAGTTTTTAGTTTTGTTCACTTTCTGTTTCAAATATAAACATGAGGATGTAAGTCAAACGTTTTTAATTGTTAATGTAAGTTTGTTTAATATGATCGTCTGGTGAGATCAGTCCTAAATAGCACTGTTGCTGGGGGCTGCTAGGTTTTAACAGTCAGAGCAGAAGTCATCATTAGAGACAAGTGAATAGTGCATCCTCAGTTGACAGTCCGTTGTGTGCTGTAAAGTCTGGACATGGTGTTTTGCTTATTTTGATGCATTTGTTTTCCTTAATTTCATTCGTCTTTCATTAGGCAAGAGTGCCACTTCAATCTTTTGTTTGTCGGTTCTGTTCTGTTTCAGTGTTTCTGCGAGCATTTAAGTCTATTTTAATCTTAACTTAAAGTAGGGACGGAATGCCAGCCAGGCATCTGTTACTACAGCGACCACATCCAATATCTAGGAAACTGCTGAGATCATAACACCGAAGCTGTGACCTTACATTATTATTTTTATTGCTCACAAACTCATCACTGTTTCACGGCATCTACTAGCTTGCGTGGCAGGCGCGGAAAGGGGAGGGAAAAAAGGGAAAAGTTATTCGCGAGCGCGAAGCGCGGGAGAAAGGGAGAGGGCGCCCTCTCCCTTCCACTCGCACTCTGCAATCGTTGCTCGCGCTTTGCGCTCGCGAATAATTTCTCCCCTTTCCCCTCCCCTTTCCGCACATGCCACGCAGTCTAGGCATCTACCAGTGTTAAATAATTGCCCATCAGTTCATCAGCCAAACTTCAATATCTGGATTTTTTGCTTTTCTCAACACATTTTTTTCTTATGCTTATAACTGCGATCGACCTGTCATATATGTCTACACTATTTTCTTATTTGTAGCTTGTATTCAAACAGTTTGTTTTTATTTTTCCCAGTATCCCCTCCCTGAGCTTGTTGTGATTCACCAGCAGCAACAGAGCCTCGAAGATGTTCTTTCCCTTGAAACCTACATCATGCAGGCATGGCACATGACATTATTTAACAAATAAGACACCAAAACCATGTATTACAATTACTTTCATACAACAAGAAAAGGCATTTGAGAATACCAGTGAAATGTGAAAGGCACAAGTCAGAAGCAAGTGTTTCTACATTTGTCTTGTGTTCTCAAATGCCCGCATAGTGTTTTTTTTATCAATAAGGACAAATGGTTATGTGATCTTATATGCATTAGGATCTAAAAATAGAACGAAAACTGAAATGAAACGAGTTCTCCTAGCCTCTATTTGTTCACTCGCATGGTTGCCACAGAGAGCAGTTTTCAAAATTCCCTGATAAAGTTAAATTTTTCTGACGAAATAAAAACAGATAGTGGCGGCCTCCCAACTCCCCTTGTAGCCTTCATTTCCACCTATTTTATCAGTAAGAATAACAGATCGCACTAGTTATCCAGCAAAAACGAAACCTCGCCGAGATAACACTGACCTGAATTGTTTCTTCAGGCTCGGGTCGAAAAAATAAATGCTTTTAAAATTTCAATTCTCCCCGACTTCTCTTCAAAATATCAAATCCCTGATATCTACTTAATACATATAATACCTAACAATCAAACCCCGACTCGGAATGCATTTCCCTGACTCTTCCCTGACCTTTTAGAATTTTTGTTTTCCCTGACCATTTCCGGTGACATTTCCCTATGACAACTTTCCTGTGGGAACCCTGACTCGTCTGGGTTATCCCCAGCATTTGATTTTCCTAGCTATTTGCGGATATCCATTGTACGCCATTGTCAAAGGAAGCACGTCACCCTTGTAGCTTGAATGAAACAAAATAAAGTGCAATATAATTGAACTGGTTGTGTTGATTTATTTTCCCTTTCCAGGAGTTGAATGTGAGGAAGATCACCGCATCCTCCGATAAACACAAGTTTGGTGTACGACTCAGGGCTGAGCCAGACAACCAGGCGTTAGGCCGGAGGCTCAAAGGTGCTTTCAAGGAAGTCTCTCAGGCAATTAAAGGTACCATCACGATAACATGTTCTATGGCAGTTAATGAATGAACTGCCTCCTAGCTGATCGCGTTTGGTGACGAAAAATAAGATTCTTCACATAGCTTATCGGAGTGTGGGAAACCGGTGGCAAATGTGTTGGTGACTATTTTGGCGATTTGTGCTTTCTAGTTCTTGTCACTCGCTTCGGTATATAATTTGATCACCGGTTCCAGAAGAATCTCAATTGGCAGTAGGCGAGATTAAGGTCACCAATGCAAGCTGCAGACGCTTCCTTGCGAACTCCTTCGTGTTAAGGAAGTGCAGGACGTTTAATTCTCGCAAAAATTTCCAACATTCCCCTGAGCTACTCACTTAATAGCAATGTCTTGGAAACTTGGCACCGAAAAGAAACAAAAAAAGGATTGATATTTGGAGCATAAACGGAGCTAAACATGCTATACTGTCTGCACATTTGGTGTCATATCCATAGCTTTTGGCTAGCGAATTCAGTAATTGCCTATCAGGAAATGTATTTTATGTGCTGAGAAAAAAACGCGTTTAGTTTAGTTTTATGGTGATTTTTACAGGTTTGTCTGACGAGGAAATACATGATTATCAAGAGAAAGGAGAGCTGGTGGTAGCTGGTCATGTGTTATCGGGTACAGACTTGAAGGTAAAATTTATTGGCAAAGCAGTGTTTTCAGGGCAGTATTAAAAACAGAAAGGTGTTAACTGCTGTGTAGTAACTGTTGTAACAGAGCTATGTGTTACAAACACCATTACACCGAAATGCAATGGACATTGAAAGTTGTTGATAAACCCAGTCTTTTTTGTTTTGTGATCTTTACAGGTGATGTACTCATTTGATCAGAATGGTTCAACGCCGTCAGCTTATGAAGCACACTCAGATGGCGAGGTCAGCGCAAATCAGTTTTGATAGTTTGCTTTATGTTTTATTCGAAGTAAGTAACGATGCGTGTGTTCTATTCAGGTGCTGATTCTGTTGGACACTACTCCGGATCAAGCTTTGCTCTCAGAGGGTGTGGCTCGAGAAGTTGTCAACCGTATTCAGAAACTACGAAAAAAGGTATTTTACAGTAGATAAAACATAACGAAGTACCCCGCGATACCACCAACGATAATCTTTAGCCCGGCCAAAATTTCAGTGAACTGGACTCCGATATAAAGAACCCCTGCGTAACGAAGTCCTCGTTATAACAAACACAATCCAGAAGCTCAAAATTTATTTCGTTATTATAAACTAATTGCGATTTTGAGACGGCAATACTGCATTATATTGACGGCTAGTTGGAAGAAAATATATTCCGTATTGGGCGGAGTCTTGAGTCCGTTTTCCCGCCAATTCGTTTTAAGGACAAATCCCCGTTGTGAGGTTGTTTCGGCTGCAATTAACCACAGTTATTTTGCATTAGGCCAAACTCCAGCCCAGCGATGACATCACCATTGTGTTTGACGTCACGGAAGGTACACAGGATGCGGTCGAAACGTTGAATGACATCATCAAGACGCACAAAGAATACATTGAAGACAGCGTCAAGCAACCTCTTGTACCCAGCGTTCACTCACCTAACCTCTCTGAGATAATCTACGAAACAACAGAGGTATTGTATAATACAGTATCGTAGAGATAACAGATTTTTCGAAATGGCTTAACGTTAGGCAATTTCATTTTGCGGCAGGTCAAAGGTGCCGTGCTTAATCTGAAGCTGTTCCGGGGCCACCAAGACGCAGGGGCGAGTTCACAAGCGAATCCAGGGCTGCCTGTGTGTAAGTTTGTGAACATTCAGCTGTGCGGAGGATCCAAGCCTCTTCAAGGAACTGTTTTACTAGAGAATCCCCGCGGGACCTCAGACATGACTCTTGATCAGTTGAGGCGTCAGGTACAATTTGTGACTCTTTTTGGTCCTTTCCTCAGGCTTATTTGTGCGGTGGAGATACACTCTTTTTATATATATATAAGAACGCGTAAAATTTGGCTGAGCCTGAGGATGTTCTTATTTTAGCCCATACATTTTCTTAAATTTGGGGGCAAATCTCAGCCTCAACGTTCTTATAAACATAGGCACGCATAGCGTGCGTGAGCTATTTTGTAGCTGTCAATGAGAGGTACGGAAATGGTTATTGAATGAACGTGCGTGCACCAAGGTACACTATTGTGATGTTGTTTATTTGAGTAGAGTTGAGCATTCGAAAAGTATTGTTTTTAGACAGAGTTAACCTTATAAGTGGAGCTGTGTCCGATATTGTGCAATCTCGTTCCCAGGGCTTTTTACAGATTTGAGGGTAATCAAAGATCAATGTTTGAGTTTGTTAGTGGTTTCGAATTCGTATACGTCATTGATCAATAGATGGTACGCTAATGCGTACAAGCGTGGCTTCAAATTACGACAAAACAAGAAGAAAGTGAGATAAAATCTGTAGAATATCTGCCAACAGTGTGAATTATGGGACAAACAAAATAATACAAAACAGTCCTTTCTGAAGCTCATTCTCAGATGTTTCTCGGAAGGTCAATGGATTGAAATTTAATTTTGTGGCTTTCTATTATAAAGATTATTTTGCTATGGACAAATATTTTGGATCTAGTAGGAAGCGTAACGTGTCACAAAAATTAATTCTGTACTGTTTGAACCAGAAGAGAATAGCTGATCTTGAAAGTCACGTATGTCTTCTTCTTGCGTGACGTCATGCTTGACGAACGTGGCAACTCCCGTATCGAGACAAATATATAAATAAGCTCTGTTTTATTTTCCAGATTATTTCAAACGGACTTACATTTTGGAACACACGGCTAAAATCGAGTAATAAAAGCGTGCCTTGTTAGAAAAGGTCATGCCACTGTGTGACTTGTGTAAGTCTTGCGTGACTAGTCACGTAGCAAACTGTCAAAAAAGCCAGAAACATCGCATGTGCTGACATACATGTACCGTGTGGCACTAATTTTTTCCGGATTCAAATTTTTGGGATTTCCCCGGTTTTTTCACGATCCGTAAAAAAAGTTCCCGGCAAAAAAATAATTCCCGCACAAATTTACTCCATTGTCGAAATTTATATACAATATACAAACATCGCCTTTTACATGTGATGTAATATTATGTTGGTGCCCATTTACTTAAACCGTCTCTTTCATTCAAAAATAAAACGAAATTAGAAGCAAAACATTCAGAAATAAAACGATGAAATTGCAGTTGGTACATTACAAGTATTAAGCTGTTAAAAGCTTTAAAGAAAAGGATCGTCTGAAGGTACTCCATTGATTAACTGATTTAACGTATTATACGTCTGCATGTTGTTCACCTGCATTCGATTGTTTATACTCAAAAAACGAGAATGTTATAATTCCAAATAGAAGGCGGCTTCCGGAAAATGGCAAAAATTAATTCCAAGGAAGGATAAACAGTTTCCCCAATCGCAAAAATTAGTCCCGCAAAACACACAAAAAAATCGCCATTCGCAAAATTAAACTCCCGCAAAAATATTGGTGCCACACTGTAATGGTCTCAGCTTCGCTGAAGCCACATAAAAATTAGTGGTTGTGTTCAGCGAATAAATTTTGTTTTGATGTGAAATTAAGATGCAAAATTGGGTGAAAATAATATTAAGGGATGTTTTGTTAAGTAGAGAGGTGGTAATGGGCGAAGGAATCGTTGAAATTTTAAATGAGCGAATTCGAGAATAATAATGGCGTGGTTCGCCTGCGTGGTTAACAACGTGAGTTTTATCACGTGGAGTACATGTGATCAAGTCAAGGCCAAATTTTGCTTTAATAGGTCCGGGGGGTGGGGGGGGGGGATTTTATCGCACGGCCAGGCAGTCATGTGATAATGCTTAGTGTGGGTCGTTTCACGTGTAAAGAACGTGTTATGTTGATTGAGCGTGAGATCAGGTTACTGTTTTGTGTAAACAAGTGGTGTTTTGTCACGTACAAACATGTGATGACACAAAGTTCAATGGCAAGTCACGAGACTTTCATAAGACTGTCATAAGTCCGTTTTCGGCACTTTTTATTGGCTTTCGTGGCAGCTAGAATTGTGTGACAAAGGGAGAAACTTAAAAGGAAGCGGGGAATGAGTAAATTTATGCGTTTTTTGTAATCTGAAAAATGATAACCGATTTTTATGTCTATAAAACTGTGAAACGAATCTTGCGTGAAGCTACTGCGTTTTTGTCTTCGTATTGGAGGTGATAATTGTTTTGATTTGATTTGATTGTCGTGCTGATCTTTCCACCTAAAATTTTGTACAAACAATCCCGCTACCACCACGCAGCCTAACCAGAAACCCATTTCTCTGGTAAGCCGCCTCTAACTTTGCGCTCAGCTAGTCGCACGTACGAGCAACGTTTATGTCACCCATACAATCTTTTTCCTTGTGGACCTTGTGCCTTTGACGGACCTAGTGATCGAGTGGCATGGCCATTAATTTTAAAACCTACCAAAAGGTGCGAACAATAAGTCGTTTAAGTTCGAAATGCACGATTCTGCCCTTTTTATACCTTCAAACTATTTGCCATCTATTTACCATCATTTACTACGGGACATCCCTGCACAGAAGTCACGTTATTTCTCACACTCTAAAGTTGAACCATATAACTCCAAACGTAAGTTATGCGCATGTGTACAAAGGATTTGTTCCAATTCTCATCTACCAAAACAAACGAAGCTGACAAATATTTCTTAGACCAAAAATCATAAATATGAGATAACCCACGAATTATTTACTAGAACTCGCTTCCGCTCACGTGTAAACCAGGTTTGTGCTGACGATTCGTTTTCTAAGGAAGTCTACCACAAGGAAGCCAGCAATTTCTATTTGATATATAAATATCCAACGTCAAGCATTTATAATCCGGACACTTTCTTCGTGTCGCTTTAGTAGCGGAAATTTCCGTGTGTTCTCACTCGCATTTTTGTTCCGGCCCCGACAACTAGCCTTTCGGTAAAATTCGACAGTCATCGGGAATGCCGAACATGGTCCACCCAAAAACCAACCAACCAACCAACCAAAGAACCAACCTTCCCAGAAAGTTGAGGCTGCATGCCGACTATGAGGCTATTTTGTAGACAAAATAGCTCAAAAATGGTTCTTATAAAGAAAAAAGAGTGTAAATAACTTTGCAGTGCTAAGTTCTGTGAAATGTAGGATTCTTACTGATTGTGACATCTATTCAAATCAGTCTTACAATAAACAAAATTAGCTAAGAACTGACCGATAAGGGGTTCGTGTTTAATGCTCGTGCTTAATGGTTTCTAAACATAATATTCTCTGTCAAACAGTGACGGTCCTCCAGTTTGTTCCTCGTACATATGTGATACTTTTTGCGGAGTGCCCGTTTTCCCCTTGGTCAGGAATGTTTCCGGTGCTTTTTCAAATCAATAGATTCTGCAAATATCAGCCCGACTAGTCTGTTTAGGTTAGCTGGTTACTCTTTACAGCAGCTAGTTACTCTTTACTGCAGCTTTACAGCAGCTACTTACTCTTTACAGCAGCTTTATAGCAGCTAGTTACTCTTAACAGCAGCTTTATGTCGTGTTTTCCTTGAATTCAAACAGGTGGCCATGATGTTTAGTCAGCAGGAGCATGCTTTAACACTGTCTCTGTCAGCCACGTGCGACTCAGGTGAGCCTGACTCAATAAGTATCATGTACAAAGAACGATTAAATTCATTTGAATTGTACGTGTAGTTCTTTTAAACTACAGGTAGATTGGTAGGGCAGGGTGTTATTTCTTTCATAAAAAGAAGTTAAAGGATCTGTGACCGTCTGTTTCAACGACTTTTCGTTATTTTCAAAACATTGATTATGGGTGAACGATGGATTAAACGTTCTCTTACAAGAGGATGGCTAAGCAATTAAAATTACATTGTTATAGCAAGAACAAAGGGCACTTAATGAAGAATGGTTTAAAAGTAATGGTTTCTCAGATCATATTTTGTCATGACCTTCCTCAAAGACTCGCTTCCTTTTGAAGAAATCTGCAATCTATTTTCGTATATTGTTAATCGTCAATCGATGTCAAACTAATAAACGTTAACTTTCGATATTTTCTTTATTGCAGTTCTCACCAACCAAGATATTTCTAGATTAAATGGATCTCAATTGTACGCTTTTGTCAAGGGCTGACCGGCTTCAAATGCTCTTTTAACTCCTGGGTATCAAGTTCCATTGTATGTAGGATTTTTAGATTCATGCTTACGCTAGACGTGGAGCATCATATGATAGTTCTGCAAGGGCCTCAAAATGTCCCAAGAATGTATTCGAAAAATATTTTTGAGTGTTCTTTCCATGTCCCGTCAAGCTCCACCATGAACGTGCTCACTTAGTAGTGAAACGAATCCGTAGCCGGCTGAGAATGAGGAGCCAGCAGAAGCTACAGCTGGATGTTTTGGTCTGAGAAAGCACATTGTGTCAACATTATTTAATAGAAGAAGAGTAGAAGGATAGCCTAGATTACACAATGCGCCGCCATTAAAATCAAAACCTGGCAAGGCACTCTTGTTCTTTTTATTTCGTGTAACAAAGGGTAATCATACAGAAGGGTGTGCTAAGTCGTTGGTTTTGGGTGATTCTCCTGGGGTCCTGGGGAAAATCCTCGGAAATGGCTGCAAACGCATATTGAACAGCAAAGTGTGTTTAAGGTTGATTTCCACTGTTGCGTAAATTTTACGTGCGTACGGGCGTATACGTAAAAAGTTGAAAGTCAACTTTTTACGTATACGTAAGCCGTTCATACATTGTCTCTAATTTTATTTACGCACGTAAAGCCAATTAAATTCACGCCCGTACGCACGTAAAATTTACGCAACAGTGGAAATCAACGTTAAAAGTTTCTATTTGTTACCCTCAACAAAGAGTTCTTATCAACATCCAAGGCCACCTGGTGTTGTTTCCTAACTTTATGTGGTATTTCTTTGCAAATTGCTCCGCAAGTTACTCCGTTCGGTTTATTCATATTCAAGGTATTTTTCATCAATGGAGAGATTTTGGAGTATATCTATCAGTTTTAATTTTTCCGTGCCATCATGATGTGCACGGTGTCTGAGAATCAAAGCCGGTTCTTCCGCTTCCCAGAAAACCATTGGGTCGTATAGTTAATGGCTTATGCTTTTTACCCGACGTTTCTTGATTTAGGTGTATACAAACAGTTCTGTATAGCCACTTTAGATACATACTCGTGCTTTAATTAATTTAAATCAAATAACATAAAGTCTCGTTATGAACAACGCAGCGAGCTAATTCTCTTTTTACGCCCACTTCAAGATGACGGACATTTGAGTTTTTCATTACCTTGAAAACCTTTTACGACAACCGTTTAAACTCAAGCACTGTTTTACTGTTTGGCTTCAGCGATAGATCATAATTTTCTGTTTAGACAAATATTGGGTTAATTATTATTATTGTCACTGTTCCGTATTTATCCGCGAGTCACGCAATCAGAGTTGGTAGACAGAGACAAAATAAACAACTGTATGGCATAATAGGGGGGAACACAGCCCTGTGGCGGGTAACACGCGACTTCAGGATGTGCACCCAAAACTAAGCCTCACTTGTCTCCCCAAAACTTGGGGATTAGGACAAGAGTATTGGCAGAGCCTTTCTTATCTCCCCAGCACCGCACGGCCTGGATCGGACAAGATTAAGGCAAAGTATAAGATGGCAAGACACAAGCAATGCCAAAAGGTTGGGGGAAGTCCCCACGCAGACTTAACCGCCACAGATGCATGCAGGCATGCATCCCCCCAAGCAAACCGCCTAGCCTAGGTAAAAATTACTTAAGACACTAACCATTTTAGGAACAGCAGAAAGTAGCACTGATTCAGGAGTGCGAATATATAATTGATAACAATCTGATGACCAGCGACCTAAAACCTTAATAAGCCAGTCTGGTAAACCCGCGGCTGCCGCAGTGGAAACTGCACCGATACGAAAACTATGACCCTTAAGGGGCCAACCATTTAACTTCTGAAGGGGGGGGGGGGGGGGGGGGCTGGGTGATTTGGTATAGGCATGAAAATCTTTTTCAACCCCTTAATTCCCCATGAATTTTTTTCTTGAGCTATGTGCTTGCATGATATTTTTTTCTCTCTCCAACGTTCTGCATGAAATTTTTTTGTGTGTGGATGGGGTTAGTAGGCCTTCATTATAAATTTAACTTTGACCGAATATATCAATTTTTATCTAAGAGTTTTTGACTGACCTTTATAATACAGTATACATTAATTTTAACACCGAATGTAAAACACTGAGGTGACCCCTTCCGACTGCTGAAAGGAGTCAGGCCTGTTTCTGGACTTTTGCAAGTACATAGTGCGGGCAGAGCATATTTACAGGAAGATAATGAACCACATCCTTTCCTTGTTATATCAAACTGAGAACCACCAATACAGCAATAAGTTGCTTTACAGAGCTATCTAGAAAGGGTTAAATCCCACTTGCACCTGAATTACACATTACAAAGCCAAAAAATAATCTGCACAGAGCTCAAGTTGATTTGTTGCCAAAGAGTGAGATTTTTGTAAGGGCATAGTCGTCTATTGTGACGCTGAAGGCGTCACCTTTCTAGGGGTCTGGGGGCATGCTCCCCCAGAAAATTTTGAAAAATTGAAGTAGCTAATACGTGTTTTCCTTTATTCTGAGCGGAAATGTTGCCCTTCGAAAGTAACTATTTAGATCCTAGATTTTTCTTTTAATTGGACTTCTGACTTATCCAAAAGTAAAATTAACATGTCATAACGCTGAAAAACAGGAGTTTCTTCTACATGCTTTCACTCTGATCACTGATGCTCTTTGTTGTAGTTCCAAGTAACTTTCTTGGCTCTGGCCAACAAAGCTGCAGGTGGTTCAAAGGATGACTCTTTGTTGGCCATTTTGATAGTAAGCAAAGAGGCCAACGGACCATCCACCCGGAGAGGGGCCGAAATGCTGTTTTGTTTTTCCTTATAAGAGAAAAAACTCTCTCTTCACCGGTATTTGAACGTGGTAGAATAAGAGTGTTTTGGCCACGTCACTTATCCTACCAAATTTATGGGTACCATTCCCTAGCTTCAACGATGACAGACATGCGCAGATCACATCTATGTGAAAACTGGATGATGATTTCTCATCATTTTCCTCACTTGCAAACTTTATTTGGGCTTCATCCCAGACTTTCTTGGGAAAAAAACGAGGGGCAAATTCAATTAGACAAAATGCACGAACATGGAAAACTACTGAGGCCTCTTGCAGTAGCTATGGTTGAAGAGACATCCCGCAAAGTACAACAATTGATTACAGTACTTCACAATGAACACCACATTAACGAAATGACTGAAAAATGGCTTTGTCAAACACCAAACCCGCCTCGAATTCTAGCCTATTTTTATACCCTTACGAAAATCCACAAACCGACTTGGGAGACCTATAATTTCGGGAGTTTCAGGTCCAACAGAGAAGTTATCAGCAATTGTTGACATACTACTCCAGCAGTTAGCAAAACAACAGAAGTCATATCTCAAAGACTGATACAGTCAACTGACTCCATTAATTTCATGGAGAGGACTAAAGTTCCAGAGAACGCAATCCTTGTATCAATGGACATAACGAGCTTGTATACTAATATTCCACAAGAGAGGGAATAAATACGGTATGCGAGGCATACGACACTCTATAAAGACACACCTCCTATCCCTACACGTTTACGCACTTGACAAGCGTTCAGGCTGCTACAGGAGAACTCGTTCCAGTTTTGTATCAGATAGATATCTAATTAAGTTTACCTCATGCTCCAACAGCTATTCTGGCATTCTTGATTTAGAGTGCACCTAAAACATTGTTCTTCAAATCACAACACCAGCCGTGATCTCTAAGTTCAGAAAACATGTATCAAGATTGGTTACCACAGGTGCTATAAATGTAAAGAAAAACCATCTGAGCGGGACACATCATTGTGCAAAGAATCCCTCTTACCCAAGTCCAGATCGATGCTAAAATCTTTTAACAGTCTGCTGATAAAGTTCAATGTGTCAACCCAGGAAACATCTTGGCAGAACTTTTTTCCAGCTTACTGTACGTGCGTGAATTTTTTTTGGACAATAGTCTTGTGCAGGAATTTTTTTCTTACGCAAATGCACTTTCAGGATATTTCTTTCAAAATCACCCAACCTCCTCCCCCCCCCCCCCCCCCCTCAGAAGTCAAATGGTTGGCCCCTAAGACTCTTGTAAGGAAGTCCCGCACTTCGGGCAGAATCCCGAAGCAAGTGCGTGACAGCGGACCTAGTAAGGAAGCGACCCGACTGAAAGGAAAGAAGAGGCCCAGATTGCGGCTGGGCGAGGATAAAGTACTGTTGCATAGCTGAGACCGGGCAGAGCAGGGAGGAATACCGAGCAACAACAAGCGAATGACCTTGTCTAAAACTATCAGTTTTTGACGACTTAAGCGTGACAAGCAAACGCTGTGGGCAAACCAAACCTCAGTGGTGAGGTTAAACCTAGAACTAAAGCTATGTACCCCCGGATAGGTAAACTCGCTACACCGGAGAAATGCGAAAAAACCTAGAGTGAACGCAGCCCAAATCATGGAAAAATCCCTAGCCCCTAACCAACTTTGGAGGATTGGGCGAATAGATAACAGAACCTGGGTGGTAACTGGGAGACGCCGGATGCGGGGGGATCCCTGGTAGCGGAGAATGCCCCGTGAAATCTTTTTCAGGATAAGCCGGCCATGCAGGGGGTCATCTTAACCTGAGATTATATGAAGATTGCGGACTGCCGCCAAATAAATCTTAATGGTGCTGTGGCGCACGGTACGGGCTAAATGTGATGCAAAGTATATGTGTCCCCTCTGACGCTGGGAGAATGTCACCTGCCGGAGTCAGGAGCCTATTCACGAGGCAAAACTGAATGAACCGCTTCTCCTCAGACCTATAGGTACGATTAATATTCCATGATAATGCCCAGTTTGCATTCATAAGAACTTCGTCCTTCAGAGGGTCATTAAGGAATGCGGGATGGTGCAGGGGCTGTGGTCGGCACTGGGGGCGAGCTCTCTGAAGCGTTGCACCTGAAAGCGGGAGAGGGCGTCAGCTATTTCGTTCTTAGCCCCCGGGACATGGCGAGCCCGTACCAAGAAATTATGTTTCATGGAAATGAGTACTAAGAAACGCAGGAGATCCATGACTCTAGGGGCCTTGGAGTGACCCGAGTTTATGATGGCAAACCACTCGGCCACGCTGCCTTTCATAAAACATAGGCCCGCAATGCGTGCAGAACCGACGAAGTGTTGGTTCGTCTCGAAAAGAAAGCAAGCGAGCCGTGCGTGACTGCAGCTTCAATAACATTCAAGCATCTGTAACAGCAAGTTGCAGTAAAAGTGTGTAACTGTAACTAACGCTTAAATTTGACCAACTGAAACGGCAACCAATACCCTGGAAAGGAGGTCAACTGAATTATTCACCCTCTCCTCACCAAACATAGCTCCACAGACTATGCATTCTTCACTCAAGATCATTTTTCGCTGTCTTTTGGTCGGTCTTCCTCATAACCCGGAACAAAAATTCTCAAAACAGACGCATTTCAAAAAATGGGCGACAAATTTCCCAATATAAAAGTAACCTCATCTTCACGATTGATCAGTATGGGCACCGTAACAGCCCAAAAGAATTGAACTTTTCCCCATACCTGGGAACCACGCTTTGTGCACAGTTTCCTTTAATCATGTCAAGGGCTCCTTAAGCCAAATTGTGAATGCAAATACGAAATAAATCATTGCTATGCTCTATCGTACAAGTTACGAGAAAGCGCATTATAGGCATTTACCAGTCGTTTTGACCCACTCCACCCTCGACAAATGTGTTTACTTGGTTCAACGTGCTAACTGGCGTAACGAAAATTGTGACAGTATTTTGCCCTTTGCGTTACCGAATGACGTTACGTTTAAAATCTGATGACTCAGCTCATCTGTCTTATCGCTTTGAATATTTAATTTTGTTGAATTAAACTAAAAAATTAAATGTTGATATACATTTGTCCACAACTGAACATGCTTTTAACAAGAGTTGTGAGCAATGTATTTATGTACTGTTGTGAATAGGGCACTATAAAAACATGATTATCGATAAAGACAAACACATCGTCAGAATCTCAACGTGCTAACCTGCGTGACGAAAATTGTGACAGTATTTTGTCTTTTGCGTTACCGAATGACGTAATGTTTAAAATCGGATGACTCAGCTCATCTCTCTTATCGCTTTGAATATTTTGTTGAATTAAAATTAAAATTTAAAGATAAATTTTGTCCACAACTGAACATGCCGTTATCAAGAGTTGTAAGCGAAGCATTTATATACTGTTGTGAATATGGCACTATACAAACATGATTATCGATCTGGAGAAATTAGTAAAAAGTGAAGTCGTCGCTTTATCTCAAACACGTTAAAGCATGTCTTATGACGTAATCGTTAAATCTGGTTTCCTCTTCCGCAGTCAGCAAGTCAGTGTCTCGAACGTTAAAATCGAACAAATCGGTTCAAAATCAAAAGTAAAGCAGAAAAATAAAAAAGACTAACTGGTATATCCTTCTGTGCCGCGTATAGTATACTATCCAAGAAGATCCAGCCTCGTGTCGTAATTCATTTCCCACCTGCCAATAACCTTTCTTAACGTTGGCAGCTAGACATTTTCAAGTAATAAACATAACCACAACAACATACACCAGAATTTTCCTTTCATAACCTTTACTGAGAACGATTCTATCCTTACGATGTCTCAGCAACACTTTGGTCCCATCAGCATCAACAGTGCCACTGGACTTCACCTCCTGTTATTATCAGTCCTCCTTGCTTTCTTTCACTAGTATTGCACAGATATTTCAGTTCGGTCAAAACCAACACTGCTCGGCGGAAGTGTCCTTCTATACCTACGATACTTTTTAAGTGGACCCTTGTCCTATCGGGGGTGCGTGTGTGTACTAATCGA
Organism: Siderastrea siderea; assembly: GCA_964030785.1. Lineage (NCBI taxonomy): Eukaryota > Metazoa > Cnidaria > Anthozoa > Scleractinia > Rhizangiidae > Siderastrea > Siderastrea siderea. The sequence continues at coordinate 18,550,897 of OZ034972.1, read as the reverse complement.
TGGGCTTAACTGCAGAATACGTCATCCCATCCCGTGGGCAATAGCGAAATACACACCTTGTGAGCCTTACACGACGTATTTTGACCGACCAAACCAGTCGACCATCTTGACACGACTGCTCTAACTCGACTTCGTCGGTTAAACATAGGCCCGCAATGCGTGCAGAACCGACGAAGTGTTGGTTCGTCTCGAAAAGAAAGCAAGCGAGCCGTGCGTGACTGCAGCTTCAATAACATTCAAGAATCTGTAACAGCAAGTTGCAGTAAAAGTGTGTAACCGTAACTAACGCTTAAATTTGACCAACTGAAAAGGCGACCAATACCCTGGAAAGGAGGTCAAATGAATTATTCACCTCACCAAACATAGCTCCACAGACCTCCTGCATTCTTCACTCAAGATCACTTTCGTTGTCTTTTGGTCGGTCTTCCTCAAAACCCGGAACAAAAATTCTCAAAACAGACGCATTTCAAAAAATGGGCGACAAATTTCCCAATATAAAAGTAACCACATCTTCACGATTGATCAGTATGGGCACCGTAACAGCCCAAATGAATTGTACTTTTCCCCATACCTGGGAACCATGTTTTGTGCACAGTTTCATTTAATCATGTCAAGGGCTCCTTAAGCCAAATTGTGAATGCAAATACGAAATAAATCATTGCTATGCTCTATCGTACAGGTTACAAGAAAGCGCATTATAGGCATTTACCAGTCGTTTTGACCCACTCCACCCTCGACAAATGTTATTACATGGTTCAACGTGCTAACTGGCGTAACGAAAACTGTGACAGTATTTTGCCCTTTGCGTTACCGAATGACGTTATGTTTAAAATCTGATGACTCAGCTCATCTGTCTTATCGCTTTGAATATTTAATTTTGTTGAATTAAACTAAAAAATTAAATGTTGATATACATTTGTCCACAACTGAACATGCTTTTACCAAGAGTTGTGAGCAATGTATTTATATACTGTTGTGAATAGGGCACTATAAAAACATGATTATCGAGAAAGACAAACACATCGTCAGAATCTCAACGTGCTAACCGGCGTGACGAAAATTGTGACAGTATTTTGTCTTTTGCGTTACCGAATGACGTAATGTTTAAAATCGGATGACACAGCTCATCTGTCTTATCGCTTTGAATATTTTGTTGAATTAAAATTAAAATTTAAAGATAAATTCTGTCGACAACTGAACATGCCGTTATCAAGAGTTGTAAGCGAAGCATTTATATACTGTTGTGAATATGGCACTATACAAACATGATTATCGATCTGGAGAAATTAGTAAAAGCGAAGTCATCGCTTTATCTCAAACACGTTAAAGCATGTCTTATGACGTAATCGTTAAATCTGGTTTCCCCTTCCGCAGTCAGCAAGGCAGTGTCTTGAACTCTAAAATCGAACAAATCGGGTCAAAATCAAAAGTAAAGCAGAAAAATTAAAAAGAGTAACTGGTATATAATTCCGGGCCGCTTATACTATCCAAGAAGATCCAGCCTCGTGTAGTAATTCATTTCCCACCTGCGAATAACCTTTCTTAACGTTGGCAGCTGGATACTTTCCAAGTATTAAACAGGTAAACATAACCACAACAACATACACCAGAATTTTCCTCTCATAACATTTACTGAGAACGATTCTATGCTTACGATGTCTCAGCAACACTTTGGTTCCACCAGCATCAACAGTGCCACTGGACATCACCTCCTGTTATTATCAGTCCTCCTTGCTTTCTTTCACTAGTATTGCACAGAGATTTCAGCCCGGCCAAAGCCAACACTGCTCCGCGGACGTGTGCTTCTACACCTGCGATACTTTTCATGTGGCCCTTGTCCTATCGTGCGTGCGTGCGTGTGTGTACTAATCGATGTCTGTGTACAACTTCTTCTCTATATGTTCAGAGGTCAGCACAAAATTATACCACAACACAGTCGAAGCAAATCTTCGACCAAGCCTCCGTCACCTTTCTTGACCTGCCAATTTAAAATGGCGACTCGTCCGCTCTTGTTCTCACGTCATCCCATCCCGTGGGCCATAGCGAAATACACACCTTGTGAACCTTACACGACGTATTTTGACCGACCAAATTAGTCGACCCTCTTGTCACGACTGCTCTAACTCGACTTCGTCGGTTAAACATAGGCCCGCAATGCGTGCAGAACCGACGAAGTGTTGGTTCGTCTCGAAAAGAAAGCAAGCGAGCCGTGCGTGACTGCAGCTTCAATAACATTCAAGAATCTGTGACAGCAAGTTGCAGTAAAAGTGTGTAACCGTAACTAACGCTTAAATTTGACCAACTGAAAAGGCGACCAATACCCTGAAAAGGAGGTCAAATGAATTATTCACCCTCTCCTCACCAAACAGAGCTCCACAGACCTCATGCATTCTTCACTCAAGATCACTTTCGTTGTCTTTTGGTCGGTCTTCCTCAAAACCCGGAACAAAAATTCTCAAAACAGACGCATTTCAAAAAATGGGCGACAAATTTCCCAATATAAAAGTAACCACATCTTCACGATTGATCAGTATGGGCACCGTAACAGCCCAAAAGATTGAACTTTTCCCCATACCTGGGAACCATGTTTTGTGCACAGTTTCATTTAATCATGTCAAGGGCTCCTAAAGCCAAATTGTGAATGCAAATACGAAATAAATCATTGCTATGCTCTATCGTACAGGTTACAAGAAAGCGCATTATAGGCATTTACCAGTCGTTTTGACCCACTCCACCCTCGACAAATGTTATTACATGGTTCAACGTGCTAACTGGCGTAACGAAAACTGTGACAGTATTTTGCCCTTTGCGTTACCGAATGACGTTATGTTTAAAATCTGATGACTCAGCTCATCTGTCTTATCGCTTTGAATATTTAATTTTGTTGAATTAAACTAAAAAATTAAATGTTGATATACATTTGTCCACAACTGAACATGCTTTTACCAAGAGTTGTGAGCAATGTATTTATATACTGTTGTGAATAGGGCACTATAAAAACATGATTATCGAGAAAGACAAACACATCGTCAGAATCTCAACGTGCTAACCGGCGGGACAAAAATTGACAGTATTTTGTCTTTTGCGTTACCGAATGACGTAATGTTTAAAATCGGATGACTCAGCTCATCTGTCTTATCGCTTTGAATATTTTGTTAAATTAAAATTAAAATTTAAAGATAAATTTTGTCGACAACTGAACATGCCGTTATAGGGAGTTGTAAGCGAAGCATTTATATACTGTTGTGAATATGGCACTATACAAATATGATTATCGATCTGGAGAAATTAGTAAAAAGCGAAGTCATCGCTTTATCTCAAACACGTTAAAGCATGTCTTATGACGTAATCGTTAAATCTGGTTTCCGCAGTCAGCAAGTCAGTGTCTTGAACTCTAAAATCGAACAAATCGGGTCAAAATCAAAAGTAAAGCAGAAAAATTAAAAAGAGTAACTGGTATATAATTCCGGGCCGCTTATACTATCCAAGAAGATCCAGCCTCGTGTAGTAATTCATTTCCCACCTGCGAATAACCTTTCTTAACGTTGGCAGCTGGATACTTTCCAAGTATTAAACAGGTAAACATAACCACAACAACATACACCAGAATTTTCCTCTCATAACATTTACTGAGAACGATTCTATGCTTACGATGTCTCAGCAACACTTTGGTTCCACCAGCATCAACAGTGCCACTAGACATCACCTCCTGTTATTATCAGTCCTCCTTGCTTTCTTTCACTAGAATTGCACAGATATTTCAGCCCGGCCAAAGCTAACACTGCTCGACGGAGGTGTGCTTCTACACCTACGATACTTTTTTATGTGGCCCTTGTCCTATCGTGCGTGCGTGTGTGTACTAATCGATGTCTGTGTACAACTTCTTCTCTATATGTTCAGAGGTCAGCACAAAATTATACCACAACACAGTCGAAGCAAATCTTCGACCAAGCCTCCGTCACCTTTCTTGACCTGCCAATTTAAAATGGCGACTCGTCCGCTCTTGTTCTCACGTCATCCCATCCCGTGGGTCATAGCGAAATACACACCTTGTGAACCTTGCACGACGTATTTTGACCGACCAACCGGTCGACCCTCTTGTCACGACTGCTCTAACTCGACTTCGTCGGTTAAAAACTGAACAAATTTGTTACAAAGTGCACTCGCTCGTACGAGACAATAATGACTTAAACTATCGTGTTGCTGCTTTTATAGCAAGACAGTGTCTCTGAGTTTGTCCAATGAGCAGACTTATACTATGAAGTAAATAGACACAAGGTGGAAAACTACTAGCCATGAATAAGACTTTTAAATGGTAACCGGTCGTTTCGCCTACGAGTCGTTTCGCCTACGGTATTTGTTTTGTTCTTTAATGTCCTCAATGTTGAAAGGAGATGCAATAAATATCATTTCTCGTTCTTAAAGCGGGTTGCCCTAGGGAAAGAAAATGCAATATATATTCATTCTCGTTCTTAAAGCTTGTTTTAGGTTAACCAACTGGCCGTTGGCGAAACGACTCGTAGGCGAAACGACCGTAAAAGCCAATGCACGTAGTTTAGATATATTTCTGGACTACAATGCAACATAACGAAGGGATTCTAGACATGAAAGGCAATTCTTATGAGCTTATACACACGGACTATTGATTTGTGAATAGAGGCATTTATTATTGACTGTTGTTCAGCAAAGCTTGTCTGACCTACCACCGCTGGGGCTTCACGTTCCATTAACCTCATTTTACCGATTTCCGGTAAAAGCCGTATTACAAAAAGATCAGTGTTCGCATAATGCTAAGATGTTCGGTAGTGTAAGCTTAGAGAAGTAGCATAGATTTGCTTTGAATCCAATCAATTTTTGAATTAATTTAACAACCGTTTTCTCGGCCCGCAATCTTATTAAAAGTGGGCTGGCGTGAAAAGAACAATAGAGATTATAGCCTGCTCGCAGCGATCCCGAGAAGCGAAAAAGTACATTCAACCGATTTATGTACGCATTACGTGCCTACGAATTCAGCTAAACTGAAGGCGCGGTTTCACGACCTTTCCAATATGGCTGCTCTGGTCACAGGACACCCAAGCATAATATTTGAATATTATTAAAAATGGCGTTTCAAAATATAAGACTTTGTATGGGATTTCGAAGCGAACATTTTGAGCAATACAAAACAGCAAACTAACTGAATAAAGTTCATGAAACATTACATGGTGTTGTTTGCTATCCTTACAACGCATTTTGAGCAATTTTAGGTCCATTTACTTTACTGTGTTAGTACGTGTATAATACATTGACAAGGAAGGAGTCATTTGGCCCGATTTAGCCACTATTACCGCTCGACACGTTTCGGAATTCGCTCAAATTTACCCACAAATATAGTTCAGGCTCCCATTCTGACTTAGCGACTTGACAAAAGGAAGACATACAAGTGATTTTCTCAAAACCAATTGCACATACCTCGTGTCCCAAAAGAATTATCCACTGCACAAAATCATAATAGCATCTCAAAATAGGCCGCCATGGATGCGTGAGGATCCCGATGGTCCCATTTGACAGCGGTCGGCACTGGACACCAGTCAACTTATGCCCTTATGGGGAGGGCCACGCTCGTTTTGGTCGTGTTACAATTCTGTAGTAACTATGGCCCGGTGCGGACACAAATTGTCGCTCCAACGTAGTCTGGAATCGCTGCGCGGGACTCCGTGACCTTGTGGAGAGAATTAAGTTATCGAAAGAAATTAAAACGGTCTTGGCCGTTAGAAAATGAAAATGAGTCAAGCAAAAAAGAAAGTGAACCGTGTTTCTCCTTCCTCCAATGTTTCTATTCATGCGTGGTAAATTGAACATATTTGCGTTCATGTACAAAACGTTTGTAATACAGGTCGGTCTACTGCGTAAATTTTAAATACGTACTCTGTGTGAATTAAATGTGTTCAATTTCAATCGTCGATAGGTTTTATATATCAGATTTTTTTTTTTTGAACCTAAGTCGGCAAATTCATTTAAATTCATATCCTCACGCGCGTGAAAATGTTTTATTTTAAAATTGTTATTGTATATACTATATCTATTTCTATATTTGCATGAAGCCGGTCAGGTAACCTACTTATTAAAAAAACAAGAAAATATACACCCTAAAAAGGGATATAAATTCAGAAATGGGAATGATTTATTTTTGCTATCCGCTTGTAACACGCAGCGATTTTCTCACGTGAACCAGACTGCGTCGGAGCGACAATCTTATGTCCGCACCGGGTCATAGTTACTACAAAATTGTAACACGACCAAAACGAGCGTGGCCCTCTCCATAAGGGCATAAGTTGACTGGTGTCCAGTGCCGACCGCTGTCAAATGGGACCATCGGGATCCTCACGCATCCATGGCGGCCTATTTTGAGATACAATTATGATTTTGTGCAGTGGATAATTCTTTTGGGACACGAGGTATGTGCAATTGGTTTTGAGAAAATCACTTGTATGTCTTCCTTTTGTCAAGTCGCTAAGTCAGAATGGGAGCCTGAACTATATTTGTGGGTAAATTCGAGCGAATTCCGAAACGTGTCGAGCGGTGATAGTGGCTAAATCGGGCCAAATGACTCCTTCCTTGTCAATGTATTATACACGTACTAACACAGTTAAGTAAATGGACCTAAAATTGCTCAAAATGCTTTGTAAGGATAACAAACAACACCATGTAATGTTTCATAAACTTGATTCAGATAGTTCATTGTTATGTATTGCTCAAAATGTTCGCTTCGAAATCCCATACAAAGTCTTATATTTTGAAACGCCATTTTTAATGATATTCAAATATTATGCTTGGGTTTCCTATGCTCTGGTAAGTTGGCTGCGGAAACTATATTTTCGCTCCTTGGTGACTTCCACGAACACGTTAGTGTCCTTCACATTTCATAGGAGATTATCTTTTCAAAGGAACACGTGTGGGCTTATTTACTCGCAATCTTTAAGAACGATAGTTCGTTTATCCTCAACAAGAACAAGAAATTATGAACAGGACTTGTCCAAGCCAGAACATCGACATCAACATGTGTTGCTGATAGATGAAACAGGCACTAACCTGGGAGAAAAGTCCCTTTCTAAAGCGCTGGATATGGCACGAGAGAAATCAGTGGAGCTTGTATGGACTAACAAACGGAACAAAACAGCTATCCCTGTATACAAGATGGTCCGTAAAATCGACCTGCAACAGACAGGCGTGAAAACGTCCAAAACGAAGAATGTCGAAATGACTGATAGAATAGAACCGCGAGACCTGAACGTCAAATTAAACCAAATTCAAAAGTGGTTGGAAAAAGGACATCAAGTAAGAGTGTGTGTGAAAAGCAAGAGCAAAAGAGGAGAAGACAAATGGAAAATTATGAGTGAAATTATCAAGAAAGTAGAACAAGACTTTGAAGAGACAGGCGTCTCAATTCTGAGGTCAGAGGACACTCCACGGCAAGTTACGTACACCTTTAAACCACCAATGGAGACCAATACAGCTTAATGCACAATATTTAGATTATTTTTGTTGGCAGAAACTTGTTGAGACCAGCCATGTATCACTTGTTTTGCGAGAGTCTCACATTGGGCTATTCCATTTAAAATCCGCACCCCCCCCCCCCCGGTTGAGGACTGACCTTTCCCTCTTACCCCTAAAGAATTCCATTAAAAAGTGTTAACTCCTGAAGACTTCCTTAAGAATTGCATTTACCCCTGAAGAATTTCACAAAAAAAAAAGCATCTACCCCTAAAGAATTCCATGAAATCTCTGTTTACCCCTGAAGAATTCCACTTATAATATGGGTTTTACCCCTAAAGAATTCCCCAGCTTCGGCCTTTACCCCTGAAGAATTCCACCACTTTTATCCTTACCCCTGAAGAATTCCACTGTTCCTCGACCAGGGGGTGCGGATATTAAATGGAATAGCCCATTTGACCGGTGGACCTAGTGGACCAAAAAGCCATTTGCTTCACAAGGCTTATATTTATTTTTAAAATCAAACGACCAAAAAATAAATATATTAATCACATTACGCTGAAGCTCTGTCAAACTTTTCAAATGCATGGGTAGTGAAACCAACATTGACATGTCGACAGGATAGCTTCCATAAAAATCAAAATCATGTACATTTGACACAAAAAATTTGCAGATATATTCATTGTTATAGTAGTGAATTAAATTATTAGTGGAGCCAGCGCGCTAGTGCGTCAGCGGAGCTCCATTGCTGAGGAAATTTGGTAACCTGTCAAGCCAAAAAATTTTGGTAGTGACGTAATAGTCACGTGACCGTCCGTCCGTACATCCGTACATCCATCCGTCTGCACCACAGGCCTACCAATACACTTCATACACTGGATATAACCCTGTGCTGAATCCCGTGTGTTTTTGGCGCGAAATTGCATGTTGACCCGCGTTGTAGCAAAACAAGCAAAGACAAAAGTCAAAAACAAATTTGTTAAATGGAAAAAAAAAACTCAGAAAAAAACTCAGAACACTCAGTCGTCTTTTTGGTGGAAGGGGAAAAGTTCAATTTAGGCGAAAGAAATGAGGCGATAAAGTTCAGGCAAAAAGTTCAAATTTGCCTCGTCGGTTCTGTTCAAACTCGGTCAGCACACCGCTTGAGTTTGCAGCTTTTCGCAGCGGTTTGGACGCCAAATATAGCAGAGCTAGTGCTTTTTGGTTTTTTCTGTCCACAACCATGGGTTTTATGGCATTTCGAACACATTTTGCAGGAAAAACACCAGCATTTTCATGCTGATAGGCAGCTTGTCACGAAGAAAGAAATAAGTATTAAAATTAACTTCTGGTATAACGTTAAACGCCTATGGCCTAGTGGACTAGTCACCGGCATCACACGCTGATGAGCCGGGTTCGACACTCAGTGGGAGCAGGAAATTTTTTTTTTTTTTAATTTAACGATTTGAATGAGAGTATTTTCACAAATTAATAACTGCCCGCAAAAACAAAACAAAACAAAAAACAGACAAAACAAAAAGGGGGGCTCCACTTTTAGGCTTGGCTAAATCTATATATTATTTGATAACTATGTCGTGTGTGATTGTATTAATTCTCAAGGTTGTTACCTGTTCAAAATAATCCTCTGGCAACATCAATTGAATGATTTTTGAAACACTGATAAATCCTGTCCTCTAAAAATTATTCAGCAACTCAGATGGGATTCACAGCTCTACCATCTGAGCTACAGGGCTGCACTGCAAACAGCGCATGAATGAATCCAGTTTGATCACAAGAGACTGCTGTAGAAACATGCCTTGCATGACTGTATTACAAGCAAGGAGAAGATAAGGATTCTGGAGTCAAAACACTTAAGCCTCTCTCTCTTTTCCTTGCAAAGTAACACATGCTACACATGTGAATCCTTATCTAATACCTACTTATCTACCATAGAAAGTTAACTCCCAGCATAGCCAATCAATGCAAATTGATATCAATATAAGTTGATGACAATATAATCAAGGGATTTCATTGGTTTTCAATGGCTGTGATAGAAATCATTTAACATTCAAGAAGTGTTAAAATCAATGTTTTATGTATTTGTTTCTATGGTTTTGTCCATGTTTTTGTTAAGGGTTTTTTTGTTCTATTTCAGTGTAGACATTTTTTACAGTCATAACTTCAAGAGGAACATCTTTTTGTGTGGCTCCCTTTCCTTTTCTCTCACCTCTTAGCCACTCTTTTCTTTTCTAGATCTTTCATTCTTGGCAACATGTTTCCTATTTTGACCACACCTTTAGCCACTTTTTTTCCCGTAAGAATGTTTTGTAGAAATTCAAAAAGCTACTATTAGTCCAGTTTCACTGTTTTTAAAAATGGAAATGTACAATTTTTGTAAATTTCTCTTTTTTTTCTCTCAAAGCTCTGTGGAAATTTTGTTAAATAATGCATCAGTCAATTCCAGTGCTGCCCATCCCCCCTGGGCATTAGTCGGGCATTTACTCCCATTTTAATCCGGGGTGGGGAATTTGAAATTTTATCACTGCCCGGCCTACCCCCAGGACGACCACGGGGCATTTGACACTCTTGTCATGTTTTGGTCCCGCACATAATATATGGATTTTGAAGCTATCCAAGATGACCACTTTCATGAAAATCTTTTACGTTTTTGGCCGTTTGTTAAATACGGGTCATGCATTTTCAGTTCTTCAATACCTCATATTCAAGCATCTTAGCTTATTAAATAAATGGCTTATAAATTGTGCATGTCAACATCAAATAATTGAACCAAATAGTAAACCAGAAGCAACTGTCATGGTTATTGATACGTGGCATTAAAGCAAATGAACAACAGGAGGATAGATGCATCGGTAATATAAACAACCAAACAGCATTGAAAATAATGATGAGTGACACTTTTTTGACACTTTTGGTCCCACCCTGGGCCATTGGACAGACTTATTTGTCCCCTCCCCTGGGAATTTTCCATTTTTTTTAACAAAATGCTAATGCCCAGGGTGGGGAGGGGAGGGGGGTATGGGCACTGCTGGAATTGACTGATACATAATTTAATGATCTAATGAATAATTGTTTTAAAAAACTTGGTTGTTGGTAAAACCTGTAAGCCTTTCTATTGAAGCCTGGAATGTAACTGCAGAGCTGGTTGAGGTTATAATTCTGACCAACCAAACCAGTTGTCCAATAGATTGCATAAGGGCCTCCACAGACTAGACATTTAGTTGTTGACAACTATTTGTTATCAACAACTGTTATAACTGTTATCGGCAACTAAAAAGATTGTGTGAGACGAGTTGTCAACAACTAGGCAGATCCCCTTTTTGAAAAGGGAACTGCTTATAGTTGTCGAGAACTAATAATTGTCGACAGCTATGTTTTTGACCATTTTTCGGGTGTGTGGGAATTATTGGTTTAGTTGTCGACAACTATCATATCTGCACATGCCATTTTGGAAACGTACTGCATTATGAGCATGAGTAGTCAACGTTAATTCCCAAGCTCTCACTGGCCTGACTTTGTCATCAACAACTAACACTCCAATGTGTGGAAAAATTATGCTTGCGTCAGACAGAATTAGTTGTTGATAACATTTAGTTGTCGATAACAAATACATGTACTAGCTGTTGACAACTAAATGTCTATTCTGTGAAGGCCCTAAGTGTCAGCACTTGAAAGCGAGAGTCTGACACTTTTCTGTATGAAAATTTTGTGCTTTTTTCTGGCCTCATACTTTGCCCTGACTCTTTCTTGTCCATCTCCTTTCCCTTTCCCACTGTCCTAATCTTTGTTTCCTATTTTTTTGCTCAACACTTGAGAAATATTTCATCAGGTAACCAACATCTTGGATTTCCTCTGCCCACTCTTCTTGGTGTTAGAAATCCTGATGAAACACAACCTCATGTTTGATACACCCAATTAAAAAAACGTTGTCAGGTAACAAGCATAAATCATTGACGATGCTACCCAATGGTGCTCTGGGAAGCGTGAAAACTTGTTTTCTTAGACATATGCACATTATAATAACCTAGCATGCCTTAATTTACTCTTTTAATTATCTTGGAAAGAAAATATTTTGAATATCAAGAAATGAAACCCTGAGTGACAAACTTTTCCCTGTCATCTTCCCAGAGTTCCATTGTGTCGCATAGTTCATCGTTTATACCTTTCACCCGACAACGTTTCTTCAAACGGGTGTACATAAAAATCAATCTTAAAGAATATGTAACAATGGAAAAAGCATTTTTAGAATGCTAGACTTTACACATGGGCTAGTTCTTCTTGACAAGTTAATTTGTTCTTAGAAGCGAATAGTAAATTTTACATGTCAAGTTTTCCTTGGTGACAGCAACATAGAGATTTCAGTTACACAGTGGTGTGTACAGTGGGATAACCAATGTTCATAGCAGTTACAAGAGACTTGGAATGTTGTTAGTGGGTAACAATAAAAAGTGTTCAGTGACAGCATACACCAATATCTGGTGGCAATAAAACCTGGATCAATATATCTTCACTTACCCAGTGTCAGTTTGTCACAAGCATAGAACAAAAAAAAAAAGAATCCCTAACAAGAAATTCCACAGCTGACATGCTCATGACACCGGCACTGGTAACAGCGTCAGTTGGGAGAAAATGGAATGACTTTTCAAACAGAAAACCTCTAAAATGTTGTGGTAACCACATCTTTTTAATTAAACATCACTGTTTGCATTATAGTATCATGGCAACCAAGTATATATTGTGTTACACTGGATTAAAAATTATTTTACAGAGCAAAGTGCAAGTGTGACCACTTATTACAATTAATTTAGATTCTTATGTGGAGATAAACCACTCAGAAATCAAGGATAGCATCTAGGATATCATGTGGCCATGCCTTGGTTCCCATTGGGTCATCAACGCAAATAACATTCAATGGTAGCTTTGTGGCTCAATTTCGTTTGATGAGAAGAAAGTAAAACCTCCATGGGACCAGGCTATGGTTCCCTGGATTCTGTACTTGAATTCTGGTTGGACAGCAGATCTCCATTAAAATTGTGCACATTAATTAAATTAGTGGTTACATGCATTTTTGCTCCTTGCACTATAATCACCTTTACTCCCTTAACTAAAAGTTATAGGCTGCAAATATAAACTATTTCATCACTCTAAAATTTAACCTTCTGTCAGAGTTTCAATCTATCATCTAAATAATATTACTTTGTAGTATTACAAAACTTATTTCATCACTCTAAACCTTCTGCCAGGGTTTCAATCTAGTATCTAAATAATGTCACTCTGTGATATATAAAACTAAAATAAAATGAGTATAAGCAGCTAAACATGTAATGAATATAATGCGCTACCGTATAATAAGGTGGCCAAGTACTATGTTGTAAAATTGATAAGTATTCAGTTATTGTATAAGAATGAATTAAATTCAATGTCAGTTCCACAACTGGTAAGAAAAAATGTTCAAGTATGTACGTATTCATAAGTTGCAAGTTTGAATAATTCTTTCTAATTTGCAGTGTACATTTTCAATGACACATTTAAGTTACTACACTGAGCTGTAGCTAATTTGTCAGGTCAGTCCATTTTAGGGGTCCTGCCAGTCACTCAGTCATTGAGGTCACAGTGGTAATTAAAAGGGTTTAACTATTATATGAAAATTGAAAAACTACACGTCAAAGTATTTTATGGTCAAATGTGTCCACAGTACAGGACTGAGGTCAATTTTCATGAAAATTGTTTTTTTTAAATTTCACATTAATATTTTCTCAGGTTTTTAAGCCATTTGTGTATATTTGGTATATATATTCCCTCATAACACAGAGGGCAAAACTACTGAATCCTGACTGGTTGAGACAGAGGGCATTTTTTGTTAATTTTCTTTCTAATGAGGGCAAAATTACTGACTACTGATTGGCCAAGTGGCAAAGTTACCCCCAGTTGATTGGCTGAGCATGAGAGCACGCCATTTCTATGTTGGCTTTGTGGCAGAATGGACTTGGAGTTGTTCAACCCAATGATCACTTCAGAGATTGACCGACTTTTACGTGTTTTAGATTTAAGTGTATTTTTTCAATGAATTACACTTGTCTTCATCTCTGAAAAGATGCACATTATAGTCAGCCTTTTCTTGCTCTGTACACTGAGTAACAGTCAAATTGCTTCTGTTGTGAATTGTAATTTACGAGCGAGTACTTTTATTTATTTGGAGGGCCGCTTGATTTTGTTTCAAAAGGTTTTGCAGAAATTTTGCCCTCTTTACAATTTTGTGAAAACTTTGAAAATGTGGGTGAACATTTATCCTTCATTCTACTCTGCCTCGTGCAAAACTATATTTGTATCATGGCAAGCAAACAAGTAACACCTTAATTTTCTTCTTTGGATAAAAAATGATGATGATGTATTTGAAAATTTAAAGTTACAGCTTTCAGTCATCTACTTTTCCCATCTCCTGTTCTTCAACTTCTATATGGGTGGATGTGGTCAGCAGTTCCCATCGCTTAGGAAAAACAACAAATGTTAAACCAGGATTAAAAAAGGCATGTCTTTAGTCTCTATCAAGAGATGATGGAAACATGTCTAACAAGCAATTTTTGATGATGAACTGTAAAGAAAGTGGCCTGGAGGAAACACTGAAGTACAGAAGAAAGACTGCATTAGCTCATTAATATAACCCTTGCATTTTCTTTTTTCGTTTCCTTTTTTTTCAGAACTCAATGGCACTTGTTTTATTTGCTGAATGGAGAAGGGTGCTTTGGGGGGTATGGAATGTTTCTTTATTTGACATGCACCCTGCACATACACCACCCTAAATTTACCATATTTTGGCACTTGTGTGAGAATAAAGCAGCCAGCCTGCAATCAACTTGCAGTCTTATAATAATAAGGTAGTTAAAGTTTAAACATGACTGTAATCTGTGATCTTGTGCATGAGTAATGCAGCCATTCCTCTCTCCCACCTTGCCACTTCCAGTGTTTAGAAAGTTGCACAAAGGCTAGGATTCCCCCCCCCCCCCCCCGGTAATTCTAGGGTATTGGATTTTGCAGCTTCCTAAAGATGTCAGATGCAGTCCATAATTGCTACTAGTCATTAGGCGCTGGCCACTACAAACATCTCAGTTCCATAAAAATCTTGGCGACAAAAAATAAAACAATACCTCTCGAAATGATCCAGATGTTTTCATAAATTGGATGATCATGTAACCTGGAATGCATACAATGGAAGATAATGCCATACACCAACCAATGGCCTGACCCCAAGCAGGGTAGCTGTAATTATTGTACTCCAATGGCTTGTACGTCACAAGGCTGAATATAAATATGGCCTGTACAAATCAAGAAAATGTAAATATAAACAGCAAGTTCGATGCAACTTCAGCCTTCAACCTTATGAACAGAGGTAAGAGGGTACCAGGCTAAAAGACTTGTATTCATTCTTATTAAAAAGACATTTAGGTTTCATTCATTTTACAAATAACAGGACACCCAGTTTGAAAATCACTACACAAATAACACTGGACACTAGTATTCACAGTCATTATGCACACAAAAAGGAAACACAAGATTTGCTTGCACATGTAGCAGGACACCCAAGATTCACAACAGTCACACAAAGAACAGGAAACCCACAAATGGGACACTTTTATCAGGGTTGTCCACAACTTTTCAAGTAGCTGGCAAAAATTTCCAAGCAGCCGGATCAGTAACCGAAGGCAATCCTGCTTCTAGGGGGTCTGGGGGCATGCCCCCCCAGGAAATTTTTACATTTTAAGTCCCCAGAAATGGAATTTCCTTGATTCTGAGCACAAATTTCTCATAATGTCAGATCCAAAAGTAATCGTAACTTTTCAATTTTATTGGTATAAACTCATGCCTTCAGTGGTTTTCTACATATGTAATTCCCTGAACTCAATGTAATGAACTAATAATCGTGTATCTCTGTGCCAACCAGATTATTTTTAAGTCAATAAACTCCAATGGGAAATAAGTTTCATTTTCATATACCTGCACCAGTATATATATCACAAAAGTAGCCCACACAAACGACCCAAGTAGCTGGTTAATTCTGCCGGCTGCCGGCTGTTAGGGACAACCCTGCCAAAATTTACATTCATTCCACAAATGTCAATCATGTATAAAGCAAATGGACACCCTGTACGTGAAGCAGAAGCAGACACCTGCTACCTTCTTAATTTGCCTAACGTTTTCCAGATTTAATTGTGTTTGGTTCCTCACCATGCAAAACACCGGTGTAAAATATTTCCAGCACCACTTGATCCAGGGATTAATCCGAAATCCAATCATAGACGCCATATTATCATAGAATCGGTCTCCACCTGTAGCCATTAAATACATTTTAGTATGTATTAAACTTCAGTGAACTAAAATGGGTTCTATATTTAAGGACATCATACATCAATTTTATGGTTTTTGTGAAGAGTTGTGAACTTGATCACTTCTTGTCCCTGTTAAATATTGGATGTTGGCACAAAAGCATACTTACACACATACATTCTTTATTGTAACTCCCTGAGACACAGGGCTTTTCAGTTACATCTTCATATCTTTCACAGAAATCTCCTTAAAATAATTGGAAATGTCAGTATGGTATGCAGACAGTGAGGGACATTACTAAACCATGAAACACGAACAAAATGAAACACCAAAAAACAAAACGAAACCCAGAAACAACTATTTTTCTTAATCTTTCTTATATGAAACACTCAGAAACAGCATTTGAGCAGTTTGAATCCTTTTCATCCATATACTTGTCAACGGGAAGCCTAACCAGATATTTTCAAATATTAATGTTTGAAAACTGGTACAATGTGTGGGCAGGGCCTAGGGCATCAAAAAGGTAAAAGCAAACAGTGACAGATTTCAGTGGTCCATGTTAAAAAGTAAACAATGAAGCTGCAAATCTTGATTTACTGCTTCCTCAGTTTAATGGAATATGAATATTCAACAAACAGTTTTAACTTTTTTTAGTGACTCTAAAACTACGTAATAATTTCCTCTAAGTCAAGCCCTATTTGGCTGGGTTAAGTACCTGAATGGGTGACCGTCCCGCTGGAACCATGTGGATACAGAATATCTAAAGCATTTTTTTTTGTAGTGTTCTAAAATCCCACATCCGTGCATGCTCAAAGATCATCTTCTATATAAGACATGAAATAAATTATACTATTGAGAAAAACAGGGCTCTACTTACCATAGACCCAGCCAATTGCAACACTTTGAAACAGTGACACCCATAAAAGGGCACTGCCACTAGCAGAATAGAAATCAAACAACTGGAATACATACATTCCACCCTGAAACCAAACCATGATTGAATTCAGAACTTGAAAGCATTTTATCAAATATGTTTGCTACGTGGGACCAGGGAATTTACTAGCATCGAATTCAGTTCAGTTGAGTTGAATAACACAAGCTGAGTTTAGTATTAGTGTAGTTAAGAATATTCTTGTAGGGTTAGGCTCAAGTTTAAACAACTAGCTTTCAGATAAGGTTAGAATCACTGCTTAATATTATTCTAGAAGTTAATTAAAAGTCAAATCCAGGGAAACTTGAAGTCTACTTCAACTTTAATTTAAACTCGTGGATTTTTCAGTGGCTTCCTACTTAAGAGTAGCAAACATTTTACCTCAGTAACCATAGACAGACCAATTAGGAACCAGAAGGCACAGCAAAGACCAATGAAGATTTCCTTGCGGCGGCCTCGCCTTAAATGGTGAGGAAAGAGGTCAACAATGGCTGTTACAAAGCCCTCCACTCCAACAAACTGCAAGGCAAAATAAGAAAAATATTTCAGAAACCAGCTACTGTACTTTATTTTTTTGAAGAGTTCCTTGAATGATGTCGTCAACAGCAAGTTCCATAACAAGACAGTAATTTTTAATCTCATAGCTAGTGGAACAGGATTTTGGAACAGGAATTCTTGCGAATTTTTTTTTTATCTAACAGAAACAAATAGATTATTAAATTGTACGTTCTTTTCTTTCATCTACCGTACTGTAACTTGTGCCCAACTTCAAATTTATACATATATTTAGTGAAATTCAGCAACTCTTTTGACGTGAGTTACTCTTTGTTGATCAAGGGGCTCTCCTTTCAATGTATGGGCAATTTGCCTTGTGTGACATGGAAATGTAATTAGGTATATACTGTTAAAAACTGAATCTCTCTGGTGTGAGAAAGCTCTCTGAAAGTCTCTGCATGAAGAAAGCTTGTACTTTTGCATCTGTTCAACGATAGGTACAACTGACACTAGCTTGAAGACAGTTTGGGACACTCTTGTTTACAACACTGTATCCTCCCTCCAAAACCTGTCTGTCCGTCCCAAAGAGAGTCTTGCATCCAATTGAATGCATTGAACAAGCCAGAACTGTCTCATCAAGGCCAATGGTTTGATCCAGTTTCTCTAGCACAAAGTGTCTAGGAGCATCACAACTGTACCCCCTGGATGGTATGGTTGTCTGGTTCATGGTTACCCCTGGCAAGCATTTTCTAGGTCTTCCCAACAGTTTGCTGGTACCAATTTCTTCACCTGGGTGTGGAGAGAGAGGAAAGTATCTCTCAACAGAAACAACACAACATGATCCTCTGATGTGCAGATGAAAAGTCTCACTGAAGGTCCCATGCACTAAACACACCTGCACCACGTTTGTCCCAGACAGAGGAAATAACTCCAGAAACTACATATGTAACTGTCCTTTTCCCAGAAAGATTAACAATCTCAGTGTAAAACATCTTCGGTTATACCAGTCCAATGTTTTCTCTGTTTCTTAATGGTCCATGACAGTGGAAATATTTGCAACCTCCAAGTTCTCCTTACTTACTTCAGCTGCGCATGCCTCATAGAAAATTTGAAGGTCCGTTGAAAGATGACATCCCAATAAGGCTTCTTTGGGAATTCTCCTTACTGGTCTGAAAACTGGGTTTCTCTTTGTTATACTTGAGCAAGTGATCCTAATGAACAACATGACCTGAAGATCTTGGATTTGGTAGGCAATGTCATTACTTAACTTCCATGTTGCACAAAAGAACCTGTCTATGCCAAATGCTTGTCAGTCTGGGGATTAATACCTTTTCTTCTCTGTGGAATGCAGTGCAGTTAAACCCACTGCAAGGAAAACATCACTGACTGTGGAGACATTATACCTTCATATCATTCTGTGAGTTGCTTCTCTCAAGTGTTCCTGAGCAATCTCATGGGAATGGCTAAGCTCTCTTTACAACTAACAACAACAACTAACAGCTTTCTCGGTTTTTGCAGGGTTTGACGGATTTACAAGATAGAATTGTGCCTTTGTTAGCAAATAACTCTTTCAAAAGGGTCTTTAAAAGAAGTTTAAAGGTGTCATTATGGCATATCTCTCTCTGAAAGGTGTGTAAAGTGTTTGATTGAAGACGAAATTTCTCTTTGAGGAGAGGTAGTTCAGTACTAATTGGTGGGGCATTTGAACGGCTTTTTTGCCCCGAGGGGAGGGAATTTGAACAAGCCAATCTTCAAAAGTTCAAATGCCCGGGGGGGGGGGGGATGTTGCACTTTTGAATTGATCAGCACATAAGCACAACTCTTTTCTCCGAATCAGTTTTGCCAGGCTTCGTCTGGAAGACTTTTGATATCCTTAGTAACAAAAAGAACTTGGCAGTTCCAGTCAGTTTGGTGATCCTTTAAGTTGATGACAAACAGTCTGACTGTGGCCTGTGCGGCATCAGACGGGTCTTTCTGATGGCAGTCAAAGTTGTGTCCTTAAGGTATCAGCCACCCTTCAGGACCGTTTGCGCACGGACCACTCTTTGACTAGTTTTTGCTGTTTTTATGAACAGCCCTATAAACTATACATTTTTGGCAGCTTAATAATTCCAGAAAATGACTGTTTATTCTAAAAATGGGAAGGTTTTTCCGCACGTACATGTCTTTACAGCTTAGGTTCCACTCCCTCCAGAAACAAAGAAAACAAGACAATTAATATCGCATTCCCTTCCACCTCTGGCTACAAACGGTGTCTTAGATTTTTGGCAAGTGCATTAAAATTTTTTGTCCTTCTTTTATCAGCAGATGAAGTCAGAGAAGACAAATAAACTAGCACCTCATGCGAAAACAAAAAGCTCTAGCTTTAAAAATTTGAACTGGGGGATAAAAATTTGCAGACATAGTTTTGAAGAAAAACTATCTGGCAACAACCTATCCAAATTTCAGCCAAATTGGTCGAGTGGCTATTGACTTGGAGTTAAAATTGTATGTACAACTTGCCACAATTTTCCTTCCGGAAATAAGGAAAATAAAGTTTCTGCAGTGTCTTGCCAGTAATGAGAACATGACACCTAAATGTCCAGTGAGTTATATTTTGATCGATACCAGGGAGGGATCAGCTTTCTCTAACAATAGACTGTTAACAGGTAACATGTAACAGGAGCAATCTTCCAACATACCGCTCTCGGACATCATTATCATTTTATTTCGAAATATTTTCCATATTTCAATCGGTACTTCATGTAACAATTAAAATGTGTTATGCATGTTTCTTGAAATGCTGACCAGGCTGAGAAAGAATGATGAAAATCATGGAAATCCAGGGGAAATCACTGATGCAACCACTTCTCCTGTCAACAAAATGAACCCTTACTGCTCTCTGCCAATTCACTGGCCCTTCTTTGTCAAAGGCTTTCTTTTCCTTCCGTGTTTGTTTATAAGACGAAAACAGACACGACCATTTCTTTTTAGGATGCATTTACGTGAAAGAAAACTCTCTTTACTTTGTGAAAAACAGAACTAATGACCACTTCGGAAGAATTGCTTAAAATGTGAGTGCAACCAGCATGAGCATGCAGTTTCACATTATCAAGTTAATCAGGTGTGACAGAACTTGTCAGCAATCAATTACCATAATTAACAAAGAAGAACCTTTTACTCCTAACTCAGTATCTCCTACATTTTTTTCTGAAAGAAGCTCTTGAAGAGATTCATCTTAGCACATTAGTCACTGTCTTGGTTTTCTACCAAGGAACTGGATAATGCCTCTGTCCATTTAGAGAAGTATTCTCCACAAATCACCAGCTACATGTGTCTTAGTTTACTGATGGGTAGTAACCCTATCACCAATCATTTGATTGGTGCACCAAATATTGTACTTGCAAGTATCACAGTGCTGGCATAGCAGTTGATATGTCGAGGCACCATGCATGGAGCTAAAGTAGCACTATAGCCTATGAAGGGACTTTGGTATAACCAGTCGCATTCGCATCTGTCTACAGTCAGGATTACCCAGCTTCCAATACAGTGCTCTACTGAACACATCCCACTAAAGCCAGCAGGCCTTAACTTCTGATGCAAAGAGTGCCCCTTGGTCCTCCTCTTATCCCCATCTACTCAACTACATATTAATTATTGGCTAATTCCAACTGCAATTCTCTCAACTATTTGCTTGCCAGCAAGCTGCTTGGGTTCATATTGACACCCACCAGAACTGCTTGCAAAACCAACAGCTGTCGGGAACTGCTCTCACTTGCTCTCCTTCCAAGTCAGGCTTTCTGCACAGTTCTTGAGACTGACTTTCCACAATTTCACTCCGATCCCCTCTTGTTACTGTGACCAAAATTAGCATAAGGCCATCATGAAAGGGCATTACGATTTTAAAGCCAAGCCAGTGCTGAACTTCAAATCCAGTCACCTAGCCAGGGTTCTTGAAATTAAGTAAGCACTGCAGAGCTGCACGTTCTGTTCTTAACAGAAATCGGTTTTCATAGAGGTAAGGATTGCAGTGCTTTTTGCTGCAACAATAGCCAACAATGATTTGTTTCGCTTCCCTGATTGGGATTGGCTGTGGTATGCAAGAGGATGCTCTTATCCTTGAACTGTATCAAAGATGTATAATTGGTAAAGAATGATAAAACAAAAGATATAAGTGCCAAAAATTAGGTTTTGTGATCCAGGATGTTTGAAGCCTGCCCTTCTTCAATGGATTGTGTTCTGTCAGTTGTTATCCACGACACTAAAACTTGAAAAGGCACATGCACGACATTCAGATAAACTGGAAATCCAAATTGAGGCCATGTGGCCGATGATACCAGAGGCGTTAACCAAACCATATAACATCTTCTTGAAATATCAGACTCCTTTATGTGCAAAAAAAGTCTTTTTGTTGACTTTCTCATCCAGTCTTCAGATCTAATGTGGAGGTGTAGAACAAGCTTGAACTCAAAAAGAAATGCAGTTTAAAATACAATCTTTGAAGAAGATTGATTGATTGATTGATTGATTGATTCAGTGATTGATTGATTGATTGATTGATTGATTGATTCAGTGATTGATTGATTGATATGCATCCTTACAAGCTACGTAACAGCATTTAGCCTACAATAGTCTATGCAAAACCTTGTTCAGCCATCCTTTTTCGTACAAGAATCAAAACCAGAGAGATAAACGTCAGCTAATTTGTAAATTTTATTCTAGAAAATGACCTTTGAAATAATAAAAAAGATCTTTTGTCATCCAGTTAATGCAAGGAGGTAATATCGTAACAACACGAGACACACCAGGCTGAATGTATATGCAAACCTCGCATACAAAATGTACATAAAAATGTTAATATTTTTCAGATGGCTGTAAAAGTTTTAAACTCACCAAGCATCTTTTTCACCACTGCAACCAGAGGTGGTATTCAAGAAATATTAAAACAGCAGGAAAAAAAAACTCTGCTTGACATCAAAAAGCTGAATGACCGTCAGTCGACACAACACCCCCCACCCTCCCCACTGGGCCTCTGCTTTCCAACTGCAATGCCTTGAGTGCTTGCCTGCCAAAATAATGCCTTCACTTACTAGGGTAAGACATATGTAACACTTTTTTTCCAGGGTAACCTAAACTGGCCCCTATGGCATTTTGAAAAGGGGCCTCCTCAGTTGTAAAATTAATTCTTAAGATCATTACAGAGGATGACGAATGTTCTTCAAATTAACTATCTTAAGACAGAGAGGGCATTGGCACTGGCAGCAGCAGAAGAGAGGAAAAACAAGCCAAGAAAAAGAGAAATGCCTGATACAATTGTTTGACGAGTTGTCTGTAGAAAGTCCAGATCCTGCACTTTTTTCTGATTGGTTATCAAAATACACTGAGCTATATCGTGATTGGTTACCTGACTTGAAGTGTGACTTCTGGAATAAAAAGTATCTCACACACAACTTCCAAGATGGCAGCTCTCAGGGAGGATGTGGAAAGCGAGTTTTTACTAGCTTTAAATGCGTGTCTTGAAAGCCTTGTTCATAAAACACTCAAAGTTGAACAAACAGAAAGTATTCGGCAAATCGTCAGTCAAAAGGAAGATGTTTTGGCTGTGTTTCTGACGGGATTCGGCAAAAGTGCAATATTATTAAGCAGTTGATTCTAAATGTGCTGAGAAACATGCAGCGTTCTACTGATAGTAGTACCCTGATAGACCAGTTCGAAAACCACCATGATTGTTTATGGCCAGCCATTAGAGAATATCCGTATACTAAGCAACAAGTTGTTGTGCTAGAGAAGATGAACTTTAGGATTAGGGCTGCAATGATTGGTGAATGCACCTGGCCGTTCCTTTTTTTTTCCTCTCTTCCTCCACCGCTTTTTTCCACCGCTCTCTTCCACTGCTGCCGACTTTCGCGTGCATTAAACAACAACATAAAAAAAACGAATGCCTGATCACAGGTTACTGGTATCTATACATGATACGTACTATTCTTGACAGAGGTGTTGCTTTATTGTTGCAGGTTCTGGCATAGTGCTGATTACAAGAGATAATCAGACAAAAATGAAATATACAAATATTTCTGGTAAATGAGATGATAATAGTGCGGAGTACCTCACTGTCCAGTCCAAGTAAGATAACCATAAAGAAGAACAAGATGGACCACAAAGGAGCAACTGGCATCTCTGCTACTGCTGCAGGGTATGCAATAAATGCTAAACCAGGACCTGACAAGGCAATTAAATAATAATTTACTAATGAGAAACATGTGGCTTGCAAAAACCGACAAAAACTTTCCAAGTGTTAACAACCACATCATAACTCTATGCTAATAGGTCTAAAGAGTCAATTGCCAGCTCATCATACACACTTTATAACAGACCTCAAAAGTGTATGAAAAAGGCTTTATCACAAATTAAAGTACAAGAAAGTTGACTCAAAAGTTACAGGCACAATTCATACTGGCATACAAGGTAGTAAATTAGTCAATTTTTTACATGTAACTAGCCAAACCACAAATAATGTATTGTCAGGAAATTAAAGGCCAAGACAAGGACGCTTTCAGTGCAAAAAATATAGTATCTACATAACATTAGGCAAAGGTGATATTAAGCTTTCTAAGTACTCTCAAACCTCTACATGCTAGAAAGTATGGAAGGTCAATTTTGGAGATACACATCTGGTGTTTCTTCATTATTCAGGTTTCTGTTCTTCTTGCATTCATGATACCCATTTACAGCTTGGTTTCAGTTGAAGGCAATTCTTTTTTCAGTAGCCAAAATGGCATGGGTATTGAAAATGCAAAATCTACTGACCAAACCTGCATTTCTGCTATGTAGTTGGCTACTGTAAGTCTCATGCCTTTTAGGATAGCTCATTTAAAGATGTCTGACTAACACTTTCCACATAATTTTAGCCACAAGATGTCTATGATGGATTAAAACTGGACAATGCGTTACACACTGTAAGATTTATGAGGCCTACGACAGGGAGAGAATAATAAGCTCTACGAAAACAGAATTTTTTTGTTTTTTAATAAAATTAATTTCGTGAAAGTTTAGGAGAACTGGAAACAGTCTGAATCCCCCAAACATCCCTTGTGTTGATTCTTTTGAAAAATTTTCTGTTTCTTAAGTAATCCAAGCTTACCTGACTGAACCACCTCAGAGACTGGCACTTGCTGTTTCTGTGCCATGAATCCAAGCACCGAAAATATCACAAATCCTCCATAAAAACTTGTTCCACTATTCACACAAGCAAATATGATGCAATCCCTGTAATGCAATTTAGAGTCCTAGTTTAAGTATCTATATATCCACTTATTTATCTTTAGGCACGAAATTGGCATCACTGGCCTGTAAGTGTAGCAATTGTTCTGGAAAGGAGAAACACCCCAAAGGAGGCATGGGCAACAAATGCAAAGATATCTTATGGTATACAAACTTGCCAGTAGGCACCAAACTGACTGTAAAGACCCAACTTAAGCATCATGCATATCAAAAAGCTACCAGAACACTGCTATAACAGAGGCTCAAAGGATTCCCAGAACTGGTGATTGAAGGTTTTTGGTTTAAAGCTCCACCCCTCCAGAAATTCCAGTTAAGCTTAGACCCCTCCCCTCCACCCTCTCAGAATATCCAATAACCTTACATGGGGTGGGTATGGATACTTTCTGGAACCACACATTGTATAGCTACTGTGAGTAAAACTTGATTGCCATTATCAGATATTTAAGTAATGACAACTGGATGTTCCCACAATAGAAACCCTGCAGCCCTGAACAACATTGTTGGTGATGGAATGTATTCATATTAGCGCTAAGATACTTTAAATAAACAAATCAGCATTACACACACAAAAACAAGACTGCAAAAATCCAATTTTTTGTAGCAAAATGGTTTTGTATACTATTTTAAAAAACAACACTTTTAAGTTTTAAAGACATGTTTCAGCATCCCTGATGCCATCCTCAGTTGAAGGAAAAAGTTACAACAAAGCTATTTATATGCAATAGTGATTAGAAAAGTAAATGAAAATGTATAAGCAAGAGCGGCAAGAAAAAAGCATGATTACGTGAAATCTAAACAAACAGTTTTAAATTAACATGTTTAACCTGTTGATTTAAAGTGGGCTTTTCCCAGTGGATATGTAAGGATTCTTTGATCTTTAGCTGAAAGCTTGTAGTGGCGCAGTCTAAAATGCTAAAGCAATTGGTCGAACACAAATCGCGGCAACTTTCAGATTGTTGTAAGTGTTTGTATACGTGAGAGGCCCTAGCTATCCGTAGCTAAATGCTCACGTACGCGTGTTGAAAAGTGACAGGTGGTTTCACCGACGTAACAAGCGTTACAGCCTGCACATGAAAATTTGTAAACAACACTCGAACGGAGATTGCTTGGAATAGGGTCCTTAGCGCTAAACAAGTTTCCAATTTTAAAAGAAGAGAAAATTAACTTAATATCAATGTTATTACAGTAGCGTTTTAACAGGTGGCGAATGCGTTTCTGAGTGACACCAGAATCCCAAGCAATCTCTGTTCGAGTGTTGTTTACAACTTGTGCTCACAAAATGACTTCTTGATATTCTTACTTCAGTCTGATGGTAAATAAATCGATAGTCACTAAGACAATTAGAGTCTGATATAACAAAGAAATCAGTTGTACTTAAGTCTTAGGCCTGGTTACATTCCATGATTCCATGCCAAAAGATGTCATGTCAAAAGATAGTTGCTGCACACATAACATTGAAAATGGTTGTAAAATTGGTACCATTTTATCATACATGAATGCAAACTTTATCTACCTTCCAGCAAGCTACTGACATTCAGGAACAACTTAAAACCACATTTGAATAAATTTTAAGTGGAATGCGATCATATGGTTGACTAATATTAAACTGTGGCACAAAATGAAGCATTGTGCCTTAAAAGGGTAGGAAAATTAAAAATTGATATTTTGGTCCTAAACATTAACAGGCTGGGTCAGGTTTTACAGAACCCAGCAGTCTGCAACTTCCCTACCTAATCTTCAATTCTTCCATCAAGTGCCCCCACCCCACCTGCGCAAGCCCTGTAATTATGAAAACAAGATGAATATTACCTGTAACAGTTTGTCTTAAACTTGTTGTAACTCCCAAGTGCAATAAGTGTACCAAGGCCAATAGAGTAGGAAAAAAACACTTGTGTTCCTGCATCCAACCAGACCTGCATTTACAATAAAACACCAACATAAATCCCCTGTGGGCATTACAACCCCTCTCCGCCAAGGTAAAAGTGAGCCTGCATGTGACATTTACTTAGGTCATAGTCAACAATCTGTAGTTAACAATCCATGGTTCAAAGTCTGGGTATTAACACATGTATGCAATTTTTTTTCCATTGGAAGGACTATGCTAGGGAAACAACTTGTATTTCTATGGATCTTTACAGACAAAAAGGAGAAATGCTCCCTCAAAGAAAAAAAAACAAAGTTGATGATTGCAGTGATCTCATTGTTGTTTCAATAATCCACTTTTCACATGGAGGATGAAATATTCAAAATGAAAAACTCAATCTTGAACCCAAATTTTCATCAAATTTCATTCACAATACCATGCGTCAAGCACATGGGAATTTAACAGGTTTCAGTAACTGCCTTCCAACAGGTTGTGCCTTTTTAAAATCTGTCTTCTCTTTTCTCTCCACTCCCAGCTTTTCCAATCAAATCAGAACAGTCAAAACTTTTCAGTACTCTGATAGGATTGAAAGAAGTTGATTGCATTAAGAAACCAGTACAAAAATTAAACAATGCATATTTCCATTGGGAGACAAGTTATGCAAATTGGGAAACCTGCTCAATTCCAATCTGCCTGTTAGACAAACTAATCCCATCAAAATTCGAGTATTGGATTGAGTTTTGTTTTGCAAAAATGAACTTAACTTTTTATTCTTTGAGAGAATGCTTCTCCTGCTCTTCTTGGCTGTATGCTTTTGGACTGAACATAATATTCCACAAATAAACAAAATTACGTACTAACTGTTTTATTTCATAGGCAATAGCTGCCAATGTTTTGCTAAATTATGCAATGTGTTTGCATAATTTAGGTGTTTCAATACATTAAGGTGTTTCAATACAGTTTTTTGGGGACTATACCTAACTTTTATAGAATCGGCTCTTAGACAGTCTTCTCCTTGTCAGATCAACATGAAATTTGCAATACTTGTTGGTTTTGGACTGAACTTAAGCGTGGTTTACATTTTGTGAAAACCGATATTTCCATGACAACGATAAACAAAAATCCTCAAAAACAGTAAAATTGAAATATTGCACGATTCAGATTTCACTTTGAAAAACAAATACCAACATCTTAAAGAATTCAGTGTATGTTTGTTTTGAGGTAAATCGCAAAAAACATTTTCAACCTTAGTTCTTGCATAGTAATGGCAATGCACTGACAAATAATAATCAATGCTTTGATGAAATGTTTACAAAATACTGTTACAATGTGTCTTTTACTTACTATTTTATGCCTAGAAAGTTTGTTGAAACTGGTGCTCGCAATCTCGAGAACGAATTGTTATTCTAAGATCATTCTCGTATCTAATAATTTTGTGGTAATTCTTGAATTTGAGTGCTTTTGCGAAATCTTAAGAACAGCTCGAAAGATTTTTTTAAAACATTAAACATGCGTGCCTCATGATGTGAGCAATTTTATTATTGAGTCTTATTAACATTGATTTAATGGAACACTTTTAGATTTAACAATAAAGAGGACGTATGAACCGACGGAAAAGCTTGCGTTACAATTATTCACACTTTATTAACAACACTTGGTTCTTGTTCAAATTTAGAGTGATACATAACCACAAGTGCTAGTGGTTCTTTGACTTGTACTTACACGGACCTCGTCTGTGATAGGTAATAAAAACTATTCAACATTATCACTACTAAACTATTAGTAACCATCAACATATGCCAAGCTTAATAGTTGAGGCGGAGATCCCGAAAAATATCGTCGACATTGCACCCCCACCACACAAAAGGCTTGACAATGGATTTTGATCAACTGCTACCCATAGAACATCACCATGCTTGTCGTACTAACAAATTGTGGGGTCGCAGACTTGCTATGCTACGATTTTTTAGGGGGGTGGGGGGGTCAGTTGGCCCATCAAATTCAAGCATTTCAGGCGTGATGCAAAACTTTAAAAATTCATATCTTTTGATCATGTGGAGCAAATCAATTGAAATTTGGACATCTTGTGCTATACCACGAGTTCTTTACTTTTGGGCTATCTTAATATTTATCAGACGTTACCATGGCAACGGTTGCCAAGGAAATCAAAATTTGGGGGTTTTGGTTAAATATTAACATATATAACGACGTTCTAAAGGCATATTTGCATGTTTGATATACTCCAGACGAGTAAAGACCACTATTTCAAGTCTAGATGGACTTAAAAAGTAAGATATTACAGAATATACCAATTTGAATGTTGCAACGACTTGAAGTGAATAATGAAAGTCGTCATAATTGTTCAAAACCTCATTTTCCCTCTCTGCTAATGAAAATACGAAATCGTATCTTTTGATCGTATGGTAGAGACCAATTTAAATTTGGACATCAGTTGTGTTATTGAATGAGTTCTTTGCTTGTTCATGAATGTCTTGCTTGATTTACGTTGCCATGGCAACGGTTCCTAAGTAAGTGAAATTACCAGTTTTTTTTTATTAGAGCTTCAATGAAGTTCTGAAGGAGAGAAATACAAATTTAATAAAAAAAGCATTAGTTCCAATTGCAATTTTTGTAAATATAAAAATATTACAAACTTTGCCAATCTGTTTATTGCAGCAGTGAATTGTAGTGAATAACAAATGTTGTTATGATTGTTCTAGAAAACAACTTTTCTCTGGATGCTTTTGGGAACTACTTAAAAAAATCATATCTCAAAAACTAAATAAGTTCTTTTCATATGAAACTTGGGTATCTATGAAGCTCTATTAGTAGTTAAATTCGAACACCCTTTCTAATACTGTTTTTGGTTTCCATGGCAACAGTTGCTAAAAAAACTTTATGCAATTGATATAAATACATCTTTTCACTTAAAATGATGTAATGATTAAGTTTCATGGCACGAAATAGAAAAAAATGTATTGCACACGAATTCGGTCATTTCGATTTCTTTTTTCGGTGAAACCTGTGTGGCCACTTTAACTTTTTGTTTGAAAAGAGGTTATCCATTTCCCATTTATTGCTAAAAGACCTATTATTCAGCCCAAATAATTCTTAAATATGCTTTCTTTACTGAGGATTTGTGTTTGACTACTTTATATTTCCTTTTTACAATTAAGATTATTAACACACTGTTAGTAAGTTGGCTTTTTGTTGAATTTGGTTCTTGAAACTAGACAACTGGAAAATATCACAGTATAACTGGCTCTGTTTGCAATCTTAATAAGTGTATTGTGCTTCATCATCGCTGCTATCTTCATCATCAATCT
Organism: Siderastrea siderea; assembly: GCA_964030785.1. NCBI lineage: Eukaryota > Metazoa > Cnidaria > Anthozoa > Scleractinia > Rhizangiidae > Siderastrea > Siderastrea siderea. The sequence goes on along the minus strand of OZ034972.1, from coordinate 18,521,229 downwards.
GCTGATTGTGTGGATTTTGACAGCAGTCATCCCCCATACATCCGCACGCTTCAGTGCAGGGTATCTCGCAGTTTCGACAGATGCACTGAAGGCTGGATTTGCAGGCTGATTTCTTACAGGTGCAGACAGCCAGTTCAACCAGCCCATCAGGTGCCGCTTCTTGTGTCATGAGGACTGGCTTCAATCCCATCTCCTGCATCATTGCCCAACCATTGCCAGAGGGAGAGGGTAGCTGCTGCATTGCCTGCAAACATCTCTTCCACACCATCATCTGGTAGTTTGCACGTGCAATGTGTTGACCCTCGTTTTTTGCTTCATTTTTTTGCTTCGTTTTTTTGCTTTAATCAAAATAAATAATACAAAAATGTTGACTTTATGGCTACCTTCCGCAAACCTACCTCACGTCATCAGCGGTTGTCCCTGCCCTTTCTGGAATAAAGGGAGCACAAGTGCTGTTCTGCGGTTCTTGACAAGTCGGATGTCAAAGGCGTCTCCTACCCCAGCTGGTTAAGTGCTGCATATTTCTGCGTGTTGTCTCTCAGAGCCTTCGGGACTTCTTCTTACCGATCATGTACGGTCCGCTTCAGTGTCGTGTCACTCCCAGTCAAAGAGTGAAATGTGGGCAGGAGACAGCAAAGGTCATGTCCTAGCTTCTGAGCCAGTGCATGTATAGGTATGTATCTAAGCTTGTCTCTCACACTGGTCTTCATCCACATCTGCTGGCAGGACAAGGACGTCACCACATAGACAGCAAGCACTGCAACATCTGTATCGGGTGATTCTATCACCACTCTTGGGTAGATGTGCGAACAGTCTGCTGCATGAAGCATCATTCTTGTGTCTGCCTTCTCATGATCCGGTTTCAGATGAGCAAGGGGTCTCCAAATGTTCGCTCAACAACAACTGCATCCTGTGGATCTGTAAAACAGCCAGCAAGAACTAACTGCTGACCACGTGTCAACATTCTCTTTCCTATTTCTGTCCACATTCTGCCCAGGAATTGCTGCAAACTCATCTTGTTAGCAGGATTAGCTATGTAAGTGCTCCATTTCTTCGGAACTGGTGTGTTGCCATTAGCTATTGTCACTTCGTAACCTGAAGACAAGGCTCTTTTTTCTGTGCTCACTTTCCTTGATGGAATCCTCATTATCGTACCTATCAAACACCACGTCAATGCGATCACAGTTGTTTCTTCTGAGAGGAGTTGTAACTGTATCGAAGTAGCGGCTAAATGCCATTTCCCCGAAGGTGCAGGCTCCAGCTACCTTGACCATTTGCACCACCGCCATGCCATCTAAGATATGTGCTGTCCTTGGGTTCTCGTTATCGCATGGGAGATGTGGCGAAACCTGCACGGAGTCTTCAAGGGCAGTTAGTGGGGCGCTCTTTGTGCTTTCCCTGAGGGTTCCGTCCGTGCGTGCTAAAGTATAAGGAACAGGAGAAAGTTCGTACTTAAGTACCTCTTGCAAATCTATGTTCCTTGATCGTGATGCAATTAGGAGACGAGCGAAGAGAGTTCTGTCTGCATTTACAGTGGTCAGTTTCTTATCAGACGCCTTCACTTGTATGTTCTTTGTCATGCTTGCAAATGTCTGGATCTTATAAGCCTGGGAAGCAGGTCCCAAAACCCCACTGAATTACTGTTAATTTGGTTAGCAATGAAGGTCTTCATCTCTCTTCTCCCTAAATCCTTGGCATTGAGTAATTGGGTGGACATGTCATTTGGCATTATTATACACAGGTTTGAAAGTGGAGCTGCTTCATTTTCGGCATGGAAAGGATTCACCATGACAGATTTCAAAGTAGACACCAGTTTCATCACATCTTCTTCGTCTCTCTTCACTCTCAATGATCCTCCTTCTTTATGTCTAACGCTTCCGACGTCATTACGCATTCCGCACAATTCCTTTGTTGCTGTTGTAACTGCTGCTCTCTCGTATGCAGTTACAAACCACCCCCCTAGGGCACCCTCTTTCTGTGATATTCCCACAATCCCTCCCTTTGACTTGGAGTCCAGGTTCACGCTTTGCTCGAGCGCCATATCTGTCTACATCTGGCTGAAATGCTGTGTCAATCTGCTTACTGCATGGTTACCATTCAGAAACTCCTGGTGAACCTCAGGATATACCTGTCGCAAAATCGGATGCACTTCAAACCGTAGCATTGAACGTACCGCGGTACGCTGAGCTACTCTTGCCTTATACGTACTTATCACCCAACCATGCAGTGATTTCTATAACTTTTCGTCAGTCAGTTACCATGGTAACATAACTTATAATAAAAGTGTTCGCTATGAATTGAATGAAACTTCTGAGAAAACGCGGGGAAGGTAACACTAACACCTTGCCAACGTATACTAACGTTTGGATAACGTGTGCACATTGAAACTATTACGCTACAAACATGATCAGTGTACGGAGATGTACTGAGGTATAGAAGAGGAAACTGGTCATTGCAAAAATCAAAACTATTACGTTACAAACACGCTCAATGAAGAAGAATTAAACTAGGCGTGAAATCTTGTGCCTTTCGTAACTTTAACAAGTGAAAATAAATAATAAAAACAAGTAAAATTAATCGCCGGATTCTGCTCTCTTGCTCGCACGATACGGTACGATGCTAATGAGAAAAAACTATGAGATAAAAGAAGGATGTAATGCTCGCCTACTTGCAATGATGCTAGCGGAGAAACATAGGACATGTCGGTCAATATTTGTCGATGTAGTCGCTCTGTACCGTGCGGGGTTACGGGGCAACCACGGTACGCTGGTATAACTTGTCGCTCTTACTGTGTGGGGGTACGGCGCTACCACGCTACGTTGCTATTATTTCCTACGTCACTGCATAAGTCGATCGTTCCTTGTGGGGGTACGGGGCTACGACGGTACGCTGTTCCTTCATTACTTAATTGATTGTAAACACTTTGTCGTAAATTCTTAAAGTGGTTTTTAGAGATGTTCTGGATGAAATCGCAATACTAAACCTACTATACCCGTACGAAACAGATTACGTTCACGCAGTGCTGTTTTAGCGGCTATCAATGCCTGCAGTGAGCACAACGGAAAGGTTGCACGAACGCTGTTTCATTGCGCTGCAGCAGTGACAAAAAATGACTGCATGAGTGCTGCAGAAGCGACATTGGGAGCTGCTGGAACGTTGCAAGAGAGCTACTGCAAAATAACAACATGAAGCTTTATGGTCGGTTTAGCAGCGCATCACTGTAACGTACAGAGAAACGTTGAGAAGATAAGATAAATACTGTACAAACGAACTAACGTACGGAGAAACGTTGAAAGATAAGACAAATACTGTACAAACGAGCTAACGCACAGAGAAACGTTGAGAAGATAAGACAAATACTGTACAAACGAACTAACGTACAGAGAAACGTTGAGAAGATAAGACAAATACTGTACAAACGAACTAACGTACAGAGAAACGTTGAGAAGATAAGACAAACACTGTACAAACGAACTACCGTACAGAGAAACGTTGAGAAGATAAGACAAACACTGTACAAACGAACTAACGTACAGAGAAACGTTGAGAAGATAAGACAAATACTGTACAAACGAGCTAACGTACGGAGAAACGTTGAGAATATAAGACAAATACTGTACAAACGAACTAACGTACGGAGAAACCTTGAGAAGATAAGACAAATACTGTACAAACGAACTAACGTACGGAGAAACGCTGAGAAGATAAGACAAATACTGTACAAACGAACTAACGTACGGAGAAACGTTGAGAAGATAAGACAAATACTGTACAAACGAGCCAACGTATGGAGAAACGTCGAGAAGATAAGACAAATACTGTACAAACAAACTAACGTACGGAGAAACGTTGAAAAGATAAGACAAATACTGTACAAACAAGCTAACGTACGGAGAAACGTTGAGAAGATAAGACATATACTGTACAAACGAGCTAACTTATGGAGAAACGTCGAGAAGATAACACAAATACTGTACAAACGAACTAACGTACGGAGAAACGCTGAGAAGATAAGACAAATACTGTACAAACGAACTAACGTACAGAGAAACGTTGAGAAGATAAGACAAACACTGTACAAACGAACTACCGTACAGAGAAACGTTGAGAAGATAAGACAAACACTGTACAAACGAACTAACGTACAGAGAAACGTTGAGAAGATAAGACAAATACTGTACAAACGAGCTAACGTACGGAGAAACGTTGAGAATATAAGACAAATACTGTACAAACGAACTAACGTACGGAGAAACCTTGAGAAGATAAGACAAATACTGTACAAACGAACTAACGTACGGAGAAACGCTGAGAAGATAAGACAAATACTGTACAAACGAACTAACGTACGGAGAAACGTTGAGAAGATAAGACAAATACTGTACAAACGAGCCAACGTATGGAGAAACGTCGAGAAGATAAGACAAATACTGTACAAACAAACTAACGTACGGAGAAACGTTGAAAAGATAAGACAAATACTGTACAAACAAGCTAACGTACGGAGAAACGTTGAGAAGATAAGACATATACTGTACAAACGAGCTAACTTATGGAGAAACGTCGAGAAGATAACACAAATACTGTACAAACGAACTAACGTACGGAGAAACGCTGAGAAGATAACACAAATACTGTACAAACGAACTAACGTATGGAGAAACGTCGAGAAGATAAGACTAATACTGTACAAACGAACTAACGTATGGAGAAACGTCGAGAAGATAAGACTAATACTGTACAAACGAGCTAACGTACGGAGAAACGTTGAGAAGATAAGACAAATACTGTACAAACGAACTAACGTTGAGAAGATAAGACATATACTGTACAAACGAGCTAACGTATGGAGAAACGTTGAGAAGATAAGACAAATACTGTACAAACTAACTAACGTACGCAGAAACGCTGAGAAGACAAGAAGCTACAAGACAAAAACTGTACAAACGAACTAACGTACGGAGAAAAGCTGAGAAGACAAGACAAATACTGTACAAACGAACTAACGTTGAGAAGATAAGACAAATACTGTACAAACGAACTAACGTTCGGAGAAACGCTGAGAAGATAGGACAAATACTGTACAAACGAACTAACGTACGGGGAAAAGCTGAGAAGACAAGACAAATACTGTACAAACGAACTAACGTACAGAGAAACGTTGAGAAGACAAGAAAGCCCAATGGGCATTTTAACCGGCCGTTCTGGCCCTCCCCACCCCTTGCTTTCACAAATGTTTGCGCGATCCTGTATTTATATGAACCGGCGTGACAAAAAGTGTGATTGTGTGACACAATATTTTGACTATAGCGTTACTGGATGACGTAAATGTTTAAACTCTGATGACTCAGCTTATCTTTCTTATCGCTTTTATTTCCGCTGAAAAACGCAAATTCACTGAAACGTTGAATGTCGGTATAAATTTGCCAACAATTGAGGATGCTTACAAAGAGATGACGAAATATTTACTGTTGTGCCTAGATCGTGAATACAAACAGTGAACCTAGCAGTAGAATCAAAATATAACGCTTGATAAACACGAACTCGAGCAGATCGTCAGAGGTCTGGGGCACGCTAAGGCATATCTCAAGACGTGATGTTTAAATCCGGTTTTATAACCTGGGAATCCCCATGCAAAGTAAACAAGTTGACTCGAAACGGCTACGAAAATCAACACCACACACAAACCACACGCATCGCTTGATAATATCCAGTTATTTTCTAACTTAAAGACTCGTAACAGCTACCTTGTTAATTGATCCCCTTATTAATGACCGATTCCTGCGTCTTTATGCAATTAAAATCAACTTCTCGCGTCATGATGTAGCGATGGTGCAATCCACTAATTGCATCATCATACTAGTGCCTAATTTCATTCGAGAATTTCATTCGGATTGAAAACCGGAATGAACTCATTCCGGAATGACTTGTGCGAGGACGAGATTTCGTCTCAGTATCATGTAAACAGACACAGAGAAATATATGGGGATGGAATGAACTCGTTCTGGAATGAAAGTCATTCCGGTATCATGTAAACGGCCCCTTATTATCACTTAGAGCTAAATGTTGGGTTAGGGGACAGGCAGGTGGGGGGGGGGGGGTTCCCAGAAACGTGGAATGATCCCCATGCACGTGCACCCAGGTATTTTAATTTTGCCGTTTCAAACCAAGTAGACAAAAGGATGTGGGGTCAAAAATAACGTTTTAAACGAGAACTCTAGCTGAAAATAGTTTTTCATACTATAAAAACTCTCTGTATAGTTTGCTATTGTGTGAGCAAGGTACTGATGATTTTGGTGAACTTAAGCATAAAGATTGTCCAATACACACCATCTGATACGATCGGAAAAAGTTAAATTTCGATCCGTACATATCGACAAGTAGGTTAGACCCGAGAAAAAGTGTCGTCCATCTGAGAAATGAATCTCATTAGTGGGACTTAGAAATATTAAAGATCATTTCTTGTGGTTAGGTGGTGTTTAGAGGTTGTCGATCCGTACGAATCGTACGAATGGAGAACATCACTCACGACCCGAGAAAAAATGCCGTCGATCCGAGAAATGAATCTCACCTCTTGTGGTTAGGTGGTGTTTAGAGGTTGTCGATCCGTACGAGTCGTTCGAATGGAGAACATCACTCACGACCCGAGAAAAAGTGTTGTCGATCGGAGAAATGAATCTCATTAGTGGGACTTAGAAATATACAAGATCATGTCTTGTGGTTAGGTCAGTGGTGCTTAGAGGTTGTCAATCCGTACAAATCGTACGAATGGACAACATCACTCACGACCGGAGAAGTAAGAATATTTCGAATGTATGTGGGGTTTTCCAACAAACCCACACCGTAATGGTCGTTTCTGTGCGCTCAATTCCTTTGCGCCAAAAGTGGTCCGCTACTTAAGTACATGTTTGTTTGTCGTAAACACTGGATGTAGCGAATTGGCACCTCGCCAAAAGCTAATGTTTTGGAGACACACTCTTAAAGAACGAGGCATAGTCATATTCGTTTCAGCGTTTTGTTTGTTTCGAGCGCCCCTCATGTTTGGGGTTGTACTATGGCTTTTTCGGATCGTGTCAGTTAGAGAGAACGAGGAATATTCATGTTTGCCTACTATATTGCGCAACACGCTTCCCGGTTGTTAATGAATGCAATTTTCGGATCGACAAGTCTATTATACGGATCGTGCTTAAAATTATCCAATCGTACGGAACGAACGAATCGACAATCCTCCTATCAACATGACGGTCGTTAATGAGATACAATTTTCGGATCGACAGCTCTATTTAACGGGTGGTCTCTATTTGTCGATCCGTACGGGTTGTATAGTGGCTTTTTCGGATCGTGTCAGATAGAGAGTATTGGACATGAGTGCTGGGTAGTGCACATTTGAGTTTGTGGCAATAAAGGACCGCAACTCACTTTTTCCCAGCTGTTAATCTCGAGTATATGATTTAACTAAAAATACAATATTATTTGTTGTAAAAGCTATTCTTTGAAGTAACAAGGTTACTTCTGAAATTTTTGAATACTACACCATTTTTTACACTAAAACTAAATTTGGGGATCTGTTCTGTGAATCCGAGCTCGAAAGGTCATTCCAGAGCACAGCTTTATTTATTTACTGCTTTTTTTTTCGGACTTCAACCTGTGCACATATTTGGTTTTGCAATGTTTCCATGTCCTGTCATTTAACTGTCAAGGCTTGTCAAATCTCGTCGGATTATTAGCTGTTCGCTTGAATGAGCTTTGGCCCTAGCCTCCCTTAGAAAGGCTTCTTTAGTCTCCTTTTGTCCTAGTTGTTTTGGGGAACGTTCAACCAATCAGAATTCACCTACTGCGCATATATTTGAAGGCTAGAAGGAAAGATTTCTTGCCACTCTCCGAGAAGATCACGTTTCATTCAAAATGGCTGCCGTGCTCTTTACGCGTGAATTTTCAAAATGGCAATAGCTCACTCTCGGAACGAAGGACTACCTTCTAAAACTTAAAAATCGAAAGAAGAAGCTATAAGAAACACTCGACAAGTTAAGCGATGGAATTTAGAGCTGTTAGAGCGAAGAAAACGTCTTTCGAGTACGAAGTGCCGTTTTGTCACAGCAAAGGAAAATCTTCCATCTCCAAAGACTGTTCGAGCTGCGGACTTTCTGGGAAATGCTCTAGCACTTCTACGAGTCTACGGTGGAGTAAATTACACGTATTACTGTAAATTTGCACCGAAATAGCTTTTTAAGCTTAATTAATTGAGGGATTCTTCGTATTCCCTACAGTTTTCGTAAAAGTTTTGAAAAACGTGCTCAGTTTGGGTCAGTAAGTGCTCTTCAAAATAACTTGCACATGGAGCGAAATCGCTTGCGCAAAGCTTCCATCGAAGAAAGAATTGAAGGCATTTGGTTTTTCAGAAACGAACCAGACAGCCCTATGGGCATTTTCACCGGCCGTTCTGACCCACCCCACCCCCCAGGCTTAACAAATGTTAGCGCGATCCCGTATTTATACCAACCGGCGTGTCGAAAAGTGTGACTGTGTGACACAATGTTTTGACTATAGCGTTACTGGATGACGTAATGTTTAAACTCTGATGACTCAGCTTATCTTTCTTATCGCTTTTATTTATTCTGCTGAAAATGCAAAATTCAACTCAAACGTTGCATGTCGGTATAAATTCGCCCACAACTGAGAATGCTTACACAGAGACGACGAAATATTTACTGTTTTTCCTAGACCGTGAATACAAACAGCGAGCATAGCAGTCGATGCTTGATAAACACGAACTCGAGCAGATCGTCAGAGCCTGGGGCACGTTAGGGACGGTTCATTATTTGTGGGGATGACCGGGTCGGGTAAAGAGTGACCAGGCCATAAAAAAATTATGGTCCTGAAACGGCGTGCTTCAATTTTTTTTTTAAAGCAAAAGACCGGGTTCTGAAAAAAACGTGTCCTTTATGAAAACGTATGAATGCTGATTAATGTACCATCCTGCAGCAGTGCTGGAAGTAACAGTCGGTGATCACACATTGTCCCACCAAATTTCGAAATTTTCCGCCGGACCAATTTTGTCATATGGTCTGACGCGATATCCGAACATGAAAAACGTCGTAGCTTTTTCCCTTGAAGATCTCGTTCAGCAATTCGATTTGCTTCGAACCATATTCAAATGACAACGGATACAGATCGACATGTTTTGTTTAGCTGCAATACACTCCACACATACATAGCCTCAGACAAACTGTTCAGATAGAATTGAAAACGAATGTACAAGTGTGCTTTGAAATCGCCCAAGGATGCATTGTGAAGCTAAGCAGTGTTAGAACTTCGTTCAGATCACTGTTGTCTGCTGCACATTGTATGAAGACACCAGGGGATACATTTGATGGAACGACGACGCCATGTTCTTCTGATCTTGCACTAATTTCTCGCGCCAGGCTGGTGTTTATGATTTCCACGTCGTCATACGAGGTACAGTGACCCATTTTGTTAAACAGTGCAACAAGTTGCTTTGAGCCTGTTAAATGATGGAGAGTAACGGCGAGCCCGACATGTTTTGGTGTTTTCACGCGGCTGTGAGTTGACATGTAAACCATATCTTGGCCAAGCATCAGAACCCATCTCTCGTCATCAACATTACTGCATCCGGTAGCCAAAACAGACACTGGTTCATTTTGTTTAACGAATAAAAAGGCCAAAACCGTGCTTTGTTCTGTGATAAAGCACGCAAGGAAGTGACGAGAGCACGAAAGAAGTGTAGGGTGAACACGAGCCGCAGGCGAGTGCTTCTCCCTACTTCTTGAGTGCTCTTGTCACTTCCTTGAGTGCTTTATCACAGAACAAAGCCCGGTTTTGGCTTTTTTATTTGTTTTATAATATAGCTATGCTCACATTTGTAAAGAATTTACTGGCTTTTAATTGCAAGAAATCAAGTTTTTTTTTCATAGCTTGCAAGCGCGCGCACGAAAGGTCAGCTTGCCAGCGCGAGCAAAATGGCGTCACGGGCTACTTCGTACATCTGTACTCTGATAAAGCACACTGTTTCAACCAATCAGAGCGCGCATTATATCAAAACTTTATTATAATGTGAAGTAAACCAGCAAAGAAAATTGTACAAGCTATCTGGGATAACCTGCCTGCCTCTCTCTAAGGGAATGTCATCGCCTGATAATGGCTGTATGCGAATACCTTTGCTCTCTTTGACGTCTGCTTTTAGAATCTGAGCTGCCTGGAAAAGGACTTTCATCTTATAACTCGGGGCCTTTTCAGTGTCCTTGGTTGAACAGGATAGATAATGTTCAGACTTCGAGGATTCGGCTGCAGCGTTGATGATGTCTTGCACTGAAAGACGACTTGAATAAACGAGTTCCGGCTTCGATGGATTTGGTTGCTTATGGAAAACTATTTCATCTCCAAAGTGATTAAGCTTCGCTTTTTCAACTTTTCACTTCGATATTTCTCAGATGATGTTATGCCATTTGAAGCAAGTTTTTGTTGGTAGCGCTCTCGCAGGTAATTAACAATTATTCTACGAGGGCGCGCTGGATATCGAATGATAGATAACCAACGAGGCGCGTAGCGCCGAGTTGGTTATAATCATTTGATATCCAGCAAGCCCGAGTAGAATAATTGTTTTATTAAAAACTTAACCACTATTTAAAAAAAGAAAGAGAAAAATGAGAAAAGAGATAAAAAGGGAACAAGAATCGATCACATGACTGAACGAAAAAGGCGCCAAAACCTTGCGAAGTGTTGCAGCGTTTCATTGAAAAGCTGAATGAATCACTGAAAACTGCTCTAAGTGAACAAAGAAGCACACGTTTTGGAAAAAAACTCTTCTAATTACTGCCTCTGAAATATGGTACATGTTGGTTTTTTTTCCTGAAACATCGTTGTAATCATCGTTCAAAGCGGATTGAAGCTGTACAATTTCACCATATAGCTGCAGGAGTTGAAACTGAACAAGTTTGTAATCTGTTTGCACAACGGAACCATCATGTGCGTGTTTGATCGAACTGAAGACAGAACAAATTTGAACTTGAAGAGGAAATTTTCTATGCAGCTCAGAAGCAAGCTTACTGTAGTGAGGAACATTAGAATTCACCATCATAGCTTGTTAAACGCAAAGTGCAAAATGCAGTTGTTCTCGGTCTGGAGGTTGCGGACAGAATGGTAAAAACCACATTCATGCAACTGGGAAAGCGATTCAACTCCGTTTACATGGCGTCCGTTTTCTATCTGAGTATTTGGACCTGTTGGAACACAGAGCTACAATGAGTGCAGGTAAACCAGTGTCAATTTTGCGTGTTAAAGCCGAAAAACAATCTCGCCCTTCCTTCCTTCTTGGTAGTTTGCAGCTGTATTTTTTTTGGTACTTGTTTAGACTGCTTCATGATTTTCGCACCGACTCGCCATGAATGTGTGATAGTTTTTATTAAATGCTCCTGCCCCATTTCACTGTGTTTTATTTTATGTCTTGTCTTGATATTTTGAAGTGGAAATCCTTCCTGATAAAACCTACCGTTTGTTCAATTTCCTGAATGATCAACGTGATGATCGATGAAAGAAATCATATGGTAAACACAACGCTTAATGCTTAAATTTTTATTTCTGCACAGTTTCTTCAAACAATTTTGACTTGTGTTAGACGACGCTGTTGGTGATGCTTGTTGGTGACGCTGTTGGAATTTCTGCTTAATTTAAATTCGCTGCCAAGTGATTTTTCTCGTCCATTTTTCTCGCCGGGTTGCTCGCGAGGAAAAAAAATTTTAGCTCACTTTGTTGTTGAGTGTTCATTGACCATATTTGGTCGCAGCAGGTATATGAGCTGATAGCCTAGCTCCGTTGAGCCAATCAAAACGCTAGAAATCCAATATACCTAGTCCAGTTTTTAATAATTCATGTTATTAAAAACTGGACTAGGTATATTGGATTTCTAGTATTTTGATTGGCTGAACGGAGCTAGGCTATCAGCTCATATACCTGCTGCGACAAATATGGTCAATGAACACTCAACAACAAAGTGAGCTGAAAGTTTTTTCCTCGCGAGCAACCCGACGAGAAAAATGGACGAGAAAAATCACTTGGCAGCGAATTTAAATTAAGCAGAAATTCCAACATCGTCACCAAAAAGCATCACTAACAGCGTCGTCTAACACAAGTGAAAATTGTTTGAAGAAACTGTGCAGAAATAGAAATTTAAGCATTAAGCGTTGTGTTTACAATTAATTTCTTTCATCGATCGTCACGTCGATCATTGAAATCGAACAAACGGTAGGTATTATCAGAAAGGATTTCCACTTGAAAATATCAAGACAAGACATAAAATAAAACACAATGAAATGGGGCTGGAGCATTTAATAAAAAGTATCACACATTCATGGCGAGTCGGTGCGAAAATCATGAAGCAGTCCAAACAAGTGCCAAAAAAAATACAGCTGCAAACTACCAAGAAGGAAGGAAGGGCGAGATTGTTTTTCGGCTTTAACATGCAAAATCAGGACACTGGTTTACCTGCACTTGTTGTAGCTCTGTGTTCCAACAGGTCCAAATGCTCAGACAGAAATTGGATGCCATGTAAACGGAGTTGAATCGCTTTTCCAGTTGTTTGAATGTTGTTTTTACCATTCCGTCCGCAACCTCTAAACTGAGAACAACTGCATTTTGCGCTTTGCGTTTAACAAACTATGATGGTGAATTCTGATGTTCCTCGCTACAGTAATCTTGCTTCTGAGCTGCATAGAAAATACCTCTTCAAGTTCAACTGTTCAAATTTGTTCTGTCTTCAGTTCGATCAAACACGCACATGATGGCTCCGTTGTGCGAACAGATTACAAACTTGTCCAGTTTCAACTCCAGCAGCTATATGGTGAAATTGTACAGCTTCAATCCGCTTTGAACGATGATTACAACAATGTTCAGGAAAAATCAAACATGTACCATATTTCAGAGCCAATAATTTGAAGATTTTTTTCCAAAACGTGTGCTACTTTGTTCACTTTCGAGCAGTTTTCATTGATTCATTCAGCTTTGCAATGAAACGCTGCAAGTTACACTTCGCAAGGTTTTGGCGCCTTTTTCGTTCAGTCATGTGATCGATTCTTGTTCCGCTTAAATTTCTTTTCTCATTTTTCCCGTTCTTTCTTGATTTTTTTTTAATAGTGGTTAAGTTTTTAATAAAACAATTATTCTACTCGGGCTTGCTGGATATCAAATGATTATAACCAACTCGGCGCTACCCGCCTCGTTGGTTATCTATCATTCGATATCCAGTGCGCCCTCGTAGAATAATTGTTAATTATTATTCAACAAATTGTCACTATGTCCATATATGGTAAGGAAGCCCTCAATATCTGACATCCGTACATGACAGGACAGGGCTCAAAAACGGCTGGACATGCGCAGTAAAATCCAGGTCCTCTTCCCGCCATTCGATTTTCAAAATGGCGGACGACGAATCAAAATCTAACACGTCATTGTAACGGCTCCTTGTAGCCTCCTACACGCTCAAAGCCCTCAAAAACAACCTGGGTAATCTGTACAATCACTTATGCTGAAGTTGTGACTCTGATCGAAGAAATGGTATTTCCAGTTTTATCAGGCGATGAAGACACCTCTTCTCCAAGGATACTTTGAGCTTTTCGTAATTGCCCCAAGGTACAGTTTTTGCGTTAACTAAGGTCGTGTCAAGTTCTCTAAGGTTTTGAAACGCAAATTTCCGTAGCTTGTTTATTCCTATTTAACATATCATTATAACATAGAGGGCAAAATTACTGATTGCTGATTGGTTGAGACAGGGGGCATATTTTCTTAATTTTCTTTCCAACGAGGGCAAAATTACTGACTCCTGATTGGGCAAGCGCCAAAAATACTCGCATTTGATTGGCTAAGCGCGAGAGCGCGCCATTTGCATTTTGTAAGCGTCTTGAAACGAAAGCAGATTTTGAATTGGATTTGAGTTGTTCAACACAAGAATATAGTTTCAGAGTTTAAATTTAGCCGAGTTGGTTGGCAGAAATGGTATGGTAATCGGCCGATAGTTCGAAGAGAAATTCCAGAAGGTGAACCTGAACGTTTTACGGGAAACAGCAAATGGTTATTTGTTCTAAAACTACCGAAAACCTTGGTTAATTCAGCGAGCGAGAGGTCGCTTCGCAACTCAGGTAAGCTTAAATAAATTTACTTAGTTTGAGTTTTGAGTGTGAGTTTGTCAACGAACTAGAATTGTAATCATCTCAAAAGATGAACATATGCAGAAAAGACAGTTTCTTTTTTTGTTCTGGACGCTGAGTAGCAGTTTAATTAACTGCTTGTGTGGAGAATTGTTTATTCTGAGTGCCGGCGGCGGATTGTGTTTCGACGTGTAATGAAAAGTTTTCAGAAAATTTTGCCCTCTATGTTATAAACAAGTAATCGCATTGAGCCCTCGTAGAATTAAGGATAAATTTTCACTTGTATTTTCAAAGTTTTCACAAATTGCCCTCGTCGCTACGCGACTCGGGCAATTTTGTGAAAACTTTGAAAATACGCGTGAAAATTTATCCTTAATTCTACTCGGCCTCATGCGATTACATATACAAAATGACTTTTGATTCGTTCTGATGAAAATTTTTAAATGCTTCTTGTTTATGGACTTCATTAACGCTACCCAAAGAAGAAAAATATGGCGGAATAATTCACAAGTAGAGCACAATCTTGTCCGCTCGCGTTGTGTTTTTAGCTTAATTTTGTACTATTCATCCGTCTCTTGTTTTAATTGTCGCTTGTGAATCGCATGCCGATAGTTTTAGAAAGGGTACATCTTATGCTTAGGACTTCTATGAAGGTTTTTATTGGCAGTGTACAAGTGCATCTTGAAAGGTTAAATAAATCGCTTATTGTTTGTTTTATACCTTGTTGTAAAATTTATGATCTAACCTGCCCTTTGCGTACGACCTCAGTTTAACAGTCGACCCTCCATAGCGCTGTACTCGTTCAATGATCCCAACACAGATTGCAAACAATAATGCAGAGCTCTACTGTCAAGTATTCTTGACAGCATATTCTTCAATGGCTTCGGTATTGGTGCCTCGAAAAGAAACAAGTTTCAATATGGCCGCCTTTGAACAACGAGGATTTACGGCTACTTACATGTGCTCGAGATGTGCATCCTCATGGACCTTTGATATTATTAGTTCCTTCATATATAATCAGGGAGTCTAGTTTCGGTAACAATCAGACCATGTTGTCCTAAACGTTTTGGGACATTGTTCTGCTAACTTATAGAGAGCTGTCCTTGACAACATGACTTTAACGGATCTTGGATTTTCTTGTTTGCTAAGATAGTATATGAGTATCTCGTAATGGAAAGTTTGATAATTTGTAAAGAGATATAAGAGACTATTTTTTCGCATCGATGATTTTTTAAATCGCTGTTTGAAGATGAACATTTGTTTGTTTATATCTTGGAAGAGAAGTCGTGCCAGTGTACAGCAACTCGATTAAGTTATTGCCAATGTTTACTTCGTTGTTTCTTAATGCTTTTTTAAATAAAAGTATTTGGACTTGCGTTAGATCAAGTTAATAAACGTCCAAATACCCTAAGTTTTACTAGTCATTGTTGCTCAAAATCAGTAATGACAGAATTTAAACAACAAGAATCCCAATATCCATTTTCCAAAGTACATGTACTGAAAAACAAACAGCACTACAGGATCAGCAGATCAAACCAGCTTCTATTTCAATGGTCACATCTACCTCGAGGTTGTAACTCTGGGAATGAAACGGCTGAAGAAAAGTGAAGTAAACTTAAATGGTGCACTGTTTAATGTAAACCCTTGGACAGTTCATCGCACAGGAAACAAACGACCTCCACATATTAAAGCTCATTGGCTTTTCAGGTGAATAGAGCTTGAAATCGTTTCCCACTGACTATTATAGTGATTGGTTTTCTGATGAATATTTTTGCAGAGAATGCTATGTTGGAACTGCCCTATCTTAAATCACTGCATCTGAAATCAACCAAACAAAAACGTCTGTTTTTGTCACTGAAATGATGGTGAAATGTTTTGCTATTTTGCAGTTATGGGAACTGTGATGGAGGATGAACAAAAAAACTCTGTCAAACTGAGCTACTGAATACACGAGCAAAACAAACAAAAAACACCTAAATGTGTTTCAACAACGAAAAAAAAGGTGGAAAGATCATGGAAAATGACATGATATTAACAGATCTGGAACAGGACAAAATAGTACCTTTCAAACACAAGGTGCACCCCTCTTAGCAACAAAATTGTCAGTGCAGCATAACTTCATTTAAAACACACTGGAAAATATAAAATTATAATAGCAAAGCAAAGTGCATCTCCTTGCCAGTACAAATGTACTCATTGTTTCTGCAGCCACCTTCTTTAGCTTGTGAACCCTTCATTTATATTCCAACAGCAGACAGGTGCAATACCTTTTGTTTTTTTCAGAACAAGGCTGACAGTTGTCAGATGAATCAAAATTCAGCAATTTTTGGTTAATCTTAGTCAAGAGTAATTAATGAAAGAACTTGACTGTATTGCAAAAGGAAATTGTTGAGCAGTATATTTACCAAAATAATATCTAAATGATACCACACAGAATTTAACTTTGATTTTCAAAAAAACAGTGGTATAGAAGCACAAAACACTGAGGAAGTCGCTCCAGAATTGAGTTCACTAATTAGGAGCAAATGCTGCATCAATCAATGTTCAATGCTCCAGACAAGTACACGTAGTATCTGAAAAGTGCAGATAGGGCAAAGACTAAAACGAAGGGTCATAATCATCATTGATGCCCCTCTCACACAACTGCTTCTAACTTCCTTTTAGAAAGAAGGTTGGCTACAAAATTAATGTAAGATGAGTTGCAAGATGGAAAAAAGGCACAAAGATGCTGGGTTTTATTTCTCAAATCTTTATATACATGCTTTTTCACTTCACCTTTCATCAGGAGCAATAAACATGTAGTTTGCCTCAAGGCAGACCTCTCATAGAGATCAGACTTCAAAACATTAGTACACTCCACGGGACTGTTTCAGTACCAAGAATGTTGTACAACCAAAGAGTGTAGGGCAAACTGACATTTGAAAAATCAATAATTAGAATAATTAATATTTCAATTGAACACTAGTGACTTTTATTGCTGCCATTCTCTGCTTTCTGCCAAGAACTTAACAGGCTGGATAAGAACATATCACTGCAGTCAAAAGCTGTGACAACCTGGAGAAAAAAATGTAAAACACAAATTTTACTTCATGTATATATAATTGATTAAAAACTTATTGGCAAAAAATGTATCAATGCTGGCACTCAACAAATTTAACATAACATTTTAAAAACATTCTGCAAATAGATTGAATCTCTTTCAGCCACATGACCTTGTTTGGTCTTGCAGGTCTTAAAAGTACAATGTACAAGTAAAACCCTGTCTTACCAACCACTTTGTTACATGCGATCATCTTATGACACTTCTTTTAGCCCAGAAATTAACTGATCCAGTTATTTTTCTGACTGAAATACTTCTTGAATGCAACAACCGTTTTTTTTTTTCATTAGTTATTTAATATGGCCCATTGATCAGTGATCATATTAGTGGAGTCAGTTCCCCTGTAAACATCAATCAACACTCTATTTTGGCTATTTGCAAAAGGTTTTTTTCCCAAAAATTAACTGATGCAGTTGTTTCCTATTACTAGAATACCCCCTAAATGCAAAAACCACTTGTACCATACATAGTTTGTCCACCATTAGCAATCATACTAGGGTTTTACTTTAAAAATTGTGGTGTGGCGTACTGGTTCAAGTATACAAATAAATTGCAAAACAAGTAAAATGCTGACCAAGATGTGGTATGGATCTTCATGGGAACAAAGTATATAGGTAAAGCTAACAATACACAAATCAATGAGCACAAGCAAAGCTTAACAAAAAGCGGAAATTGACATCGTGTATTGATCAACAAGTGTGTTGATCAAATATGTTAACCAATGAATAAAGCAAATATAAACATGTTCAGTGTTGCTGATCTAAGAAAGACTGAGTAATTGCAAACAAAATTCAAAAATAATTATTTGATTTGCTTTCTTCAGAATTCGACACACAACATAAAGCAGCATTTGTCAGTTAAAAAGAAATGCATCATACGAGTCATAGTGTGGACTTAAAGTATCAAAAATACCAACCACAACAGGCTTTTAAGTGATCTCGAAAAAGGGCACTTTTGAAGACTGTTATAGCATTATTTGAACATCACGTAACACTCTCTTCCGGCTATTAAAGCACTTGTCAGTTTGTAAAAGAGTAGCAATCCACGTCGACAAACTTGTGTATTAAATGTGCAAAAACATGACCAGCAAAGGGGTACATAACAACCATTGAGTGCATGATGATCAGTTATGAAATAGTACATCAATAAATTACTGACCTGCAACTATGAGATCACTCCCCTTCTGCATGCCTTGTCCACGAAAGAATATTGACGGAAGATAAAACTTTAATCAAACAACGAGATCAATCCTAAACGTCATCAGAAGATGCAGCCTGATCCAAGATTGGACTGCCGATATTCAGTTTCTCCAGTGTAGGGCGGCCAAAATGGCTTTTTTGAAAGCCACTGAAGTCAATGATCGATTCAAACAGCATTTCCGATTAACAACTATCTAACGTAACTTCGATCGTCCATTGAAAGTGAAATAATATTGCGGTTCCCGTGCTAAAACAACTGCTGCAGCCCGTCCGCCATATTGAACTTTTCAAGGGTGAGAAAGCAACACGCATGCTCAGTAGCAATTCTGTGACGCTTCTTACGTAATATCTTTTAACCAATCAGCCGTTTTTGAGCCCTGTCACATGACAGATATCCTGCGATATACGTAAATGACCATATTTGGAAGTGCAATGGAAATTTTCTTTCATTGCTTGTCTGGCGGCCATTTTGAAAAGCGAGGCAGTTTTAGCAGTGTTCTACGGAAATTTTAACTCCCTGGAAGAAACTTTCCACGATTAAATGCTCACAAAAAGTCAACAAGTATTTGCTTCAGCTCACAAAGATATCCAGAGGTTGACTTGGCATTTTCGTAGTGAGAACTCAACCAAGAAAATGCTATTGCGAACGAAGCAGCAGAGTTGCTCACGGAAAGTTGTAAAGTTGAAAAGATTTTAATTCACAGGAAGTGGACATATTCTCGGTAAGGTAGCAATATTTTTTTTTTACTTTGTCTTGTCATTTCCAAACATGAGTTTGTAAATAAGTCTTTTTAAGTGAACGGTAGTAAACTTCGATTTCTTGAAGTTCTGTTTTGATTTTTATTATGTGTTGCTAGCTTTTAGCGTTTTCATCATAGAACCATAGTTTTTCTCGTTCTGAAAATGGTAGTCGAAGAGAAATTGTTGAATAATAAAACAATTATTTAGCCAACTCGGCCTACGGCCTCGTCGGCTAAGTATCAGGTGATATTCCGCGCGATTTCGCAGGATAATTGTTAATTGTATGCTTTTCCCGCAGCTATACCTCAGATAGAAAATTACAAATAAAGATTACAAATAAAGAGACCTGCAGAATTTAAGTGTTTGAGTGAAGAAAAATATCATTAAAACTGGAAAATGTACCTCTAAGCTAACACATTTACACCTCACAATTCCCAAACTTACAGATGTCACAAAGCCACCATCGTTTTCAACATTTAATTCGACCAAATATTAAACAAAATGTCAGAATTAAAGAAGAAAAGCAATAAATTTGCATAGTAGTTAATGTATTTTAACATTTAAGATAAATAGCCAAGTGTTTTATAATTAGTGGTAATAAAACAAAAAAACTTACCTCAAGACTTTCAGCATTTTTCAAAATGGCAGATGGCAAGTGTGGGGTCGCTAAGCATCTTGGTATGGAAATTTTGGAATGGAGCAAAGATTTTGGAATAGAGTGCCCAGAATTGCATGCTACCAAAAATAACCTAATATCTTTTGATCTGATCCTAATTTTTTAATGGTTTGAAACTACTGTTGTTATTCTTCACTAAAATCAGCAACCGTTGCCATGGCAATGCAAAATCAAGCAAGACACTCATGTAAAAGCAAGGAACTCTTTCAATAACACAACTGATGTCCAAATTTAAATCGGTTTCTACCATATGATCAAAAGATAGGATTTTTTCGTATTTTCATTAGCAGAGAGGGAAAATGAGGTTTTTAACAATTATGACGACTTTCGTTATTCACTTCAAGCCGTTGCAACATTCAAATTGGTATATTCTGTAATATCTTACTTTTTCAATCCATCTAGACTTGAAATAGTGGTTTTTACTCGTCTGGAGTATATCAAACATGCAAATATGCCTTTAGAACGTCGTTATATACATTAATATTTGACCAAAACCCCCAAATTTTGATTTCCTTGGCAAGCGTTGCCATGGTAAAGTCTGATAAATATTAAGGTAGCCCAAAAGTAAAGAAGTCGTGGTATAGCACAAGATGTCCAAATTTCAATTGATTTGCTCCACATGATCAAAAGATATGAATTTTTAAAGTTTTGCATCACGCCTGACATGCTTGAATTTGATGGGCCAACTGACCCCCCCCCCCCACCCCCCTCAAAAATCGTAGCATAGCAAGTCTGTGACCCCACAATTTGTTAGTATGACAAGCATGGCGATGTTTCAGACGGTCAAAATCCATTGTCAAACCTTTTGTGTGGTGGGGGTGGAACGATTTCCTTATTTAGGGACTTTTTCTAAATTTCCGCCTCGACTATAACGCTCAAAGCTCTTATAAGCCACCACTCTCTATTGTTTCATCATGTGGTTGCTTATAAGAGGCCAATTCTCGTAGGCGACCAGGTCTAGTTGCGACCACTTTTCTGAATTCCCAAAGCGGTCGCTTACGAGAGCTTCGACTGTATTACCGTCTGTTGATCCATATCAAGACATTTACACAAATGATTTGTGACACTTGTATATATGTTTCTAAACTGCATTGTTACTAATTAAGCAGCATCATTTTTTCTTCGGAGTCCATAGGAAGGAATTTTCAATTTGTAACTGGACATTGTGGTCAATTGACTTAAGAGCAATTATAATTCACGTACAAGCATGAACTGCTTGTGGACATTGTGAGAACTGCATTTTTGTCACTGTTGACATATAATCTTACCGTTGCATTTCTGTTAATTTTGACATTATTGTACCTTTGATAAAATCCTTTTGTTTAATTCAAGGACATGTTGAATAACATTGCCAAGGAAAAAATTGTGTCTTACTCAAAAACGGGAAATTAAAGTGATTCAAAACACAAAATTTTTGCAAAATCATGAAATTAAGGTGTCGCAAAATATGCGCACCTCAAAATTGTGAAATAAACGTGTCGCGAAAATTTCATGTAATAAGGTACATGTAACTAGAAGATCCTTGCTTCAGGTGGAATGTTGTTTTCCACTGAAGGATTAAAGAGGCTGAGTAAGAGGCAGGTGTTTGGGGCAAGTGCCCACAAAAGCAAAAAAAAAACACCCAAAACACTAGAACTGGCCCGTCATCATATTGACAGCCAGTAAAAAAAAGGTTCAAGCAGTGATGCGCAGGAACTCTATTTTTGGTTGCATAAACTGTAGTTAGATTGAGCTTTGTTGTTGGTGCTTACCTTAAGCAATCCAACTGAGAATTTTTCTCTGGGTTCTCTGATTCCCTCTTCTCAAAAAAATTATTTGATCTAAATTATTATATAGAGGCCCTGCATGTGGGCAGCTTTCCTCACTAGGCATAATTTATTTGTAATTGTTACCACAATGATTCACCTGACCATCTGCAAGACGAGAGAAATCTGGATTGAGGTAAAACTTGATTCCCTCAGCTGCTCCTGGGAGTGTTACTGCACGAAACATGATTATTGTCAGCAGCACATATGGAAATGTGGCTGTAAAATACACAACCTGTTAACAAGACATTGGATGTATGTCAATACTTTTAATACACAATGTTGACTCTGAGAACATGATTTTGTTTGGTTCAACTCAACCAAACAATAAACTCGTTTTGTCAGATCACTCCACTCTAACTTTACAGGCATAATTATTTTCTGGCATCTCAGCATAAATTAAAAGCAAGAAAACAACATAAATTTGCGAGGAAGTCGAATTCACTAGATTAATTGAGAAGAAATTATACAGTATGTGTCCATATGTGTCACTGCCTAAAAACATGTCGCTCTCATTATTTACGAATACATGGCAATAAGTAACCTGTGTAGCAAGCATTTCCACAGGGTTTCAACAAGTTTGAAGCATTTTTCAGTTTTTGGCCACGTAAGAATTGGGGCAAGCACTAGAAAGGTGTGAGAAGGGACGAGAAGGGAGAGGGGAAGGGGAGGCAAGAAAAGGAAACGCTTGCCTGCATTAAACCCCACGATTTTAAAAAACACCCCTTTCACACTTTCACTGTTGGATAAACTCATAGTGTGACAGCTTGTCAATAAAGTAACAAATAACAGAACACCAGATGTTTCAAATGTACTTTCATCAAAATCAAAACATGCTCCACATGAGTCAAACCCACAAACTGAAGAAACGAGGCATTAGGAGATGTGATGTTAAAGCCTTAAAAGTTGGAAACTCCAAGCAATTGCTTCAGGATTTGTCATTGGAATTTCAAAGTTAAATTTGGAACCTTATGAATATCTAAGCCGACAAACTTTTCAAAGCGTCACAAAGGAAATAATTTTATGGAACAATTCTTGCTGATATTTGCAGAGCAGTAGGAGTAGAAGTTTTTACAAAACTCACAGCTATTTTCGGACTGCGTGTGCATTATCGGGCTAGCTAATCCTTGCGTTCTAAACATAAGGAAATATTTAGGGGCATTATTCAAATGCGATAGGTAATGATCGAGTCTGCTGTTCAGTTTCCCAAACTCCAACAAAGCAGCAGATCAACTTGTCTCATGAAACAGCTGCTTGAAACTACATCAGGCAACAGTCACAGTTGCAAGACTGTTCGTGTAAATTCCTCTGTGTTGGAAAAAGCTAATCCCACAAGTTTTTGAGATTTGAAGCCACAGATCAGAAAAACTGTTGGGTCAGAGTGCTCAGAAATGATCTTCTTGAGTCAAACCTGAACATCGATGATTTAACAGCAGGAGAGGAACAGTTAAAAATAGTGATAGTAAATTCACTGGAAATGTCACTACAAGTATTCCCTGAGGAAAGTAAACAGTTGTGTTCTGAAATGAACATACCTGATTTGATTGATCAATTGAACACTTGTCCATCACCTGGTAAAACTTCTGCCCAGGATCTTAATAGGATCTTAACAGGATCTTGTATGATCCTAACCCAGGATCCTGATAAGATCCTACAGATATAAGATCCTGTAGGATTCTATTGACATCATGTAGGATCCTATAGGATCCTGTTGTATCCTGTTTAAGATCCTATGGGATACTACAGGATCCTAAACAAGATCCTATAGGATCTTACAGGATCCTAAATAAGATCCTATAGGATCCTAGACAATCTTAGGTCGGATCCTGAAAGACTTTACAGGATCCTGAGTAGGATCCTATAACACATGGTTAGGATTATTGCCATTTAAGATCCTGGGTAGGATCCTGTGTGAACTTATACAGGATCATGTAGGAACTTGTATAGGGTTTCTATCAGGGTGAACACCACAATGCCACGCCAATCAGAAACCCTGTTCTCAAGCGAATGGGTTTTTCAAAATCATGGGGTTTGCAGGCAAGCATTTCCTTTCCTCCCTTCCTCTCCCTTGATTGCTCGCACTTTTTTGCACTTGGTCCAATTTTTACGCAGCCAAAAAGCGAAAAATGCTTCAAACCTGCAGAAAAACCTACAGAAACAGTTGCTATGCACGCTATAGGTAATAAGAGGATCCAAAATCCTCAACCTCTGGAGACAAAGAGTGAACTAAGCCCCCTTGCCCCCTCCCCCCCCCCCCAACCCTCACAACAAAAACATCGCCCAATGTTTTTCGGTGATTTGTGCCAGTAGAGTGAGCAGGAAGAGAGCAGCAGCACATCTCTCATGCATTGCAAGGGTTCTACATATAAACAAAGTGCAAATCAAATCTCTCTCTGAATGAAATCAAGGTCATCTAAAAATTCAGGCAGTTAACAGAGTGAAAACAAATTTGAAATAAGAAGTTATGCTCTCACCTCTTCAATAAACAAAACTGCTCCATTAAGTACTTCTATTTACCATAATATTTATTTTAGCATTTATTCAGACCACTAGCTGTTACTTACTCTGCCTGTAGATTTGACACCTTTCCAGACACAGAGATAACAGATGATCCAACCAAGCAACGTGCACAAAGCCATGTCCCAGTTCACTGTGCCTGGCTCATCTAGGCCATCTGTCAGACGTAAAACTCTGCGTCTAACAGAAAAAGAAGGAAGCTAAATTCCCCATAGGGCAAATCTAGGTAATTCACAGTATATGCAGACTTGCTAAATAATTTGGTCCTTTCCGCAGCCCAGATTACTTGATCAGAGGTCGCCAAACCAATTAATTCCTCATGCAATTCTGTTGCCTCAAATTGGACTTAATATGTTCAAGGTTGACTTTTAGCACATGGTAATTATGCTCCTAGTGGCTGTAGTCTTATTACACAAAGAATCATGCATGTTACCCCCATTGTTTGGTCGAACATGCTTCTTTTTAGCCATTTTGACATGCACTGTGTCATGAAAATTATGTGCAATAGGAATGTTGGAAAATCAAGCTGAATTGACTGGTACCTTATTGACAGAAATGTCACTGAACAACACTCAATTGCCAAATTGGTGACACTGTTGTGAAAATGGCTTGTCAGCTCAACTTGATAATTATTAATCCTAAAATTATTGCCATTTACAATTCTATGCACATGTTACATACTCCAGATACTCTTGGCTTGATGAAACTCTTGTTAGATTTGACACCATGGTGGAAGCTATTGTGTTGTTTGCACCAAGTGTACCATTCAGTCCCAAAGCAGAACCGTTGTATGTACTCCCTGAGGTGCTTGGGCCAGCTCCAGTTAAATCAATACATCGTGGTGTGTTCCAGGGATTGTTGCAGTGAGACCATGGCAGCTTGGATGTAAATGAAGCAAACATGTAGAAAAGTGCCCAGCCAAGGATTATTATGTAGTAGATGTTTAAATACTGCACTATGACAACACTTGCATATCCAATACCTGAGAAGAAAAGGAGCAAAACATAACTAAAGGAAACTTAGCACAAAAGTACCAACTTACATAACTTCATAAGGCAACCTTACAGATTAACTACAGGACTATGAGATTGAGCTAGATGGTTAAGTGTAATACTTTACAACAGAATTTGTCTTGGTTCTGTAAATAATAAACAAGCCTCTCTAAAGTGAGGTTTGTAGTGACCAAAGTTGTAAAGTTATACTTAAAATAACATATTAGATGTACATGTAGCCTGAGTTCAGCAAGTGTCTATTGTAATCATTTCACTGGGCATTAATTGTGGCATATTTTGCAGGCTATAGCTAGGGGATGGACCATTATTTTTTTGGAGGGGGGGGGGGGGGTGAAAAATCCTGAAAAAAATTGTTTGGAAAAGCAAAAATGCCCAAATAAATTGTTTGCAGACATGAAAAGGAAAAATAAAAAGTTTGCAGACTGGTTGATGGAAACCTATTTAATATAAGTCATGAGTACGTTGTTTGATTTGTGTAAGTAAATATATTTCTATTTTTTAAAATGCAAGATAACAATGCAAGAAAATGATTTGCAAAATCTTGATTCATCAACTGGTTTGATCTGGTAAATTAGCCACCATAAACTAATTCAAAAGTTGACATTTTGAGTGTTAGCCATTCATCAGAGCAAATTTAATGCTAAAACATCAGTTTTCCTTTCTGGTGGCTAATTTACCAAATCCCAATTTCTGTTTTTACTTTCCCAACAACACATTACAACACGAACTCTTGAAAGCATTTGGGTTGCATGTATTCACTAATAGTCACACAGGCTTTTCAGCAACAGGGTCCTAATATAGGCTGGTTTGATGATGACATTTAATAAATCATCACTTAAACAGCAAGCAGTCTCCTGTTTTCCATTTGCAAGAAGAAGGCAAATTGGATCCAGTCTTGTATAAACTACAAAATTATTTACAGCTGTTGAACGTCGAATCCTGTGTGAAAATATCTGACCTGGCAATATTCAAAGCGAAAGTGTACCTTGCTTTGGTCGCTTGAGAAACATAAACATTTCTTTCAACGAACAATTGACCATTCTTTCTGTTGCCTGTTTATGCTCTTACAACACTGTACGAGAAACCTGTGCAAGCTTAAGGGGACTCAAGCTAGAAGAAAGAGACCTATTATTTCTGGGGAAGACTTTCCCGCAACTTGGAAAAGGACGAACAGATACACTGGAAGGCGATAGTTTTTTGATGCGCTGGACGCTATTTCTGATTTATTTTTTGAAGATTTGTGATGAACATTTACAGATCATAAATATATCATAAAATACACGACAAACGTTTGCGCATATAACGCCACAAGTCATCGAAAAATTATCTTGTATTTTCATTTTTATTCTGTTGTATGTTATTATTAGTACGGAAAACAATAGATATTTTGAACATACAAAGAGTTGAATTCAAAGATGTAGCTTTCCTCACATACAATTTTGCTGAAATTACGCTGTATTACTTGTTGCCTCAAAACATATATCGTGTGTTAAATTAGGCTCCGCAATCGTACTATAAAGATTATTTTTCGGAGAAAGTCTGTTTGAATTTTGCGCTAATGCTCCTTTGGCCAATGAAAACTTTGTTACTAATTTAATTGGTAGTTAGCAGCGGGCAACGTTGCAATGGTTCCCGGTGCCGCGGGCCTATTGTTTCACTTTCCGTCTTAGTTGAAGCGCTACTTAAAAGGTAAGTTTTTCAGTGTCCCGGTAGCACACACCCACCCCGCACCTCACAGAGTACCCTCCCTGCCTCACACACTTGAAGACATCCACCAGATACTGGCGCCGTGTGTGAACACAGCTTATTAATTATGCAAAACATGAGTTTGAGAGTCTGAAAGCTCAAAACTCCCATGCTGCAGAAATGAGCCACTTTCATACATACTGCCTTCTAAAGCTGGTGAGTGAATGACATCACTGTATCCTTTCTGGTGTAATAATAGCGGACCACTAAATCTGAAAATTGCAGTTTAAAAAAGCCTTCTTCTCAAAATTAAGCTTTAAAACTTCGCTTGGGGAGTGTTTATAAGAAAACAAATTTTCAAAATCTGAAGAAAAAATAAAAGTGATTTTTTGAATGTCAGTAGTTATCACATTAAGTTAACCATGTGAGAGGTAAAAGAACCAAGTGCAAACAGGTGATCAAAAGACATGCTTGAAACTTGCACAAACTTATTCATGGTTGCCACAAATCAGAACAAAACAAATTCCCTAACTTTTTACTAACCACAAACCAATTTGCACTGACCATGCACAAGCCACAAAAGAAGGTCCATTCAAAAACTTTTTTTTTTAACAAATCACCTTACCAACAATAAAAATCCTTACAAAACCTAGTGGCAAGTGAGAAATTAAACTCCCTGACTTGACACTGACTATGGGGCAGAATTAAAAATTGCCCTGACTCGATACAAAAATCTGTGACTTTTTCCTGACCTTGGAAATTTCCTGCCTGGGGCAACCTTGTAATTTAATACACAGATCTATTTACACAAGAGACTTATTAGAGAGAACAAAAGTTAATTGATTTTAATAAATATTATTTGACATACAGAAAAGCATATGACAAATAAGTGACAAACAAGGAATTTCTAGTATCTCATATGTTTTCCATATGTTTCTCATAGGTTGGGTCCAATTTTGAAACATAATTATGATTATGGAGTGGTCAATAAACTCCATTAACTGAAACTTAACCATGTTTATCGTGTTATGGGAAAAGGAAACAGGTGCAAAAGGTGTACAGACATGCTTGGCTGAACAAACGCAGTTATTCAAATTGGAGATTCACACACCATAAACACACTTATTTACTTTTGACATTTCAGAGGAAGTGTTTACTCACTAGAAAAAGCTTTAATCATTAAAATTAGACAAAATGTTTCACAACGTAATGACAATCCATGCCACACACATTTGAAGTTCACATACAAAAGATTTCTTACCGCTTGGCTGAGCACCAAAATAACCTCACACAAAGGTGATCCATCTTCAAATTTTAAATTTTTTTTTTATCTAACCCTAAACATGTTCCTATAAATTTTCAAACCATAAAATAAAGTGTTTCTAAAAACCTTGCAAATTCACCGATATTATCTATACATTAAACACAGATACAATATTTTAAACCAACATTTTACTCAGAGAGATAATAATAAATAATATTAATAACCTGCAAATTAACATAAAAAATATGATCAACTGTGCATTACAAAAAAAGCACAATAGAGAGATACCTTAAACAGCTTTGATCACTAATTGAATTATTATAAAAATGCATACCAACATGTCTTCATATCTAGTGACACCAAAGTGCATGCCAACTAAGACCTAAATTTTCACCTGGGGGGATACTCCCTCCTAATACCTATACAGGTATGTGCTGCCCAACGGGGTCGTGACTTTGGGATTCCTGATTGAAAATGGGGTATCCAAATTTGAGACGTTTTCTAGAACGGGGTGTAATTTTGCAAGCGCACAAAAGCTTCAAGATATCAGCAGCAATTTCAAATTATCTCTAGGGAAAAAATTACCTAATGGAGAAACTTACACAACCTGGTTTGTGTGGAAACAGCTGAAATTTGGAAAATATCTAGTTAATATCTAGAACAGGGTATGGCTTTCAATGCAAAATCCTTCTAAAACGGGGTCTAAATTTGGAGGCCTGAGCAGCACACACCCACCCACCCAAAATCCCCCCCCCCCCCCCCCCCACCAAGCGTTTTCAACATCCTCAAAAAAATTTAATGTGCAAAACGCGAATGAAACGCGATCCTCCCCAACACGAGTACAACACTTAAAATGGAAGATAATGTCACAGGGCGAAGCTGGGCCTGGCGATTGACAATGCTTCCCTGTAAAACAACCAATTCAACATGACTAACAAACCAAAAATAACAATACCTCGAAACAACGGACAAATTTTCCAGGCAGTGATGCCTCCCTGACTTGTGAACTGCCCCAGAGAAACCTCCAAGATTAAAATGGGAGCTCCGGCGAGCACCAAACAGATCAAGTACGGGATCAAGAAACATCCTGCGGAGAAACAATACGCTCATATAAAACAGTTTGGCGGGAAAAAGCGAGGGCAAAGTCAACAGGTACTCCTTGAATAACAATAAGGACAGGGGACAAAAACAAGCGTTCATTGAAAAACCAAATATTGAACTAAACCTCATATCCCAATAAAAAACAAACACTATAAAAGTTGTCTTTCTGCTGATCTCACGGCTAGTGAAGTGCTCAATACAACAGAACTATTGATGCCTCATTAAATGAGAGCCCGGGGGAAGCTGCGTACTTCACCTGATTTCATTTTGCTACTCTAGAACCTTGTACTGAATAACCTTTAGTGTAAGGGAGCCGAGCAATCTCGGCATGACTTGATAAACATGTGCTTACCGCCCCCATTCTTGTAGCACAAATATGGGAACCGCCATATATTTCCAAGGCCGACAGAAAATCCTATCAAGGCAAGAATGAAATCAAGTTTTCCAACCCAAGTCTCGCGCACATTTTCAGAACTCGTGGAATGAGCCATGATCACAATCACCGGCAACCAAATGAATGAATCTTGGAGCCGTCGGTACTTTGCCTCAAACCTTTTTTGCTTGGGTTTAGTAATAAGCTTAACCTTATACAGAAGATCTGTTATGCGTTCTTGGATTTCAGAGTTCAGAGTTCTCTGGTTTCGCTTCTTCTTGGGTTTCTGGGGTTGGGTTTCCTGGAGCAGTGCTTACTACAGTTTCTCGGTTTTTGTCTTAGTTAATCATTAACAATCCTGAAGACAAGGCTACTGAATTTACTTACATGGCGGAGCTGACCACGTTTTCCTCCCTTCTCAGTCTCATTAGAAACACACCTTCCTTATTTACTCGCAAATAGGGAAGGAACCTATTATCTTTTCCTCTGTTGTACATGTACATATATACGTGACCTTCGGCTGCTTCGAGAGCGTGACATACACCTGACGGCCCACCTGACGTCAAGGTCAGGGCGGGACTGTGTCGGGACTGTGTCGGGACTGTGTCGGCCGGACTAAGGGTGAGACCAGGGGTGACTAAGAGCGCTTACCATTTGTACGGAAAACCCGGTAATTCCGGGGAGAATTCAAATGGAACGGTTCATTCCGGTGGAATGTTTTCGGAAAAAACGTAATACCTTTCGAGGTATTCCTTTTTCTCGCTTTTTCCGGAATTCCCGGAAATTTCTGTACCATTTGTCCACAATTACCAGTGCCAGGCTATTTCCGAGAGGACAGCAATGCCCATGACGGCGGATTTAAGTGATGAATCTTTACTGTTCCAAACTGTTCGTGACGTGACAGTTGTTTTATTCTCGCCGCTACTGTCAACAGACTTCTTGCAACACAATTGTAGCAGTCAAGGTGAGAAAGATTTAACCTTTCATGATTCGAGCTTTTGAGCTTAATGGCGCGGGAAAACACTTGCGTCCGAAACTTCGAATCAAATGATACGGCTTAATCCGTTCCGTTTTCTTGGTGAGAAAAGGGTGCAGTTCCATTTGTCCCAAAAAATCCACCGAGAATTCCATTCAAATGGTAAGCGCTCTCAGACTAAGGGCGGGACTGGCCTGCGGTGATCTGAGTACAAATTTAGTATTCGTTCGTTACCAGTGTTTTCTCCTTCTTCAAAATGGCTGACTGCTCTTTGGCAAAGTATTCTTGTGGGTTTTCTCGGTTTCCTCAATAATGTCTTCGAAACTAAGACCTGAGGGGAGTGAATTAGAAAACCAATTTATTTTACGCGTACCTCAGGTAAGGAAAGTCAGCGTAACTAGTAGAATTATGATAATAATATGTAAATTTGAATGTTCAATTCGTTTGCGTTGAATTTTCGACACGCTATTGACGTTTATATACAAATTAAATAAGTGGCAGGCTATTCAGTAGGGAGGCCCAATTTTCAAACGCTCTAACAATGTTGAAATTAATAAAAAAAGAATGTTTAAGATATTGTTACCGTACACTTTCAATAAAGTCTGCCACGTACAAATACCCAGAAAATGAAACTTGTTAAGTTTATTTTGAATGGGATGCAATCAAACTTTGGTGGGGTTTTTGTAATCACCGTGCAACAGAACCTTCTGAAAGCTTTAATCGCATTTGGTTGCTGAAAATTTGTTTGTCTGGATTTTGTTAAACCTTACAAAACAAGCATTTGCTTTAAAGAAATAATTATTTGTTATCAATCAGCAAAAATAAATTTTAAAAAAAACCATTGATGTCAAGCAGTCTTGAAAGTAATAACATTCTTGTTGTTTCAAGCATTAAAGTTTGGCTTTACCTCGGTGTAAGAACCTGTGAAACTCACGGATGATGTAAAACAAAGGAAACAAAAACATTTAAAACAATACCGTACAGCAAAACAAAAGCTAGCAAACAAAGAAAATCTTGTCAGGTTCTTACACCGAGGTAAACCCTAAAGTTTATGCAACAGTGTTTAACAGTCACATAGGTGAAAGTCCAGCTCTACTCCAGACATACACAGGCAGGGTTAAAACTTGGCGGTCGCACGGTCGCCGTGGCAATTAAAAAGGGTACAGGGCCACTAAAAGTTGAGGTTTGATCGCCCGAAGGGCGACTACGATTTGAGAAGTGCGAAAAGAGTAGCAATAACAATAAAATGTTCTTTCCTTTCTTTCCTCGACTCTAAGTTCATCAAATGTAGTAAAAGTTTAGTTCTAAAGTGCAAAATTCAAAGTCGTTCGTGAGTTTTCAGATCGCTCCGATATGTAGACGCCATTTTGATTTTACTGACATGAGAATCCAGACATTCCCAGAGTTCAATGCCGTACGTTTTCAAACATGAATATCGGTAAACTCACTCAATATTGCTCGATATAGTGGACTTACTTTTCACCTGAATTCAAAAGCAATCGAAAGAAACTTAGAATGGTGATACTGGAGTTTATAGATGTTGACAAGATCGTTTTGTCCGTATTTGGAAAATAATGGTCCAGTTTTTCTTTGGGAGTTTAAGGACCAAGTCAGAAGCTATAGATGAAGAAAAGAGCAAACAAGAATGAGACGAATGATCCCCAACACAGACCGAACAGAGTTTTGAAGATAGACCGTTTATTAATAAAATACACTTTACAGTCAAATGACTGAATTACGTGAATAAATTATTTACAATAAAAATATATGACAACAATTTAAAATATATTACATGCAGTGGCTAATTATGAAACTGTCTCTGAACCTGTTTGTCTTGCAGACAGGCGCAGCAAAGGCGCATGTCGATCTCAGATTATAATTCTGCTGAGATCGTGATGGCAGAAGGTGTCTGAGTTTATGGTTGCCCTGCACCTCAATGTCTTTGAAGAGTTCCTTACATAATGTGCTCCTTCTATCATATAGGGTTGGAAGGCCAGCTTTAACTAAACCTTCACTGTAACTACAATCTTTAGTATTATAACAATTTTACCAATTTTTCGACAGTACATTGGCAAATGTGAGCTTTCAAGACAAAGTTAAGATCAAGCAAATATTTCTTTTGGCATTTCAGTCGAACACCCTACTAAAAAACACGGGCTCAAACAGCCGTGAGGCGGTTATTCGAGTAAAGATGGTTTAAATTTTTTTTTTGTTAGTAGAGGAAATTTTAGGGCTACTTTATTTTGGCCTGGGCCACAAAGAATTCAGGGATACTGGCCCAAGTGGTGACCAAGCACTGAAGTTAAGTTTTAGCCCTACACAGGAACTGTAATCCCCCAGATGTGCCATCTTTTTCTTCTTCAAGAGGTGCTTCTTAACAGAGGTTTGCCTGCAATCAGCAAAACTAACAGTACATGAGTTGCTTGTCTTGTTTGAACTCCTCTGGTAGAAATCCTATGCAGGTTCCTGTAGGATCCCGTAAGATCACACAGAATCCTGTATGATCACACAGGATCCTACCCAGGATCCTAAATGGCAATATCCCTAATCATTTTTTATAGGACCCTTCTCAGAATCCTGTAAAATCTTTTAGGATCCTGCACAAGATCCTATACAAGATCTTATAGGATCCTACTGAGATCTTGAGTAGAATTTCCAGCAGGGTTAGTTCAATGGCCCAAAAAGTTGCCACAAGTCTCCCGCAGCACAGTAGTAAAAACATCCAGCAAGTGTGCAGGAGGTCACAGGCTCGACTTCTGTCGGGAGAGCTCGGTAATTTTTTACTGAGTGGTTTCTGTCTTTCAAACATTTAATTATGATGTTTTGAAACAGGCTTATGCTTCTGCATTACAACATGCAATCCAAAATGGTTCACTGAAGGATAGACTCTCCATTGAATTTCAAGGTCAGTTAAAAATTGAAGGGTGCGTGGAATAAGGCCCTTAGTGATCCCTGATCTAATGTCAAATTCTCCTTTTGATTTACAAACATACACAAGGAAAATTGGAAGGAGAATTTAGCCGTTCATCAGAAGTCACTTGGGGCTTTATTCCAGGCACCACTTCAATTTCAGAATTATACTCAATTAAACCATGAATTAAGTGTCATTTATTTAGAGCCTTTTATAGTCTGGTAGAAAAAAGGTAACATAAGTACAATAATTAATGGTTATGTCTTATTTGCATCCAGCAAGCCCATATTTTTTGTTGTTTTGTTTTATTTCCTTGCAATTTGTAATGCTCTCTAACCATGTTTGTTGTAAGTTGTTTGCAGAACAGGTACACCCAGTTACGTTTCTCTGCTTTAACAACACAGAGTATTGGTAACTGCATGTAGTTATTTTTTCGTTCTTTTTATGGATTGTTTACTGGCTTTGCATACTGTGGAGATGCCAGGGTGTAGTGGTTGCTACATTACATTTTGATTGGACTTTTAATCAGATCCCGGATGTTGACTAGTAAGGTTGTTCATTCATTCATTCATTCATTCAGGATAACTCTATCCACCGGATAAATCACTATCCAGTGGAGAATATACTTTGTTTTGTTATCTTTTATCCGTTGGATAGCGATTGATCTGGTAGTTAGTGATTCATCTGGTGGACAGTGTTACCTACCCTTTGAACAACCAGGTCCAGGAGACCAGGGGGTCGGTAGTTCAAGGCTTGATCTCTGCATTGTTTTATATGTTGTTTCGTTAAGATAAATAGAGGATATTACATGGTCGTGTGGAGATATGACATTTATCTTCAAGTGATGAAAAATATTTCACAAGTGAGCGCAGCAAACTGGTTGTTCTACACAAACAAATGAAAGAAGAAGAAAGAAATACTGACATTGAAATAGTGGCAAGGAGGCTCTGGAGACTATTAGGTTATTGTGTGATTTCAAAATCATTTTTCCTCCTATTCAAAAATCTTATCAAAAGCCCTGATTGCTTAGATTCATTGTGATGCTCTCTGTCTGTGTCCCTGTCTGGAAGATGTCATTTTTCTAACAGGGGCAAGCATTAAATTCATGTGAGAAATAATCAGGGTTGCCATTTGTAGCCAGTAACTGGTGATTATGACTATCAAATGACTACCAACTCAAAGTTTGAAACTGACTAATTTTATAAAAACACTACACCCTTAAGAAAGCTCCACCATATCTTAAGCTAAGGTCTACCTAGTGCTACATGTACTTTTAAATCACTGTAATACAGTGAATCCCTGTTCTTCTGGGTACCAACCAGGGGTCAATTTCTCAGGAGTTTCGAGAAACGTGCCCCAGGCCACAAATATCTGGCCAATTATTTGCGGGAACTAGATTTAAGGGTTTTTACCTAAAAATTAAGCCCAAGCTTCCATTTGGGCCAAATTTAAGTTAAAAAAAAGTGGCTGTAAGGCTAGTGTGGCACTGCATACATGCAGCATCTTCGAAGGTTGTTTAGCGACAGTCCTAAACTGTAATGAAACTTATGCTTGTGCAGTTTTTTTTTTTTTTGCATCTTAGATAAACTTACTTAGTTAGCAATTTTGTATCTAACAGAATACGTGTCTAGTCCAGGCCAGGACAATGTTTAGCTTGAATAAGTGTAAGGTGATCCCATTCAATTGCATTGCGCATCCTTTCTGTGCATCATTTATTGCGTGATTAGCGTGATAGGTTTTCTATGGAAGCTGAGCTGTTTAGAGAAATAAATGGTCGTTTTCTCCCAAACGAACTAGGTGACCCCACTTTTTTATTCCATTTATTTAAGGAAAATACGACTTTACATGATATATTCAAATTTGAAGAATTTTTCATTATTCAATTTTGAAATATTCCGGTTGATTCACTGTTACAGTCAGATTTTAGGCGTTTCACTGGAACCGTGTAGACAGATATAACTTTGTTGAAGTAATATTGCTGTCTAAACATAGCAAAGTACCTATATACTACAGCCCCGTAGCGTGAAATCAGACCAGTGACCCCCTCTTTTTATTTTATTTTTTTAATGTACTAGGTGTAATTAGTAACTCTGCAAAGTTTCAACAAATTCTCATTACAATTTCTTTTTCGATGGAATCACCTTAAAACAGGGATTTTGTTCCATTTATATGTCCAGGACATGAATTTTGGGGGGGGGGGTGCCTCTTACACAAAAAGCTGCAATTTATTTCCCATATAAGCAGCTCTCGTGACTAAATGTATTCTTTTTTCCTATTTATTTTTGTCAGCTGACTACAGACATGCAACAGTCAGGTTTGATGGGGCAGCTCTATCAGCTAAGGTAAGTGAATAGACTTTTATTGCTTCTAACTTTTATCAGTAATTAAAATTTGAAATTTGCCTTTCTTCCAGGTTACTTTAAATTCACAACTGAGCCCTATAGAAAATGATTTGTAATGTTATTAGAGGGCAGCATAACAGGAATACATGTAGTAAGCATCAAGGGCTGGGTCCACTTGCCTGCTATGGACATGAGATGATGGTCAAGTGTGGGCCAAGTAGCAACAGAAACACATGATCCCTTATGACTTTCTACAATGTCAGACAGAACTGTGGAGATGCTTTGGAATAAGTGAGAACTTTGACTGTGCAATCACTTACAACAACATTTCATTCCCCTTCTCCCCCTTATCAATGTTGCTTTATTGCCAAAAAAGCCTAATGAAATGTCAGTCCTTCCAAACAACATTGAGTGAGGGATGGGGAAGCACTTCTGCAATCTTGTCTGAGTTTTGAGAAATATGTGCAATAATTGCATTTGTCTCAAAATAATTCTGTTCAAGATTGTAGCGGCAAAATTAATAATCTAACCCAAAGTGGTAAATAAGTAATAAGTAATAAGACCAGTTGCTTTGCCCTTTATTTCCTCCACTATAGTGTTTGTCAATCCGTTTTTTTTTTGTTTTGCTGAATGTATTGTTCGATACAACCACTGAAAACAACAGCAACAATCTTTATTTGATGACAAGAAGTACACAAAGTACAACAGGCACTGTTTTTTTTTTATCTCTTGCAATAGCTAGTTGATCTGCCATGTATAATAGAATCTCACAAGACAGTGGACAACAAAAGCTTTTACAAAACTGCAGACATCTGTCAGGTAAGAAAATAAATAACAGGCTACAAAGATTAAAGACACTACAGGCATGCATGCATTATTGTATGCTATATTTTTACTCAGCACATTTCCGTTACTTCTGAGTCGACCGTCTAAAAATCTTTCCATATTGGCTAGTATTTGGATTTTTTGGGCGGTGGGGGGGGGGGGGAGGGGGGGAGGGGGGCAGAACTCACAAGAAGTGGTAATCAGTGGGAAGGCTAAATTTTTCTTTTATCTTCAAGCAAGAATTTCTAGCTTTCCCATTGGTAACTTGGACCATATTCATCTGTTTGTTCTCGTTTACATTGTAGACATTTTCTAAAAGATTTTCTTTCATAATGTATTAGTTGATTATCAGATACACCTCCTATCACTGATACTAAATGATGAATGGTACAAGGACCACAGTCCCCCCTTCCCCCTAAAAAAGGACCACAACCCCTCACGGCCCAATTTGGCTGGCAAGCAGACAGTGGGATTACTGCCGGGAGGAGGCTGGGGAGAAACCCAGTGTCAGTGGAAAAATGTGTGTCAGATCTTGACCTCAGCCTTCCTATCTCATGCTGGACTGAAATGATTCCTAAGCCTAAAATTTTCTTGAACGTCAAAAAGAATTATTATTCTTAACTAACAGCTTGCGATTTAAAAGAAGTATCTGTAAAGGCACTTCAGAAATATCTCTATTTATGCAAATTATGAAATTTAGTGACTGATTTGTGCTTCATTTGAGCAGTTTTTAAATAGCAATATCTTAAAATCGTAGCCACCTAGGAAGCTCAATGTACATTGAGAATGTTTTGCTGTCATAAAAGATCTTTTAACTAAAAAGAGGTGTTGAGTTTTATTTTTCTTGAAATATTGGAGAAAATTGCAGGAATGACCAAAATCAGCCTGCAAAAAATGAATCATGATTTACTTGAAGGCAGTTGTACAGATTTTTGTCTAATTTCGCATACAAGTTGTCTAAAGTATCTTAACTAAATTTTAAGGAAGTTGACATTTAATATTTTAAATGAGGGGCTGTCCATTACTGTTGGTATGGGGACATTTGTTGCTAGGAAACAAATAAAAAATAAACTTTGGTCATATGTTGAAAAGATGATGTAGTATCAACTGAAGGAAATCAAAGTTTGTCTTCTATGCGAAATTTTGATTTCAAAAGATACAGTCCAAGGTCAAAAAAACTGTTGCGAGCCTCCTTAAGTTGTTCTACTTGGTCTCGCATCACCAAAACTTATGGAGAAACTATTATAATCATAGACTTTTCTGAATTCAGAGCAACTTTTGCCAGACATGGAAACAGCTGAAAAATAAAACTTTTGCCAAAACTGGTTGGCAAAATCCTGAAAGCATCTTTATTTACTTCCACTCCTTCCTAAGCTCGTTTATGTTTGGAAAATCACGCAGTCCTCTAAAGCCGTAGGTAATGTGGATTCATCTAGATCATGTGGCTACGCGCTTTGCAGTAGCCATCTTTCTGATTGACACAAATGACCCACACTATGAGCATTGATGACAGCTGTCAAAACTGACCAATCAGAGGGCATACCAGGAGCTGGTATATTGGAACAGGCCATTGAAGAAATGCTTACAAATGAGACCTGTGTGAACATGAGGGGGTGTGTTATTCAATAATCCCCTCCAGTCAACCTATCTGGGTTTTTTTTTGTTTAACTAACAAGCAAGCCCTTTGCAAATTATGATTTGTGATATTCCCAATATTCACTCAACACTTAGCAGTCCTGCTGTTACGCTTGCCTAGTTATTTGTATTGTTGTATAGCTAGTGGTATGTGGAGACATTAGACTTTGTAATTAACAGTTTAAACACAAGTCGGTGGAGTGGGTTTTGAATGGTTTTAAATGGACCCAGTTGTTTACCCTATTGTTCTCTGAGAGTCATTTATTCTTAAAAGAAATCTGACTGACAACTCACTTGTATACCATGATTATCAAACTTACTGCCGGTGCTGATGATTGAACCACTAGGATAAAAAATCTAACTACAAAACAAGGTTTATTGTGTTAAAAAGCATAGAATGAAAAGCAAGAAGTACCATACATGTTTAATGAGGTATAAATACAGGTTGGGTTTGTTTTTTCTAAATGCTGTGTGCAGCTTTATGTGTGATGGCAATGGTAACACTACATTTGTAAATCAATATTTGCAGATGTTAGTTTGTTCTGAAGATGACAGTATGAGGGAAGATGAGGATATTTCTCCCAAGAAGGAATCCAAAAGATTTATGTGGAATCATGGAAGTATGTAGAAAAGTAATATATTTTTGGACAGTCTGTACTGCACGAACTTTGCAAATGTGGTCACCAGAACAAGCAATTTGCAAGTCAAATTGCAGGATATTAAAATAGTAAAAATTGAAGGACAAGTACCAGAGAAGCTTTTGACAAGCCACAATCAGTATGACCTCAGATCAGTACATTCTTAGTAACTAATTTGTTATTTTAACTCCTCAGTTACTGGCCCACTAAAGAATGTTCGCAAACGGCGATTTAGAAAAACAGCCAAGAAAAAGGTACTGGTATTAAATACGTAACCTGCTGAAAACTTGAGTGTATTTCTGCTTGCAGTGTTTTGTCTGCTTACTGCTAGTCTTTGCCATGTTCCTATATGCGAAGTGTTATGGTCTGCTGTGATTGGTGGATTTCAGGCCATTATTCTGGTGAGAAGTACACTGAAGTACCAGTGTCCTTCTATTTTTTTTTTTTTTTGTGTCCACGGGAATCCATCTTCAAGAGCCAGGCATGTTAGTGGTTGAGGATATAGTGTGGGGTGAATCATACCCATAGTATTGATAAGTGAGTGTTGCTTCTTTTAGACACTGTTGGTAAGGATGTCATCTGGTTTTCTTGAGACTGACAAGTGAAGAAAGGTGATGTTGTTGGCATATTTCATCTCCATGAAGGAATGCACAGAGTTCTGATGGTTGTTGATATTTTGTAAGATGTCATGCCTTAGTTGAGAATGGTGAAGGTGTCATTATAATAATCTGTCCAGAAATTTTGATGCACTCTGTGTAATTGCTATTGCATGTTCAAATAAATTATGTCCATGTTAAGATCAATAGCAACTATTCACTGGATGTAAAGATCATAGATCTTGATACAAAGTCCAAGAGAGAAATTCGGATTTCCACGCTCAAGCAGCAATTCAATCAGTTCTGCTCTTGTTGAGAATAAAAATTGACACCATTGAAGTCACAATTCATGTTACATATAACATCAGAAAGGAGTTTAACGGACCCAAACACAAACATCATTTAATGCTTCTTTTGTTTTATAGATAGTGGAGTCTCCAGAGATTGAAAAGGAAGTCAAGCGCCTACTTAGAACTGACCTGAGTGCCTCCAATGTCAATATCCTGTTTATAATCTACATTTCAAACACTCTAACTATGTAAACTGAACAGATTGGTTGAACGCTATGCTAAGTAGTGATTTGGCTATAGAATCTAAATTGCCTCAAGTTCTCTTGAAGCAATTACAAACTATTAGTTATCATGAAAGACACGTAGTTTGATATCTATATCTATCTATTTATCTATCTACATATATATATATATAACAACAAAAGTACTGGAAATCAGACTTGCTGATATTTCGTCTTTATTAACAAAAGACTTCGTCAGGGCAACTCAAGTCTTTTATTAGTAAAGACGAAATATCGGCAAGCCTGATTTCCAGTACTTTTGTTGTACTCAAATCTTGAGTGAATGGATTTGAGTAGTTCACCAACTGGTTTATTCCACTCCTTCGCTGCAAGTAGAGCACTGTATTGGCTTCGCCGGTGAACATTTAACTGAATGATATATATATATATATGTTTGGCCTGAAGGCCTGAATTCAAAGAATAAGCCAATTACTTTTGCCAAAAGCTCAAGGAACTAAAAGCAATAAAGGAGCTTGATGCTTGGTTGATTCCTTTTGTTTTGGTTAATTGCACCACTAATGTTTAAAGTGCTTATAATTAAGAGTCTTTGTAAATTCTGAATTTACAAATGAATGTAGATTGGCTAAAGTGAAAGTGATCCCAGATCAGTGTAAACAATTTTGCTCTGAGCCATACACAACATGCTTGACAGCTCAACCTACCACTCAATATAAAGGCAGAAGAGAAATATCTTGAAGGCATCAGGAATGTGTTTTTTTTCTCTTATTCCCACTCCCTTCCTGTGTGATATATTATTTAGTTCTACCAATTCTAAAGCTGATATCAAAACAAACTTTTGCATAATCTTGATTTCTGACAATTATTAAAGCCTTCAACATGCTAGAAAATTGCACTTCACTCACAATCTGTAAAAACAGCTAAAGCTTAATGTCATCAAATTTTTGCATTTTCAATTTTTAGGAAGTTACAGTCATGAATTTTGCCTTTTGTTTTTCACTCCTAAACAGGGGCACTGTCATCTTGTGTTCTTATTGACTGTTGTTTCCAGTGCCCATGGTAGAAAATTAGATTTCTTCAAGTTTAGCTGTGACACATAGTCAGACTTAAAACCATGATGCTTCACATGCAGTGTTATTTCTGTGCCACAAAATTTTCTCTAAGGAGTAGGCATTAAGCTTCAGACAGGGTTTGTACCCTTTTTCAGAAACAATTTTCCAGGACTTCTCCAGGACTCAGATAGATTTTTCCAGGTCTCCCAAGTGCACAATAATTGAAGCAATAAACCCTAACAAAATAAAAATCCAAAAATAATACTGCACAAAATTCTTTTAAAAAAAACTGTTTTACAAGAGTTCACAGATTTCCAGGACTGGAAAGTCCTGGAAAATGCCAGAATAGAATTCCAGGACTTCCTAGGATTTCCAGGACCCATACGAACCCTGTTCAGAGGTACTTTAATGAGCATCTTTGAAGTGTAGACGGAGATGATTGCTCCTTGGGCAGTACAGAATATAAAATGTTATTGAGTCCTTAACTTGTTGTTTAAGCTTTGAGGTACTACAAGATGAGGAGAAACCAGATGAGAGGTAACTTGCTTATCAGTGAACTAAAAACAATTTCTGTGAAGGAATCATCAAGCATCCTATTACATATAAACTAAATCAGTGGTATGCAGAAACCTTTGTAAATGGTTAAAACCATCCATTCTGTAAAGCCCATTGTATTTCAGTTCCAGGCGAAACAGTGCTGAATGTGCAAACAGTGGATACAATTCATTATAAGAATGACTTCTCTTAGGGATTCTCTGTACACTCAGCTCTCTCCAACACAGACACTGGGAGCAACTCTTCATCTTAGAGAGAGTTGGGGCTATCTTTTACCCTTCACTGTCAGTTAGCAATACATGACTGACGTACAAAAAGTACACTCTGATCAGAGTCGTTTATGCATATTGTAACTCGTGATTAATTGTCAATAGTCTATTTTAAAATTTAAGTTTACCTTGAAACGGAAGAAATAGAATAGTTGAAAATTAACGCACAACAGGGTTACACATCAACCATTTCCTTCCACCTTCCATCAATGTTCCTGTGTATTCACTATTCCTTTCTTTTATTCCTTGATAACAAAGAAGGTGGGACTCTTAGATCAGAGTTGATGCAACCTTGTCCCCAGGGCCTTCTCCTCGCCTTCTCCTCCACCTTCAAAATCGCGGTCGGAGAAACCCCTGGCCAAGGCTGTCAAAATGGCTCCAAAAATTTGTTAGAATTTTGTCACCTTGACACTTTGAAATGTCTTCGTTTCATTTGAACAACGGTTTGACATTACAAAAAACAAACAGGGCCGTTAGACGCTAAAACCAACCTCCAAAAAAACCATTTCATCATGTGTCATGTGACAAACTACTCCACGATTCTTAGAGTATTTCAGCAGCCTTGGCTAGGGGTTTCTCTGACCGCCATTTTGAATGAGGAGAAGGCCCTGTGGACGAGGTTGGAGTTGATGTTCAAAATGTAATATGATAGCCCAGTTTTAGTTTTTAACACTCTGTTGTATCAATGTGTGGCTTACAATACTCTATTGTGTTACTGTATGATTTCAGTGTTGTGTTGGATGCTGAGTTGTTGAACACCTCTATGCCTTCTCCTCTGTCTGGAACACAAACTGGAGAACAGGATGCTGGCAGCGATGATGAAGACAGGAATGAACTGTTTGCCATCCTTCAGGAGGCTAGCAGCGATGAACAAGAAGACACTCAAGAGGATGATGGAGATGATGTCAATGTTGATGTGGAAATGGAAGAGGATACAGCCAGTGCATTCAGTGGTGAGAAAGGAAGGTTATGTTGGCTTTAAAAAGAACACTTTTCTGTGACTGACTTGAAAATTGTTTTTAACCAAAGACATTATTATCAGTTACTAGTTTGTGGAGTTACTTACTCAGTTGGAATGGAGATGCCAACAGCAGTGGTGTGTTTCTTTTGAAAAACTCACTGCTTCATTTATGTACAAATTACAAAATACTTGTTAACGTTTGGTACGGTGATGTGCATCATTTCCAGAACTGAAGAGCAGTCTTCAGGGACGGTCTTTT
This sequence comes from Siderastrea siderea, assembly GCA_964030785.1. Classification (NCBI taxonomy): domain Eukaryota; kingdom Metazoa; phylum Cnidaria; class Anthozoa; order Scleractinia; family Rhizangiidae; genus Siderastrea; species Siderastrea siderea. The sequence goes on along the minus strand of OZ034972.1, from coordinate 18,478,050 downwards.
GGGAAATGATTTCTGGTTTATAGCCAACCATTCTTGTGTTGTTACAATCTGTTTCAACTCGATGGTTCATCTACTTACGTCTGAAAGTGTGGCATCTCTTGTGTAACGAATGTACATCATCTTCGCTGTCTTCCACGTAATGGAAGCAACATTACCAACTATAACGTCTTTCTCTTAGTCACAACACCAGACACCCACTGATCCTAGCATTATGCAGGATGGATGTCATGTGATCCTACTGAAATAACCTAGCTCACCACTCCCTGCAGCTTTGTGGTTAGAGCATCGAATCAGTGTACAGAAAGTCATGGGTCAACTCCTGTCAGGGAATCAGAATTTTATATTGAGTTATTATGCTTGTGCCAAACTGGATAAATTTCACTGAACACTACATGGGCGAGCTTACACAATGTAACATTCAACAACTCTATTTTTAACACTTACAATGTTTTGGTTTACCAAACAAATTTCTTGTATAAGCGGTCATTAGCTCTGAAGTGTCGCTTTTTCTGTTTTTATTTTTATTTTGTTTAGTCTGTTTTTGACACTGAATAACTGCTTAATTGTTGTCAAATTTTTGCGAAAGGATTAACGCTTCTGTATGAACGTAATAGAGGACTCTGAGACAATGAAATGGAAAGAACCGAATGTTGTCAGCTAACTCTTGTTGTTCTTTGCTCTCATGTAGCGAATGAAAACCAATCTAAAGTTCTGTTAGACTCTATGCGGAAACAACTAAGTGAGATCAGAGCAACTCGCGCTGAGCAGGAGACACGGGTCAGGGAAGCGTCTAACTTGTTCCTGAAGGTAATTACCACTGAACTATAAATAAGTCTCTTGTCAAATATACCTAATAATAACATAATAATTATCTAATATCATTCACTAACAGGTATTACTGATTCCTCTAATCTTTGGGTCACTAAGGGTTTTCTGTTCTGGTTCTACATCATAGCAACGATTTGAGAAAGTCCTTGAGGAAATTAAAGCACAGGAGGCTAGACAGGAGCATGAGGTAGAGAAATTGTTCCCCTTTTATTATGACCTTTTCTTCGGTCACTGCTAATCAGTTCAACCCCTGATATTTTAATGTTGCTTTTTTTTTCCAGCTTTGCGAGCTTGAAGCTCAAGTTGGTACCACGACATAAAATCAACATTGTAAAGAACCTAATAGATAAATTCGCACCCAAATGACCTTGGAAGAACTGGGTACGAGATTACCCAGCAGATGGTTTCACTCCAAGCTTCGAGAATCAACATTGAGGAAAAGAACTCCAGCAAAAACTATTTTGACGTACTTTATTTATGGAGCCACTCATTAATTTGATTTATGATCCTCAAATACAAACAACGCGCACAACCACGACAACAAACCGATGAGCGGTGCCGGATCTTAAGGCCCTTCATGGCCAGTTTTAATCCTGTAATGTAGAACTATACATTGCTGTGACTACTTTCATAGTCAGTTCGTGGTACGAAAAAAAGGTGAACTCCATGAATTTGAAATAGCCTTTGTTAATAAAAAAAACACAGCTACAACGATAATCTAACTCAATCCCTTCTATTAAAGCGACTACGCCTATTCTTCAAATGTAGGAGTCCCTATAGTTACTTATCATAACGCAGTGACTGATTACAAGGCATACTCGCTGTCTGGTTGGTTATGCAATGGTGCTTCAATTTATGATGGACTGTCCAAGGGGCAAGGGCAAACCAAAACTGAAAATAGAAAGACCTGAATAGATCGATTGCTTGATTGTGCTAAAACTATTCGTTCCTGTCATCTTTGATGGAGACCTCGAATTTGTAATTTTATTGGTAATTGTCAGCACAGTTCACGTGCTGGTGATGACATTCATCAATATTTTTCAGCTAACACGTACAAAGTTTTGGCTAACTTTGTAAAAAAAATGTAAATACATATTTGTGGTGACAGAATGACATCTGTACCCTGTTTCAAATAAGTAACTGGGGTATGCTGTATCCAAAAACCTTCCAATGATTTCGTGATTCTTGTGCCCAAAAAACCCCCACTACGTGGAAAATATGGCCTTCTTTGAGCATGGGAAGTAGTTATTGTGTTCAAGAGCAACACAAGACTGAAAGTAAACAACATTCTAATTGCTCTCATTTCATTGATCTTGATTACCTTCTTGTCATATTTTGCAAGGTTTAAGTTTCCTGATTTTAGGAAGATGATAAATTCAAAGGCCTTTAATTCCCAAGAATATCATATCCTCGCTGTGAAAGAATCGTGACCTTGTAACAATCCTTCACTTATCGTGAACTTTTTTCGTGAACGATTTTTTTTTCGCGCCCCACCCGCCTCGCACTCGGCTTGCGTCTCGTGGTCGAATCGAATAAAAAAATGAGCAAAAAATAATAGTAAAGAGCCAAACACACTCACTCACTCAGCCTTGTCGCCCCCGGTGAGGCATAATGCCGCAACTAAGTCCCGCCATCTATCCCGGTATTTAGCCATCTTACCGGCTTCGCCCCCAAGTAAGACCAATCTCTCCAAGCTCAGTTTCAACTGTTCTCCGCCGTGTTGTTTTGGGCCTCCCTGGCTTTCTTTTCCCTGGTGGTGTCCATCTCAGGGCGTTGTGCGGTATACATTCCTGGGACATTCTTAGTGCGTGGCCAAGCTAACGGATCACGTACTTCTTTATTTCCATGACCACACTGTGACAATCTGTCTTCTCATACAAGTCTCTGTTTGATGTCTTTCTGGGCCAAAAGATGTTGGAGATCTTTCTTAGACAGCCATTATGGAAAGACTCCACTTTATCCAAGTCTTCCTCTCCAGCACTCGGAGCTATATAGTAACACTGATTTTACATTGCTATTGTACAACTGGATCTCAGTCATTAAGATGTACTGTTTCGAATTCCAGATTGGATGAAGTTTACTAAACGCTCCTCTGGTGTTACCGAGCCTTGCCTTAATATCTTGCTGAGCGCCATTGTCCTTGCTAACGACCCTGCCCAGATACAGAAAGTCGTCAAGAGACTCCAGTTCCGTACCATTAAGCGAGAGAGGGGTTGGGGGTGACGAATTGGTGTGCATCACCTTGGTCTTCGAGTCGGTGATATGCAGGCCTGTTTGCTTTGCATAGTTCTCTAACCTGGCTGATTTCTCTTGCAGTATGTGCCGAATGCTTGTGCAAGACTAATTTTTAAAGAACCCAAATTCTGCCACATAACGCGCTAATTATCAGGTTACACTGGTTACCTATTTGATTTACAATCGAGTTTAAAATCCTTTTAATCACTTTGAGATTCTTCATTTTTATCTCCTTCTTATTTATCCTCTCTTATTTCTCTTAGGCCTCCATCGCGATATAATCTTAGGAATTCAAATAGTAAACTTTTAATTAGTCATCCAAGTTTTCAATCCAGAGCAACACTTGGAGACATGTCCTTTACTTGCGCTGCACCAAAGCTCTGGAATGCGCTTCCACTTGATGTTAGTATCACAGCTTTGTATTATTATTGTTATTATCATCATCATCATCGTCATCATCATCATCATCATCATCATCATCATCATCATCATCATCATCATCATCATCATTATTATTATTATTATTATTATTATTATTATTATTGTTTAGTTGAAATTACAGACATCATCCGCATAGTCAAGATCTTCATTAATCAAGATGGGCAAACGGAGTCCATTGTATACCTCTAGGTTGGTCTAAGATGGTAATTCTCATGATCCAGTCTTTGATGATAAGAAAGAGGATCGGCGAGAGGTTAAACCCCTGCCTCACTCCCGACTTGACAGGAAATGCCTCTGACACTGTATTGTCAAGGATGACACCGCACTCGAAGTGGTCGTAGAAAAGGCCTATCAGTGACATGATTTTAAATGGAACTCCATAATGTCTCAGTATCTTCCACAGGCTCTCTCGGTGCACACTGTCAAACGCCTTGTTGAAGTTATTGAAGTTTATGTGTGTGTGTGTGTGTGGGGGGGGGGGGGGGGTATTCCATTCCAGAAATTGCTCAATGATGTTGCGTAAGGTGAATATCTGGTCAGCAGGAAGAAGACCAAGACAATGTAGCTAACAGATACACCATTGCCAGTGCAATTGGAGATTGTATGGTGCAGAATGCTGGAGGGTCACCCAAAGAGACAGTCAGAGACTATTACGTTTCCACACATCATGTCTGGGAAAGGTATGCAGGACATACTGACCCCAGAAGATCACAAATAAGGAACTCTATCAAAAGACCGGTCAGCGGGACATTACCACAGTACGAAAGCAACGGAGGTGGAGATGGCTTGGACATGTTATCCGGAAAGACCGGGATAGCATCACAAGAACTGCACTGAGGTGGACACCGGATAGTGGAAGAAGGAAACGAGGCCGGCCACGAGAACGATTGAGGCTGAAATGAAAACAATAGGAAAGACGTGAAAAGAAGTCGAGGTGATTGCCACTGATAAAGGGGAGTGGAAATCTCTGGTCTCAGCCTTGTGTGCCACATAGGCGCGAAGAGGATCATGGATGGATGGACATCCTCTTCCTTTACGGAAACTTGCCTCTTCCTTTGTCAGCCTACATCAGCTGCTTCATTGATTCTTCTCTGCAAGACCTTCCAGAAGACCCTGCTTGGGATCGAGAGAAGTGTTATTCTTCTCCGATTGTCACAGTTTTCTGGACCCCCTTCTTTGGTAGCTTGACAATAAGGCTTTTGTTCCAGTCATCAAGGATGGTCTCCTCCTCCCACACATTTCTGAAGAGGTCTGTTAGCACCCTGGTAGCCCTGTAAACATCACCTTTGACCATCTCTGCATGAATGTTATCGATTCCAGGGGCTTTCCCGTTTTTTAGGGATTTGATGGCACTTCGGATCTCTTCTTCACCTGGTGTGTCAGTGTCAATGAGGAGATCAGCCTCTGTTGGTTGAGGATCAGCTGGGTCTTCTGGCTCAGGTCGGTTTAGGACCTCTTGAAAGTGCCACACCTCTCTTGCTGCCTGCTGTCTCTCCGTTGGTAGAGCATTTCCATTCTTATCCTTCACTAGAGAAGACTGTCTTGAGAATGAACCAAACAGCTGTTTGGAGATCTTATACACCGTACCCATATCCCCTCTTAAAGCGGCCCTTTCAGCTTCTACCTTTCTCCTCTTCAAAGACTCTTTTGCCTTGCCGAGTACTGTGGTTGATTTCTCTTTCTTTGTTTTTGTAGGCGGATTCAGCTTGTTCCAGCAACCTGTGTGACTTAGTGTTCAGTAGCTTCTTTTCAGCTTTCTTCGTTCATCAATTTTGGCCCAAGTACCTAGTGTAATCCATACTTTACGCTTCTTCTTACGGAAGTCAAGAACCTTCTCTGCAGTCTCCACGTAGGTTCCTTTGATGCTGTCCCATTTCCTGCTGACTGAAGCCTGAACTTCGTCATCTCTGGTAGACAGAAAACTAAGGAGTTTAAGCGATTTCACAACTCCAACACGAATCTTACTCCAGGTGACTTTAATCTGGCAATGTCATACAGGTGTCGACGCTTGCTCACTGCTCTTGCTTGTCGAAGTTTCAGCTTGATGTCTGCAATAACTAAATAGTGGTCGCTGTTAGCAACTGCTCCACGAAAGACCCTTACATCACACGAAGAGATCGCCGCCATTTGTTGTTGATTATGACACGGTCGATTTGGTTGACAGTTCGGCCATCTGGGGATCTCCATGTCAGTTTGTGGATGTCTTTGTGCTGAACGATGGTGCCTCCTATGACAGCTTTGTTGTTCATGCAGAAATCCACCAGACGCTCGCCATTATCGTCGATCTCACCACAGCCATGCCTCCCCATAGCCCTTTCAAGATCTGAGTTGTTAGTTCCCTGCTTAAGAACTCTCGTTCCCGAGAATCCCGGAGGTGGGGTGATTCCGCAGTCGCACCTCCTCGCCACGTTAATGTGGATGTCCCTGTGGTGACATGGGGCAGGGTGGGCACGGCTTAGACCGTGGCGAACGCGGTACGGGAGCGAGTGACCGGTGCTATAGTAAGACTAGATCTCGACCCTCCCCTTTGGGGGGGGGGGGGTGCGCAGGCTAGACTGGTCGGGCTGGGGAGCCAAATAAAACCCCTAAGGGAAGGAAAACCCCGACATAAAACCAGCGGCCCTCCAGGTCATGGGGGTTGTACGGTAGGCCAATCACCTGCTCCCGGAAAAGCAGTAGATTAGAGAAACTGCTACTTCTCAACGCACGAGCCCCACTACGTCCGGAAGTCTAATTAGCAATGGCGAAGCTGTGGCTGTGGACAGTGGAACAGCTGGACACACCATGACGCCACTTGGCGAAAGCTTAAGGGAAGCCCAGTGGCCGACGAGATCATTGGCGATGCCAAAATCAACGATGTGTGTAGGATGTTGGAATGTGCGAACGATGTACACAGCTGGAAAAGCGGCCCAAGTAACGCTGGAGATGGAACGCTACAGACTTGACATCTTGGGTATTAGCGAAACGCGATGGACAAGAGCTGGGCGCATCAAGATGACAAACTGCTACACAATAATCTTTGCCGGAGAAGAAAGTGAACATCAGAGAGGAGTGGCAATGATGATGAGCCAGAAAACGCAGAAGATTCTCATGGAATGGACAGCAGTGAGCAGGTGCATAATAAGTGCAAGATGTTTCTCCCGTTTCAGGAAAGCAACATTCATCCAAGTGTATGCGCTGACAAACGAGGCAACAGATGATGAGAAGGACGAACTCTACGACCAACTTCAGGCAACAGTCGATTAGTGCAACAGACATGACGTAGTCATTGTTATGGGAGACCTGAATACAAAAGTCGGCGATGAGAACACGGATATGGAAGAGATTATCGGAAAGCATGGATTGGGCAGCAGAAATGATAACGGCAACCGACTGTATGACTTTTGTTCGAATAACGGCCTTTCATCACAGGAACGTGCTTCCCACACCGAGCAACCCACAATGCAACTTGGGTGTCACAAGACGGGAAGACACGAAATCAAATTGATCACATGATGATATGCAGAGAATGAAGAGGATCAGTGGAAGATACAAGAGTATCGAGGGGCGGATGCAGCCAGTGACCACTACCTGGTAATCATGAGAATGAAGCTGAAAAGTCACAGAAACCCAGATAGAAGCAAGATCAAAGCAAGGTTCGACACACAGAAGCTGGAAAATGAGATGTTCAGATCAAAGTTTAGCGTTGAACTGCGTAACAGATTTGAAGTACAAGAGGTGGAAAAAATATCAAGATGACGGTATGCAAGTGGAGAAAGTGTACACAGTAACTGTGGAAAAAGTATTAGGCCGAGTAAAAAGAAAAGCAAGCAGTGGTTGAGAAAGGACACCTGGAAAGCAATAGAACAGCGGCAGAAATTCCATATAAAATACACCGCACAAAATCAGAGAGGATAAAAGGGAAGCTACGACTAGAGTGCACGCTGAAAGACAGAGAGGTTAAGCGCAGAGCAAGGGAGGACAGGAGGATCTGGCTAGAAAAGATAGGATGGAAGCAGAGAAGTCTGCTGAGAAGGGAAGAACCAGAGAACTGTACCAAGCAGCCAGGAAAATCACAAACAAGAAGCATCGACAAGTTGGAACAGTTAAGAAAAAGAAGGGTGAGGTAATAAAAGACAAGAATGCTTGACTTGAAAGATGGGCCGAACACTTTGAGGAGGTACTACTCAGGGAGGCTCCAATGAATCCAATTGAAGAGAACGAAGTGGAGACAGATGATGTTAGGGAGATGGACACAACCGAGGTAAAAGAAGCGGAGGTGAGGCAAGCGCTGAAGAAGACAGAGTGGAAAGGCACCTGGAATCGATGGGATCCCAGCAGAATTGTACAAGGCAGACAGTGATGTGGCAGTAAAAGAACTAACAAGACTGTTCAACAGGATATAGCATGAAGAGAAGGTACCTGACAAATGGAAGAAAGGCCTGGTTGTCAAATTACTTTAAAAAGGTGACCTGAAGGAGTGTAAAAACTGGCGCGGTGTGACACTGTTACCTGTAGACAACAAAATAATAGGGAGAGTCATTATCTACAGGATCCAAAACGGAGTAGACAGTGCCCTTCGAAAGGAACAAGCTGGTTTTCGTAAGAATAGGAGAACAGCCGAACAAATATTCATTTTCTGCAACATCATGGAACAGGTCAATGAGTAGCAGGCTACATTATAGACACATTTTATCGACTTCTAAAAAGCCTTCATGATTTGCATTTCGTGCAAACAATGTCCTAAAATTTCCATATTGTCAGTTATCGCCTCGACTTAGCGAGGCGGGAAAAATGAGGTCATGTGACATTAGGTGACAAGAATTAAAAGAACAAGTTTCACTTCTTTAACGGACACATTTCGTTGTTCAGTCGCCAATGTGGGATTTCAAGGATTTATGGAAAACAAATTGTAAGTTGAGAACTGTTTGCCGTTTCAATAGCGAATGATGTAAATAGTAACTTGTTTTCTAACTGATTTCAGTTGACTACGATTGTAACAACGGACGCTTCCCGAACTGATCGATGAAGGAACAAAGCCGTATAAAAGTCTAGTGCAAAATAAAATCTTCAAAACCTTCAAATCCCTGGCTAATCTTCCACAGAAGTAACGCCTTCACGCATAGGCGCGGGTTTACCTCGGTGTAAGAACCTGACAAGATTTTCTTTGTTTGTTAGCTTTTGTTTTGCTGTACGGTATTGTTTAAAATGTTTTTGTTTCCTTTGTTTTACGTCATCCGTGAGTTTCACAGGTTCTTACACCGAGGTAAAGCCATAGGCGCGAATCAGTCAAAATTTGTCCTCGAAGATTACGCCGAATCGAGTTATTGACAACCGTCGAACTTCGTATCACAAGTTGAGCTGCCACAGATTACGCTGAATCATCGCGCCCTCAACTTACGCTGAATCTTCATCAAGATTACGCCGAATTGTAATTGCGAAGGAAAAGTAAGGACATTTGATTTGTTTGACGTTTTCATCTTTATCTTTGTTGCTGTATTGTCAAAATCAAAGACTTCGAAGCCCGCTGGTAGTAACATCGCATGAAATCGAGGCTGGAGTTAAAGCATATTTACGTAAAGTGAATTCCGTTCAAAATGCCGCCTAAAGTAGATGTCAAAACCCTCGCAGGAAAAATGGAAAACGCTGTAAACATCCTCTACGAGTTAATGGAGGAATTTGAAACAATTTTCCCAGTAAAACCAGAACTCAAAACACTTGAAGCAGCATTCACTCAAGTAGAGACGAGATATAGGCAAATCAAAAAGCAGCAAGAAACGATTTTAGACAAACTGGTTGATGAAGGCGCTGCCACAGACGAGGGACCCTTTTTAATGACCAGAAAACTTGGAGACAAGGCCAAGGCGGATTTTCTTCAAATTGCTTTGAAATTTGCTGCGTATCAAAAGGAACAAAATTCTTCTGAAACGTCTCGTAAGGACTCTGAAACCCTGGAGGCTCTGACATCATCAATGTCATCAATGACATCAGCAGTAGCAAAAATGGCGGACACCTTAGGATCAAAACCAAACTTAAATGGTCTACAACGATTACCAGTGCCAACATGGGATGGAGGTCGCAGATCTTATGCCACGTGGAAAAAGGAATTCAATCATTGGATGACGAAATACGGTCAGGATAAAGATGAACAATTGCAACGTTTCCGAAACGCATTGCCAAAGGGTTCGTGGTGGACTGACCAGGTTAAAACCTGTAAAAACATTGACAGCGCTTGGAACATCTTGGATACCGAGTTCGCAGACAGACGAAAATTAATGGATGAATTGCTGTCTGAAATAAACAATCTTAAACCAGTCAGACGAGATTCCAAGTCCTTTACACACTTCGCCACAACAGTGTCTTGCTACGTAAACGATATGGAAGATAATGGGTCCCCTGTGCTAGAGTCTTCAGAAGCACCATTCCTTATGTCCCAACTTTTGTCCAAACTCGATCCAAACGACAATTCTCATTTTGGTAGAGAGATGAAAAGAGAAGGGAAACAAGAAACCGTTAGCAACCTCATCGCCTGGTTACATCAGGAAGCAAGCATTCGCTCCCGAGGCAAAAGGAGCTTCGTCTCTGAGGAAAGGAATGAAAGTCGCCGGGACAAAGGTCCTAAGAAGACAGAAAATAATGCCGCCAATGGCGAAGAAACTGATGATGAAGCATGTCCACTTCGCTGTAAAACCAAACATCATCTGGCTGCCTGTCCTACGTTCCAGCTTTTAACAGTCAATCAAAGGTGGGAGATTGTTAAGCAACATTGGCGATGTCGCAAGTGTCTAAGAGCGCATCACACAAACGATTGCAAAAAACCAGATGGCTCAACCTGTGACAAATGCAGAAAAAACCACTACCGGTCTCTACATAATGACAGGACTGGCGAAACAAACACAAATTTGAATCCAAAAGCAGCACCATCCCAAAGTCAATTCCAAGGCCCCTCAACTACGTCGAATGGCAACATCCAAGGAAATGCTGTGTACCAGAAAGCAAAGTTTAAACCTGTCACTGGTTTGTGCCCTGTTCAAAAAGTTAAACTCATGAACAGAAATGGAAACTTTGTCGAAGTTCTTGCAATGTTAGACTCTGGATCTAACACCAGCCTACTCTCCAAAAATACAGCTAGACGACTTGGCTTAAATGGATCAGCAACGCATCTCACTATGAATTTGGCTGGGGGAAAGAAGAAAAACGAACCTTCACAGGTAATCGATATCACGCTTGCCTCACCTACTGACGAAGATATTACGAAGACCCTTCAAGTGTACACTGTTACGAGACCTTGCAGTAATGCCAAAACAATTTCTAAAGAATTAGTGGGACAATACACCCATTTGAAGAACGTTTCTGATAAGCTGCATCTTTCGGGTGGTGCCATAGATATCCTTATCGGCACAGACTTCGTAGAAGCTTTCGTTGATATCCACACAGTGTCCGGAGAACCAGGAGAACCTATCGCGAAAAGAAACTGTTTTGGATGGTACGTTCTGGGACAGTTTGAGTCAAACAGCTCTACCACATCTCAAATTCAGTCAATAGAAGTTGGGACAGTAAGTATCGTAGAGAATATCAAGAAACTCCTTCACCAAGACCTCCTTGGCGTCAAACCAACCAAACTCTGTACATGCAGTGAAAACGTGTTACGTGAAAGCAAGTTCGTAAAGTCCCTCGCAGCTTCAACTACGTTAGTTGACGGGAGAATACAAGTGAGGATGCCCTGGAAGGAAGCAGGACCCCGCAAACAGAGTAACTACGACATCGCTCTGAAAAGGATGTTTTCTGCTGAAAAGTCGTTCCAGAAAAAGGGTTGCTTTAAAGTTGTTGACGAAGAAGTTCAAAAGTTATTGGATCAGGACTTTGTGAAAAAGGTTCCACCTGAACAAATCGATCATGGTAAACCTGAATGGTACCTACCACTGCAAGCCGTGTTCACGCCAGAAAGGACCACAAAAGTTCGACTTGTCTTTGACTCATCTTCGAAAGGTCACGATGGTCTTTCGCTTAACGATTATCTCGAGAAAGGTCCTAACTTCATCAACAGCCTCTTCGATGTACTGGCAGCATGGCGATGGAACGAAGTGGCATTCACTGGTGATGTGCGCAAAATGTTTAATCAAGTCTTGGTGCATCCCGACGATCAAGTTTATCACAGGTTCCTGTGGAGAAGTAAGACAAATGATTCACCAACTGTGTATCAATGGCTCAGATTGAACTTTGGTGATAAACCAGCTCCCGACATAGCAACTAGCGCCATCAATACTCTGGCAAAGTTATCGCAAGCTGAGTTCCTGGAAGCTGCAAAGGAACTTCAAGACCATGCGTACGTGGATGATATCGGTGGGTCCAGAGCAACTACAGTAAAAGCTGAGCAGATTATCAACGACATTGACGCCATCCTCGAGAAAGGCCACTTCCAGATTAAAACTTGGCATTCTAACCAGACAAAAATCGGCCAATCTAACGATGAACGGTCAACGGATCTACTGGGTCTACGATGGGATAAACAGACAGACAAGTTTACCCTGAAAAAGAACGACCTTGGCCTGACCGATGTCCTGACAAAGAGACGATGCTTAGGTCTTGTTGGCAAATTATGGGACCCCATTGGTCTTGTGTTACCCGTAGCAATAAAGTTTAGAATCGACTTACAAGAACTGTGGAGTTCAGGCTAAAGCTGGGACGAGATCCTGCCAGCGAGCATTCAAAGGAAGTGGATGGAAAATGTGCAAACCATGAATCATCTCCTTGCGTTCGAATTCGATCGAAAGTTGAAACCAAGTCATGCAGTTGGGGTACCGCAAGTCCAGGGATTCTGTGATGGTGGCGAGAAAGCGTACGGTGCAGTCATTTTCCTCCGATGGGAGTTAAAGAATGGAAGTTACAAGTGCGTCCCTGTCCTGATCAAGTCCTTCGTTGCCCCGTTGAAAAAGAAGACGATCCCGAGACTGGAGCTCATGGGTTGTTTAACACTTGCAAGGATGTATGATACTTGCAGAACGTCACTGCAGTTCGCGAACATCCAAGATTGCAAAAGAATCTTCTGGGTGGACTCCTCTACCGTCTTGTCTTGAATAAGGACCCCACCACGGCAATTTAAACCTTTCGTATCAGCGAGAGTAGCAGAGAAACTGTCGGAGTGGATGACTTCCGTTACATAAGGTCGAAGAGTAATCCCGCTGACATTCTTACCAGAGGAACCGAACCATCACGACTTACAGATTGGCTAGAGGGACCCTCTTTCCTGCACTTGCCCGAAACCAAATGGCGCAAGTTTCAAATTGAAGACCAAAGTATTCGTGGAGAAGAGACTGAAGTCGTAATGGAAACAAAAACCTCCGAGAAGACTAACATGCCCGTTAAACACGAAGCAACCATAGCAGAAGTTAACGCTGTAAAACACGAAGTAGCCACAGCAGAAATCAACGCCAAACTAGAGCGAGTCAACTCTTCAAGTGGAGTCAACTACACTTAGATCCCTCTGTCATTGACAAGAAATTAATTCCAAACCTGGACGAAAACGGACTGCTTCGCGCTCATGGACGACTCGAAGATGCCAGATCTTTGCCACAAGAAATGAGAAACCCCGTTATCCTACCACGCGACCATCTACTTGTCAAGCTGTTACTGCGCCACCTGCACGACAAGCGTGGACATTGTGGATACAAGAGTTTAATCCATGAAGCCAGGAGGAAATACTGGATTATAGGAGTCCGCAGCATGTCCAAAGCCCTCACTTCAAAGTGCATCACGTGCAGGAAACTTCGCAAAAAACCGCTGGACCAGCTAATGGGGCAGATGCCATCTTTACGAGTGGCAGCAGGGTTCCCTCCCTTTTCCAACACCGCCATTGACATGTTTGGTCCCTTGCATATTAAACTCAATCGGAAGACTCTGAAAGAAGCTCAAGTAGTAATATTCACCTGCATGACCACAAGGGCAGTTCACTTAGAACTTGTAAACGACAAGACATCTGATACCTTTCTGATGGCGTTCCGTCGTTTCGCGAGCTTACGTGGTCACCCGAGTGTTTGTTGGTCCAACCGTGGAACAAACTTTGTAGGTGCGCAAGGTTACTTAAATGAAATTATGCAGAGCTGGAACATTCCCAAGATTCAAAGTGTTCTATCTGAGGATTTCTGTTGCGATTTCAAGTGGCAATGGAATATACCTCATGCAAGTCATCAAAATGGCGTCGTGGAGACTCTCATCAAGTCTGTCAGACAAAGTCTCAATGCTACGTGCAAGAATCAAGCCTTTACAGAAGAGCAATGGAGAACATTTCTGTCAGAGACAAACTACATCATCAATGGACGTCCTCTGTATCCAAGTTCCAATGACATCTGGGAAAGTCCCCCCATCACACCGAACGATATTCTTTTAGGTCATCATCTTCCACTACCTCAACCAGAACCCGAAGAAAGGATCAACCCCAGACATCTTCTGAGAAGCACACAAGATCGAGTCAATGAATTCTGGAAATGCTGGATGCGATACTTCGCGCCAAATCTATTACCACGAAACAAGTGGTTCCGAACCAGAGAAAATGTTCACGTTGATGATTTAGTTTTGGAGTTGGATCAGAACCACAAAAGGTCTCAGTGGAAGTTGGCGCGTATCATTGTCACGTATCCAGGAAAGGATGGCTTGGTCAGAAAGGCCAGAATCAAGACCCAGGATGGTGAATACGACAGGCCAATCCACAAGTTGTGTCTCCTAACAACCAAGCAGGAACTAAATGCGGAATTTTCCTAATTAAGCTAGTTCCCAGAAGCAATAGAAATGCTATTTTCTGACGTTTCTTATTATTGAACGCTATTACAATTATAGTCGTTGCTCAATTAGGTATAATTAATTAAACCTAATTTCCGCACTGGGGCGGAGTGATTTGCATTTCGTGCAAACAATGTCCTAAAATTTCCATATTGTCAGTTATCGCCTCGACTTAGCGAGGCGGGAAAAATAAGGCCATGTGACATTAGGTGACAAGAATTTAAAAGAACAAGTTTCACTTCTTTAACGGACACATTTCGTTGTTCAGTCGCCGATGTGGGATTTCAAGGATTTATGGAAAACAAATTGTAAGTTGAGAACTGTTTGCCGTTTCAATAGCGAATGATGTAAATAGTAACTTGTTTTCTAACTGATTTCAGTTGACTACGATTGTAACAACGGACGCTTCCCGAACTGATCGATGAAGGAACAAAGCCGTAAAGTCTAGTGCAAAATAAAATCTTCAAAACCTTCAAATCCCTGGCTAATCTTCTACAGAAGTAACGCCTTCACGCATAGGCGCGAATCACTTCAATTCAATACACCGTGAAGGACTATGGAGAATAATGAAGGCCTATAGAATCCCTGACAAGCTGATAAGAATGATGAAGATCATGTACGATGATTTCGAGTGTTCAGTACTGGATGAAAGAGAACGGACAAGAGGGTTCAAGATCACCACTGGGGTCAAACAAGGCTGTGTCATGTCAGGATTCTTGTTCTTGCTTGCTATCGACTGGGTGATGCGAAGAACAACAGAAGGACAGAGAAATGGCATCAGATGGAACTTCACAACTACTCTTGAAGATCTATATTTTGCAGATGACATAACCCTTGTATCATCAAAGTATGAGCACGTACAGAACAAGACCAACCGACTGGTAGACAATGCAGGAGGAGTGGGGCTCAAGCTGAATGCAGGGAAATGTAAAATGATAAGAACGAATGCACGAAGAGAACTGAGACAAAACGGAGATTGGAAATGAAGAGGTGGAAGACGTGGAAGAGTTTGTTTACCCAGGCGCAACTGTGACAAAGGATGGTGGAGGCACTGAAGACATCATGAAACGTCTAAGCAAAGCACGAGGGGCCTTTTTCAACCTGATGAGGATCTGAAAAAGACAAAAATTAACCTGTTGAAGACACTGGTGCGACCATTACTACTGTATGGATGTGAAGCCTGGAAGATAAACAAAACAGAAAAGAAGAGGCGGGACAGATTCCACTTCACGTGCTTGAGCAAGATCCTAAGAACATGGTGGCCAAAACGTGTCCGAAACGAGCCAATATCGGAAATAACAGGCGTAAATACGATCAGCGATGAGATTCGAATAAGAGGATGGAACTGGATTGGACATGTACTCAGAAAGGAGAGGAACAATGACTGCACGGTGGCGATGGAGTGGCAGCCTGAAGGAAGAAGGAAACCGCGCCGACCACTTGGAGAAGGACAGTAGAAAAGGAACGCAGTCAGGAGGGGTGGTCCAGTTGGGCCGAAGTTAGAGGCACGGCACAAAACAGGGCTAATTGGAGAACAAGAGTTGCAGCCTTATGCGCCTGATAGCGCGGAGAGAACTAAGTGCTAAGTAAGTTGTTAGCTCCCACTTTAGCATTCAGGTCGCCCATAATCAGGAGTAGCTCATGCTGAGGGACTTAAAATACGGCACGTTGCAGCTGTTCATATCATGCATCCTTGATTTCCATCGTTGGTGGAGGTATAGCACTGAATTATGGAAAGTTTACAGTATTTTGAGTCAAAACGTGCTCGCACGAGTCTGTCACTGATAGGCTCCCACCCTATGAGGGACTTGACAACTCACGTCGGACTATCAAGGGAATACCACTGCTGTGGGGTCATCCCGGCCTGAGTAAGGAATATCTGTTTCATCGCTCAACGCTTTACATTCAGAACCAGTCCATCGGCATTCACTGAGACGAAGCACTTCAGCTGACACGTTTTCATCTCTGTGACAACTTGCGTCGTCTTTGATGTTCGTACATGGTTCGCACGTTCCATACACCCAAACAAACCTTCGCTTTTCGCCTTAGAAAGCTCTCATTTACACTAGTCCTAGCGTCCCTGGGAGGGCTTTGGCCAGGAGTGGTCATCCGGCCTGTTGGTTGGCTACTGGAGTTCTCAACCCTATTCCCAAACAAAAGACCAATGTATCCATTAAACTACAAAAAAAATGGAATTAAACATACCTTTGTCGAAGGACAATTCCTAAACAATGGCGTCTTCACCCCAAATGACTGCCAAAGAAAGGCTTGGAAAAAGAGCACGGGCTACTAATTTATTTAAAATTTCTAGGTCTATGCGAACTTTAAACAACCAAAAACAAATGCAAACCAAAAGACTTTCCGATGTCGACCTTGAAGAATGAGAAAAATGCAAGCAAAATCCTACTATTTTAGGAACCAAGGTCAATGGTTTCGGGATGTGTCAGGAATGAACCGATTGAATTTCACGCAAAGCACCATGCATGGACCTTTCATTCCCCCTTGGATGTAGGGCCAGGGTGTATGGGTGCCTCTGAGGGTCTAAATCCTGACTGTTTAGGGCAAAAAAGCCCTAAAATACCAACTCTGTTTAGGACAACACTCTCCATTTTAGTTCTCTGTTAAGGAGACCCTCTTGTTTTACGCAAACGTCTCCGATCTAGGATTGCTAAATACTGCGAGTAGGCCATATTTAATAACGACAATCGTGCAACCATACCCTGTTGAGGACAGACTCGCATAAAATTATATACCCTTTTCAGGACCTTGATTCGGGACAGAGAGGCCAAAAACCATTCCCTGTCCAGCGGCACGTCCCCGTCAAGGCCATCCATATAAGAGACTACCACCTCCCCCCCGCCGCGCCCCCCCGGGTTTTATACAGTGATATGCATATGATTAGTTTCTTCCCGAATACTCTAACATATTAAGGTATTAAGAAGTAGCTCACTAAGTGGGAGTTCTTTGGTTTTGTTATTGCAAGATAATAAAAACTTAAAACCTCCGAGATAGAATGTTAACGTAAACCTAAAGTAGATACTGTCACAAGGTTAAATACAGGTAGGATGTTAACTACAATAAGGATTCTTAGTAATAAAAGCTTCCTACTAAAAGTTTATTTTAAAAAAGAGTATTATTAAGAGGATACAAAAACTCAGTGTTAATGTTGTACCACGCCAGATACGAAAAATCAGTAGAAAAAAAAAACACTGTAGAGGTGGCCATAAGAAAAAAGGTACAAACTCCATTCCCTATCTGAGATGCAGTGGCATTGGTCCTCGTGGAAGAGGTACAATATTAAAGCATGACCAACCGTTTAAAAACAAAAAACTGAGGTCCTCCGTCAGTCGTTCTGTCAGAATAAGTTAGAATTCAGCTCAATGTAATGTCTGTTATTTTGGCTTTTTCTAGGTTTTCCACGAAATGTTCAAACACTTCCCTTGCTTTTCCTTGTTGGTGAAGGAAATATACTCCTCGAGCCCAGAAACTTGTCACCCACTTTAAAAATAAGTGCCTGCATTTCACGCGATCAGCTTGTTACCCATGATGCACTTTCAAATATCGTGAAACGCTTTGGAAGCTGGGGCCAAATGATTAAACAAAATGGTTTCCGTGGTCCTTTCGCGTTGCAATCTGAAGAAAAATATAAGTGAAATGAAGGAAAGGAGATAAGACTTTTTCCTTTGAAGTAAATGCTACATTTGTTGATTTTCCAGGGCTACGCGTTAGTGTGCTTGAGGTTTTCTTACCGTTCTTTAAACTTGGAATGTGAAGGACAGTTCATATCGCCGTGTTTGTGTACCTTAGTAACCGGCCGGTTGACCACTTTCGACCTTCGGGGAAATCCAAGCAGCTTATGGATTTAAAAACCATAAACCTTTTCTCAACTTCGCTCTGAAGTATTCACAGTCAATGGATAAAAGCAATTATTCTGGAGAAGTAAAGTGGACTTTAGCTTACTCAGCTGAATTACCGAAGAAGGATGCCGGACCAAAATATTCTCGCATATCCGAGCACTTTCGACACGTTACACCCGGCGCCATACAGTGCTCGATGTTTTGTGGAGGAAAGCAGTGTAAATATGAAAACCCTGCGAAGATGAAAACTGATGAAATGGCAATTAATGGACTTTATTCTTCATGGTATGCTTATAACTTGAATATTAGTGCATGAAGAGTCACTATTGACCATGGACGTAGGTGTTGCATTAGACAAGTCGTAGAGCTTGTTTATTGAATAAGTAACTAATACTAATACGGAACGTCATAGCGTGGATAGTGAGTGTTTGTATTGTTTGCATTGTGGTGTAATCTCTCATTAACCACGGCCAGAAAATTCAGTAATTAGGACAGTATTTCATAAACGAAATAGAGCAGTTTCTTTCCTAGTACTCATAAAGTAAAGATTGTAGAACTCAAAACTGCTGTGAAAGCACTTGGCTCTGGCTCCTATCAGGGCGTAACAAATCGATCGAAATCGATCATTGGAAACCTAATCGATAAATCGATATTAGTCGATATTCTTTGATAAATGATTAATCGATTAGTTAAAATAATCGATAAATATATCTTATTAGACGGTTTAGTGTGTAGTATCGTGGGATATTTTTACGAGTCGCGCCGTATTTTGGCGAGCCCGTAGGGCGAGTCAAAATACAAGAGACGAGTAAAAATATCCCACGATACTACACACTAAACCGTCTAATAAGGGATTTATTATTCAACTTAGCTACAAAATGGAAAAGTGGTTTATAAACTGCCTGAGTTGCGTGACAAACTAACGTAACTTCTGAGCAGCGAGTGAGCGCGCCAGCGGAGTCAGGTTTCGCGCGCTTGACGTGAGGTTGTTGTTGATTGGTCAAAAACGAAAACTTGTCAAACCTGTGTCAATCGAGCGAAGCGTCGGGATTTTATTTCAAACTTGCAACGAAAACAAAGATGGAACAAGGCAAAACTGAATTATTTTCGGGTTTACAGTTAGATAAACAACAATGTTCTTGGTCAACGAGTAAAACTACGAAAAGAAAGAACTCGATAGAACAAACAGAACTCGAAAGTCAAGTCAAACAAAGTTAAACAGCACTTCAAGCTCAGTCATCTTCGTCCGAATCACTAACCACGGGTCGTTTTGGAAGAGATAGCGGTGGAGATTTCTGACCGACAACAATTGTGCATTTGTTGAAGACAGCTCCTGAGAAATGATGGGTTCCCGTTTCCTGACTTTGACAAACAAATGACATAAAAGGTTGTTAAGTTCCTCGGCGGGAATTTCTTCAATGGCCCTTGTTTCTTTAACGGACTTGAGGTCAGTTTTTGTATTTTCTGTTGTATTTTAATACATTTCGATTTTCTTCAATTAATAAAGAAATTTCACTGTCGTCTAGGTCATTGCTTGTCTCTAGGATCTCGTTTTCGTTAAAAACCTCAAAATTTGGTAAGCATTCATTGTTTTCTTCGGGAAAAACGAGCGTTTCGGCCATTTTTTCATCGTTCACCTTGTAAGCCTAAAGCCTGACGTGGCATTTGTAGAAAACCTGTCAAACCGGTCTTCTGGAGTACAAATACCGTGGGATATTTGTACTCGTTTTGGGTGTTATTTGTACTCTACTGAATGCAGTTGAATAATAAATATCGATAATCACACGATTTGGGAGTGGATTATCGATTTTGATCGATCACTAAAGAAAGAATTAAAAAAGGGGATTTGATGTGTCAAACGCAAAAAAATTACTGCGTCCTACCATGACCTTATCTTGATAAATTTCTGTCTTCTTACGCAGTGTCATACAACGTCACACTTCAGGATTGATTGAACACACACACAAAAATGGTAGCTTTTCTTCTCCGATATTTCCGATCGAAATCGATACTAATCGATTGAAATCGATACTAATCGAACGCGATCGATACTTTTTGAACGAAATCGATACTAATCGAACTTTAATTAATGAAATCGATCAAAATCGATAATCACAAAGAATTGGGTCATCAACTTTGATCGATTTCTGATACTAATCAGTTAATTACTTATCGATGTTTATCGATTCTTATTGATTTTGATCGAGTAATGGAATTATCGATTTGTTACGCCCTGCTCCTATTTCTGGGCATGTTTGGTTCTTACATACTCACTTGTGTTGTCTTGAACTTTATGGAAAGAATTGTTTCATAAATACATTATCTCATTTATTATAACTGTATCTATTTTTTTTATTTAAAGGGTTACTCCTCAGATTTTAGCCACAGCTCGTCCCTCTACAGAAGTTATAAAGAAATACAATATCATTGAACAATTTGCCAGGTAAAATAAATTATTGTTATAACAATTGTGAATGTTTGGACCTAATTAGTGAGAAGCATCTAATTTCTCCACTCAAGTTATATCATTACTTGATCAAACATACAAGTTAGAAGAATAAGGAAAATGGTCATCAAATATAAAATCAAATTCTTGTAACTTGAACCTCAAGAAATTTATGAAGAACAGTGAGGAGGACATAAATGTTGGCATGGAGGCTTACAGGGAGATGGGTGCGTGACCCACCTTCCTTGTCAGTTTTTCCCAATTTTTTCATGGACATGTTTTATCGTATTCTGTGATTTTGGACCTGTGAATGTGCAAAGCCAAATCAATTAACATATTGTTAGATGGAATTCAGTTATTCAAATGATCAATCAATGGATTGTAAACTTTATACCAAATTGATATTAAAAATAACTGCAGCAGAGATTGAGATACAGGCTCAAAGGAACATGCAGTTTTTCATACTATAAAATTTGTGAAGTGCTTTTTGAGACCTGGCTTGAATATGACCTCCGGTTTTTTGTCACCGATGCTCTACCAACTAGGCTAGGAGGCCAGAAGGGTGCAGGTCATGGTTAATTAAGGTTAATTAATTAAGGTGCAGGCAGTTTGCATCAGTAAATATGTGAAGGATACAATACAGCGCTGGTTATACAACTACTGAACATTGTGGAAGACCGCAGTCAAAAAAAGGAAAATTACACTTTTCTTCTTTTCTTTTCTATTTACTTTCATTTGGGTAATTGGTATTTTATATTTTATCCTGTATTTGAATACTTATCATAAAAAAAATTATTCCTGTAAATCATCTGTACAACTCAATTTTGTGGAGTAATCGTTGATTATGAACATGTTTAAGTAATGCAATTTCAACGGTTCTTTTGGCCTTACATGTAGCTTTTGTAGAGAGTGTTAGGCTAATGTAAACATTCCCTCAAATTACTCACAGACTGATAACAAGTTGCCTCTCTTTTAAAGGGCAGGAATTAAATCACTGATAAATCTTCAACATCCTGGTGAACATGCCAGTTGTGGCTTTGGTCTTGAACCTGCCAGTGGCTTCTCCTACATTCCTGAACACTTCATGCAGGAAGACAGTACGTTGTTCGTTTTCTATGGATTCTTATTACTTTTAAGGTATCAGGGTACCCCAAATGAAAACATCACATTATCACCATTTGGCTTTAGGCAGTTTACAAAAGCCCTAACAAACTCTACGTTTTCTGAAAGCTTTATTGAAGATTATGAAAATGTATCAAGGTAACAAAAAAAGGTAAAGGAATAGAAAATATAGCTAGTGTCTGTTAAAATCACATCGTTCACAAAACGTGGTTCTGCTCCAGTCGAAATGATCTGAAAAGAAAGGGGAACAATTTGCAGCAAATTCTTCACACATTTTTCTCAAAAACCATGACAGGGAATAGTTAAGTTTTAGAGTTTGAAAAAACACCCCTCCTCTTTCTTTAACAGGTCATAATTTGTCAATGGATGCCAAAAATTCAATTCGCTGACATGGTTTGGTGTCAAACTATCCGGCAACATTCTGGCCAAATTTGAGCTAAAACAGTTGAAAACTCGCAGAAAAAAAGGCAAAATAGATTTGGGGATGTTTTTCCAGTCTAATGAGATTAAAACACTTACTATAGGTGTTAAGGCGATTACCTCGTACGGTTTTTACCTTAAAACAATAGTGCAAACACGCCAACCAGGAACATGTCAAATTCTGCTCTTGGTGTGAATTAATTGGAAAAGGACTTTCTGGGTCTTTCTCTCAGGTCTGCGTGTGGTTCAACCACAAGCCTTTACTCTTGCAAAATTTCCAATTAGTTGACTTTGAGATCGGTGTTAAAATGCCTAAATCAGCTGAGTTTCCTCGTAGCACGAGTCAAGTTCGAGCCTGAGTCAAGTTCGAGTCAGGTTTAAAAAAATCTGTTTTTTAAATTTATTTTTATTTCTTTTGACTGAGATTCTTGCCTGGGATTCTTGCTTTCATAATGTTGCGACAACTGTAGTCTCCTTTAGTGTCATCATGCAACGCTCCTTTCCCTTTGTGGAGCCGGTGGAGCATTACACTAAAAACAGCTGAGTGGGAGACTACACCAAATGCTACTTAAAACATCAACAGTCCAAGAGATATTTTCCCTATTGAGCTATTGCGAGCTCATTCCTGGTGTTGTTAGCAACTTATTGAATGAAATAAACCCCAGTCCTCGCTAAACCACGTCATCTATTATTTTTCCTGAAAGGTTTTGATCAGTTTTGTTGGGGGGGGGGGGGGGGCAGAGCTAAAAGAGCCGATTGTTCAAAAAAAAAAAATTCTTGAGTTTTTAAATTAAAACTCTAATGATACTAACTTACCTAACAGCTTGTAAACTTTAATATCATCAAAGCTTCTGAAGAGCCCTTTTCGCTAGCGTCTCTTCTCACGTGTATGGCTGAAGACAGGCAAAATACTTCTAAAACTGTTGAGATATTTTTACCTCGAAACCTTGCGAACAAAAAGAAAATTAAGGTTCGTATTCTGCCAAAATACTGGAAAACAATATGTCTTCCAACATTTTGTGCGTTTTGCCGGACAGGTTGAATAATATCTTGGGCTCCCTGTGGGTGCAACAAGATTGCGCTAGAGTGGCACGAACCGGTAATACTTTATATTTACGTCAGTTTTCTCACTCATGGCATCATGAAAATGGGACCTCTTCTTCAGCTGTATGCAAACAAAAGTCATTAATTCTTTCAGGAAAATTTATAAATACTATGAGATGTCATATCTTTGTAAAGCAGGCTATGAATCGTAGCTCCAATGATGCTCAATCGATCGATTGTTCGAGATCTCAGACCAGACTTTTTAATAATCTTACCGTTTACCACTGGCACATCATTATGAAAGCTAGAATCACAATCCAAAGAAATAAAAAAAAAAGATTTTTGTTTTAACCTGACTCGATTTTGACTTGTGACTCGAACTTGACTCGGGCTCGAACTTGACTTGTGCTACGAGTAAACTCAAATCAGCTTCCCGATAAAAAGAAAGACGACTCAAGATAAAGCCCAGAGTTAGCAACAGGAGAAGGTGAAAGGAAAGCGCCACATAGAAACCCGTCAAGAAAACACCTCGTGCTCGCAAGAAGCAAGTCCAGACGCAAAAGAGATCTTCCTTTCTAAAACAATAGCAATTGGGAAAGAAAAAACTAATTTTCACTTTTTCTGCAGAGGGATTGTTTCTCACCATTCGCATTATAAAAGCATGATTGCTGACAACGAGAAGCGCAGAGCAGAATAGGTCAGGAGGTGCTCTATTTTCATTTTACTTGGTAAACCATTCCTACGGGAAGCATGAAATATTAGCGAGCAACCCACACAAGAGAATGTGAGATCACTGCTAAAATTTGACCTGATTGCAGGTTATGATGTTTGAGTTTTTGGGTCCATTCCGTATTAAATTCTTTAGCGTGTTTGCGCTTTGCCGGTTTTTGGTAGACGCTCATGGACAAGGTCTTTTTGGCTTCTTTCTAGAATACATCAAGAGTTTTCGAAACAACAAAATCTTCCAAAGATCACCCAAAGTATTACAGAATCGATCAGGGTGCTCTTGTGTCACATAGTATTTTCAACATTCATTGACAGGTGACTGTTGACTTTTAATTAAAGAAAATTAATGCCCTGAACCTTTCTTCCTCCATAACTTTGCATGCATAGAATCGGTCTTTTTTCCTGAACCTTTTTGTAAAAGAGAGGTTTGAATACGATCTGTCTGAAACTGACAAAAACGTATCTGTTAAAAAGTGGTCAGTTTTGGGGTATGCTGATACCTTAAACTTAGTTTGGATGTATTGGTACATCTATGTAACCTATCATATTGTACAGCACTCTTGTAGGCAATGATATGACCATCTCACAGTTACAGTCAAAATCCCTTGAACTTTAAAAGAATAATGACTTTCATTCATAAACATAAGAATGTCTTTGTAAAATTTTTTTGGAATTTCTTTAGTTATTTATTAAATGTTATATATAGGATTCATTCCTTGTTATACTTAAGGCTCTTTACATTTTGTGTCTGTTTTTGTGCCATCTTGTTTGTCTTGCTTAGTACTTAAACAATATTCTACCATTTTCAACAATTACCACCCTTTAAGTTCAGTGATCTATTTAATAGTACTGTATACTCTAATTTTATTTAGTTTGAAAATATTAATTGAATATCATTTTTCCACATGTTCATAACAGTTTTCTTTTACAACTTTGGATGGTAAGTCTTTGAGTTTTCTGTTAATTCATGTTGTGCAATTATTAAATAGGCTATACAGTGTAATACTATACTCTAGTTTAGAGGTAAATAAATTTTAACCTGTTACTTCCTCATTTATCTCCATTCAACACTCAAGTACCACCTACAATTGCTTTCTAAAGGAGCAGATTTATCTTTAGGCATCCTAACCTGTAGATAGGAATGAAGCCACTAATTGTGATCAAGTTCTGCTTTAAGGAGGCTCAAAAGGCTCAAAAGTTCTACTCTCATACCGGCAAAGAAGTTAAGAAATTTAGGGAGCTTTCCAAAAAAGCGATAAAAAGGTAGATCACTGACTTTCAGGTAATATGCAAAAACTGAAATTTGGAGGCTCTTTTTGTGAAGTGTTAGTGTTGCTATGGTAACCACTACTTCAGCACAACCAGCCTTAAAGTATTGCCCAAACAAAGGAGATGCAAAGATATTCACAGTTTGCCTACATGATCAGAAATACTTCTCTGTAACGTTTCCTCATTTCAGAAGCATTGTGACAATTAAAAACCCTTACAAGCCACCTTAAGATCAGGGTATCGTGTTCCCTTCAAGCACAGGCTTACTGTAGCTCCTGGTCTAAATTTCTAGAATTTCATAAAGTAGCTTTCCAGTAATCTCCATTGTTAGAAACTTCATGTTTCAGTGCCAAAAAAAATTAATAATTTGGGAAAAGAAATTGGATTCCAGAAATTTCATTGACGAACTGCTAGGTTGGACAAAGACTGCAGCTCAGTTCATTTGTAGATGTTTTGCTACTTACAAATAAAATTTCCCAAACTAGATACTTCATAGTACATATGTGTAGACTTTTAAATTATCTTACCTCTTCTTAAATGCTTGTGACATTGCTCAAGTCAAGCTATATGGTTTATATCTAGGAATGATTATGGTGTACGATCTTTAGAGTCCATCCTTGATATGGTGAAGGTTATGTCATTTGCACTTAAGGAAGGCAAGGTAACTAACTGTAATTCCCAACAGACAAGCTATTGTGCAGATGAACTACTTAAAAAAGTTCATAAGCTCAAATTAGAAAGTAAGTAATGGTGGGGAATTCAATTTTTTTTACTTGCGACCAAGTTTGATAAGCAGGGCTGTAGCCAGTATGAGGCAAACCGAGGCACTTGCCTCAGTAATTTTTTTTCGTTTTCTCAGACATTTTTTTTTTTCATTTAACACCCTACATGTAAATACCTAGGAAGAGAAGTTAACAGTGGACATTGCCTCAATCATAATAATTTTTTCTGGCTACGGCCCTGATAAGGATATTTTATTGTTGTTGTTGGTTAGCCAAAGGATTCATCATGCTGGGACAGTGAAAATGTCAGAGAATTTGTTCTATAGGTGGTGCAGCCCCGTAGTTTGTTTTTGGGTTAACTTCAGAAGTCTTCCACTGAACTTCAAGAAGACTTCTGGTTAACTTTCAAAATCTTTAATTATAGTCCTCAGGTCAATTTTAGAAATCTTTTGAAGTGTGCAGAACAACTTTAGAAGTCTTGAAATGATCATATAAATCATAAAACACTGTAGATTTGTAATTGGGCCATAGGGGTCTCCATAAAACCTCAGGTGGAAGGAAAAGGTGCACTGGAGGGAGTTGTGAACAGGAGCATTGTACTCCAACGTATGGAGGACAGGTTGGAGTTATTGTACTTCTCTTCGTCAGAACAAAATAATGTTGAATGTTAAGTACTTCTGAATCTGCTATGTTTTGTAAGCTGCTGTTATAGTTTATTATTCGTAACATTCCAAGCATGATCATCTGCTGTTGTATTCATCATTAACATCCATTTTCGTTATTTTTCAGGCTGCAGTGCACTGTCATGCTGGCCTTGGTTAGTTTTTGTTGTTTATTTCATTATTCAAAAGAACAAGTCAAATATACTATAATTATAGACACTATTATAATTATCTGTACAACATTTCACATATGGTATATATGTACCATATTGTGTGTACCATAGTGTATGTACCATATTATGTTGTGTTGAGTTATAATTATAAGATATAAACACCTCTCTCTGCATGTCTTTTATTTATTTTTTGTTTACAGGCAGAACTGGAGTGCTTATTTGCTGCTATCTTGTGTTTTCTGAGAGATTAGAAGCAGAGGAGGTTTGTCATGTGCTTGTTTGATTTCAATACGGACTAAACTTACATCAGTGATGGGTCTATGGGAAGGGATAAGGAGATTGGGATCAAACTTAATTTTTTTTAGTTTTGGAGAAATCAAATAGTGGGGAAAAGAATAAGAATGAAAGAAAACAGCATGGACCAGCAAATCAAGTTAACAGAATACTACAACAATTATTTTAGATTGCCATTTTTGACCCCTTCTATCAAAAATTTGTAGATCTGACCCTGTGCACAGCAATGATATCTACAAGACAAACTTCGCTGAAAGCTAAAATCAGTAAATACGTCCTATGCAGGATTTTGGTGTAATGCCCATGGTGCTATGACAGATAGCAGGTAGTATAGCAGGGACCAAATTAACCTCTTATTTTGCAAAGGAATCTCATTAATTTGTGTAGGAATACTTTAATGTTGATGAAGTCATAGGCTATTGTCGGTATCTTGTGAAAATCTCATTAGTGTGTACCCAGGGAAAGATTTCATTGTCTTGAATGATGTCATAGGCTATTCTTATTCATATGATTTAATCAAAAGCACTGAACTACAACATTATTGTGCAAGTGCCCATTCTTTTGCATTATTTTCTCTCCTCCTCTTCCACAATTTATTTCCCCCTGGGTAGACGCAAATGAGATTCCATTGCATTTTATTCATGAGATACTGACAATAGCCTATGTCTTCATCGACATTTAAAGTATTGTTTCGGAAATTAATGAGATTCCTCTGCAAAAATGGGGTTAATTTGGTTCCTCCTATGCTACTGATGGCAACTGTACCACAACAAAAATCTGTTTCAAATGTATTGAGTTCTCTTCTTTGAAGGCAAACAGTGTTAGGAAATTTACTGTTTTGTTAATAATATTGTTTTCTTTGTTGTTTTCACTAAGTTTATTGCATCGTATTAGGGGCTGTCACGGTAGTTTTTGTGATGTTAATTTGTGTCGCTTTCCTATGCATTACACTTCAAACTCCTTCAAAATGTAAGGCAAGTGGCGTGTAGTTTGAACTTTTAATCTTTGTGTGTTAACCATGTAGTTTTTCCTTCACAGGCAATCCACAGGGTCCGATCAAACAGGTATGGATGTCAGTATCACAATAGTATATATAGGGACAGGTCAAGGATGACTATAAGTGTGCCCTCAAGTACCACTGGTTTTAATTTTTCTAAGTTTGCATACACCTGAATGTCTCTGTTGTTAAATAATGACCTATGAACAACCAAAAAATACACTAACATGCAAAACATGACATGGTATGTAATTGTGGGAATTTATTTTGTGAATTGGCATTTTTTGACTGTTTGCAGAGCAAACATTTGGAACGATTAGTGTTTTCTGAAGGGATTTTAATTTTGTGTAAGTTTCTAAGAGCTTTGTTCATATTGAACTTGTAACAAGTACGTCAGATGAGGTAAAAAACTGCATCGGTACACTGCTTTTCATTTTAACTAACTCAGCGGTCTATGGGTTGTTTTAAAATTTGCCAAGTTTGCTTAAATTTATTAAGCCTTGAAAATTCGTTTGTTATGGAAAATATTTCGCGGGTGGTTCTTTTTTTTTTTTGAACAATGTGAATAAATTGGTAAAAATAGGAAAAAACGCCCAACGTTTCTTGCCAGTCCTGTGTCTTAATTTTGAAAGAAGGTGCAGTTGCTGACAGTGTAATTTAAGTTAATTGATTTATTCTTACTGTTGCAGGCCTAAAGCTGTCCAGACCCGAGGTCAGATTCAATGTGTCATTGATTTCACCAACTTTCTGCATCATCTGTGGGTTGTATTTTCATCCAGGTACATTGTAGATTTCCTTTGAAGTTTCTTTTCTCGTGATAAACTGCAAAGCATTAAAGATAAGGGACCCCAAAGGCATGTTGTTTCCACCATGGAAAAAGTTTTTCCTCTTTGCCATCTGATGTTAAGATTTTCCTCCCTGTGGCCGTGCTAAAGGATCCTGTTAAAGGCTACGCTTTTAACTACAAACCAAAGGGTGACACATTTGTGTATTTAAATGATATGTAGAACTGTCTTTTTAGACGCCTTGAAGCTATTCAGTCCCTAAGAGAACAATTTACAGCTTTAAATTTCAGCCCTTCTTCTTGAATTGATGCTTTATTTTTCTCTGAATGAACTTCGTTTGAAAATAAACGTCACTGAAGGGAGTGAAGGGGTTCACCAAGACCACTGAAGGGCATGTGCTGAGGGAAGCACCAATGTACAGTGTAACTGTGGTGTTTTGTTTTCTAGTGCTCCTGGTGCCAAAACGTTTACCTTGCAACAATACCTTAAGCGTCAGAGACATCTTTTGCATGGTATGGAATCACGAAACCTTAAACACATCCCTAAGGTAAGTACCTAACGTGCAAAACTTCTGCATGAACTGATCTCAGGATTCAACATCTTACATTCTTGTGGAGGCATGGTCTTGTAGTGGCTGCTGCCACTAACTTTCGATTGTGAGATCAAAGGGTCGGTGGTTCAAAGCTTGGTCTCTGCATTGTATCTTGTTGTTTCCTTTACTCCACACTCTTTTTCTAGGTGTATAAATGAATATTGGCAGGAAAAAATGCAGGGGGTAACCTTGCCTTAGACTAGCGTCCCCTCCAGGGGGGTGTGGTGTACTCCCATTTGCTTCATGCTACAGAAAGCAGTGTGTTATTAACACTTAGTCAGTGTCTAAATGTAACGCCACAGTTTTATATGTGTGATATTCCAGATCACATGTTCTTATGGGACATTCCATCTCTTAAGCAGAACGAGTTTGAGTGCGAGGACGACTTTTCAATTGCAGTTTGCAAGCTGTATTTTATCACGTCACATACCAGTCTCACTCCTGGAGCTCCCTTCTCTACTGGTAAACAACAAGAAAGATTGAGGGCTGTGTAAACGTCACTGGTTTGAATTCAAAAGTCGTACTCGTGCTCAAACTCGTTCTCGTAGTCCGATCTAAAGGTCGCTATTGTTGATTAAGTCCTGCGCGGTCCTTTCAATAAATAGATATGTATTTTAATGTCCACTGCAGGTGGTGTACTTGTGTTGCTGTCGATTGTTGGAACTGGCAGGAGTGAAGAGGGAGGACGCTCCTTTGAAAATGACACTCTGTCGGGAAGTCAAAGCTGTATTTAATGAAGTAGATGAAAGTGGGATAACAAACGAGTGTGGCAGGGGCTCCATTGAACCTTCTGTGTCTGAGAGTATAGTGGATGCTTTAAAACACAACCCTTACGTAGATTCTGGTGTTCCATCGTTTGAGACTTCACTAATGCAGCATGCACGAAGTTGGGATGTAGTTGAAGAAGTTGCCGTTACACGGGACAATGAACAGTTTGGGAAGAGCCAATTGGATGTTGGACTGTTAAAACCGATCAATGTTAAAACCCACGGAAGACGTGCTTCAGATTCGAGTGTTACATATGCTTGTGACAGGAAACTCACAGAATATCGACCCACTCTATCTTCAGTATACAGTGTGAAACTCGAACCACTTAACCTGTCCAAGACTAATAAGAAGAAAAGAGGAAAAGGAAAGAAGGTGCGCAGTATAGGTGAATCAAGTGGTGACAGTCCAACAGCAGATGGTATGTCCGAGTTGAGCAGTTTCTCAAACTCATTGAAACAGAATGCAGCAGCGCAGTCAACAGACAGAATCCAAGTAGCAAAGTGTTTAGCATCTAGCGCATGTGCTGACGGCAATGTACGCAATCGAGTGGAGAGAATTAAGGTGAGTGGACCGTAACTTTCTACATGATTTCAATTGGATAACACGTGGCACCTACGCTATGAAACATTGGGTACAATCCTTATTATCTGATTATTAAGAAAGCGTATCTGGTTCGATAATTGTTTAGTATGAAGAAAATTGCATTTCGGACAAGTCCTTCAAGAGTGACACCTTACGTTAACTCTCGCCTTTCTCTTATTCAGTTCAGGACTCTGAAGAGCTGGAGAGAGTATTAAATAAGGGTGCATTGGACGCACTGGCATGTTGTTGGTGTTATGTACACAGCCAGCTGGCAAACAAAACATCATGTGTCCAACCCAACTACAACGTAAATTACAACATATCTTCCCGCTTGTTTTCTGTTGTGAGCGAAAACACAACATAACGGCCATGAAAGTGTTTTTACTTACTCTTAGAAAACCTAGCGTAGTGACACTACGTTTATGAGGCATACTGTCTTTTCCCGATTTTTCACTGATCAGTTTTTGCTCGTGTTTTTTAAAAAAACTGAACAACGAAAAATTGAAACGTTAGGTGTTGTGTTCAAAGGTTACTGCTATGTTTCTTTGAATAATTTGGCAGTGTTGTGCTCCATTCCTTCTGAGAACTAAACATGTTTGTGGTTTTTGTGCACAGCGGAAACTGAACAGTTCAGATTGCTGGGAGGAGGTGTGTACTGAAAGTGATCCCTGGATCCTGACTCGCTTGCTGTGGACTTGGCTCGGTGATCTAGCGGTAAGTAAAAATACAAACAATCCAACGATTAGTTTCCTTGTAGCCATTTCTAGGGTGGCCACTGCTAATACATGTTATGACTCAAGTAAAGGCTGGTTACATGCGAAGGAGACTGACCAACCAATGGCGAGATGAATGTGCTTGTGCACTGTGCAGTGTCGCTGGGCCATTTGTACATGAACAGCGACTGCTTGTTTTAATTGCTGGTATTAATTTTTTGTTAATAAATATAGTTTTTAGACACACCAGGTGCATTATGTTCCACCAAAATTAAAAGTGCGCGGGCCATTTACATCAGCCAACCACATTGTTTTCTTTTGGATTGTCTCCTTTCTTGGATTTTGTGCTCTATAATTGGTTCTCTTGTGATTTTCTGGGATATTTTCGGCGCTGCCCGTTTAGTGATCCACTTATTTTAACAGCATTAACAGACTTAAAAGTGATAGCCGCTGAAGTATCTTGATCACTGTTTGTTACTAAAGCGCAAACAAAGTTATTCTTCAAATCATCACAGACAATACGGAGATTTCCACTAACTGTACTTCAGGATTGAACGACTGCAACAGTGAATGTGACTTGACCAAACTGAGTAATGGTTTGTTTACAGGAACCAGCTCTTGGCGAAAAAGATGTGTTACTACTGGAAGAAAACATTGATGATCCTATAGGAGCTGCTAAAAAACTTGGCCGTGTAAGTTTAGCCTCAATCACTGAAAAGCACTGAAAAGCTGAAACATCATTGAAAGTTTATACAAATTTTGATTCAGGTAGAAACTAAACAGATATTCCAACTGTTATTCACTCCGCTCATGAGGTCCAACAGTGCATATTTGGTTTATTATCTCTGCTATGAGGCTTTATTTGAAATATGTTATTTCACCATCACGTGACTCTGGCGCTATTTTGTATGACTAGAAGGTGTCAACGTTTGCTTGATTTTCTAGTTGTAGTTTTATTTATTTATTTATTTATTTTCAGGGTGAAAGAGACAGTTTAGAATGCCTTATAACTACTATCTGCGAGGTAATGTACGAAAAATTGCGGCAAAGTTTGGCCTTCTTTTTCTGTAACCTTCGTTATGTATAACAAGTAAACCTATGTCTTATATTCTTTAGATGCAATAAAGTCAAACCAGGCTTTGGTCAGAATTTTAGTTGTTTACGTTGTGGAGTGGAAAAAGAGTTTCGAACTAACCATCGCCATTTCTTTATTTTTAGTTTAGCCTTGCATAGCCTAGCCTAGCCTAGTTTAGTTTATTTTAGTTTAGTTTAGTTTAGTTTAGTTTAGTTTAGTTTAGTTTAGTTTAGTTTAGTCTAGTCTAGTTTAGTTTCGTTTTGTTTCGTTTAGTTTAGTTTAGTTTAGTTTAGTTTAGTTAGTCTAGTTTAGTTTAGTTTAGTCTAGTTTACTTTACTTTAGTCTAGTTTAGTTTAGTTTAGTTTAGTTTAGTCTAGTTTAGTTTAGTTTAGTTTAGTTTAGTTTCGTTTCGTTTCGTTTCGTTTAGTTTAGTTTAGTCTAGTTTAGTTTCGTTTTGTTTTGGAGTGGAATGGAAAAAGAGTTTCGAACTAACCATCGCCATTTCTTTATTTTTAGTTTAGCCTTGCATAGCCTAGCCTAGCCTAGTTTAGTTTATTTTAGTTTAGTTTAGTTTAGTTTAGTTTAGTTTAGTTTAGTTTAGTTTAGTTTAGTCTAGTCTAGTTTAGTTTCGTTTTGTTTCGTTTAGTTTAGTTTAGTTTAGTTTAGTTTAGTTAGTCTAGTTTAGTTTAGTTTAGTCTAGTTTACTTTACTTTAGTCTAGTTTAGTTTAGTTTAGTTTAGTTTAGTCTAGTTTAGTTTAGTTTAGTTTAGTTTAGTTTCGTTTCGTTTCGTTTCGTTTAGTTTAGTTTAGTCTAGTTTAGTTTCGTTTTGTTTCGTTTGGTTTGGTTTGAATTGGTTTAGTTTAGTCTAGGTTAGTTTCGTTTAGTTTAGTTTCGTTTAGTTTAGTTTAGTTTAGTTTAGTTTAGTTTAGTTTAGTTTAGTCTAGTTTAGTTTGTTTAGTTTCGTTTCGTTTCGTTTCGTTTCGTTTCGTTTCGTTTAGTTTAGTCTAGTTTTCGTTTTGTTTCGTTTGGCTTGGTTTGAATTGGTTTAGTTTAGTTTAGTTTAGTTTAGTTTAGTCTAGTTTAGTTTCGTTTTGTTTCGTTTGGTTTGGTTTGAATTAGTCTAGTGTAGTCTAGTGTAGTCTAGTGTAGTCTAGTCCAGTCCAGTCCAGTCCAGTCCAGTCCAGTCCAGTGTAGTTTAGATTAGTTTCGTTTCGTTTCGTTTCGTTTCGTTTCGTTTAGTCTAGTTTAGTTTCGCTTTGTTTCGTTTGGTTTGGTTTGAATTGGTTTAGTTTAGTTTAGTTTTAGGCTAGTCTCGTTTCGTTTGGTTTAGCAAATACGCACTGTGTAACTGTTTTCTTTTTGAGGCACTTTGTCTCCTTTCCATGGCTTGTACAGCTCATTTTTATGGCTTCCTTCTGCAGCTGGAACCTTTACCAAAGGAGCTCGATGACCGAGTGCTACGTCACACAGCCATGGTTCTCACTCACAACAAAGATCTGTTTTTAACTCGATCCCGAGGAATTTCTGATCCATGCACTCCACCACAGTCACCAAGGAGAAGTACAGAAGTAAGGGAAGAAGAATTGGCTGAGCTTTCTGAGTCTGTGTTATGTTCACCTTCATACAGACTGCTTCGTTTCTTAAGGCAGCTTTTGGAGGCAATGAAACGTTTAGGAGGGTCGTCTTAGTGGCAATTCATCATTTGTGCATTACAAAACAAATAGAACAGTGAAACTAAGTAAATCGCTACAAAACGTCCTCCATTGCGCGCATGCTGTCGAAAGTATCAAAATGTATTTATGGTATCTACTGTACGTGTTAAAAGTCAGGGGATATTTATTTTCTACTCGTGACATGCAGAATGGAATTTGTAATCCCTTAAAATTTCCTCAGTTGGTGTTCCCATCGTCTCTGTGGACGCCGTTTTATTAGGGTGGACGACGAAAACAAAATTGCAGGGACGTTAACTTGTAACCAGTATATCTTTAAAAGTTTATTTATTTATTTATTTATTTATTTGTTTGTTTGTTTGTTTATAGCCTGCATGGCAGGCGCCGAAAGTGGTGAGAAAGGGGGCAATTATTCACCTTTCCCTTTCGTCTCCGCGCTCGTTTCTTGCGCTTGCTAATTTCCCCACTCCCTCCCCCTTTAGCGCCTCCAACGCAGGCATTTTGTTATTCTTTTACCAGATTTAAAATACTGTTTTAAATGAAAACAACGCTTTCTTTTTCAAAGCCTTCAGGTGTAACTTG
The DNA here is from genome assembly GCA_964030785.1 of Siderastrea siderea. Taxonomy (NCBI): domain Eukaryota; kingdom Metazoa; phylum Cnidaria; class Anthozoa; order Scleractinia; family Rhizangiidae; genus Siderastrea; species Siderastrea siderea. Next base: position 18,443,291 of record OZ034972.1, on the reverse strand, counting down.
GGTAAATTAATGTATCAGTTGGGTTAGGGGTTCGTTGCAGCAAAGCTACTGGTTAGCTGACCAGTAGCCTGCGTAGCAAGCGTTTCGGCAAGGCTTTCCGCACGTTCAATGCACTTTTCGCTTTTTTGGCCGCGGGAAAATTGGGGCGGGCGCAAAAAAGCTGCTTCGATCAGTGTTGCGCTCCCCCCAATTTTTGCGCAGCCAAAAAGCGAAAAACGCCTCCAGCGGATGGAAAGCCCTACGGAAACGCTTGCTACGCAGGCTAGCTGACCAGCAACCGACGAGGATCATCTGTCTAGCTCATATTTTCCTGCAGAAATTCTGTAAACTAACTATTAATGAGAAAAGAAATAGGGGCACCCAATGGGAAAATTTTACCGAAATCATTCTCTGCTTTCTTAGACTGTTTCACAGCTTTTTAAAAGGACATTTGTGAAAGCCAAAACAAGTTGAGCTATTCGGCGTTTTTAGCGGAAACGTCCGACCACAGAAAATTTTAGGAAACTGAATCCTATCCGCCGAATTTCCAAGGTGCTAACGTCTTTCCGAAAATGCTAGCTGACGTTTTTTTGCGCTCTAAACGAGGTATCTGTCCCTCCGAAAACAATAGGCATTAATCAGTCCCCTTGTTACGAAAGTCTGAAGTGCCGTTTGGCGCCAAAGAAATCTCTAGTTTTCACTACAATTAAATCCGAATATCTCAGGCGATTTAGACCTACCGAACAGATATTCCGCGGAAACGAACTGTTGGTTGCCCCTGAAAAAAAGGGCATTGAAAGATTCACTTACTGTGTCAAAATATCTAATGAAAAGGCATTTAGAAAGAAACCCATGTGACCTTTCGAAACTTCGTTGACCGCTTTAGTACTTGTATGTTTTTTTACCCGTACCAGTCTAAAAAATAAGGGTGCAAAACATTTTGATATAAATACGAGCCCAACCGTCCAAAAAAAACATTTCGATTTTTTTAGAAAGCTTTTGGCGTTACTCGCGTATTTATCTCCTTTTTTATGATAAATTTGTGTCAGTAAAAGTAAATCCTCGGCGTGCAGATACGGATGGGGGGCTGTTTGCTGGAAAGCCTCAAACCCCCTCCTCAACTAAAATATGATTTTCCGATCTAACCCCCTCCCCCACCCCCAGCTACCCGGCCGCTCCCACCGCCACGACGCTGCACAGTTACCAACTCACAACTGAGAAAACGTCTTTTTTTCTCGTTGTTGCGATAGCAACTACGAGATACAGCCGTTTATTCTAGAGCGTGGCTTTGTGGGATTTCCGCAGTTCCAATAAAAATGCCCCATAAAAGTTACGAAGGCGTGTCAAATGTGGCGCACGAAGTTTTATTTAGGGATAAGCACTAATTTTCTGAAATAAAGTATTCGAAAACATCACTGACGATAAGATTGATATGACGCCGCTCTATACTTCGAAATTTATAGCCTCTTACTGTCTCAATTGACTTTCTCTTTGTTTGTTTCTGTTTTCGTATTCTGCACTTTCTTGAGTTGCATCTCAGTTATCCTTTTTTCTTCCATGCATATATACCGATAATAAAAACAGGGAATGTCACCGTTTTCAAGCAACGAGAGCCATTATTTTACGAGATTCCGGAGTCACTCGAATCCAGGCCATCTCAGTCGCTCCTTTCTTGAAAAAGGCCCCCACTCCCCCCCCACTCCCCCCCCCCCTGAAATGCACAAGGGGCCCACTGGGCCCTCATTGACCAATTTCTACGATAAACCCTGGAGATACTGTAGTGTAGTTGAGCCCATCCGTGAGGACATTTCTGTGGTTATTTTCGTCATCTGTCGTGTAGAGTCCCTGATGTTCGCGAGATCTTCGGTATTCCCAAAAGAGGAAGATCGCTGTATCATCGAGTTATGTAGAAGACACTCGTTATTTTTAGGCGCTGATGTTTCAGATAACCATGGTGTCTGGGGTCCTGCTATTTAAAGTGAAAACTTGCGTCGTTAATGATTTCATGCCCAGTAATATTCAATATGTTGCGGTAAAATTTAAGAGAAACAGCGTTGGATCACAGCCAACAGCGATGTGTTCTTAGAATAAGTTTTTGTTAGGAGCATATCGTGATTAACCTTGTCATGATTGTGAAGCATACACAGTCGTTGAGAACAGTCGACTTCCGGTTTGGATTTCATAATGATCTTGTATCGTGCCATTCAATTCACCTTTTGCGTCTTCTGTCCATTGGTGAGTACATAGAAAGGATTGTTTTAACAAGAGAAAACAGGAAACACAACGGAATAATTTGTTCTCTTAAGTGATTCCATCAAAAAAGAAGTTGTAACTGATGAGAATTCGTTGAAACTTTGCACAGTTATTAATAGTACAATAAAAAAAAGAGGAGGTCACCGTCGGCTGTAGTATATAGGTACATTGCTATCTTTCGACAGCAACATTTAAAAATAGGGCCCTGAATGGGTCCACGTGTCTGCTGCTCCAACACTGTTCAATATAACGAAGACGTTCAAGGTAATCTAAATGTGGTTTTTGTGGTAAGAGTGACAAGAATGTTTGGAAATGTAGGAAATGATCAGGAATATAAAGTGTGATGGAAATGGTGGAATGAATTTGTTACTTGTATAATTTCTGCGTAACACGATAATGTAGAATGCATAATAAACTGAACAAAACTTTATTTGCTGAAATATTGAACCAGGTTAGATTCCCTTAGATTTCAGCCGGCCCGGGGGCTGCAATGATTTTACTTTTAATAAAGCTATCTATCTATCTATATCTATCTCCCTGGCGGTCACCCATCCATGCAATGAACAACCCTGTGAAACCAGGGTTAAAATTGCTGATCCGGCGGTCGGGACAACTGGGCTTCAACTTATGGTAGCCGTTTAGCGAACGAACTTAGATGACTTGTTAAGGGATCGACTCGTGTGTGGACTACATAATGAACTTATCCAGACGCGACTGCTCTCCGAACCAAGTTTGTCATTGGCTAAGGCAACGGAAATCACCTCAGCGATGGAAGCGGTAGCGAAAGACACGCTAGAACTGCAGGGAAGAACGAGTCTGAAGTAAACAAATTGGCCAAGGGTAACGAAAAAGTAAACAAGATGAAAGAGGATGTCAAGTCAACGCCTCACTGTTATTCGTGCACACGAATCAACCGAGTGTTACTTCAGGAACAAAAGCTGCCACAAATGCGGGAAAGTGGGGCACATCCAACGAGTTTGCCTTTCGGGAAAGGGTCAACAGTCCACCAGTCGAGGAGGACCAAAGGAAGAGAACCAGAAAATTACATTCCTGTGAGATGGCTGATGAGCTTGATGATAACAGCTTGGTCTGATCCCTAAAAGTCAACAATGATAACCAGGCAGTTGGTGACGTTATCTGGGTGACACCAAAGGTTAACGGCCAAAACCCTGAAGATGGAACTGGACACCGGTTCAGCGGTATCCACACTACCTGTTCAGAAGTACAAGGAAATGGTTCCAAACACATCCCGGCATGGTCGCAACTGAAGCAATTTTGAAAACCTGCTCAGGAGAGAAGATAGGACCGGAAGGCAAACTACATGTTCGTGTGGAAATACTACAACCAGGTCAAGGTCCAGGTCATTGTATGTGGTGAAAACACGGGACCCTGCATTGTTTGGAAAGGATTGGGTGCACCAGATCCAACTCGACTGGAAACTCATCTGTGCTATTGCTAAAGAGCAGCCAACACAAGACACCCAGTGGAAGTTAGAGGAACTTCTAGACAAATACAGCGAAGGACGGTACACTTAAGTCAACGAAAGCGAAACTCACGTTTAAGGAAGGCAGTCAACCAAAGTTCTGCAAAGCAAGGGCCGTCTCATACGCCATGAAACCGAAGGTGGATGTAGAGCTGAAACGTCTGGAAAGAGAGGGAATATACTGCACAAGGTCAAATTCAGTGACTGGGCAACACTTATTGTGCCAGTGGTTAAACCAAATGGTACCGTGCGAATATGCGGCGACTACAAGGTCACCGTAAATCAATAACTGCGAACGGAAGAGTATCCACTCCCGCGCATCGACGATATTTTCGCTAAGCTTGCAGGAGGGCAGAAGTTCACCAAGATTGATCTCAAACAGGCCTCAGTTTCATCAGATGGAAGTGGAGGAGGAATCACAAGAATACTTGACAGTTAACACTCTTCAAGGGTTGTACCGATACAACCGCCTAGTATTCGGAATCCCTTCAGCACCAGCAATTTGGCAGAGAGCAATCGATCAAGGCTTAGACGGAGTAGAAGGAACAAGTTGCCTCTTGGATATGATTATCACAGGCAAGGATGACCAAGAACACCTTGACCACCTGGAGGATTTACTGAACAGGCTGAAGGAACATGGCCTACGAGCAAACTGTGGGAAGTGCAAATTCTTCCAGAAAAAGATCACTTACTGTGGGCAAGTAGTGGATCAAGACAGGTTACACAAGACTCAAGAGAAAGTTGATGCAGTCGTTAAAGCCCCAAGACCAGAGAACGTTAAACAAGTCCGTTCATTTTTAGGACTAGTGAATTACTACCACCAGTTCCTGCTAAACCTGGCCACTGCCCTACATCCACTGAACCAACTTTTGGAGTAAGGCAAGCGATGGAAGTGGACCACAGAAAGTGAGGCGGCCTTCATCAAAGTAAAGAAACTCATCACATCAGACATGGTGCTTACCCACTATGACCCAGGACAACCACTGAGATTAGCATGTGATGCTTCACCTGTCGGAATTGGGGCGGTTTTATCATATATCATGGATGAAGGCTCAGAAAGACCCATGGCATTTGCGTCTCGCACCCTGAGCAGAGCAGAAAGGAATTACTCTTAGATCGATAAGGAAGCCCTAGCCTTGGTGTGGCGAGTCCAGAAATTCCACGTTTTCCTGTTTGCTCGTCATCCCACACACGTGACAGATCAAGAACCCTGACTTCAATCTTTAACCCGAGGAAAGGGATACCAGTAATGACAGTTGCTCGCTTGCAACATTATGCTTTGTTTCTAGCTGGATTCGAGTACAGTATTGAGTACAAAAATACTACCCAACATGGAAACGCAGATGGATTGTCACGCCTACCTTTGGAAGAAGCACACGACAAGGAGAGAGTTGACCCAGTGGAGATTTTTCAAGTGTCGCAGATGGAAGTGCTGCCAGTAAGTGCAGATATGATCCACTAAGCCACCCAGAGAGATCCGATTTTCTCACGTGTGATGGAACACACCAAGCAAGGCTGGCCAGCGGTCTGGAACCATTCTACAGAAGGAAGGACGAGCTCACCATGCAAGATGGTTGCCTGATGTGGGGTTTACAGGTGCTAATCCCGCCAAAACGCCAAACACAAGTGTTGTATGAACTCCATGATGGCCACCTTGGAGTCGTCAAAACGAAGGCCTTGGCCCGAAGCTTCGTATGGTGGCCGGGAATAGACAAAGGAATCGAGCAAGTGTCAAAAGGGGGCACAGGCTGTCAAGGCACCCAGAACAATACCAAATTGCACCGCTCCACTCATGGGAGTGGCCAGCACTCCCCAGAGGATTCATGAGAAGTAATGGTATCAAGCACATAAAGTCAGCCCCATACTGCCCAGCTACAAATGGACTGGCTGAACGTTTTGTACAAACTTTCAAACAAGCTCTTTGCGCGGCAACGACTGAACAGAAGCCTCTCTCTCAGAAGCTGGCTAACTTCCTACCGGCCTACAGAACAACACCACATGCAATGACAGGGGAGACACCGACCATGCTCCTGATGGGAAGAACAGCCGAACAAGACTAGATGCACGAAAGTCCAACATACGAAAGCGAGTGGGAGAGAAACAGCAGAAGCAAGAGTTGAGATCAAGTCACAGCCCTACCCGCAAACTGGATGTAGGTCGAGCTGTTGTTGCCCAAGACTACCATGGAGGAAACAAGTGGGTGTCTGGAATCATCACAGCCCACTTTCGAAGTCAGAGTCGCACCCAATACAGTTTGGCGGCGACATATCGATCAATTCAGAGTCTGCCATAACGGTGAACCCTAACACGGATTACGCGGTGCCGCAGCCAGACCCTGCAGTGTTTCTGGCTACTCCGCAATCGACTAGCAGTGGAGTACAACAGACCCCTACTTTTAGTGGCTCCGAGGATGCAGTGATCCCAGAAAAAGATATCAGTACCACCCCTGGCAACCCCTCAAGCAGCCAGATTGAGGGCATAACTAGGAGCCCAGCAACACCAGGTAGACGTTATTCCCTTCGACTGCGAAAGTCGCCAGGGAGACTGAACTTATGACTTTTTGATTATTTGTAATTGGGGGGAGGAATGCTATGCCGCATATGTTGACCAGCGGCCTTGTTGATATTACATGCGTGCATGCCACGTGCGTGGCCCTGCTTGTAGTGAACCGCCATGTTTGATTAAAGTGGAAGGTTGTTGCGTTGTTACCCAAGTCTGAATCACTGTTCGAGACACAACAGAAATAATTATCTTTCTCTCGTTATTTTTGTCTTTCCCTGATGTTTATTAGTGTATATTGCACTTCCGTGTGTAGAACACACGGGGAAGATCATCTACCACAATGAAAACATTCATCTGATTACCAAAGGTAAGGCCGGATTAGGCGGGGTTAGTAATTGGATGGGTGACGGCCAGAGAACCAAACAGAGTTCAAAAATAAAATCTAAAAAAACAAGTTCAAAAATAAAATACATTAAAATATAGTGTATCCGTGAAAGTGAAAATCCCGAGCCTTTGCTTGTTACCGAGTGTTCTCATGGGGTCCGAACCTTGGCAGTGAAAATCCCGGGCCTTTGCCCGTTGCTGTTGGCAGCCAGGCTTGTCTGTGAAAAGTGACAGAGCCTTGGCTGCGTTATCTTAGCGAGCCAGTTAGTTGCCAGTAGTTTGATTCCGCGAAAACAGTCCTACGTTATCTTAGCGAGTCAGTTGCTAGTAATTTGAATTCCCAAAAACAGTTGCAATCGTACTCAGGTACTGACTTCTCTGCGAAAATCCTAGCGAGCGACGGTATTGCCGGTTGTAATGAGGCAAAGCGGTGGTGACTTCGAACCTCCTTTCAGCACTTTATCTGGAGCCATTTTCCATGGTTGAATTTTCATTTCCGGTAGTGTGACGTAAGAGCCTTTTGTGCATTATCCAATCATAGCATCACCAACCACACCAAAGTGGTTACGGAAGTGGTTACGGAAGTTTGCTAACAGTTTTACCTATTTTACCTACATAGTGTCTGTTATGCGCATGCTTGCAGCAGACGCAAAAATGGAGAGTGTTGAGGGTACAAATATTAGCAAAAGATTACAAACAGGAAAATATCACAAACACAATTCTTGATAAACAAGATGCAGCAATGAATGAGAAGAGAAACTACGTCCTAGCCAACAGAAAGCTACGATAATCTTAAGGAAAGCCTTGCTGATCTCAAAAATGAAATGTCAATTTTAATAAAATTACTATAAATAATATTAACTGCAACATAGAGTATTTTTTTGGATGGGATTGGATGTTTTTAGCCTGTGTTTGCAGTTTAGGAGCTGCAAATCAAGATTTTGCTTGTATTTGGTGTAAATGCCCAAGAAACGAAAGGTATGACACCGGGAAAAAATGGTCTTTAACAGACAAATCGCTTGGGGCAAGGGACCCAGACTCTGACAATCTCATTGAAATTCTCATCAGGGAACTGCGGAGACAAGATGCAATTGATAAGGCTAATACTTTGTCAAATGGATTTTGCCATACCAAGTACAAACACATGCTGGGTATGAAACATTTGTAAAGAGCCTTGGTATTTCCTTCGAGTGCAAAATAAACAAGGACACCAAGAGTTGGAGTACAGAGATGTAACAGGACCTGTCAAGTCACTATTACCTAACATCTATGTTACAGATGACCTACACGTTCTTTGGGGTAGTTTTATGGATATTATTAGTGATTTAAAACTAGATTATACAACAGATGAGGGGATTACTAAACTCGACGATAAGATTAAAAAATGGTTTGAAAAATTCCTTACAGTATCCCAGCATGCATACTTTGTATGCTTTGTATGCTCATGTACCTGAACTTTTTAAACTTTACCAGAATTTAGCATATTACACTCAACAATGTATGGACTGAAGTATAATAACACTGTATCAAAAGACTAGATCGTCTAATCATAGAGGGGTTTCTGCTCTTAAGCAACTATTTTTAAGACAGCAGCGAATTCAGCTTTTACAAACTGCTGGTCTAGAAAGAGTGAAAGAGAGTTACAACTGTGAGAATTACTCAGGTTCTGGTCATACCCTTAAAACAAGTACCATACTACAAAATGCAATAAATGTTAGTAATTCTCTCACGTTCTGTGCACATCTTGTTAAAGTAGTTGGAAAATGGAAGCCAAGATGCACTTTAAATGAGTACCATAATCATATCCAATAATTTGTATTTAAGGGTGCATTATCTTATTACTGTGAGTAAAAGACGAATACAATCATTTTGCTGTACCCATGAAATGGTATGTGGTAGCTATATACAGCATTTCAGTTAATCGTGATCCGTGAATATTTTCAAATAAAGGAAAACAAACTCTGGTAAACAAATTATTTCACTGAACTGATTTCATTGTCAGTAAAATAACTCTTTATCGAGATTTCACTTATGAATTTTTAACATTACTTAATCTTATATATTAAACAATCATTCACCGAAGTGAAGGTGAATAGTGGTGGATATTTGCCAAGCAGCGTCAAAAATAACAGTACTGAGAACAATATCGATAAAGAACCGCAAGCGAAAATGTCGCACGCATACGTACGATGTAAAACAGACCTAATCAGCCAAAAAAACAGTCAAATGTCATGACAAACATAGCAGCAAGGGTGATCTGGCTACGTAGAAAGATTAACTTTTCAAGACATCAACACGACACCGATAGAACTTCAACAGAGCAGGGTTGCAGCCGTAGACAGCTGTTTCGCTCTTCTTAGTGCTCATCAGTACGGCATAGCAAGATGGCGAAAACGCCATAAAAATACCCATGCTCTCTGTTTAAGATAAAGTCTTTTAACAGAGTGCACGGGTGTTTTTACGGCATTTTTGCCATCAATTCAACCACAACAGGAGCTCCTGACCACAACAACTTTGTTGATTGACAGACGGTTTTCCATTAAAAACACTACGTGGTTATATTTCTGATTGATAGTCAGAAGATAGTTAAAACTTCTACAAGATATGACCAAAATCAAGATCCTGCTGTTTTTCAAGTAATTCAAATAAACTATAATGAAAAAACAGCAAAGAAAAAACGACGAGCGAGTTGGTTTTCCCGGTATTTCGGACAGTCGAGCCGTCCTTCTTCGGTTAGTCTAGGATAGGGTGGGGATTTTTGGCGTCTAGTCTAGAATAGGATTGCAAAATGGAGCTGAAAGTAGTCTGGTATAGGGTAAGGGTTTCAGAGTCCCAGCGGCACACCCCCACCAAAAATTTTTCCAGGTATTCAACCCCCCCCCCCCCCCGGGTCCACGTCAGTGGAAAAAAATGTCACTGAAACTCTCAGTGAAACCTGTAAGTATCTTTTCAGAGTTGGTTGAGTTAAGGTGGCTCATCTGGATTTTTCCGAGGCACACCATCCCAACTTTGAACGCTTAATACTTTACTGTCTGAGCTCGGTGGGGCAAGCTGCTTTACACATTTACCAGAGACTGGATGAACTTGTCAAAAAAGTAGGTTTGATTGACATCAGTGTTACCATAGCAACGAAACGATGACGTCATAATTTTTGTATATCAGCAATTTTCTCGACATCTAGACCTAAACTTTTAAAACGACCTATTGGCTCTTATAGTCTAGGTGTAGATCTTCAAGACTGCAAAGTTGGAAAAAATTCTATGGGAGCGTTTTCGAAAAAAATCGGGTTGAATTTTTTCCAGTAAAAAATTACAGATTTACGTTACAAAGTTTCTATTGTTTCATCGGTACCGGTGTTATCCTGACAGATTGAAAAAATGTTTTCACCATATGACATAGCTGCAGCATACAGCTACTTTTCCTGAAGGTTTTATCCGGTTTGCTTCCCTAGATTTCAAATGATGTAATCAGAAGTAATGTCTAAAATATCCTCATTTTACACAGAGAAGCAACGTCTTTGTTACGGAAGCTTTTATTCAAAAGCTAGTCGATGAATTTTCTTTTAAACCTTGTGATCTCAAGTCCAATATGTATTGAACTATCCCTGTAAATGTCACGCGCATTGAATCATTTTAAGCGCACGAAATACAAATAAAAGTATAGGAGACTTTTGCACTCGTCTCTAAAATTTTCATTGCCGCATCATTTGTTGACAGCTGGTTTATTTCAGGAGTTTCTCTTTTGTCTGTATTCTACATGTTTGTGTGCTTTGGGACCAACAAGTTTGCCATGCCTACTTGCTACGCCTCGCTGGTGCCAAGAGGCATCGTGAAAATTCTGTTCTTAGTACAATGGCAATTAACATAAAGGCTTTCATTGTCATTGTATTAAAAACAGAAGCTTGAGTCGGCAGAGAGTGAGGCTTCTAAGAGCTATGATACTGACTTTGTACCTTAATCAGGAGCGATTATGGCTCCTGACCTTAATAAATTTCACTGTTTTTTCTTCATTTTGGCAACCCACACCTTCCTGTTTTCAAGAGGCGAGAAGCGCGCGAAGGCACATGACCGACGCGTGGAAGGGTTGTTTAGCAAAAGAGTGGGACTTACTTTACCATATATGGCCAAAGATCCAAAACAAATAAGTTTTGCACGAAGGCTTTCGATGAGTACATTTGCAAATTAAGGTTAGTTTTCCTGTTTCATGGTAAAGTTTTGATTACACCAGTAAGTTTTGATTGCACCAGTAATCATAGATCAGTGAAATTTAGTTATTAGTCTTGCCTCAAAACAGTGAGTTTTGAACAGTAAGCGTAACGGGCATGTCGTAGAATCGGTCGGCGGTTGAGATCAAACCTATGTGTCTGTTAGCTCAGTGTGTAAAATGGTAAGTACTTATAGCGTATAAATTTAGATCATAGTTATTGCGGTTAAAAGAATTCAGTTAAATGAGTGCGTACCTGTGAATCTATAGTCCACTCATCAAAGGAGATTTTTCCATCAAGCAATTCTTTTGTCTTTATTTGTAAGCTTAGCTTAACATAACATGTCCTTACACTGCTTTACAATGAACCTCGATTCATCAATTATTGGCTTATAAAAGAAATGATTTCGTTTTGCCTTTCGATCTTCATTTTGGAGGGCATTAGTTGAAATGCTCTCTTTCAGCAGAAGGATATTCGTGTCGAACAGTGTCTCAGATTGATCGTTGCAATCGTTGTCAGTGAATAATACTTCACTAACCGATTTCTTTTGTGGTTGCAGAAAATGTAAACATGGCGGAGGGCGGTCTCTCTCGATCGGCTGAAGGTAAGCCTGTGCCATGAAATTGAGAAAAAATGGAAGCAGATTGCACTTAAGTTCTTATTACTTCAAGAATTAAAATTTCCTTACGACTTAGAAGAAAGAAAGAATTGTCTTGAAATGTAAGTTCTGGAACGTTTCGTCACTGTTTTATTTTTCACATGAGTAGAGATTTTGTGAGCGCTATTTGTAATGGTAAAGGGAGAAATCGGGCGGGTAATCAAATCAAGCGAGCATTTAGCACAAGGAATATTTGAAATTACGAACAAATCGCCACTGAGTTATATAAAAGAATGTCTAGTTATTAAATAAATAATCTTCAATAAAAAAGTGAAGATCAGAAGTCCCTATGAACATTCTTAAACTCAAAACATATTTTTAGAGAAACATCAGGAACCCTTTCAAAGCTTTGGAGAATCCTTTTTGATATTCAGCCTTTTCAGAGCACAGACAAAACTCAGTATGAGATGCATAAGGGTGTTGCTATTCTTTGGGTAATTGGTAACATGCACCACCATGAATTTTCACTAAGCGTACAGTATTACAGTAACTTGGCAAAAGTTGTGCTCTTTATTCTTATCACTCAATCACTCAGTTTATCTTCATTGGACTGATTCACACACAAAAAGCCATATCATGAAAGCAAAACTCATGCACGTGTTGTGCGAATTGTCCACTGACAAGGGTACAGCTAGAGCAGATTAAAGCATATTTGGGTGTAGAGGTCAGCAGGTGGTTATTGACATTTGATTTCATGTGCAAGAAGCCCAAAATATTGCCATTTTATAGTGAGAAACATAGGAAAAGATGGAAAATTTCTGAGGTATAGTCGTTCATAATTATTCACCATGGATTTATTCTGGTTTGAGGAAAGTGTGAGTGGTAGTGACGCTTTCAAGAATTATAGCTCATTTAATAAACAGAGTTATGCTTTTGTGCAGGTGAACTGACGGATTAGTATAGTGTGCACCTTGCATAATTATAATAATTGTTGGGAGGATAAATTAGAAGGATGCTTTTTCTCACTTGGAGAGCGAACCTTTGCCTCAGATAGCGAGTAAGTAAAATATAAACAAAGAAACACTGTCAATTTCATAGAATGATTGGTCATAACCAAAGCTTTGGCTACCTTTGTAATCACATGGCCCTGCATGTGTGCCTCTCAGTACAAACCTCAAACTCAGCTAACGGATATATGTTCACTTTATCAGCAGGTTTGGACAAACCAGGGAAACCAGGCAAGTTATCACATGAGCTGTTGAATAAGTTTGTATCAGATCCTGTGCTGACTCGGCCTCAGTCGTTACCAGTAGGTCGACTGAGTGCACAGTCTTTTCTATCAAGTTCTGAGGAGATTGCAACATCACATGAAAACCTCAATTCAAAGAAAGCAAATGTACAAATCAAGGTCCCTGATGAAAATGAAGAACATCTGTCCCCGAGTAGTGCAGATGAGGACATGCTTTCTGATGATGATGCAGGCAAAGAAAACAAGAAAAAGAAAAGGAAGTTAAGATGGAAGTGGAGCCCATTTAAGAAGATGAGAAGACTGTTTAGGAGAAAGAAAAGTCCCACAAGAGCAATGTCTTGTGAAGAACTACCTACGGAACGCTTGAAAGCAACTAATTTGTCAACTAATGAAGAGGATGATGACTCCCTAAGGAATCGTGTAAAGTCAGAACCAGCACTAGCAGAGGCTAAAATCAAGACTCCACTTGCTGCCATTGAAGTCTATGAAAGACGAAACACAGCTGATAGTCCTGTTTATAGGACAAATAGTGATCCCTCCAGCAAGGTGAGCAACACAACTACACAGATACATGTAGCTACGAAAGTGATATGTTCCTGGAGGAGTCAAAATGTTTATCAAAGATTTTTCTCAGTCACTTTCATGCCATCCATTTTTTCATGCCTTAATTCCCCCACATTTGCTCCCAAATAAATCAACAACCATTTCCAGAAGCCTATAGTTTGGCCACTGCCCAAGGGGACTGATTTAGTGAGAAAAATGTTGCTCGTGATTGATAACTTTGCAATGTGTTCTGAAAATGACTTTAGTAAATTAGTTTAAAGAACTAAGTCAACAAAAGAAGCTGCCACTTTTCTCCCCCAAGAAGAGAGATGAATGATATGAACCATGAATGTGCACTGGTTGAAAGGGACCCTGTTAAAGCCTGCCAATTTTGATGGTTACTGGATAAATCCTGGGCAAATAATATTTTGTCCAGGATTTACGAAGTCACTGCAGTATTTAGCCCTTTGGACATTTTCTTTTCCTACTGAACCAGTCACATATAAAACCGTGTGCTCTTCTGTTTGACTATCACTTGAGTGTTTTTGTGTGTCTTTGCTGCTGACATAAGAAACTCATGCAGAACCCAAATGAGGGTGCCTTGCACCGACTAGTGCAATCATAAGTTGACACCTTTCCTAACCAATGAAGTTCTATAAATTACAAAACAAAGACGAGTTGCTTGAGTGTTAGTTATTCATTCATACAAAGCTGAGCTTTTATCATCTTTGCGTTTAATACTGTTCTTGTTCTTTAGACTGCTGGCAAATTGCTTAAGGGCTTAAAGACTACACAAGACAAAAGCCAAGTAGACATTAATGAAGAACCTGCCATGTCTTCAGATTCCAGCCATTCTTTTACTGCAGGGTTAGACTGGAGTGTGATGAATTCTGACAGTGGAACTGAAGGTACATGTCTGTTGAATCACCAAAAGAAAATCAAAATCATGAATAAATTACCCTGCTCATACCCAACCACATTAATTAATAAGTAGTTTCTGAGTGTGCATTGGATGGGAGCCAGGTTGGTTAATACTTTTCACCTCATAGCCAACAAGTGCTGCAACTGGAAAGCCATGAATGCTGGCATATAAATGCATATATTTTCCTAAAACTCTTGTTTGGAGTTTGGAGTGCAGCTTATCTAAAGGAGCATACAGGAAAAGTGCCATCAACTTCTACAAAATTGCTGTTTTCAGAATATCTATGGTCCATTTTCACCTACCACAACCAAGGATAATTAAATCCTGCATGAAAAATAAGAGAATTAAGAACATTAGCCACTGTTTTTGCAATTGCAGTACTGGCCCCTAAAAGAAGTCATTTTAGGAGTTTATTGGATTGCTTTCATTAAACCATTGACTCCTGTGCCACCCACAAATGGTTTTAAAGGACCATAGTCCTTGTTCAGTTTGTGACATCATAACTTTGAGTGACAGCAGATGTTTTTGATAACCAATTGATGCACCTAACACCTCTAACAAAAAGTGCCTAATTAAAAAACTGAAGTGCTCACTTAAAACAGATCAGAGTTACACAAGGAAAACAAGGAAAAAAAGTTTCCTTGTGAAATTGATACAAAACATGCATGGCCTTGGCACCAGTTGACACCAATCCAGTTGAAAATTTGCTCTTTCCTAAAAGTTTAGTTGAAATCTTTTCTAATCTGAAGAAAGACCATCAAATGGCCTGCAGATTAAATAAAATTGACTTAAGAACCAAAAACAATGAGACTGAGCACTAAACACTGGAGAGACAACGAGGTACGGTGTTTTTCTTGTCAAGAAAACTGTCCAAATTTTGAATTGTGCGCATGCCCGAAATTAAATTGCCAAACAGCCTTGGAGATGGAAGAGAAGTTTTGTTTCCTAGCTGCAGATGAAATTGACATTAATGGACCGGAATTTGAGCAGACAGGAGCCAAATTACGGCATCATTGCCTTAAAATGGTGTTTTTGGAAAATACTTGGAGTGAATATGTTAAGGAATCTTGTTAGCAATTTGAAGTCTGGCAACATAGCCAGTATTTGGTGGATATGCTGAACAGTACACTTGTCGGGTGTAATCTCCAACTTAACCATGAAAACGTTTTTTCCAGAATTGAAGCTTCTAAACTTGGGTCAAGTCACTGCTCCTTATATGCCACTGTTTCAGTAATCACTGTGGAATTTTTTGCCAAAGCATTTGCTTTGTGGCTTAAACATTTCAAAGCTGTGGCACTTGACATTGCTTTTCTCAAATGGCTAGTGTGAATTAATGGTGTTAAGGGGGGAGGCCCTTGCTATATTTGTTGCTAACTGGGATTTTTGTGGATGGTATTTTGTCGTATGCTGGTTTGTAGCGTTTTGTGCCACTAGATTGGTGAAATGCATGAGGATGAACATCTGAATTTCAAAAGTCAACATTGCGTGTGCATAGCTAGTGCCAGTCCCCAACCGCCAATCCCTAAAACTCAGCAGAAAGGAGGTAGAGTTCCGATTTTTATTGTGAGTTGGAGATAAATTAGCCTTCTTTATAATCTGACGTAAGCAGTTGCTGTTATTTCAAAGAATAGAAAACTTATGGTACAAAATGTGTAAATATACCTACTTAAGACATGATAACTTCTATAATAATGCGAATTTCAAGAAATCAATATACGTCGCATTTTGCATCTTTATGATGGTTAAATATTTGTACTGTTTTAAATAACTGAAACTGTAAGCCATTTGAAGGGCCCGGTGGAAAAAGGGCGTAAGTGACGATTTGTGGTTAAAATCGAAATTGCTCCTATTTAGCTGAACATTGGCACACAGGCTGGTTTTCATGTGAGGAACGCTGTTGCGCACTTATTTCTTGACCTGAGATCTAAAATTTGAAGAATTAGCGTATTACTTTTGCGTGAAAAGTGTTGTTGAACTGAACTCGCTCAAGTGATGCGTGAAAGATTTCGTTTGTTCTCTGGCTGAACTAAAACAAAGGAATTCAACCTAGAATCTGCGGTCCTGTTGTTTTCTTTGTGTCAGTTTTAAGCAAAAGTAATACGCTAATTCTTCAAATTTTAGACCTCAGGTCAAGAAATAAGTGCACAACGGCGTTCCTCACATGAAAACCAGCCTGTGTGCCAATGTTCAGCTAAATAGGAGCAATTTCGATTTTAACCTCAAATCGTCACTTACGCCCTTTTTCCACCAGGCCCTTCATTTGAGGTTTAGGTATTTTCTGTTCAGGTCACATGACCTGCCAACTATGGTTGTGACTTGAAAATCTTGAACACCTTTCCCATGGAACAAACATGGCCAAGCAGCTTATCTGCAGAAGTTAGGGTTTGTGAGATATGATGATTAGGAACTTCCCATATCAACAATTTGGTAGTTAGGAGTCTTCCCCCTTAAATGCGTTGTCATCAGCTGTCAAGACTTGCCTGGAAACATCAGTCACAGGTCATTGACCAGATATTCACACCATTAGCTTAATGCAGATAAGGTTGTTAAGACGTCAGTCCCAGTTTGTCACCACCAAACTACAGTCTTTTATTAAAGTTTAGGCACTAACACGTTCCTAATGCGTCTTGTAGCTGCTGTTAGTTTTGAGGATCTGCCAAGTGCTTCATCACTTGAGGGATTACAGGTTGCACATGACAGGATCAAAGTAGCACCCAAACATCGCAGACCACCCACTAGAGTACAGCCCAGAAGCTCATCAATGAATCTCAAGGGTAATTCAGTTAAACCACATAGGCGCTCAAAGACTGACCCTAAAGACCTGACTGTTAAACCTGGTGTGGAAACAGAACAAGGAGCCAGAAGTACCAGGAATTCAGATGTTATCAGTGGCACAATATTTGAGGCTTCGGAAGTCAGTGATGAGCAGAGCAAAGAAAGTGTTGTTGCTGATTTAAAACTTAAAGCCAATGAAATTCTCACCAGTGTACCCAACTCTCCAAATGGAAGCAGCAAAGCTGTAGAGAATGAGACAGAAGAAAAAGAAAGTCAGATGCTGTCAAATGGAGAGAAAGACTTGCAAAGTTCAGTAACTGACTCTACAGCAGAGATTGAACAGGTGAAACAAAATCTGACAGATGGTATGGGCAATGTTGTTATTAACAAGGAAAACAAAGGCTGTGAGAGTGAACAGAACCTGCGACTTGAAAATTTAGAAGAAGAGGCAAAAGGTAAAGAGAAGGTTCTTAAAGAAATTAATGGCAAAAAAGAAGGAAGTAGACCTCTGCTTGACGTGAGCAGAAGGACTGAATCCCTTAGCATCTTTGAGGTAATGAGCAAATCAAAGGAGACTGAGGACAAGCCACCACTGCGACGAGGATTCTCACTGAAAAGCTTTGAATCCAAAGAAAAACCTGCTGACCTCAAACTTACAAAACTGGTGGAAAATGAAAAGCAACCTAAAACTGTTTGTGCTCAGAATTCGGCAGAGAAGATTAATGAGCCCACTTCCAGCCAATTGGAATCAAAGGGCCCCATACCTGAAAAAGTTTCCCCTGTTGCAAAAGTGGTAAAGAAAGCAAGCGTCAAGGAGGGGAGTTCAGGACAACCATCCTGGATAGAACTTGCCAACAAAAAAAGCCAAAGACTTTCACAACTGATTGGTGAAGGTGGCAAAGAGGACAATCAGGTAAAAGCTTGGTAGCAGCCTCAAGACTGCAGTGTCAACGAATTTACTGTAAGCATGCAATTTTTTTAATATGGAAGTATTTTATTGATTGACTCCGAGCTGCATTTCAGCTGAAAGTGGCAAATATCCAGTCAACAGGGTTCGTACGGGTCATGGAAAACCTGGAAAGTCATGGAATTTTAGAATTTCATTTTCCAGGCCTGGAAAGTCATGGAATTTAAGTGTGGGTCATGGAAAGTCATGGAAAATGGTACTGATGGTAGAAAATAAATTAGGCAGGTTATTTTTTGTTATTTTTTGTGAGGAAAAGGGTAGAACGTACCCGAAATCGAGAAAATTTTTGAAACTTTCCAAGAAAAATGGTCAAATTTAGGTCATGGGAAACTTTGAAAAGTCATGGAAAAGGTCATGGAAAGTCATGGAATTTCAAAAGCTCAAAAGAGTACGAACACTGAGTCAAACAGGTGATATAAAATATGGAAGCCAACGTTAAACGTCTGACAAACTAGAATTAAATTCTACATGACAAAATTAGGATATTTGATGTGAACCAAGCTGGAGTACATGTGGCTCATTCGGACAAATCAAAGTCAGAATTTCTGGTAACCATAAGTGATCACGGGATGACGAGTATCTAATTTAAAACGTGAGATCGCTAGCAGGAAAATCGTGGTTTATATACACCAACAGGTTCTTTTTTTATGTGAAACCCAGGTTAATCTGGGAGGTGAGGTGGCCACCCTTCCAATTTGTAGCGAAGTGGTTTAATTTCCGGCCTCTGCATTGTGTCGTGTTATTTCTTTAGCCAAGAAACTTATATCTATATTCTTATTTCTCTCTCTACCCAGATGTATAAATGGGTACCAACAATACCTCAGGGGAAACCTGTGAGAAAATGTAGGAGGTAACCCAGTGATGGACTGGCATCCCCTCCATGGGGAAGACGTAATGCTCCTAGTCGCTTTCTGGTACAGGGGTTATTGAACCATGGGCTTGTTCAATTCCTTACCGGATGGAATCTTAATGGATTGAACATGGTGTTAATCTTTCTTGGATCACCTGAAAGTGGTGAAGGGGTGAACACCTCTGTGGAATTGAGCATCAAATAAGAATTATTGAGCTTAGTTTCATGCGCGTACGGGAACCACTCACATTGTCAGCGCAAGCCCACATGAACTGGAGGAGAAGCTTTATGACCCAGACTATCCCCTCCCCCTCCCTCCATACTTAACATACTAAAAGTTTGTCTGTAAACGTAGAGGAAGTGTAATTAATTGTAATTATGTTATTCTGTTTATTCGTTCGTTTTAGGCATTATTAAAAGTGGCTACTGGTGCTTCATCCACCCCCGCATCAGCCAGAACTAATGCTGATAATAAACCAACTCCTGTTGTCAAGGAAAAACCCAAAGTACCTGCTAAGCCGGAGGGACTATCACACAAGCCCGCTCCGCTCCCTCACCCCAGAAGTAAAACGTTTAGTGGCACCACAGAGAAAAAGAAACCGCTTACCAAACAAGTCAGTCAGGACAAAACCTCAGTGCATGCTCATGTTGACAAGTGCGCGGTGTGTGGAACAACAGTGTACCACATGGAGAAGTGTAACTTTGACAACAGTGTGCTTCACAGGCAGTGCATCAAATGTACTGTGTGCAAACGACCATTGACAGTTGGCAACTTTGTTATTGCTGAAAGCAAAGTGTACTGTAAACCTCATGCCAAGACGCTGACTGTCTCTACATAGTAAACACCATTAACGCCGATACACGCACGCAACACACATCTTTTTTCTTTTCTTCTAGCGGGATAGTATTCCCGGGAGGGAGCTCCCTACACGCTTGTCATAGGAGGGACTCAGGTAATGCCTCTTACTGTTACTAATTGGGTCGTTCATAGGTGTAGGGTTTGGGACCTCTCTGCGGTCAAATTACATTTTGAGCTAGATCCTGGTATCTTATAGATAACCCCCCGTGTCCTTTTTACTAGCACTAGGTTAGAACTCCAGTCAATATAGTTCTACTATTTTACGTAATACTTTGTTCCATTTCAGCTTGAATGGAATGATATTTATTGTTTTATTTAGCGCTTTTTTTACGTACTTTTACCTTGACTTTGCAATTTAGTTGAATCGAAAGATTGTAGAAATTATTTTGATCAATGTAATTGTACTATTTTTAAAATTGTATAGAGATAAAAGTAGTGTATTTATGTTCCGGACTCGTGCAGCGTATTATGTAACCATGCAGCTGATTGTTTCGTTAATAAATTGAACTCGATTATGAGGGGAAAAGAATTTTTTTACGATACTTGCAACGCGGTAAAACAAACAGACGAACGTCATATTGAAAAGCAGGCCTTACCTGCAGTATGTGCACATGCGTATTTCTGGACGTTTTTTTGCTCTTGTCGCAACAGCAACAGCATGCTCAAACTTCCCCAGCATATTGTCTCTGCCTTGTGTTCATATGTACAAAATCTCAGCATCTATTTTTCCGGAATTAAAATCATTTTCACACAATTTTGACCCGATGAAATTTCAACGTTCAGCTTGCTTGCGGCGTGGCGTCCTACTTTGTGGGTAGTTTT
Organism: Siderastrea siderea; assembly: GCA_964030785.1. NCBI lineage: Eukaryota > Metazoa > Cnidaria > Anthozoa > Scleractinia > Rhizangiidae > Siderastrea > Siderastrea siderea. The sequence goes on along the minus strand of OZ034972.1, from coordinate 18,422,901 downwards.
ATCCATCTTGAACTCAACAAAATAGGCCAAAAAGAAGTTAACAGGAATAGTCTAATCAAAAATTTATCGAAACGTGTCCTTGGATTGTACGTACAGCTACTGAATACTGAATTCAAAGAATAACGAGACCGTTAACGCGAACAGCCCGAAAAGTATAAGCGTTCGAGACCTAGGCACACATACTCTACAAAAGTATGCTAAGGCATCAGTAACGCAATTTAATGCTAAAAACTTTACGGCAGTTTCCTTTGGAATATCGATTGCGGGCAGTGAATGTGAAACGAAGATTGCTTCGCTTATCATCATGGTTTTAACTTATGTGGTTTGAGAGAGAGAAGTCGCGCAAAAGGTATTCTATGGACAGGCTGAAAAAGTTTCAGTCAGAATGGTTAGCGGTACTAAACACGGGCTTTTGAGCTGAACTCGAACTGAAATGGTTGCGTTTTGCCAACGATAATGGCTAAGCCTAACGTTTCGGCGTTGGGTGGTTAACTTTTTTTGCGTTTTAAGATGGCTACGTTTAAGATGCTTTCAAACTTTAGTTGCCGGAACAGTAGGGAAAATTCCCTAAACTTCAGCGCACAGACTCTGTGCCGCCTGTTAGTCGTGAGGGCCCTGCCAGTAGGGAACTTAAGCTGCGAGAACGTTGACTTCACGTTTCCTTATTTGCCGCGCTTCTTCTCGGCACTACGAATAGAAAGACTCGTCTGGCTTAATGTACTGTTGTGCTGGAAACGGAAACAAAAGAAAGAATCAAATTTCCGTTGCTGTTTGGTGCTTCCCGGAAGTTACGTTCTCTTTGCATAAGTTCCGTAATACTTGATACCACTACACTCGATGGTTATCTTACAAGCGTTTGTTTGAAACCCGGCATTTATTTAAAACATCCTGTCATCCTGACACTTATACGTACTGCTACGGAATACCACGTATCATATTAGTTTTCACAATGTTCTTTCGTCGATTTGTCACAAATGGTTTCATGGTTTTATCCAGTAACTTAGATAGATTTAAAATATCCTTATCCTGTCCGGTGCTCTAATAAATTGTGATGTCTAAAGGCAGTAGAGTCCCGTTATCTCAAACCTTGTGGAACCGGGGATAGCTTGCATAACAGGCGTTCATTCAGCGGGGCGCGAGACGCGTTGGCTCGACCAGAGATAAGCAGATAAGGTTCGAAGACGGTGTCAAATTACAACTTTTTGATCAACAAAGCTGTAGTATAAAACCTAACATATAGAACAAAGCTACGATACTCCTTTTCTTGTCATTCTTGTGGTCTTCTTTCGGACAACAAAACAGAAGTTCTTTAATCGTTTCCTGAACTCTAAACCATGGTAGGTATCTTTCCAGAAGCAGATGAGACTTTCGCGTCTCCGTGACGTCGGTTCGCGACGCTGAGGGTAAGAAAAAACCATCTCTGGAGTAATGGGCAGGGGGCAGACTCGTACCCAGTCGCTATTAATGAGTCTGGGGGAATTAAAGGTTCTATTGGGGCGCGCGGGGTGACATGGGAAGGGGTGAAGGGAAAATCGCACCCCGTGCGCCTCAATAGAAGCTAATCTTCTCTCTCCTATCCCCCAGACTCATAAATAGCGACTGGGTACGAGTCTGGGAGGGGGGGGGGGGGGGGGTGGGAAATATGATTCGATTTCACGAGGTTTTCGAGGCATCGGTGGAGCGTTTGCGGAAACTCGAGATTTCCGAGATAAAATAAGTGTTACTTTGAAGCAAATACCTGGGGCCTGAGATAACGGACTCGGTGTTGATTTCAGGAAATGTGGCGTGATGCCATGAAATGACTGACCTTACGTGATGTCAGGGACCTAAAGCCGCGGCGTACATGACAAGATTAGAAGCTTTTTGTGCACTTCAAGTATTGAATCAAATGCGAGAAATTGTATTATTTTTTCTGCAGTTACATGTGGTCGCACCGTATTTACCCAGGAGATAGAATCCAGATGACTAAGCAGAGAATCCAGATATCAACATGATATCACTTGCTGCGATCACTGTACGTGCAAAACGAGCCCGCCAGCAACATTTGTTTAGAACCATTTTGCATGACTTTTTAAAGATTTTTGGTTTTGTAACTGTACGCACTACTATGTATAGCAGCAAATTCTAGCTTATGGTTGTTTGACTTTACTTCATTCCTCAGGATTCCTCCATTTCAACAATTTCAGTCATGGCAGATCGATCAGGTTTTCTCGTTCTTCCCCGCTTTTCCCTCTCTTTAGTCTCTCCCTTTTTAAATAGCAATCAATTATACTGAGCTATTGGTTAAAGGTTAGCCATGATAAGTTTATCAACGAAAAATAACCGCTTCGATAGCGCCTTCAGGCCTGGTTACAGGTTATGTGCTGCATCATTCTTGTGGCCGGGAAAGATGTTGACATGATCTGTTTGCGCTAAGCTTGCTGCCAGCCTTTTGAAGCCAGTCGCGCAACCACTGCATAGGAAGGGCGATGTAAGTGGATGAGCAGTTTATTTGCTTTCTTCAGAGGCAAATTTCGATTTACCAGAATCCGAACCAGCCTGCTATATTTATACAGACTGGTAACAGTCAATTCTTCACGCTGTATGACGATGGATTGGCTGCAAAGTGACATCACATGACCCTTCACCTTGACAAATGCCATTTTGTAATGAATTCGCCTTTACTATTTCGGCAACAGTAGATAGTTGTTGGTTGTTGCTTCATTAAGTCGCACAACTTTTTCAGTTATCTCGCGCACTCTGGGCAGCGTTGTAGCCCGTTTTCATTACACGCGGTACATCGTAGAACGCTAATCTGTCTAGAAATTCTTGTTTTTCGTGATCTCTTGCTTCCATGACACTGGATACAGTTGATGTAGCGAAAACCACCACAGCTTTGGCATACATCACTATTCCGCCTCTGAAAAGGAAGAAAAGCTAAGATAATAATGTAAAACTGTAGAAACGCTTTTCTGTCACGGTAATCCGGCCTTAATCATACATGGGGTGTGATCGTGGACTACGGTCGTTAGCCGGTAATGTAACTGCCGCGCCCCCTCTCCCGACAGTCCCATCTCATCGTCAGAAGGAGCAGGTGTCCTACTGAACATAAGACCAAGTTGAACTGAATTTTCAGAAGCGCGATTTGTGTTCTTCATACCTTAGAAGTTTGGAGATCATAATAAAGAATATTGATAGGAATTGCCGTACACATCGTATCCCAGCCGCTTGTTTACTCCAAAACTGGATTTGTGCTCATATTTGTTTGGCGTCATATAATTGTTGTCGATCAGACGAATTGTCTTCTGTCGAATAAACTGACCGGAGCACCAATACTGTTTTACGTCGCATTTTTCTTTGTCTTTCTTTTTTCACCCCACTAAAAAGGAGACTTGTCAGCTTATATTTTCGTTCACAGTGAAAAGCGATTTTTCTAGTTAAACTAATGTTCACCATGAATACCTGGAGCTGAGAGATATAAATTACATATTTTCTCTTTAATGACGTTGTCATGCTGTTATTATACTAGTATCTTGCCGGAAAGTGTCTCCTTCCTACCTCAAAGTTTTCAAGTAATCTCTTCAGCTCTCCAGTTTCGTTCAAATGTTCTAATTCTTTAACACCCTGACGACGAAAAAGAGATGTGAAGATGCAACAAAAATTAAACTAAACTGTTTATATTTTTGATATAAGTGAGTGCTGCTTTTTAGGTTTTAAATATGTTGTGCTCCGTCGCTAATCATAGCAACTTCATTGAAAGGGCCTTTTTTTTCCTCAGATGAAAATTGTTGATTAATAAATTACTACATATCGGAAAGTTTGAAGCACTTCTGACATAACGGTTAGGAAAAGTATGTATCACATATTGAGTGGTGGGCTTACGAAAAAATCTAAAATTCTATAAGCTGAAGTTATAGTTTATTTAACTTACACAACTCCTTGCAATCACAAGTGCGAAGAAAGATTATCCAGAGTTATCTAAGTGCAACTTACTTGAACCATTATATTTAAATGTCGATAATATAGCCATCTAGTTGAAGACCATCACGAAAGATAAGGTGTTATGCAAATGCATCCACAATGTGTCTTGAATGATTATAAGAATATCAATAAGGAACTTCAGCCATGGATAATCCACACCGATTAAAATGCTAAAAACGCCGGCTAAACAATTCACTAGGTTGTTATTAAAGGATATAAAGGTCTTAGGAGATTAAGCGAAACAAGAGAACAAATATACTTAGAATGACGAAACAAAAGCTAACTTTATACTAACTTAACCTGCATGATAAAATTCCCACATATTTCATTTTGGTTTCAGTCCAGAAAGGACAGTTTTAATAGATCTGTGATTGGAATAACAATATCCGTCAATTATCACAAAAACGATGAAATTGGTTTAAAGTAAACTTAAAACAAACCGAAAGCTACGCCTCACCCCTAGAGAAGACCCATTTATAAAAACATGTGGCACGGACGCATTCTGTTTGCCCAACCGTATGTCAAGCTGGCCTTGATAGTCCTTCTGCATAAATATATCTCGCTCGTCCACTTTAAGTCCTAGATTGTCGAATAACTTTCTGACGTATGCGCACTCTTCTACTGTTGAGCGAATGCCTCCCATTGATGTTGTGTACACAACGATTTTCCCTTCTTCTTTTTCCTGCCAAGAACATATTTAATAGTGAGCTGGGATATTCAGAATGTCCGACATTGAGCATCACCTCATCACACAGATATAACTCTCCTCGCATAAATAATTAACAACAAGCGAAGTTAAATACTTTAAATTTGAGTTGAGTTATCTTGAACAGTTGTGTCCTACCTCAAAAGTTTCTCCAACAAAGCTGAGTCGTAAAAACTCTTTCCTTTCTCTGATCATATTCTTGAATCCTCGGATCGTACCGGTTGGCCCAAGGATTTTTGTTTGAGACGAGTCACAATTCGACCGAGTCTTCCTTTCCAAGCCATCCTGCGGAAATTGTTGCGACGAAGCGGCCGATTCTCCGTTTACATGGTTAAACGATGTAAGTTGGACGGCATTTTCAGAGTCAAGTTTGGTCTTATCCGATCGAAACATCGTCGAAAACTAAACTACGAGTTTACACGAAATCCTACATCGGAGAGGTTTCCAATCCATGACAATTCTTCAAAATGATCAAAAATAAGATGACATTGTGAGCTGAACAATAGCTGTCCAATTGCGCTTTGTTAGTTGTTTTGTAGTTGCTCATTAAAGCATGATGCAACTGCGTACGGGCTGGGAATGTCAACCGCTTTGACCCAGGCTAAATGACACTATCACCAAAATTGCGTCTCCTGATTGGTTGAAACTAAGTTGTCCACACATATGCATTTTAAAATAACATGTCAAACCAAATGTCCAGCGGTTTACTTCACCGTGTGTGAGGTATTTATTTAGAAAGGAAAAAAGAGAAAATGGAAATTGCAGTCTTGTTTATATATGCATAGACAAAAATCAAAAACGTTGCTGATACAGTAATGTTTGCGCATGGAAACATTATGTTTTCAGATCTAATTTAATGATCGGGTTGCTCTTGCGATGTTTTACGTTTTATATATTAATAAGGATTAAGGAGAAGTTTTATGACGTAATAGAGCGGAGGAAAAACCCGGGGTATCTTAATACATATTAAACATGCGTGATTAAAGAGTTACAACATTGACATGGATACCGTTTAACACGGTCTGACACTGGTAGAAATCAATTTACGAATACGGTAAGAAAAAACTGGAACAATGACTACACTAAAAGGGAGTAAAAGTTTACCGAATTAATGCTACCTTAGATTATAATAATTTCAATAATTTGCGTTGTTAACGCCTTTTTCCTTGGATATTGGTAAGCCGCATCAGCACTAAATTTGGCCTCATCTCCTTGCGATATTTTCGATCATTAATCAGCGACTAGTGTCTGCCTACGCTGATGAAATTACCCAATGTTTCACATACAAACAATCTTCAAGACAAGACAAGATGATAAGATAACACAAAACAAGACAAGAAAGGCAAGACAAGATGATTTATTCAACTCGAACGTTTACATTGGATCACAAAAATAGTGCAAAGTTAATGTAAACCGACAAGTGTTAATGAGAAAAAAAGGATATCAACATCTATATTGAGAGTGCGAGCTAGGATCATCCAGATAGCATAAGCTTATCTAGATGGTGAATGACTAGAGTGTTACAGACTGCTAATAAAAAACTAATATATCGTGGTTAGAGAAACTTTTCTAGAGTTCCTTTTAAATGCAGTTAGCAATTCGGCTTCCGTTATATAAGATCAGGGAAGATTATTCCAAGCCCTTATCGTTCGAGGGTAAAAAGAGTTCCTGTAGTAATCACCTTTACTAATAGGTAATATAAATCCATGGTTTGATGGTCCCATAGAGGTGCCATGTTATACAGCTTGAAGTTTTGCTTTACAAATGAAAGATATGCCAGACTGACTGATCACGAGAGGCCCGATTTGGCAGGATTAGCAACAACTTAAAATTCAGTGGAATTGTAACTTCTTGTATCTGGCAAAATATTTTATTGCTCTTTCATTTTCACTGCCTTCTACCAGTCTTATCTCAAACTGAGACTTAAATTTATCCCGGAAAGTGTCAAAATTAAATAACAGGATCCTTCGGCAGAGAAGAAGCGACACAAAGGAAGCCGTGTATACGATCCAAATACCAGGCCTCTTACACTTTAACGAAACCACTGACTCAACATACACAAGCCACTGATAACATTCTGAGTACCAAAGGGGGGTCCCTAGAGCTGCGGATTTTTTACTGTGGAGCCCTGATCCCAAAGGCTTATACTCTGGCTGGAGACCGGCATGACTTCCAGATTAAAACTGCGAGAGAAACGTTCACAATGCTAGGTTGTTACTACTATTTATAATATAGACTAGACCACTCGTAAAGTTCATACGAAACTACATCCGGGACTCGAGTGGCGTATTCTCCATATGCTCACTAGTGAGGATATCGATGACGTCATTTCCCACTGTTGTTTGTGCAAAAATACTCTTGTCTATATAATAAAAAGAAAATTACACGGTGGCTTGAAGATATGATATTTATTTTCTAGTGGTAAGAAACAATATCTTACCTACTCGCTGCGCTCGAAAATAAAATTCATATCTTCGCGCCGCCGTGTAATATCCTCTATATATTTCGCCATGTTCACCTAATGACGCGAAAGTAGGGATGACTTAGATAAATGCTGCCAGCTGAGGAGAAATTGGTGAAAGGAGATCCTTCAAGAGGAAGATAGATCCCACTGGGTCAGAGAGATTAAACTTTAATGTCTCTGACCTAGTGGGATCTATCTTCCTCTTGAAGGATCTTGAAGTGTTCAAGGACTGGGAGGAACATCGACTTAAAGAAACAAACAAAACAAAACAAGGAAACAAAGCGGTAGCTGCAGCAAGACAGGACGGATTGTCCAGACCAGATTGCGAGAGGTATTGAAATAGCAGCTAAAAAGGCGACATGATGGCGGTGCACGTCTGACACCCGGAGGAATCTGTGCAACAGCAATTGAAGGGAAGAGGAAATAAAAAAGGTGGAAACACCACTTCTTCGAAGTTCTTAACCGAAACCCTCCATTAGTCGAGGCCGGGGTGAACGAACCCTTTGAGACCCCTGATGTGGGAATTGAAGTAGGCCCAGTAACCCATCAGGGAAAGCCATCAAACAGAAGAAGACTGCATGGAACAGCTGGTGGATTTGACGGCTTGAAAGTGGATCCGGTGAAGGCAGATGAAGAAACGTGTGAAAATGTCAAGCGTCACAAACGGCTGGAGTTGCAGGTTGATCCGACTTCCCAAGAGAAGCAAACCCTGAGCCAGCTCGTCGCAGCAAACGGCAATTTTGATCACAGCGAAGAGCGATATTAGAAATCACCGATATCTGGCATTTCAACAGTTGGTGGCTAAATTCGCCGGTGATTCAACGAAAACTCGCCGACAATAGCCTAGCCTGTCCACTGACTCCCGCAAAAAATCGTCAGCGAGCGCTGCCGATCAATTTCGTCGCGAAGAACGTATAAAATGGCCAAGCGTGTCACTGGCGAATCTCGTACCCTGAAGCTTGAGGACTCTGGGTGCGAAATTGGTCACTGGCGTAAAGAATGTGGGAACTCTAGAGTAGAGTGGAATAACGCTGACTCCAGTTTCTATCACAAGTGTAAGTGATGGGACTGATATGAATCTACGGCAAGAACAAGCTCGGTCATTTGAGGAAAGAAAGGGGCAACATTGAACAGATGTTTGTGCTTCGGAATGTCATAGAACAGTACACTAAATGGAATGCAAGGCTGAGCGTGTGTGCCGAGGCTTTGTGGACCTTGCGAAATTAAAGCATCCGACGCACTCATGTGACCATCATGAGAGTGTCAAACAGATCAAACAGCAAGCAAAAGTCGAGGAAATCGATGAACAGATTCGGCGCACACGGTTGAGGCTAATTGATCACCTCAGCACCCAGAAATAGCTCCTATTTGGACAGCGGAGAGGAGGAGAGAGACAAAGTCAGCGAGAGGAACTGTAGAAAAGGAAAGAACGGCATTGGGTTTAAAAAGGTCCACGAATCTTGAATGTTGAAAATTTTTCCGGCAAAATCTTCAAATTGAGTGATCTGCATATTTACCCTTTTTAACGTGATTGCTCCGCCTCCACTTGAGAAATGCTTTTTTGTTACAATTTGTACACTATACAAATAATGAATTATTGTAAAAGTAAAAACCGCCCTGTCGAGTACACAACACTATTGAGTAGCTCACTGCAGCTTCACATTTCTATTTTTTTTCAAGTACCTTTAGCTTTAGTAAGTTCACCACTTTTTCATTAATCTTTTCTTCCGCTCGTTTATCTTTATTTATTTATTTATTTATTTATTTATCCATGTACTCCTTTGTGTGACAACGTATCTCACAACAGCAGCAAAACTGTTTAGCAAAATCCTTGAAATATCATCTTCTGCTTTCATAGATTGTTTCAGAGTTTTTTAAAGGCACATTTGTGTAACCAAATACAGGTTGATCTGTTCAGTGTTTTTAGCTGAAAATTTAGGCCGCAGAAAATTTTAGGAAACAGAATCCTATCCGCCGAATTTCCGAGCTGCTGATAGCTCTCCGAAAATGTTAGCTGACCTTATTTGACACCCAGGAATTGAAGTGCATCTCAAACGAGGCAGTTTTGCCAAAGAAATCTCTAGTTTTCACTGGAATTTAATCCCAATTTCATCAGGCGATTTAGGTCTCCCGAACAGATATTCCCCGAAACGAACTGTTGGGTGCCCCTGATATGTGAGGAACATATTCACAACTTCCAAATTTGAAATTCCTGTATTCCACACCACATGCAGCAGTCAGGAGGTAGAAGTATCACCATGCACATACTGTAACATTGTTGCATTCAATATTATGTCCAACCTTGCTCTGTAGTATTTGCACTATCAATAATTGTCATGTCACTGAAGACTGATAATTCAGCTAAATATGACAAATTAGCAAATCGCCAAGTAAAAATCACACACAATTTTCTACTGCTTGTCATAAAAGCAGATACTCCTGAACATTTTGAGCATTCTTCAGCAGCTGCCCCCACCATTCTTAACTTTATAAGCAAAGTCCAACGAAGACCATTTCTTTCTTTCATTATTCGGCTGGATGTTTTTTGGAAATCTTCACGTTCATCACCAGTGGTTTCATTAGAAGGCAAAAACCACCAGATGTTGACATTTTACTGAGACTGGATAGCTGCCTACTTTGTCTCCATTTTTAGTGAAATACTCAAGAACTCCTTAGCTCTGAAATCTACTTCAAAAGTTTACTTAAGACCCCTGCATCACACGTTGAGAAGATCACTCAGTTCACAAAAATGTTGCATTCATTGCAGGAACAAGAGTACAGCAGGGCTAGGGCTCAAAGTTCATCTTTGGCCACCCCAAAAAATTACTGGTAAACAAGGAAATCAATATAATTATCTGTATGAAGTGTGATTGATATACATGCTTCAGTTGACTCGTTTCAAGCTACTGTTTCTAGCATCACTTGACAGAGTATTAAAGGAGTATTTTTCCAGCAAAATCAATGAACTGATCACTAACCTTGACCCTTATATTAACATATTTTTACCTATATTTAATAGGCCATTTCCGAGTTCCAAAAACCCTCACTTCCAAAACAAGTGTGAAACCTCTAATGTGAAAATGAGTGTCATTTGCATGAGAAATAAAAATTATTTTCATATCAAAGACTTTGCACTTAGCCTTGTTTTGATAAATAGGCTAGAGGCAACTTGGAAATGACCTATTTGTCAAATTTCCCTTGAATCACACCTGCGTACCTCCACTGTCCCACCCCACCAGGTAATTCTAGAGCATTCCACATTCCATCTATTCTTTATAACTTGAATGTTTCAGGGTCAGCCAGGATTTCTTGGGTACAGGAGGTTTCAAAATTGTGTATAAAGTATTTTTACGACGAAATATGGTATAGTTGTCACCACATTATAGTTGCAGGGAACTTCCACATCAAATATTCAAGAATCAATCAACAATTTCAATCCTTCTCTAGATCTGGAAATACAACGAGAATATGGAATAACAAAACAATGCGAGAACAAAGTGAAATGACATTCAAGTGCAAATTACACAAATTACTTTTCCAGTTTCAAAGATTGAGGAAATATGATTTATGTTGATATATAAGTACTACTGATTTGAGCTACATCAATTTTTTGTCTATGTTGCTGTTGGTATTTGGAATGTCACTTGCTTCAGTGAAAACAAATTTATAAATTCTCGCATGTATACAGTATGCTATTTCTTCCCTATTCTGAGGAAAACTTTTTGGGGATATAGCCTAAATCTTTTTAGCCTGAGTGAATTTCATTTCAACCAATCAGAAGCACTACCTAGATCTGGGTAGTGACCCGTCATCAGTATGGAATTTCTGCGCTTGTTACTCAGACGTCATTTTGCAAGGGCACAAGTGGCGACCTCACGAAACGTCGGCTGTTTTCTCAGGTTCAATTTTTTTAAGGTGTACTGGTATACCACTACCCCTTGGATGGCCCTGATGTTTAACTGGTTTATGATATATTATGATTTGAAAAAATCAGATGCTGGTCACTTTTGGTTTTTAAGGGTTAAAAATGCTAATTCTTGTGGTTTACATACATGAGTTTCCCTTCATCCATTCATCCGTCCGTCCGTCCGTCCGTCCATACATTCATTTATTCATTCATTCACTCACTCATTCGAAAGGAAATGTATGATTGTGCGACGTTCAAACTGCTCAAAGCACAGTTCAAGAAAAGTCATTTCTCAGCCTTTACTGCTTCAAACTTGCCCTCTCTAACTCTGCAGAAGTGAACGCCAATGGTAGAAGTTCTGAAACACTCACTTTCTTGTAGGATAGGTCCGATTTTACAAGGTACACGTCATAATCCACTCCAAACTCCGCTATAACCTGTCTGCAGTCCCCGCAAGGAGCGATGAACTCCTCCATATCAGCTGCCACGGCGATTGCAGTGAACTTTTTGAAACCCATACTAACTGCTTTAACCAGAGCAGTTCTCTCAGCACAAATCGACAAACCATAACTGGCATTTTCCACGTTACATCCGTCAATGATTTCTCCAGTATCAGTCAACAAGGCAGCTCCAACACGAAACTTACTGTAAGGCGAATGTGAATGTTCTTTAGCTTTTATGCTGCTCTTTAGTAAAGCTGTTATGGTCGCTTCCTTGCTTTTACTATCAGAGCTGTTCGTGAAATCACAACCTTCATTGACTGCGGCCATGTTTGAAGCACATGAGCAATACTGATCCCCAGGTTCCTCACACAGGCTTCACACACAGGCACAACACACAGGCACACCCCCGGGAAAGCCAGCCCTTCTGTCCTGACGGTGGGGAATTTTTTCAAGTGGTCGTGTCCCGGCGATAGGGGGCGGGGTTTAGGGGCGGGGCAAATGGCTGGAGAAAAATAATCTGTCTTATTATATAGACAAGAGTGTTTTAGTGGAAAATAGACCACTCATAAAACTCATACGAAACTACACCCGGTGTCACAGCGGATTTGGACCCCCCCCGGACCAAATCCGCTAGCGGATATGGACCCCCTCTCGCGGATTTGGACCCCCCTGAAAACAAGCGTCCTATTGAGTAAAATTGGTAAAATTGTATTTGGAGCTCTTAAAGAGGCAAAATAAAAATATTGAGGCAGTTTTTTCTTTTCAAATAATCTTTAATATTTAGGGTAAAAGAGAACCTACAACGCTAGTTTGTATCGATAAATTTTAAGCACTAAACTTTCCTGACGATATCTTACAATATTTTCTACCATAACTGACTTAAAGCGAGTTTACAATCTCAAGTTTAAAAAAATTGTATCTTCTGTAAGAAATACCGCAGCGCGTGCTTTAACTGCAACGTTTAGAGTTCTGGCTGTGTGCCTAAAACGAACGGTCAATTTACTTGATCTAAAGTCTGACTCTACCTCTATTTATGAATAGGTTTGCAGTATTTTGAAAGCCAAATGAAACGTTTCTTCGCCAAGATTGAAAAGTGAAATTATTTCGGTACTTTATATGCGAATAACAGCGTGGGTTTTTACAATTACATAGGGGGTCCAAATCCGCGAAGGGGGTCCAAATCCGCTAGTGGATTGGGTCCCCCAGGGGTCCATATTTGCTAGCGGATTTAGACCGGGGGTCCAAATCCGCTAGCGAATTTGGACCGGGGGGTCCAAATCTGCTAGGACACCGGGACTCGAGTGGCGTATTCTCCATATCCTCACTAGTGAGGATGTTGATGACGTCATTTCCCACTGTTACACTGTTGTTTGTGCAAAAATATTCTTGTCTATATATAAAAAGAAAATTACACGGTGGCTTGAAGATATGAAATTTATTTTCTCGTGGTAAGAAACAATATTTTACTCACTCGCTGCACTTGTTTTTGTAAAAAATTGTTCTTACCACTCGAAAATAAAATTCATATCTTTGCGCTGCCGTGTAATATCCTCTCTCTATTATATAGACAAGAGTGTTTTAGTGGAAAATAGACCACTCGTAAAGTTCATACGAAACTACATCCGCTGCGCTCGTTCGTAAAATATTGTTTTTACGACTCGAAAATAAAATTCACATCTTCGCACCACCGTGTAACATCCTCTATTTATACATAAAAGAGTAAAAATATTCCTCAAGCCTATATTCCAAAAATTAACAGTATCCGAGGAGTGTACTTAGGCTTTCCTCCAGAAGAAAGTTACAATAATTTTGGTTTTTATAATGAAATTCATTTTCTTGAGAGTCAAACATTTTGATCTTCTTGTAGACAAGCAATTTGTTTCCAGGGATTTAAGAGTTGTTAGTAATTCACGAATCATTTTTCGAGGCAGTGTGGTTTATAGACTGCCCACCCGGTTTTGAAATTAAGTGTTGGTGTTTTACTAGTTTATTCGCTCAGCTGGACATCCTTACGTAGTGAAAAGAAGTTGAAACTGCTATGGTTTATTACTCTATTATTTTAGATTGAAGACATCATTACAGGTAAATGAGAGGAATGATGATTAATGGTCATCCCTCTATTACGCTGCCAGTTAAATTCCTGCCAATTTTTCCCTTGATAAACGAAAACAAGACCTCTATTTTCTTTTCATAGAGCACAGAAATTATGTTGTGGTCAATTCTTCTTGTGTGCTTATGTCCACACTTTATTTTTTGTGTGTATGTACATGGTAGGGGAGAGGCACATGGAGGCAGGAAATCAGCAGCAAATGGGGGGGGGGGGCAGGAAGGTTACTGGAGGAGAGGAAGAGAGGTGGCAGGAACCAAGATTCCTGAGGTGGTGGGAAGTAAGAAAAAAAAGGACAAAACTTTACAAATTAATATCGCATAATGCTTTGTAAACACATAAAATGCACAGAGATTAAAGAAACCAAGGAAGGGGCAGGAATGAGAAAAGTGCTCAGTTAGCTACTCCCTAAGGGCCGATTTAGACGATACGATTTTTCCTTACAACTGTAGTATGCGACTTGCTCACATCATGTCCACAACACAAATCGTGTCGTGTAAATCAGACGTACATCTTGACGACAGTTGCACACAACATGATAAATGCCGTAGATTTTTGAAATATGTTTTAAAACCCTACGACAGTCGTAGCCACAATCAAAATGTTAGAATGACGAGTTGTATACGATCTTTGCTTGACGCGAGCAGCGCGCACTACAAAAGTCGCATATGACAGTTGTAAGCAAAAGTCGTACCATCTAAATCGGCCCTAAGATCACCACTCAATACATCAAAGGCAGATCCAGGATTTCTAAACCCTGGGTTGTAAGTACTAGGGGGGAAGGTAACTGTCCTGGGTGTGGGGTTGTCTACACTTGGGTGGTAATTAAATTATATTTTTATGATCAGTAAGGGAAAGTTAAATTCCAAAAAAAAAAAAGAAAAACTGATCTGGGAGGGGGGGGGGGGGAGGAGGGTGCAACCCTTCACCCCAACCCTAGATTTTCTTCTGTACTTTGCCTGTACTTATGTACTTTGTACATTTGGCTGGACTAAAATGCAGGGTTAAACTGTTAAACAAATATTTCAAACCCAAATACAGTGTTTCAGTTCATTTGATATAATACTTCAGGGATTTTTTTTTAAGATAATGATACAGGTCCTTGAAATTTGTAAAGAATAATGGCCACATCATTTAAATATTAAATGTATGCACTGTTATGATTTGCCTAGTGTCCAGGCCACTGGTTTTATTTTGTCAGAGCTAAAGAAAGGTGCTTATTGGAGATAAAGCACTTACTTCTGTTTTGAGATAAACATATCTGGGTGTGTGAAAAAATAATGAGCTAATGAAAATTGCATCCTAGCATGGCCAGCAATCACCATAAGCACTAGTGCACATGCCTATGCAAATCATTATCAAGTGTTTTCTTTTTGCTTGTGTATATGCTCACGTCATCTATTAAGGACATTCATGCCCAAAATCTTCCCACGTTCAGATTTTTTCCAAACGTTTGCTGTAGCTAGATAATGACCAACTCATATCAGTAAAGCAAAAAAATTGGGGTGTCACCATGCTCATTTCGGAGATGAAACATAATGGAAACGTTTTGTTTTTAGAAGCTTTGGTTATGTACCGCAAAATTGGCTTTCTTGCTACAACGAATAAAATGAGATACACAGAGGACTCTAGATAATGCTGATTTATTGATTTCATCGCAAATAGGCCTAATTAGCACAGTTTGCTGGTAATTTCATTTCTTCAGGTAAAATTAGCCTCACAGAAGGATAATTGTAAGTCATGTATACCTGCATTTGTAGAAAAATTTGATCATATTTGAGTAGAAATAGCATTAAAATAAAAAACTTCTCTCATTCAGAATTTTTTGTTTTTGGACAAAATGCAGAGAACCAGTAAAGGAAGTAATTTATCAAAGGAAAGAATGGGGTCACCATGCATTTAAGAGAGTTAAGCAATTTTATAGATGTAAAAATACCCACCACCACTTTATTGGTCTATATTTCTTACTCAGCATGAGTACTCGATGCATGACATGGCATGAC
Source organism: Siderastrea siderea (assembly GCA_964030785.1). Lineage (NCBI taxonomy): Eukaryota > Metazoa > Cnidaria > Anthozoa > Scleractinia > Rhizangiidae > Siderastrea > Siderastrea siderea. The sequence goes on along the minus strand of OZ034972.1, from coordinate 18,407,311 downwards.
ATTGTGACATGAATTATGTGCGTGAATGTCCTTTAGTGTGACAAGCATAAATACTAGAAAACCAACATGATTTTGTGTGTGTTAATGATTGTGGAGCCAGTGAAAACAAGCCTGTTCTAGGTCTCTTTGCTTCATAACAATTTAGAATATTCTACTTTACTTGTTTCTTTTACCCGAAGTAACCATAATTATGATTTTTAAGCACAATTCCAAATAAATTTGTGAATTAATTTGTGAATAGTCCTTTTCACTCACAGTGCTTTTGTGATTATTTCATAACCTCCCAGACATACATTGATCCTTTCTGATCCCTTAAATATTTAAAAATTCCAAAAGAATCCCGAATCCCACAAAATTCAATTAAGCTTGCTCACTGAATGTAACTGAACAATGAACAATGAACTCTCTGTGAGTTTGATCTAAGAGGAGGAGCCAGGAGGCCTGTGCCCCATTCCTTACTTAACCCTGTAGTCTTTAAGATTTTGCAATAACGAAATGTATCCAAAAGTAAAACTGAATTTAAAAAAAAAATGAACAAGGTAGGCCATTCAACCAAGGTTATCACAAAATCTTATTGATCGTTTTAAGGTCTTTTAAACTAATAATTAACTATAGTTTAAAAGACCTTAAAACGATCAATAAGATTTTGTGGTAACCTCGGTTGAATGGCCTACCTTGTTTTTTTTTTTTTTTTGAAAAAGCTGAGTTACCATTGGACCCCTAGATATAAAAAAACTGCTGGATCTGGGATCTGCCCCCGCAACTGATTAAATTTAAAAAAAAAATCACTCTTTGATTACAATTAAATCGTCTTCCTCCCAAAAATGAATTCATCGACCCTCAGTGAGTGTACCTCTTTAATGCAAATGAGGCACACGATTACGCAATGCCCAGTTACTCAGTCCTGATCCAAGTGCTTCACCATCACACATGCCCTCGATCAGACTTTATCGCGTCAAACTTGCCCTCTCTAACTCTGCAGAAGTAAACGCCAATGGTAGAAGTTCTGAAACTCTCATTTTCTTGTAGGACAAGTCTGATTTTACAAGGTACACGTCGCAATCCACTCCAAACTCCGCTATAACCTGTCTGCAAGCCCCACAGGGAGCAATAAACTCCTCCATATCGGTTGTCACAGCGATTGCAGGGAACTTTTTAAAACCCATACTGACTGCTTTCACCAGAGCAGTTCTCTCAGCACAAATCGACAAACCATAACTGGCATTTTCCACGTTACATCCATCAATGATTTCTCCAGTATCAGTCAACAAGGCTGCTCCAACACGAAACTGACTGTAAGGCGAATGTGAGTGTGCTTTAGCTTTTATGCTGCTCTTTAGTAAGGCTGTTATGGATTCCTCACAGCTGTTCACGAAATCCGAGTTGTCACCGCTTCCAGACATAGCTGTTGACCTTTCATGTATGATTGAAATTGATTGAAATTCTGTGTCACGTGGCATCGTTCCCTGGGTCCTAGGGTCCAGTCGGCACTCGATTTCCAGTCATGGCAGGACCTTGGTCATGTGCCGTTCTTCGTTTAGTCCACAAACTGAACAACTTTGCTCAACCAGGTAAGTCAATATAACAGGTCTATCATATATGAAGCAGTTTTCATATCAGAAATACTATTTACTGTGCACATTCAATTATGTCTGTTTGTCATTCATGTCTCTTTGCCATTCAATTAAGACTTATGCCTGTTTGTCAATCAATTTATATGACCGTTTTGTTGCGCTTGCAGCGACTGGACCAAAACGAATTCAAAACAAACAAACTTCTAGGCGTGTCGCTTTAAAGGAACTATGTCACGGTATTCTCATTCACTTTGCTGATCTGAAAAAAATATTTTCTCATTGAAGGAAACCTGACAATAATAGTTTCCTAAGGTAGAAAAACACCAAAGAAGTAATAATAAACCAAAACTAAACAAGGATGGTTACGAATGAGGGAGACTAAGATGGATTACGAATGGCAAACTTGAAAAACTTGCCAGCTTTTTCAAGATGCGTTGTCCGTGACGTAGCTCCTTTAAGGCGTGTCGTAGCGAGGTGTTAGGAACTATTTTACAGGTCATCTTCGAGGGTGCAAAATAACCACGGAAAACCAAAGTTGACGGTTAACGGCGATTTATTGCTTCGATTAATAACGATCGTAAACTGAAAATTAACAATATAACGAATTTCTAATCAATTTAGCTGAAGTGTTGCGTAATACATGGTCAAAATGCGTGCCCAAAACTACGTGCTTTAACGACAATAATGCGACTAAAATAACAAACAAAATAGCAAAACTACGTTAAAACGCTTACTACACTAGCGAGATTCAAACAAAATAATTGCACGATAGATACGTGTGGCTGATTTACAGCCCAAAGTACTTTAGTTGCTAATCGAAATGGTGGGCGTTCACTCCATGATCCACAAAAGTGTTTGATCCAATTTACTCATTTTGCAAATATAAATCAAATAAAATTGTACAATAAATGTTCATTTGTGTACTTTCGCCCGATTACTATGCAATTAAAATTAAACAAAATTAAGAGGTTACTTACATATCGGTCCCGCTTGTGCCATAGGTTAAGAATAAGACAAATGAAGGTACCGGTACTTGTGATCAACTCAAATCTTGCAAAATTCTGTTTAAAAGGACGCTAAACGCGGCTTATATATGCGTGTGGTAACACTAAAGGGTCCGATTACAAAACCAATGGAAACGCAGATAAACATACAATTAAACACTGTTACTAAGTTCGTAGCTAGGATCAAGACGTATACTATTGTTGTATCGAGATAATCAATAATGGAGTTAATAAATAATAATGACCTTTGGCTAGTATCCTTAACACGTTTGTCATTCAATTATATCTCTCTGTCATTCAGTTATGGCTGTTTGTCATTCGATTATGTCCCTTTCATGTCATTCAATTATTACTTTTTGTCATGCAGTTATGGCTGTTTGTCATTCAATTGTTACTTTTTGTCATGCAATTATGCCTGTTTGTCATTTAATTATTACCTTTAGTTATTTTGTAGTAATGCATGAGTCAACAAAAACCCTGACCCCCCCCCAGAACAAGGTGGGGATTTGGAAAAAACCTTGGTCAAATCACAAATAATACCCCCCCCTTCCCCTTGGGGATGCCTCCTTGAGTCAAAATGTTACCTAATAGCCCCATCGATCCCCAGGGTTCAACATCTGTTGAGTTAAGTTGCTAGCCACCGGGCAAGTAAGCCTAAAAAATCTACTAGCTCACAGCACATTTCATTTGCCAATGTCTTTCTTCTAGCCCACGGCACATTTCATTTGGCAATGTCTTTCTTCTAGCCCACGGCACATTTCAGTCGCGAATGTCTTTCTTCACCCATATCTCCTTGGCCCTGGCAGTGGAGCTAAAGGCTGTGAAGGATCTTAATAGTTTTAATCGCTGAGCAACTGCTGGGTATTTTCTGCAAGCTTAAGCCTATTATTATAACACAAGTCTAATTTATCTCAGCAAACAAGTGAAACGTTATGCAAATGTTTTCGAATGTTAGGTAAAACAGGTCTGAAATTTGTATGTTTGTGCCAAGTAAAAGACAAAAGACACTAATGTAAATGACAACGATGCAACTTCAAGTTGCAATACACCCGCTTTCTTGCCTAACTTAGTAACCTGGGGCTTGTTTCTCGAAAGTCCTGATAACCGAAAGTCCTCGAGTCCTTTTGTTTCTCGAAAGTCCTGATAACCATCAGCCCAGTCAAACTGGCTGAAAAACCTCATGTAATCACATTCAAATTTCAGCCTGGGCTGAAATACAATGTATGAACGTGGGCTTGGGCACCGCTTGTGTTGTGAATGTAAAACGCTTTCCTGCAAGTTTCCCCACCCTAGTTTAAGCATTGTGCCTGGGCTGAAATTTGCCATGTAATCACAACAAACTTCAGCTTAGCCTGAAAGTGAAAAGGCACTTGTAGTGAGTAGACTTTATTTGAAAGTTGCCAAGTTTTTTTGACCAGCCAGAGCAAAGCACTATTTTCAATATTGCTTTTGTGTTTTGTAATGCTTACAGATTACTCTTAAAATCAAGTTGACTTTGTTCCTTCAAGAAACACACCAGGAATTAAGTTTCATACGAGCAGCTGCTGACTTTGACATATTAGACCCTGCACAAATCCACACCTATGCCCCACCCCCATGGGGCAGCTAAATTTACTAAACGCTTCCAATGTCCCACCTCCTCAGGCATGATTTTGTATCCAATCCCCTACTATTCCCTTCTACTCCCCACCTTGTCCTGGGGTTTGGGGGGGGGGGGGGAATCGGGGTTTTCGTTGACCCATGCATAAACTAGAAATGTGTCCAGATGTGTCCAGTATGTGTATATTTCTGCAGCTGCAGCTGGCCATTGTAACTAAGCAACACTCTCCGTTACCCCCTCCCCTGAACTCCTTGTGCTCCTTATGGAGAATTATGGAGGGTTTTTTTCAGTTTTCATCTTCCTTCCCAATAATAATACATGAGTGCCACTCACGTCGATGTACATCTTTATGTCCCTGTTCCTACAAGCCCCGCATTTGGCTACAGCATTTAAAACCCATAAGGGTGATTTGACTGTGTTATAATTATTTTGCAGGTTCTTCCAAACTGTCTTGCAAGCCCTTTGTTGTTGATGGTGTCCAAGTGGGTTACATCACACCATACATTTCAAGTTACCTTAAGGCTTACACTAGTGTATTCGTGACAGTTGCAGAAACTGATGGTGAAATTACTCATATCACCTTGAATCCAGAAATCAAAACCTTCACAGAAAGAACCAAAAAGGTTGCTGAGGTTATGACGGATCTGAGACAAAAGGATGTATTTAGTACATTAAGAGGATGGAGAGATGAGGCGAGTACACATGGACATAATCACAGTGATTTAGCCTAAATAATGGATGCTTACAAAAAAAAAATAAACTAAGACAATGTGGGCCAGAAGCAAAAAACTACCAGTATATTTAAAACTGATTTTCTTTTGGGATGACTGGATGTTTCTTTCTGGCTTATTGTTCAATAACACACAGACTTTGAACTTCAAAACCCAACCAATGATTGCATTTCTTACTGCTGTCAATCATAAATACTTTGATGAACAATGTTAACCAACCATGAAAAACAAACTGACAAAGTGGATTCAACTTCACAAGCCATAGCTCACCAACTTGACCTTTTCTACAAATGTATGAAGCAGCAGTAACAACAATGAAGTTCTGAAGAAATTTAGTTAATGGTCAATGGTTAACTGTCCTTTTTTAAATTAAGTGTGGACTTAAAATAGATTGTATTGGCATCTTGACTGTGCTCAACATTCTGCCATTGGGCAGTGAGATTAAGTTGTTAATTAATTAATTTATTTATTATTATCTATGTCTCTTAAATACGCTGTTTAGTAAATTGCATTGTAGCAGCCATGGGCATAAAACAAGTGACATGGCTATTTAAACAGAGTAGCTTCAGTGGTTTTGTGGTCTGTTGACTTCTACTCATTGGTTGGGGTGGGTTGGGTGTGGCCATTAAGGTCATGAAATTAATGACAAACAAGGGGGTTAGTTTCTAACTGCATTGGTGGGGAAGTGAAACACAAAACTTTAGATTTATCAACTGAGTTGATAAAGCAAATTGGCCACCATAAAGAAATCAAAAGCTGACGTTTCAAGTTTTCAAGTGTTGTTCAAGAACATTAAGTGGCGTTTACATACATACAGCTCTACCCACAAATGGCAAAGGCTAATCTTTGTAGGTAGAGAGAAAAACTACTATATAAGGGGCTGATTACATAACAAATTTCAGCCTGGGCTGAAATTTCAGCACGTTTAGCCAGGCTGAGATTTCAGCTTGGCTTCCTGAACAAATCTTCGTAAAAAGACGTTTGTGATTACCTGAAGAGAGTTTCAGCCCAAGCTGAAATTTCCAGCTGGGTTTGTGAAACCGGCCTGGAGCTTTCAGCCTGGTCAAACGGGCTGAAAAACCTCATGTAATCGCGTTCAAATTTCAGCCCAGGCTAAAATACTTTCCTGCAAACTTTTCCCGCCTAATGTTATACATTTTGCCCAGGCTGAAATTTGCCATGTAATTGCAAGACGGGTGGACCGAAATTTCAGCCTGGGCTGAAATTTGTCATGTAATGACAGCCCCTAAGATTACTGTAATATTATTACATATTAACATAAAGTTTAAGGTAAAGTTAAATTTTTATCTATCAGAAAGAAAGAAAGAGAGAAAGAGGGTTAGCCCTTCGTCAGAGTGAATGGCTGGTGAGGGGCTAGCACTCAAAACATCAGCTTTTAATTTCTTCATGGTAGCCAATTTACCTAATCAACTCAGTTGATAAATCCAAAGCTTGTATTTAATGGTCTGGGAGTGGCTGGTTAGTAGGCATCTTTACATGCTGATAACTAATCTCACTGTGCAATTAAGCACATTGGCACATTACATGACTTTCGTTGTTAGTGTTTACACAGATTAGTTCAAAGTATAAAACCATAAAACAGTTGTAAAGCACACACGGGAAATAACCTTTGTTTCTAGCAAATTTGGTTCAGTAGACAAACAGTGTCATGGCAACTATTTGCAACTACTATCAGCGTGGGTATAAGAACATGTGAAGACCAAATGTATATCAGAAGAGAACCTTTTTGTCAGTGTATTTCTAGTGCAAAAAGGAATGTTGGTTGAGTCATGAATCTTAGCATGATGCCTTAGAGGAACTTTGTTCAAGTTGATGAGTGGTTGATGTAGTTACCATGCTGTTTAAAAGGTCAATGAATTCTACCAGGTGTAATAAGTGTAATTTTGTGGTGTTCACTTTAAGATGTATCCTGTAATGGCTTCATTTGACAGAAACCCGTGCTTTATGATGGAGAGATCAGCAACTTGTAAGTAATCAATCCTACAAGCATGAGTTGTTAAGTGATAACGATTTTCATCTCAGCAATAAATACTGCCTTCACATTCAAAATTTCATGTAAGGTTTTTATCCAGCTGATAGAAGGTCAACTGAAGCATTCTTTCTGACGGAAGACAAAATATTCTATATGAATAATCATATGCTTGTTCACTTGAGTCAAATATACTGCCAGATTTGAGATAACATTTCAAAAGATTTTGAGTTATTTTGGGATAAATTTTGAATGGGATTAGTTGAGGAAACCAGAAAACAAATTGCATGCATTTATCTTTGAGTCACCTTCCACCATAATGTTACTCTTCACCATCAACAGCAATAACTTGGCTGAGAGAGAACTTAAAATAGACTGAGTGCCCTTTAAAAAGCAAGCAAAATCAATATAGAGCCCAGCTTGTGCTAATCACCTCAGAGGAAATGCCAAGTATAAGCTTGCCTGAACTGGGGTTACCTCAGGTGGACTGGTTAGTAGGTCAAGACTAAGACAAATGATCTCCTAAATTTAGTTGTTCACCATAGCAAAATTATTCAGAGTATTGAAATTAATTTTTATTAAATTTTAGGCTTGTTAGGAACAGTACAGTATGGTGTTCATGTGAATGGATACTACACAGATGACAGTGGAAAAATCTCCATGTGGGTAGCAAGACGAAGTCCTACCAAGCAAACCTGGCCCGGTAAACTGGATCAGATTGTAAGGCTTAAAGCTCCATAAATGTTAATATAGTATTAAATAGCCACCACATGTTTTGTAGAAATTAAGTTGGTAATTGTGAATAGTTTAATTACCAATGGAGTATTTTTTTAATTTTATCTTTTTTTATTTGCAATCACACGACAACAATGACAACTACCTACAACAGCAAAATACAAACAGGGAAAAAAGGGAAAGCAAAAAAGAAAAAAAAATTAGTGCCGACCTTCAAGATTTACGCTACAAAATTAATTATACAACTTACAATACAACAGAGAATCACCTATTTACACAACATTACGTACATTAGTTTTCTTACAATAATATTGCCTACAAATCTTACATAACAGTGTGTTGACCTACTATTTTTTATAGTGGTTTTACCTGGTGTCACTTACAATGTTACATTCTAGTATTAACACAATTGTGCTTACAATAATATTTCTTACGAAAAAAAAATAATAAAGAGAAGGAACAAAAAAAGAGGTAGAAGCATATGAGAGGGTCTGTTGACAAAGTATCAAAAAGGAGAGGTCGGTTTCAACTTGAAATCTCAATTTTTAATTTATTTATAAATTGAGAACATTCAGGATTTATCTCACCACTTTTACAACATATGTACTTTTTATAGCAAGACGAGTAGATCTAGTTGGCGTCTAAGGTTGCCGTTTATAGAAGGAGAGGGGTAGTTCTGAAATAGAAATTGCTCAGTTGACAAATTTATAAACGTTCTATTGATTGCATTGAACCACGATAAAATTTCCTGATAAAATTTAACGTTGATAGGACATTCTAAAAATGTGTGTTCCAATGAGTCAGAATTTTTACACTGAGCGCAAATGTCATCATTTCTGATTTTGAATCTCTTTAGTTCTCTATTAGTTACTAAAATTCTATGACGAAATTTAAAACCAAATTCTCTTAACTTATTGTCAGCGGTGGTTTGGTAGATTTTGTTATATATCTGTTTCCAACTATGGGCATGCAAAGTTGGGAAAAAGTCTGGTCCAACTTTTCACAGCGGTAGGTTCTTTCATATTGTTTTCCTGAAATAAATTGTAATAGTCTTTGCACCTCAGTTTGGTTAAATAGAGTGCTTTATTTTCGGACAGATAGAATACGTCCCTTTCATTAAGTATATTCCTATTGGTTACGGCAGTTTCCTGAGCTTTTTTCTTTAAGTAACTTGGGATCGCAGCAATAAGTTGAAAATATTGAAAGAAGTTCAGGTGTACATTATATTTGCGTTGTACATTTTCAAGAGACAGAAACTTGTCGCTTTTAACAAGTAAATCATGTACAAAACAGATTCCTTGTTCAGACAAATGTGCCCAAAATATAGACTTATTCTCTAGTGTAATTTCTTTATTGTTCCAAAGAATGAATTCGCTTTTATAAATGTCAGGATGACCAGCACTCAACTCCTTAAAATAATCCAACATTTCCCTATAATAAAGAGGTACGTTTTCGTCTAGCTTTTTAGAATCGTAATTACATTTAAGTAGGAAGGATAATCCACCATACCTGTTAAAAAAGTCATTTGGAATTGCCTGCCAGGATTCATTTGTACAATTCAAAAACCTGCCTAGCCAGCTCAAGCGCAATGATTTTATCACTGTGTGAAAGTTTGGAAAATTCAATCCACCGTTTTACTTTATCTTTTTTGTTTTTCCACAAGAATTTCAATATTTTTGCTTGCAATGTCTTAATAACCATTTCAGGAACACAAAGCATATAGAGGCCGCGTAAACTAATTTTGATATGCCTAGGGTCTTAACTAACATCGTGCGACCAAATAGAGTTAAGTCTCTCGTTTGCCACATATTCAGCTTAGTGTCCATCTTGTAAATTTTGACAAAACAGTTCAAATTATTGTTCTTATCGCGATGGTATGATAAATTTACTCCTAGTGATTTGACTGGTTCATGATAAGATTCAAAGCCCAAGGGTTTGGTTTTATTGTTTTTAGCTGAGCCAATCCACATTGCTTTTGTTTTCTTCTTATTTAATTTAAGACCAGTGATAACATTAAATTCACTTATAACCTTCATATTTTCTTCAAGTGCGTCTACATCCCTTCAGATAAGAGTTGTGTCGTCCGCAAATTGACTAATTTTAGCTTCTACTGATTGCGGTAATTTAATTCCTCGGCAACCTGCTGACTGTCTGATGTTTTGGGCTAGGATTTCTACGCCTAAAACGAATAATAAAGGACTCAGTGGACAACCTTGCCGAACGCCTCTTGAAACTTTAAAATAATTGGTCATGTAGCCTTCGTTTATAACCGCGCTTTCTACGTCGCTATAGAGTATGGAGACCCATTTTCTAATAACCTGTCCAAAGTTGAAGTGTCTAAACACGTTTTGTATAAAGGGCCATTCTATTGTATCAAATGCTTTTTCAAAGTCAGTAAATAGCAGGATTCCTGGTATTTTTTTGACATCCGTATATTCCAGTAGGTCATTTAACATTCTCACATTTTGCCCAATAAATCTTTCCTTGATAAAACCTGTTTGGTCGGAATAAATCAATTTCGGTAATACTGATTCAATTCTTTTAGCAATTACCTTGGCTAGAATCTTGTAGTCTACATTAAGCAGAGTAATTGGGCACCAGTTAGATAAAGTAGTCAAATTATTTTCATCTTTTGGGATCAATGAGATAATTCCTTGTCTTTGTGATACAGACAACGTTCCATTCTCAAACCCTGCATTAAAAGATTCTAAAAGCGCATTACCTAAAGGTCAAAGAAAGCTTCATAGAACTCTTTTGTGAAGCCGTCATCACCAGGAGATTTGTTATTCTGGAAGCCTTTTAGAGCATTTCGCACCTTATCAATGCTGATTTCATCTTCTAGTTCTTGGTTTTCATGCTCTTGAAGTTGGGTAAAATCCAAATTTTCTACAAAACTTTCGAATCTTTGTTGTAAATCATTTTCTTCAATGTTTGTTTTGTAGAACTGGCCATAGTGATTTTCTATTTCTTTGTTTACTTGTTTGAAATCTGACAAGAATTTTCCTTCCCCGATTTGTAACTGTGAGACAATCGTTTTTTCATAATTCCTTCTCTCGAGGTTAAAGAAAAATTTCGTTGGCTTTTCTCCATTTTCAATCCATCTAGCTTTGGATCTGAAAATTGCTCCTCTGCCTTTTTCTTGATAAATTTCCTGTAATTCTTTCTTTAAGTTTTCATATTCCAATAAGGTGTTTTGGTCCAGGCAGACGTCATTACAAATTTTTGAGTCCAATTCTTCTATTCTACTTTGAATGATACTTTCACGCATTTTTGATTGTTTACTTTTCCCTTTGGAATAACGTATCGTTTCCGATCTTATTTCCATTTTTATTAATTCCCAGAGTAGTTGTTTATTGTTAACTTCAGCGTATTTCTGCAGGATACAAGGATAATAATCTTTTATTAACTGTAGATAAGACTCATCTTGAAGAAGTGTGTTATTAAATTTCCATAATCCAGGTCCGCGCTTAAATTCTTCATTCAAATTCATGCTTAAAAAGACTGCTTTATTGTCAGGTGCAATTGATGCTCGCGTTTCCACTTTTGTAATATCCGGTTGAAATTTACCACTTATTAAGAAAAAATCTTTGCGTGATTTTAGTTTCAAGGGTTTTGATTCATATGTGTACGATTTATTTTGGGGGTGCAGTTTACGATATATATCAACCAAATTGGCCTCTTTTATGAAATGAACTAACGAATTCTTATAGTTAGTTTCTTTCCAAGTCAGTCCACCTTGCTTATCTAATGGGTTTAACGTTGTATTCCAATCACCTGCTATTATTAGATTCGGTGTATTAGTCAAATATATAATTTTCTTGCTAAAAGAATTTATGAAGTCGATTTGCTCACGGGGGTCTGTGGGGGCATATACATTAACAACATTTAAGTTGATTTCGCCCGGTGTTTTTAAACACAATATTATAGATCTTCCATTTACATCGAGTTCCACTATTTGGTTTTATGAGAACACACACTCCCTTGGAATCGTTTGAACCATGGGAGTAGAAAATTTGGCCTCCCCATTCCGCCGCCCAAATCTTCTCGTCTTTAGAATTACCAATGGATTTTAAAAAGTCTTCTAAAGCTCCTCCATCGTTTGACAGTATCTTATTTATATTTTTGCCTTTCAAATTTCAACTCTACGTAAACTCTACAATTCAAGGGCTTTGTGCAATGGAGAATTTTTCCACAAAACTCCACTTACCTTCTTATAGGTCATGCTGTTTTTAAAATAAAATACAAAAACTCAAGCTTTACAAATTATAAATAGCCTGCTTATCTTCTGCAGGGGGTCCTTTCTAAGCCTTGGCAATCCAAACTAATCAGGAATTGCAGCTGATTCTAATTTAAAAATCCTCCCAGACCAAATCATTTGTTGGTCTGTGTATGGTATGACTTGTTTTTTGGTGCTGAATATGGACCGTTTACTTTCTGCAGGTGGCTGGTGGCATTAGCTGTGGTGAAGGAATTCAGGAAACACTGATAAGAGAATGTGCAGAAGAAGCGTCAATACCTGACGAGCTTGCAAAAACAGCTACTCCAGCAGGATGCGTTAGGTAATAATTCCCCACTCTTAGGGAAATGACTTTTTTCATTCTTTGAAATATAAATGCCCCTCGGAATTAAACAGTCGCCCAAAGGCACTGGGTAGCCCTGACCATTGTAAAGGAGTATAACTTGCGGTGGTGTAGCAGTATCTCGTTATGTACAGGAACAAAAATGGAACAATCCTTCACATAACGTTTCGTTATTTAACATCTGAAATAATGTTCACCATCAGAATTTTCCGTTTGCCCCAATGGTAAGGCGAATATGCATTAGAACACTTTAGCTGTCTCTACAAAGTGTAAGATACGTTTTTAAACAATGAAAGTTAATGCGTTCACGAACAGGTACATTTTAAAATTCCAGTTTATTCTGTGTCATGTTTATTATTTTTTGACCACCAGCTATTTCTTTGAAGATGAGAGAGGCTTATTTCCCGAAGTACAATTTGTCTTTGACTTACAACTGCCACAGAACTTTCAACCAGTGAACAGCGATGGAGAAGTTGGTGAATTTTATTGCTGGTCTATTGACAAGGTGTGCTGGTTGATGATGTGATAGTACAGCAGTTACAAAAATATCTAAGATCAATTTTATTTTTCTTGCCTGTTTATAATAAGTAGTGTGTCTGCCGGATTATTCCAGACATTTCCCTCTACTATTTGATCTTTATCAGAAGAAGTTTTTAAAAAGTGGAATCCAAACGGAAGTCCCAACAGCAGAAGTAGCGAATATTTTGGAGTAGGTTAGCTTGCTTTTCAAATTCATAAAAATGTCCCTAGAAGGTGTGAGCGAGACCACAAGAAAAACTAGTTATATTTTTACCACGTCTGCCTAATTGCAGAGATTTTTATTGAAGTATTACATGTACTGAAAAAAGCACCGTAAAATCCCAATAATAAGCCCAAGGCTTTTATTTGTCCGAAAGGCTTTCGAGAAAGATGGGGTGAAGTGAAAAATGAAAGATGGGGTGAAGTGCTAAAAGCGTCCAGAGTTAAGTAAACACACTGTGTAGCTTGGCGTTCCAGCCTTTATAAACCTCACATCTTAACCAATGGCAGTTTTTTCGAAAGTACTGTGAAAGAAAAATGGATTTCTTTCTTGTGCAAAATCTCTCATCCGCCAGCAAATCGTACCTTTGCTTGATGCTTGTCAATTCGTCACTACTACGTGGATTAATATTTTGATTCGTTTAATTTTTTTAGGTGAAGGATAAAATAGCTACAGAAGAATTCAAACCAAACTGTGCTCTTGTTGTGCTCGACTTTATGATTCGCCATGGCCTTATTACACCCGACAGTGGTGAGTCATTGTATAACATTCTCCTTCGCTTTCGCTTAAGCTTTCTACTGACATCCGTTCAGTTTGGACCTGCTAGCAGATTTTAGCCTTTCGTTTGCATTGAATACTGCTCTGTCAGAAATATTATAGTTTGTTTAATTTCTTTAGCAACCTGCACTTTACATTACGAACAACCTGCTAGTGTTGACCACTCGTAAACTGGTTTACCTGATTGTGTTTTCAGAAAAACTGTGCACAAGAAAGCTGTTTACTAGCAACGTTTTGCCAATTGTTTCAAAATTTATTTATTTTCTTGATAACCTCAAAACGGAAAAAATTGTTATTAAATTTCAAACTTTTGAAAACCTTCAAAGAGACATCTACCCAATAGCCGATACAGCGCATAACATCACCAGTAGATATTCTGCAACAATAACTTACCAACTGTCACGTGCGTTCAAGCTCCGCCATTTGCCATAAGACAATAAATACAATAAATCCTTATTGTCATATTTGAGTCGAGAGATACAAGTTCTTTCGGAAGAAAGGAGTCAGCTTGCCAAACAGGGGAGTCTGCTCGCAAGGTAGACCAACTGAACTTTGGGGCTTCATACCACAGCCATATCTTACAGACAACCCAAGTGAAAGTTGCATGCAGTTGTAAGATTATAAAAAAGGTTATGAAAAGTAAAAATATGTGAAGCCTGTTGGGTTAGAAAAGGAACTTTTACGAGCTATCTATTAATTTTTTTTGTTTGGTTGCAGAGCCTCATTATGTTGACTTTGTTTGTGGATCTCATAGTACTTTGTACTAATGAAAGAAAACCACCTAATTTATCAAGTCAAAGAAATCACACATTTGTGGGGACCTGGCTCACGTTCAAGACACCCAAAGCGAGGGTGGAAGGTGCACAAGTCAGGCAAACGGGAAACAAAACGCAGTATCAGCAGGAAGGAGAGAAACTTAAATTGAAGATGGCCCTCATTTTGGTCTTCCTATTTCTGCTAGAAATCGAAACTCTGAAAGTGACAAGAGAGAAATACGGCTGCAAAAGTTTGATGAAAAGGAACAAAGCTGTTGTGCTTTTGCATCTGTAGCTTAATAAGGAAATTGTTTCATAAATGTGGTCTACCTGGCGTAAATGCCAGCACAATGTAATAAAAATGTTTTTAGACAACACTGACTCGTTTGACTAAATTTACTGACGGAAAGCGAACGCGTAGAAAACATACGTTAACGAACGTGGTCGTACCTCTTCAATTTAACGGACTTCGTGAAGATGGAAGAGTTACTGGAGATTGTGGAGTTAGTGGAGATGATGGAGTTAGTGGAGATGATGGAGTTACTAAAGACAGTGGAGTAGTGAAGACGGTGGAGTTATTGGAGATGATGGAGTTACTGGAGATGATGGGGTTACTCGGGAGATGGTGGATACTGGAAACGATTGTTACTGGAGATGGCGGAGTTACTGGAGATGGTAGAATTTGGAGATAACGGAGTTTGTGGAGATGATGGAGTCACTGGAGATAAAAAAGTTAGTGAAGATGGGGGAGTTACTGGAGATGATGGAGTTACTGGAGATGGTGGAATTTGTGGAGATAACAGTTAGTAGAGATAGTAAGTTAAGATGATGGAGGTAGAGGAGATGGTAGACTTAGTGAAGTTGGTGGAGTTAGAGGATAATGATGGAGGCAGTGGAGTTGGCGGGAATAAAGTGAAGATGGTGGAGTTAGTGGATATGGTGGACAGGATGGAGTTGGTGAAGATGCAGGGATGGTTCGAGATGGTGGAATTGGTGGAGATGGTCGATTTCTTTGGTATTTTTCTAGTTTGTTTGTTTAGTTAGTTAGTTTGTTTGTTTGTTTGTAAGCAATTAAAAAAGCAAACTCAACTATGTTATAACCATTACTTCTTTTGGGGAGCGATGTCGAATCGCAACTGATGTCCCTAAGTAAAAAGAAAATTAGGAAAACAAAAGGGAGAAACTTGTGTCCAAGATGGCACTAGTAGGAGTTATATGTAGTAGTTGAAAATCGTGCCAAATAACCTAGCAAATTAAGTGACGGTGCTAGTACGTTTGGCCTGATCCTAGATATGTAGATAGTCAGGCCAACCTCTTTTGGAAGGTGTGGCCGTCTGCATCTCTTAGACAGTACAATCTCTTGGAGGCCTTGCGGACCATCTCCTCGGCCTGTATATTCCACTTGAGTTCAGTCTGGATCCAAATTCCCGTGAAGTTTAAATTTGTTACTGTTTCGATAGCAGTGTCACATATATAAGTGAAGAGTTGGAGGTTCCGATGAGGACCTGAAGTTGATACACATGTCCTTAGTCTTGCCTGTATTCAACATCATCATGTTATCTTCGGCCCAACACTGCACTGCATCAAGAACCTCTTTCATTGGACTCGAAATACCAGCGCTGACGATTGATGTCCAAAGTGCAGTCATTTGCATACTTACGCCTACTTGAATTGATATGGTTTTGTATGACGTCCACTAGATCATTGACAGAACGTTGGTGCAATGACTGACCCCTGCAGTACACCCGAGGGACAGGGGGCAAGGTGTCATAACACACCCTTCAGATTCGCCGTGAGAACGAAGATAAAAGTAATCTTTTTCAGCATGCTGCTTCGACTACCAACCTCTGACAAGTGCGCTGAAGAGAATTCCGCTTGACAAAAGATAAATTCAATATGCATGAAACTCCAGAAATACTGTGAAGGATGCCCAGGAAAAAGCACACTTCCCAGTTCATCAAACTCATACTGGAGATCTCTATAGCTGTACGACGTCTCCTCAAATGTTCCCAGCTAATCATTTCATGAAGTATGCGGCTGTAGAACGTGAACCAAATCCATTAAAGACAACGAGGTATCATACAGTGCAAACGACGGGTGAAGGACTGTGTCTGGTGGCCTGGATTGAAGAAACAACTTGAAGTTATCGTCACTACCTGCTGGAAATGCATTGAGTAACAGGAAGCCAAACTGAGAACCGAAGTTACCGACATCAGTTCCTGACAAACCTTGCTAGATTCTGTAGCCTCCAACGCAGATGTCCGTAGGGCTACTCACGCAATCAATTCCTTCCCCAAGAAAGGAGGAGCGTGTGACGAGCCCAAAGAATGTCTATATTGGATTGTAAAGATTCTGGATATCGACCTGTTCAGCCTAAGGGCTGGTGGTGGTTTACTTATCACGCTTCGCATGCTAAGTGAGTCTCTCTTTTGCTGGCATCCAGGAAGTCCTCTGACACCATCCGTAGACAAGACAGTCCCTGAAATCTGATTATGGACTACAGTTTGCCTGAACTGAATTTGACTAACAATCGAAGGATCACTCGTTCACGTACATAACTTCGAGCCCAGAGTTGCCTCAAGCAGATGTAGAAGCTGAGCCTGCAGTCCATATTTTAAAAAGTGCACTCAAGGAGAACCTCCAAAGGTCTGATGTCGTATCGAGCAACTGTGTTGATGGACAATGGACACTGCCCCACAGAAATGCTCTCCGAAAGAAAGATCCAAGCTACTGCTCCTAAGTTCCCGATGAACTAACCCCGTCATGGCCAGGCCTGGAGAAAACTCGCGATCATAAATGAGAGCCAGATTTTTCAGAGAAACCGTACAGTGTTAGTCATCAAGTTAAGTGCTTCAGTGAACGTGTTACTATGGTCGAAACTGAGGCTGGCACATGCATCCATCCAAAGAAACTGTCGACACCTTGTCTACACGCAAGAAAGCACACGATCAGTTAAACTCCCCTACCAGCCGTACCGTTGGATACAAGCAGGCGAAGAACACTTGCCATGTCAAAAATCGAGATTTGCACGAGGCATTAACGATCATTCACCCTTCAATCAGAAACGCAAGGACATCCACTTTTGAAAAACTAGCACTTGACTGAACTTGTGTTCTTATTCTATACAGGAGCGTTCCTGCCTTTACGCGAAATACGCAAATGCATACCAGATTTCTCGCCCTTAATGTGATATTTCTTTATTTAACGGGTTATAACACAGAACAGGAAATTAAGACGATTTCCGCTCAACGTTCGAGCAGTAAGTGCAAAAATTAGGTTACCAAAAAAATACTTGCAGCACTGTCACATTTTGAGAACAGATAAGAAGAACTTATCGTTACTTTTGCTCCCAAGCTGACCCCGCGAGAGAAAATTGGATTTGAAGTTATCAATATTTCATTAAAAAGACGCTTCATGTCAGTTCAAAACAAAATGGCGCCCGTTTCTAGCATACTTTTACGAGATTTGAAATTAATTTTCTTGAGAATGCTTGAGAGTTTCATCGCGGGGTCACTTGAGCAAGTGAACTAGAGTGAGATGTTTCAAATAGCATTTAAAATGTTACCGTGCTATGCGTAGTTTTTTGGTAAATATTTTTTGCACTTATTGCTCGAACGTTGAGCGGAATCCGTCTTAAGAACTCATGTATAGATGAGTGGATAAGGTAATGTTGTGCAATTTCAATATTGGCATTTTCTTCAACACACTTGCGGAAGAGTGGGCGGCCTGGGCGTATTATATTCTTTCTTCGTCTTCTACTTTCATGTAAAACTGATGTAAGTGCGTGCAACTGTATAACAGGAAATACAAAACACTGCTGTAAAACGCAGTTAGCTATAGCCTAGGTTATTATGCGAGAACGAGAATACGATCTGACTGTAATCATGATGTGTAACTATGTTTGTCGCCCTTCGGCTAAGTATCAATCTGACTTTGTGCGTACTGCCAAAAAATGTCTGGGAACGCCCCTGCTATAGGTTTTTAGCCCCTTTAGAACCCATTCGGCGACATAACAGCTTTAAAACTATATAGCAAATATTACAGCATAAAACCAGGTAAACCACTTTTATTCTGAATTCCTCCATACATTACTAATAAAATGCATTTGTCATACTCCTATAAAACTATTACAGTTTGCCAATTAGGCGGTGCACGTGCTAGGCACGTGCGACCGTCTCATAAAATGCAACGCACATTCCTGAATTGGCGGAAGTCAGTAGACTTAGTCTCCGCGCGGGCTCTAAACAATCAGGCTCCTTATAATGAGGTGGATTTTACGAGATTGAAAGCTTTGTTTCAAATACGGGACGATTTGTTCGTGACATGACCATTCTTGCATGTGAAGCGTAATTTTGATGTTTTGAGTTTCGCAGCGTATTGAAGTTGAGTAAAGGTAAGCGTTGAAATGTTTATCTCGCTGTTTTTGAGGAGATTTCGTTTTTAAGGGGCAGTGTTTACAAAGAGTATCACCAATCTAAATTGATTTTGTCGCACCAGGTCAGAAATACATTTCTCCTTTTCGGTTCTGCCCAATTTTTAGAATTTTGGCTGTATAAACTTGTCTAAGACCTCTCAGTCTTTCATTTATGTCTTTCCACGCTTTCAAACTAATTTAATAAAGTTTCATTCATTTTAGTCTGTATTAGAGCACGGGTTAACACGCAAAAATATAAACGTCACGAGTCGGTTAGCTATCTCAGCATTGACGTGAATATGTCTTCCAGATGTCTCTAGAAACACAGCTTTGTGCCGATAAAAAATTGGTCTGAACCCCCACGTGAAATCAAGAATACTAGACAGAATGAAGTTTGAGCTCAAAAGAGGAGAAGTTAAGCTTTTTGAGCAAAAAACGTTTCCGCCTGTTGTAGCTTAATGATATCACGGTTTAGGAACGATTTGAAAGAGTCGCACAGAGGTCACTAATTACAAACAAACAAAGTTCTCAAGTTGCATACATGCATTTAATTCCTTACATACCGGGAGTGCAAATTGTCCATAACAGGTCACCGGAAACCACGAACGACTTAAGAAAAGGGGAGGGGGGGGGGGGGGAGGGGGTGAGAGACTATGCGCCGCCTGTAAATTCTTCAGAATTTCTTGTTTCACACTACACCCACCTCTCTCGTCGTAAGTTTGGCCCGCCAATCTCACGCGCAATATAAAGCAGTACAAAGCCAAGGCTTACAGACGTGATATCAGACATACACATACCACAACCACAATAAAATATTTAACAGCAGTGATAACACCTTTGAAAACCTCAATTTATGGATGGTTTCCTTGGCACTCAGCTGGAGGTTTGGGAGAACGAGAAAAGAAACACGAGCTGTTTAGAGTTCTTCCAAACTTCCACGATTTTTTACATAACTTAATGGTAACAAGTAAAGAATCTTTCGTCTTCGTTTGTGAAATAAGGCAAACCAGTTAAAACAATTCCCCATGTTTCCATAGAGTTATGGCAAATGGTTTTTCACCACCGAGAGTAACCACAGAATCTTGTAAGTTGTTTATTTCATAAAACTCGACAAGTGCTGGCGCCGGTTAAGCTCTGTGAGAACTCTCCACCTCGACACCTTGTACACAACGTTGTCTTCAGGTGTAATATCAATGGTGTCCATAATCGAGTAGCCTGCGTGCAGACGTCTCCTAGCTCCGCGTATGTGAGCTGCGCATGCATCCTCTCTGCAATCTTGAGAGCCTGGAAGACCCTCGTCAACTGCAACGTCAAATCTCAAAGAAGGTGTTACGGTTTGGTTCTTCTTTTTGAAGTGTCACGGTGGTGGAAACTAGGCGATCTGTCTGCTTTCCGTTTGTGCCTGGATTTGCTTGATGAGTTTTGATGGGGTTTGTTTTTATCTTTGCCACTGGTTTTGCGTTTAGATCTCTCCTCGGTCGTTTTGGAGTCTTTGTCCCTGTGAAATGGTTTATGCGCTTTTTCCCTGGTTCCGCACTGTTTTGTCTCTGCAAGAAAAAAAACAAGAATCAATGAATCAAAAGAATCAACATTAATTAAGGACGTTCGCTAGCCTGCGTAGCAAGCGTTTCGGTAAGGCATTCCGCACGTTCGATGCACTTTTCGCTTTTTTGGCCACGGGAAAATTGGGGCGGGCGCAAAAAAGTGCGTGGAGGGGGAGGGGAAAGGAGAGAAGGAAACGCTTGCCCGCAAACCCCACGATTTTGAAAAACCCGTTCGTCCACGAACGGAGTTTCCTGGTTGGCGCGGCATGGTAGCGTTGATTGCCAAGTGATAAATCCGTCAGTCAAATCAGGTATGTTCATTTGAGCGTGACCCGCATGAACACAACGAACTGGTTCTCGATAGCGGGGAATTCTTCTCACTATCACTATTTTTACCTGAAGTTCCTCTCAAGATCATTTTTGTCCTGATCCGACAGCAGATCTCAAACACTTGCGGCAAGCTTTTTCCGACACGGAGGAATCTACACGAACATTCTTGCGACAAGGACTGTTGCCTGATAGAGTTTGAAGCAGCCGTTTACACATGTTGATAGACTGTTTTGGCGGAGTTTTGGAAACAGCAGACTCGCCAGACTCGCTACCTATCGCACTCCGAATAACTTCGAATAATGCCCCTAAATTCCTAATTTTTCGAGCACAAGAATTGCACAGGCATACAGTCCGGAAATAGCTCCAAGTTTTGAACAACTTTCACTCCTACCGCTCTGCAAAGATCAGCGAGAATTGTTCCATAAGAGTCCTTTCTTTGCAACGCTTTGAAAAGGTTTTCCGAAGAAAATAAACCCGATTTTCGAGGCTGAAATTTAACTGTGGAATTACGACAAATCCTGAAGCGATCGCTTAGAGTTTGTTTTGATTTTGATGGAAGTAAATTTGCACCTCCGGTGATCTGTTATTCGTAAAATACTTTATTCACCAGCTGTCACACTGTGAATTTGAATTTATCCAACTGCGAAAGTGTCAAAGGGGCGTTTTTCAAAATCATGGGGTTTGCGGGCAAGCGTTTCCTTTTCTCGCCTCCCCTCCCCCTCCCCGCTGCTTCCATCAGTGTTGCGCTCGCCCCAATTTTTGCGCAGCCAAACAGTGAAAAACGCCTCCAACGGGCGGAAAGCCCTACGGAAACGCTTGCTACGCAGGCTAGACGTTCGCGCTAATTGTTTATGTGCATCCTTTCTGCGCACGCAATTCACTTCGCAATGTCACGCCATGTCACGCATCGAGCAAGTGGGCATCGTAATATTTCTACACGGATTTACTCTCGTAAATGCACGGTCACCCCAGTTTTTCGTTCAATAGATTACTTCCTTTACTTGTTCTCTCAATTTTATAAAAAAAGTTCTGAACGTGAGAAGTTCTAATTTTTTTGCGATCTAATTGCGATCTAATTTTTCTATGAATGTGGGTTTACATGACTTACAAGTATCCCTCTGTGAGGCTAATTCTACCTGAAGGAATGACATCACCTGCAAAAATTTACGAAATAGGTCTATTGCGTTGAAGTCAACACATCGATCTTATCTGGAGTTCTCCACTTACATTTCTTTATTTGCTGGCAGTTTAATACGAAGCCGATACCGCCTTACATGGCCAAAGTGTCTAGAAACACTACGTTGTCAATACGCTTTATCTCCGAAACCCTAATTTTATGGCTTTCTGGCATGAGTTGGCCATTATCTAACTGCAGCAAAAGTTTTAAAAAATCTAAACTTGGGAAGACTTGGGGGGCGAACGTCCTTTCGCATGGTATTTGAAAAGACAAATGAAACACTAACATGAGGAAAACGATAAGCTTAGTGGTTCTCTTGCTAACACGAGTTACACATCTGGCTTATTTCTCATTTTTACCTGCACTGTATCAGTGAGATTACATGTATGTGTGAATTTGTTCTGACTTGAGAATCACCTGCTCGTCTGGATTTCTTTTTCCTTGGTTCCAGTGTGCTAACTAGGACGTTTTGAAGAAATCTCTTGTTTGTTCCAGGAAGGGGACACCTCTGCCTAATTGTTTATGCAAAATACACAAACTGGTGAATAGAAAATAACATGGGTTTATCCCATTCAAGTCTGAATTTCTTTCACGTTCTTCTTTTCAACTGCTTAAGCTGATAAGGGTAATCAAATGAGTTTGAATCCCGTTCGAGCCTGATTTTCTTTCAGGTTCTTCTTTTCAACTACTTTAATTGATACGTTCACTGCGATAATCGTCATCATTTCTTGTTTCATCCGCATAATTATATTCAGAAAATACCTTATATCACAACTAGAACAATATTATTATTACCAGCGCTAGCCAATCTCTTGTAACTGCATTTTCAAAAAGTCCCTAATATAGATGGTCTCTAATTGAATGTATGAAAGACAGAGCAATGCACAAGATTCGTGGAGGTCATGGGTTCAAATCCCATCATAGCCTTGAAATCTTTTTTTTTTTTCAGGCTAAAAAGCAATTCCTTAAATTGCCATGCACTGCGAAGATCATTCCACTCGTTTCAAAGATAATCTCCGTCAACATTTTATGCATCGGTCATTTCCTGACCCCCAGGCGTAAGGATTTTTTTTTCAAAACAAACCGGCAAATGCCCCAAAGCGAGGACATACAAGCTGTTCAAATGATTACCTTCATTCTAATCAAAGCTAAATCAGGCCAAACTAAGTCTCCAATAAGTCTTGTTTCTCTGTATTGTTGCAATGATCATTCGTTCTGTGGATCTACTGTCTCATTTTGTCCTCCTTAGACAAAGTTACAAATTTAACATCCTTGCTCGATGAACTCATCACTGAAGGAAGTGACAGTGCTGTGATGTAAAAGTCACAAGACCGTCAAATGCCTGGCCCCTGATATGGACAATGAGGAAAAATGCCCCACTAATGCCCGGGGTTGGGGGTATGGGCACTGCTGA
Organism: Siderastrea siderea; assembly: GCA_964030785.1. NCBI lineage: Eukaryota > Metazoa > Cnidaria > Anthozoa > Scleractinia > Rhizangiidae > Siderastrea > Siderastrea siderea. Next base: position 18,384,166 of record OZ034972.1, on the reverse strand, counting down.
AATTGACTGATCCCTTAACAACATTGTATGATGTTGAATATTCTATGAGCAAATAATCACTGACAGAAAATGCAGCGAAGTACACCACTAAATGAATGCAACCTGAAAACTAAGATACTTAGGTTGGAAAGATGTTATGTTTACTATGTCATGAGTGAGGGACAGAAAAAACAACTGAGTCCCTCACAGGAATCGAACCCATGACCTTCCATTGTACAGCAGTCGGACATTCTAAACACTGAGCTACTGGGAGACTCATGGCAAGCTACATCACATTCACTAAGTTCATTATGACATGCATCTTGCATACTGTGAGCATCAGCAATGACAAATGACAGGTATTTTGAAACAAATCAAGAAATTTCCGAAGACACGGTGTGTGCGATCATTATCTTGGATAAAATAATTGTTACAAGTGTAACAGTACACATTCGCTATGGTCCATTGCAAAAGCAAAGATCTGTTTGACTTAGTCACCGGTGTCCATTAAGCAATGATTGAGCCAACGAGATTTGCAGAATGTACACGGTGTACACGCTGTACACGGTGACTGCCTTCTGATACACTGTTTGACATTTTTCAAATTTCACTAAATAACCCATTAATGTTTAACTGCATGATGCATTAACCTGCATTACATGGTGTTACACAACATGTTATGTTATGCAACCTTATCGTATTTTATCATACCGCATACCTACTGAAATCTTCTGTGGAAAGTATACTAAGTAGCATCATTATAATTTAGCCGTCAGTGCCATAACCACACAGACAGTACTTAAATACCTTTGGGTAATTAGTGTATTGGAACAGAAAGTTTTCCCCTCTGATTTCTTTCTGAAAAACTTGCAACATGTACATACAGCTCTAATGTATATGCATAATATCAATATTGCATACTGGTGTATGCTATTTGACCTACCATCCTATTGGACCCATTTCTTCTGCTCTTTCTTTCTAATGTATATGCATAACATCAATATTGCATACTGGTGTATGCTATTTGACCTACCATCCTATTGGACCCATTTCTTCTGCTCTTTCTTGAGCCCGTTTTGCTTCCTGTAATAATTCCTCTTGGGCAAGCCTTAAGTATATTAAGCAAAATAAAGTGTTATTCCTGAACCTGGCAAAAAATAGTTGTCAGTTTCATGGCATATCACATGAAAGCACAGACGATAAGCTGGTGATCACTCATGGGCCAACAGCCTGTAGGCCACTTTACAGCCTGCAAACCCATTCCTTGTGTCATGTACCAGAAAATGTGTCTGGTCATGTTAGAGAGAGAAATTTATAAAGGAAATGACAGTTCAATGGGACTCCAAAAGGTAGTTGTTGTTGCATTTTAATAGTGGTTGGATTATAGTCAAAATACTCAGCACGTTCCACTTATTATTTGGGAATGACAACAGACTGCTGGCGGCTTGACCTATCTGACTTGATTTGTGTTCATTCAACAAAATATTAATCGCAAATACTTTTAAAAGTGAAGAAAGCAGTCTGTTGCTATAAAACCATGAAGAATAATTTCTTAAAAACAAGTCTGCTTTAAATGCACAAGAAATGTTCCTGAAAAATGAGAAAAATTCCCTATGTCAAACTGATTGAAACCAACAGCCGCCAACGGTTCCGTATTTCGCGTGTGAACTTTTGGTTTATGTAAGTAACAACCCAATCAACATTTGAAGGGCCCGGTGGAAAAAGGGCGTAAGTGACGATTTGAGGTTAAAATCGAAATTGCTCCGATTTAGCTGAACATTGGCACACAGGCTGGTTTTCATGTGAGGAACGCCATAGCGCACTTATTTCTTGACCTGAGATCTAAAATTTGAAGAATTAGCGTATTACTTTTGCTTAAAACTGACACAAAGAAAACAACAGGACCGCGGATTCTAGGTTGAATTCCTTTGTTTTAGTTCAGGCAGAGAACAAAAGAAATCTTTCACGCATCGCTTGAGCGAGTTCAGTTCAACAACACTTTTCACGCAAAAGTAATACGCTAATTCTTCAAATTTTAGATCTCAGGCCAAGAAATAAGTGCGCAACTGCGTTCCTCACATGAAAACCAGCCTGTGTGCCAATGTTCAGCTAAATAGGAGCAATTTCGATTTTAACCTCAAATCGTCACTTACGCCCTTTTTCCACCGGGCCCTTCATTTGTTATTTTGAATGAGTCTACCGTTGGAAGATCTCAATCTTCAATTTGAAAATGGAATTTTGATTCCAATAATGCAATCCGTTCCGGAGTAATGAAAATTATTCCTAAATAATGAGCGGAACGCACTGAGTATTTTGACTATAAGGAGGTTTTCGGATAAGAAAATGACTGAGCCTTTGTGCAGGCAAAAAACAAAGTGGTGGTAATTATGAGAAAGTCACACTAATGGGTTGGTTAAAAGGTGGTGTTCCACTGTACAGTGTCTAAAGCTGGTCACATCAGAGGTCTTACCAGAGGTCTTGATTTGAGAGATTGCTTTTGTTTGCTGGAAATTAAATGCACTTTGGAAATGTTTTTAGCAATAGCGCATTGCAGCAAAGAACATTAATAGAAATATATATGAATTTCATATATTAATAGTCATTTATTCTCCATCTACGGGATAAATACGAACTCTCAATTGACCAGCTCCCAGTTGGCTTGATAGCTCAGTTGGTTAGAGCACTGCACCGGTATCGCAGAGGTCAAGGGTTCGATTCCCGTTCAAGCCTGAATTTTTTCAGGTTTCTTCTTTTCAACCGCTTCGGTAGAAAAACCTTCACTGCGATTATCTACATATAATTCTAGAAATGGGATTGTTCACAAGCAAAAGTATGTGTTGTTATATCAATGCAACTAATAGTCCTCTTGCAAAAATGTGTAAAATTGACGTATGTCTGTTGCTTGGAGTACAAGGTCAAGTTGATTTATTCAGTTAAACTGTAAAAGACTTTGTTTATTTTTCTTCTGAATAATTGCTGACTGTTCATGCCATAAAAACTAAGTCAGTATGCATTGCTCAAAAGTGGTTACATGATGTGATATATTAAACTTTAGATCATTGCAGACCAACTTTATGGCTAAAGATGTGTAAACAAATGGCTACAAAGATGAACGAAGGGTGCTCCATTATATACATCATGCTCGCAGGTCTTCTAGGGCTTAATTCCTGTTTTGGGACAAAGGCCTTACAAAGACTGAACTTCCCACAACAACAGAAGACTGTGGAATTTACTACACACGCAATTGTACCAGACAAATTGAAGCTTCAACATTCCCCACCCCGGGCACACCCCCCTGGGAATTTGACTCTTTGCTGTGCCTGGGGAGCAGGGCATTTGATAATTAAAGTCTTCCTGGGGGTGGGGAGTTTAAAAACCGAATGGGAGAGATGGGGAAACAGCTTGGTAAATATTTGCCAATATTTACTGAGCCGGAGGCAAATAATTGTTGTAGTATAATTTTGAGATGTGGACGTCAAAAAGTAAAAATTAAAATAAATAAAATAACCGAGCTAAAACTTGACAAACAACACACACACAAAAAAGTAACTTAGCTTAGCAGCCACACCTTGAAATGTTATATTCACTGGGTAGTGCAGTGAATCCCTGGTAGTAATCCTATAGAGGATCCTACAGGATTTTCTAGGATCCTATAGGATCTATAGGATCCTGTAAGTTCACACAGGATCCTACTCAGGATCCTAAATGGCACCATGTTGTTTAGGATCCTACTCAGGGTCCTGTAAAGTCTTTCAGGATCCTGCTTAAGATTGTCCAGGATCCGGTTTAGGATCCTGTAGGATCCTATAGGATCCTATAGGATCTTGCTTAGGATCCTGTAGGATCTTACAGGATCCTGTAGGATCCTATAGGATCTTAAACAGGATCCTATAGGACCCTACAGGGTCCTACAGGATCTTATATAGGATCTTATTGGGATCCTGGTTAAGATCCTAAAGGATCCTATTAGGATCCTATTAGGATCTTATTAGGATCCTGGGGCAGAATTTTTACCCGGGATATGACATTAAAATATATCTTGTCTATACATTCATTCAATTACAACAGATACGAAGGTCAAGGACTGTAATCTTTTGGAATGTATCCAAATGCACTAAATACACATATCAGCTTCATACAGTGCACGTGGAATGTTAATAGGTATATGGAATATCAAATGAATATCACGTATATGCCATCTACGGTTTTATGATAAAGTTTGTCTAACCTTATTATATACTTTATTTGGAATAAAAACTATCTTTAAATCATGTAAGCAGAACCATCTGCTGAACAAGAAACAAGTCATATTGTTCATTATTTTTTTCAGGCTTGAGTCTAAGAGCATTTGAAAGCTACAACAGTTGAAAAATATAGCCTTGCTTTGATTTCCTGGGAGTGGGGGGATTTGATCACCTAAAATGGGCCTATAGTGGTGCATTTGAATGAAGTTTTGGCCCACGGGAGGGGAATTTGGCCAACCCAAATTCCAAAAAGTTCAAATGCCCCAGGGGTTGTCCCGGGGGAGAGGTGTTGAAGCTTCAATTTGACTGGTGCAATAGATAGGGCACCTGACTGAGTGTACTCGACTTTGCAGAAAACAAAATCTGAAATATTTTATTTCTGAAATGAACGTCTCTGGTACTGGTTGTGAGGGACTGATGTCATGCACTGGGCTGGCTTTGTTTGCCAGGATCTCAGTATGTCTGTTAAGCACATCAAATACTGTAAATGTGATTTTAAAAAAACGGTGCAGAAATGCCAGGATACTAGCCAAGTACATTTTATCTTAAGCAGAAATGACCCACTAAATAAAGTGTGTAGTGACCAAACACCGTCAATGCACCCCCCTAGCCAATGTGTAAATTCCTCAAATTCTCATCAAATGAAAGGAAATTTGCATAGCGCTACTGTGGACTTCAGATAACAACAAAGCCGTATACAGAACAGAGTTTCGATAGTGCATCACTTTCAAAAAATATATTGTCCAAACCAAGACCGCCCCAGCAAAGTAAAATAGCGCAAAGTTGTGTAAAAGATTCAGTTTCATGTTCCGGTAGTTTTATTCAATTCGTCCGGTTAGTTTTCATATAATTCAGAAAAACGTGAATTTGGCGACTTCGTTATATTTTGGTGCAGAAAGTGAGTTTATAATAGCCGCCCAAACTTTTTCATCGTTGCAGATAGCCAAATGCGGTTTGGAACTAACCATAACGATACATTGAACTTACTTTGTCTGGAGTTATTACGCTTTTCAGCCAAATTTGGAAAGCGCTGGAGCGGTCCAAACTTTGAAGTCCGTCTGGGGTTGTTATTTTGACGTTCAAATTGTACCGGGATTTCTGTTCCTACGATTTTGCGGAAACTTGAAGGGTCAAGGTAAGATGTTATTATAAGCTGATTCTAGAAGTTTAAACCAAATCGTAGCGCTCAGTTTTGTTAGAATAGCAATTTTATCAAAAAAGTAGTGTTCAATAAAAGCAAAATCACGCAAAGTTAACGAACAGTACATCCGCGTGTTGACATACGTATTATTCCTCGATAAATTGTGTGTAAAATGCAAAAGTTTCAAGGCAATCGAGTGAGAAATGACGGTGTTATTAGAGTTTTTAGAGAGGCATAGAGCGCGTCATTTATTTCAATCGAGTCACCTTAAACAATAGTGCTAGTCAAAAGCTTCAGCTTATGAAGTGAAGATAGCTTGTCAAGACTTACCTTTCCAATTCTTTGTCATCCATGGCTCCAGCCATTTTACAAAATCACTCTGAACAGAACACCACAAGTAAGCACAGTAGTTTTCATCATTATATAAACTGAATTAATTCATAGCCTATTTTGTAACCTGCCTTTCATAGCGAGAAGTTTCAAATAAACACACCGACACAGTTCAGGTAAGCATACATGACCAAGAAGATACTGGAAGCTCGCGGGCGCTGACGTAACGCCTGGTGGTTTTCGGCCGTTACAGTTCATTCCTCGTTATCCTTCCATTTTTCTGGCCTCACAAGCCAATCATGTCGCTATTTGGTGCTTCCAGCCAGCCGTCGTCTGTTGGAGGGTTTACCTTTGGCACTCCTTCAAGCACAGGTACTGCGTTCGGCTTTGGAACGAGTGGTGCAACTGGCACTCCAAGTTTTGGCGGTTTTGGAACAGCATCTACTGCAGCAGCTTCTACTGGATCAGTTTTCGGAACGAGCTTTGGAGTAAAGACAACGGCCTCTTCTACTTTTGGTAAGTCCTATATTCCTAACCTTACACTTATTGTTTAAAAACTCGTGAAATAAGGTGATGTAATTAAACCATGAAACATTAAGACAAACAAGCAAAACAAACATCAGTAAGGGACAGACCATTATTTTTTTGGAGGGGGGGGATGAAAAATCCTGAAAAAATTGTTTGCAAAATCAAAAAAGCCCAAATAAATTGTTTGCAGACATGAAAAGGAGAAAATAAAAAGTTTGCAGACTAGTTGATACATAGTTTGATTTATTAAGTAAATTTAGTCCTATTTGTTAAAATGCAAGATAACAATGCAACAAAATGATTTGAAAAATCTGGATTCATCAAATGATTTGACATGGTAAATTAGCCACCACAAACTAATTCAAAAGTTGACATTTTGAGTGTTAGCTATTCATTAGAGCAAATGAGCTATTTAACACTCAAACATCAGTCTTGTCATTTCTTTCCCGTGGCTAGTTTACCAAATCGACTTGGTTGATAAACCCCAATTTCTGTTTTTTACTTTTCCACCAACAAATTATCACAGTTTCTTATAATCAGTAACTAACCCCTTTCTTAAAAATAATCTCTTCTGAGGACCTTGAAAGCATTAAATGTTAAGGTTAGGTTATTGTATTAATCATTTCTATAACAAGAACTTTTTGTAATTGGATAGCTGTAATCGGACAACTACGTTGCGCACACGTCAATCAGGTGCACTGAAATGGGTTCTTTTTATAGCTGTTTCTCCACTGCTTGCAAAACTGATAGTTAAAAATATATCCCTGAAGGGCACATAGATTTTCTAATCTCGCATTTTGTTATAGATAGGATTAACTGGACTTGGTATTGTACAATTCAGGGGCAATCGGCCTTGTAATTTCAAATCATCCTCGCGCTGCACGCTCAGCTGGTTTTAAGTAACTCGCCCAATTACTCCCTGAATTGTGCTCCACTGAGTCCAATTACCTTTACTAATCAAGAACTCTTCGAAGTGCAATGAAACTCTAACTAAGAGAAAAGATTAACTTAAATTCCTGGGTTGCATGTATTCACTAATAGTCACACTGGCTTTTCAACAGGGTCCTAGGCTGTTTTGATGATGACATTTAATAAATCATTACTTAAACAGCAAGCAGTCTCCTGTTTTCCACTTGCATGAAGAAGGCAAATTGGATCCAGTCTTGTATAAACTACAAAATAAAGTGCAAATGTACAGTGTAAGCAAGCGCTGTTTCATTTGGCTCCTCAATCCTCTCTAGCATCTGGGGAGAAAAGGCCGCTGGTGCAGTTCTATAGTATTACTTGCAACTACGTTCACATTTTAATTTGTTTCAGGATACTTTGATGTGAGATTTTCAATTTTTTTTTTTAGGAAACAAAACAAGCCATGGTGCAGTTATACTTTTATAAGTTAGAGACATAGAGACACGGCATTCATGGAAAGCAGTTTTAGGCAGTAATGTTTAGATTAGTATTTTTACTACATAAGATTACCTGATGAATTTTAACCATAATTATATAAATAAATGTAATAATGATAATAATAATAATAATAATAATAATAACAAACCAAAAAAAATTGTTTGCAGGAAGATGCAGCCAGAAAAAAATTGTTTGCACAGACAACAACACAGAAAAAAATTGTTTGTCTTGAAAAAATTTTCATCCCCCCTCCTCCAAAAAAATAATGGTCCATCCCTAAGCTTACCAGTCTTTCAAGACATTTGGGAGACTTTCTAGATTCAAATTTGTCTTGAAAAGCTATACCAAATGTCTGCAAGAATTTGCTACAATACCGCTCAAAAGTAAGTCAGTAGCTCTCACAAATTTCAAATCCTATCTTGTCATACCCAATTCTAATAAATCACATCTTGAAACATTTGAAAGACTAGAGACACCATGTAAGACACTCAAAAAACTACATGTAGATAGATAAATTCTGAGGCTTGATCTTCTTGTAAAATATAGATATTCTATTAGAAACCTGTTGTGGCATGAAACTTTCAACATAAGAGCAAAAATGATATCTAATCCTGTCAGGGATAAATAATATGACAGAAGATACCTTTCAGGATCAAAGAAAAACTTTGCAGAATTCACGGTCACATGTGACAAAATGTTGAAGTTTGATGCAAAAAATTTAGGCCATTCAAGGAGCCTATAGAAATTCTGTGCCATTTTGCCTGCACTATGGGTATTAACCTTTCCCTTTTACATCACAACATTTATTCTTGTTGTGATAAACGAATCACCACAGAAAAGAAAGACACTGTAAAAGCTTCAAAAGCTTGTGAAACCTAAAACGTTTTAGGTACATAAATAGTGCATTTCACATACAGCTGTTCAAGGATGGTAACAGGTACAACAAATTAACGTTTGGAGTATATGTATCATATACAGCACAGTGTACCTAACCATAAATTATATGATAGTTAATGAGTACATTTCGATGATTTTTTACGTAAAGAAAGCAGGTTTGCATGCACAAATTGAAGAGGTATAGCATGGTAATATATGTGGTTAAAATATGTAGACCTGGTAAGCCATGACAGTCAGTTGCAAAAATCAGTGTTATGTTTATATAATAGTTTTAATACAGCTACAGTACCGCTCAAATGTAAGTTGACACTCAATCCTCGATACTCGTGAGAATCGAGGATTGAGAATCGAGTCGAGAATCAAGACTTGATTCTCCATACTCGATTCTCGAGAGATTCGCCGAAGTGGAACATTCTCGATTATGCATACTCGATTCGAGTTTCGAGAAAATGATTAATTCCTCGAAGAAAGAACAATAGCCGCTTTTGTAAATGCAGACCAAAGGAACCAACAAAAGGATGTAAACGTTGTGACAGGATCATATGCAGAAGTGTATCACTGAATGAAATCAACTTGTTAAGACAATGTGTTTGCTCGCCGGTGAAAGTAAACAATCTACTCTCCTACTCATTCCTTCAACTTAATTGAAAAATCGTAAATGAAACCTTGCAAGAAAATTCATTTTAGCATTGATTACACCTAAAATTTTCAGCGAATTTCGACTCTATCACTATGGTATTCTTGCAACTTTTCCGGAAGCGGAACCAGCTAACCAATTGTCTGTTTGAGCCATCACTGCGCACAAACTAAAAAATAGCCATGTGATATCTTTGGTTCTACGAAACAAAAAAAACGGTGATTGAAACGGCAAAATGCTCTGTATTTAGAGCTGGAATTTTAAATCAAGGTTTTCACGATGCGCTGAGTAATAACTGCATTATTTCTTTGCAAACAAAAGTACAGAGTGTAAGCACGCGCCAGTGAGTGTAAATGACAACATTTCCTTTGAGCGATCACCGCAAATATAAAAAGACATATCTTCGGTTCTACGAGACATAAAACAGTCGTTATAATGGCAAAATACTTTGTATTTAAAGGTGAAATTTTAAATCTAAATTTTCATGATGTGCCGAGTACTACTGAGTTATTTCTTTGCAAGCAAATCTTCAGAGAGTGTTTGTTTTTATTGAAGCATGCGCTGGCGAGTGTGAATGATAATTGTCTTTTGAGCCATCGCGGCAAACATAAAAGATGTCATCTTCGGTTCTACGAAGCATAAAGCGGCGATTGAAGCGGCAAATGCTGTGTTTCAACTCAAATTCAAAGTTTCCAGGATGTGCCGATCAATGGGTTGGTTCGAGCGTTATCAATGCCTTATCAATTTCGAGCAGCATCATTGCATTATTTTGAGCGGCAATGACGAATTGTCTTCTGTTTACACTCCATTATTCTTAGCATGCATTCTTTGAATTGACCTGAACTGTGATTCTTTTGTTCGATTTATTCTATCGAGGAATCACTCAAGTGACAAGCTCATTAGTTTCTCTCGACTCGATTCTCCATACTCGATTCTCCATTCTTGATTCTCGCGAGAATCAAGTTTCGAGAATCAAGTCTCGATCCTCGACTCGAAAGAGACTGTCAACTTACATTTGAGCGGTACTGTAGTTATCACAATGGGATGATGATGTTGTTTCAATATCAAACATAAAATAGGTGTTTGATGCATCTGGGTTGACAGGTTTTGGAACAACAACTAGCAGTGCTCCTTCTCTTGGGGGAGGACTCACTACAGGGTTTGGAGCAGCTGGGGTCCTGGGTACTTCTGCATTTGGTCAACAACCAACTACAGGTATTTCACTTTATCAAATAGATGATAATTATAAAATATAGTTGTTAATATTATATTATTGGTCTAAATGCAGCTGGTTCTATAACAGTAGCCTCATTCATACCCTTGGACTGAACACTGTGTGTTCAGATCAGGCATTGTTCAACCAAATACCTTCAGTACACTCCTGGTTATCTCAATTCCTTGTCAAACTGGAATTAATTTCCCTTGGTTGATGTTGCTCAGTTCTCTACTCAGGCTCGCCTCCTCAAACTCCTGGTTTCTTGGCTAACTTTTGGTCATCCTTTGTTTGTGCTGTAAAAAGCTATATTCGATGGTGAAGTTGGAAATGTTCTTTGTTTTTTTTTTTGACAAAGTTACAAATGTTCTTTTGTGCATTGTAAAACCATTGTTCCCTCTCAACACCAAATGCAGGATAATGCATGTTTCAGTACACAGTGTTTATGTGCACAGTGTTTATGCGGCTTCAAATGAAATGATGCAACAAGCAAAATGAGCCAATAAAGTGAAGCAAACTGAGTAAGAGTTTGTAGCAGTCATGAAAAGATGAAGACTGAAGCTGTAGCTGTTCAAACACAAACATACTGTGACTACTCAAAAAGTGTGCATGAAAATTTGCCCATACTAGGTGGACTAGTCTTTTATTGCAAAGCAAAATACATTTACCATAAAAAATTCCTGCATTCATTAGAAGATGCAATATGCACATACCTACATGATACAAAAACAGTTAAAAAACATTATTTTACACTCCTACAGTTGCTTAAATTTCCCTCTAATCTACTATACATGTAGATTGTTTATTAAGGTAGTGATAAGGGTCAACTTTGCTACTGATATATTACATGTTGTCGTTCAATTTTGTCCTTGGCTCAATTTTTATCTTTCTTTGTTTTTAACTCATTATCATACATTACCATACACAAAAACAAAGGAAAATTAAAATTGAGCAAAGGGTAAAATTGAACCACAACATATACATCGTTACAAAATTAGTAAAATTATAATATTGTAACAAAAATGAAAGGAAAGTCGGGAGTTGCCAAAAGAGTTTTAGTGACTACTTGCTATCTTGCTATCTGAGTCATTATGGTTTTGTTTCTTGTCTCCAGGGTTTTCGCAGCCTGCACAAGGGACATTAGGGCTGTTTTCACAGAACACTCAGTCAGCACCCACGCCATTAATTCAGCTAACAGCTGCATTGTCTCGACCTCAGATTTACGGTGATGAAAGAGATGGTATCATTGCCAAATTAAATCAGTTACAGGCTTGCTGGGGAACTGGAAAAGGCTTTTACAACCAACAAGGAGCAGTGGACTTTACTCCACAGAATCCATTCTGTCGTTTTAAAGTAAGAACTTGTTTACAGTGACACGTGAGAAGAAAATACAAAAGCATATTAAAATAATGAGAGCTGCTTTTGCTGTCCAATGTAAGAATAAAATGTTGTCATCTAAAACTGTTAGCCCTGCTAACTCTTTTGTTTTTAAAATGAGACCAATCATTGGTGGTCGTTTCTTAAAGGTTGTAGGCTACAGTCGTCTTCCTACTGCTAGTAATGAGGATGGACATTTATCTGTGGAGATAAAGAAGAAGGAAAATGAAGTGCGTGCTGCACAGCAGAATCTTGTTGATGTACTACACAAATGTCTGGGCAGCAAGCCTACCTTGATGGTGTGTATAGACGGAATTAAACCTCTCCCAGATGACAGGTTTGTATATGCTCATGCTACTGAATCCTGTTAAATTTGTTTATAGATAACATTAATAATAATAATAATAATAATAATAATAATAATAATAATAATAATAATAATAATAATAATAATAATAGTAAGATAAGTAATAATAATAATTACAATAACATTATTTTATAATTATAATGATTATGGTAATAATAAATAAAGCTAAATACAGCAATCTGTAAAATGCAGTTAATGGAGTGTGACGAACTAGAGCTTGTGTGTGTTTGCATTGTAACTAAATTAACTCACCTAAGATGTACATGACATGAAAGTACCATTATTCCCTTTCTCTTCATGAATGTACAATGGAATACAATGGGGATTCACTGAACAATGTTGCAATACTGTCTGGTACATGTACTTTTATGTCAAATGCTCTGAATGGTTTAATAATTCGCCATTCATGTCTCGTTGGAGCACTGCCTGAGTTTACTTTATGCGTAGTACCTTATTTACTATTGGTCCACTTTGCGACGACTGTCTCGGTATAAAAGGCCTAGATTAAGTCCAAAGTCACATTCACTAGCTGTCTTGTTAACTGTGAGGTTTCCCAAAGTTCTTAAAAAATTGTAATTTATATATTAATATTATAATAATTTTAATTTCCAAATCTTATTTGGGGGAAGGGCTTGTTCTTCCATAAATAGGCAAACAAGCATTTCAACAAGTAATGGCAGTCAAAATGTTTGTATGTAACTGTATGTTCCTACTCATATGTAAAACAAACAAAAGTAAGTCAGGTCAAAAAGTCATGGTAAGAGACGACAGTACACTACAGCGGGCATGTTTAAAACATGAAATGACAAAATCAAATGATAAACGTTGTCTAATGGGTCCATCCTGATCACATTTCTTTTTCTATGGCACTCGGTATAAAATGCAGACTGCAGTTGTCAGTGTCATGCAATTATCCCTCCGATCTGCTGCAAATTTTTATAAATGGTGCTTTTGGTTCTTAAAACCATCAAAATTGAAAGGATATGTTCATGCTTGAGCAAAATTACCCCAGACTTTAAAGCCTTTATGTCACTCTCAACAAATGTGTAAAATTAATGTGTTTTTAGCTGGTTTGCTGTTAAAATTGTTAGCACATGGTAAAACATTGTTTACAAGTTTCTTGCAGGCTTTTTCAGAGTTAAAATTTTGACATACTGTCAGGCTATTGAAGCTATCCCTTCACCAAAATAGAAAGTGTTTCATTTACAGCATGCAGCCAATTGTTTTGATTTCTCTTTTTAAACGGCATTTTTGAATTGTTTGTACAATGCAGGTAAACCAATTGGCCATATCCCTTTAAACCAAACAGGGCAGGGTCTCAAAGGGGTTTAGAGCTCTAGGGCTCTGGCTAAAAAATGGAGGGTCCAGGGCTCCAAGAGAGACAAAGGCCTCTGTGAGCTAACTTGTGAAGATGAAATGCAAAGTAGTATGCATGAATACATGTAGTTGCTAGAATTAAACCTCTGTATTCCTCTACAGCCCTCACATTTTCAGTATTTTACAACACAGAGAGAATGCCATGCATTTTATAAAATTGCATTTATTTACCAGTGTCAGTTTGCGTGACTACTTGTTGAAAGATGATCCCCTAAACGCCCAGGTTAAAAGTGGAATATTATTTAACGTTTTTCTATTATTGCATTTGGTTGATCGAAATCTTAGCTTGTTTTCACCGCTAAATGTTTGGATTCAACAAAATTAACCCAGTGTAGATTCTAGCGTTTTTATTCCCTCTTCATATAAGCTACCTTTCAAATGCGTGAATTGAAATAATTTGTCTGCATTAAAGATGGTCTTTTCATAACCAATTAATTCATTATCATAGGTGTAATCTATGCTGGGAATTTAAACCCCTCAAGGCATTGCATTTTTAAACCTAGCCCTGATCCTCAAGAAAACCAAAAGCAAAAGATTAGCTCTCTCCCATCCTCACCCCCATATGATATCATTAACAATAAAAGTTTACAGCAGATCGACTGACCATAAGGCTGACAATCCTCCTCCCCTTGTCCTTATTCACAGCCCAACATTGTTAAGTCAGCAGCTTGAACAAGTAACAATTAAAAAAACTACAATTGTGTTTTTCAGGTCTGAGGTTATTATGTATGTTGTTGAGAGGCATCCAAATGGATCCTCCAGAACTATTCCAGCCACTGATGTCTTCACACACCTTAGTCAACCTAACATCAAGGTATCCATTCAATATCTGTTTTAAAGTACTGCTTCTGTGTTGTAATTGGTAAGAAAATAAGTACAATGTGTTAGTCAAGTGCTGTAAAGGGCTCCTTGTACAGTGAGGTCTACAAAATCACCAGTGGACGAAGCTACATGTAGAGCATCACATACTATAAGACAAATTTGCTTTTATAGTGCTGGAAAAACACTTGAAAAGATGGTCTTCTCTTTTATTTTGAGATTGGAGACCGTGGCACCAAATCCATCAAGCTCATGCAGTGGCTGAATCTGTAGGGGAAGATTGAGGTGTAATGGGTTTGACAGTCACATGTCTCAAAAACTGTCCAGTCAGTCTTTCAGGTCAAGCCAGAAACATTGCCTCTGTTGTTTCTGCTTTTTTAATTACATTTTGCAAACAGAAATGATACTGTCCCCATTATACTGTGGAGGTCCTTTTTATTGTAAATACTGAACAGCAATTTAATTATTGAACAGAACCACCTCCAGCTTGCATCAAACCAAGTCCTAACATTGCATCTATCTCAAGCTGGTTGTGAGGCTTGGCGTTGAACTTATGTCAAAATAGTAATAAATCAGTCAAGATTTGGAATGCAGGCAAAGAAAAACAAAATCACAGCATGCATTGCCTGTTTTGGGACTCAAACTCAGGCAGTCATTGGCTTCAAAAGCGAGAAGTGTACAATAAGCCAGCCAGGTTCAACTGTGACAAGTGACAACATAAAACACAACATCTCACCATTCAGCAATGCAACTGGTTTTGTGACCTAAACAAACTGATATAAACCTAGGCCCCTAGGGAAAGAGAGCATATCTAAAATATTGTTATTGTTAAATTATTGATCTCTACGAAAAATATCTTTATAGACTCAGCTTCAAACTTATGGCATTATAAATATTCTGATGAAGACAAGCATGTCTCCAGCCCAGCTACAGCAATACCTGGATAACCCTCCTGTTGGTATGTTGCACTGCTGAAGTGGTATAAAGGAAGCTTCTTGATTACTCTAGGAGTTGGAAATTCCAATTTTGGTAAACATTTGAGGACAGAACCCCAAAGTTCAGACAGTCTCAGACAACTCTCTTCAGACACCTAATGATGATGATGATCATAATAATGATGATGATGATGATGATGATGATAACGGTTTATTCACAGCATATCCATTCAAAATAGAGATGCCTCGTCATCTGTGAAAAAACAAAACTAGAAATAAAGCTGCTAAAATTTTTGTACATGTATAAAGCATCAAAATTAAGAAAATTTAAGAAAGAGGTCACCTTGCCATCTTCTCCTTCCCCCTTCCCCCTTTGCAATGTTGAAATAAAAACAAAAAATATAAATCCTTGTGAGGCTTGTGTGGAGGAGTGGTGACACAACAGAAAAAAATTAACTTTCTCTCTATAACATGTTGTGTTCAAAGGCATGATTATACTGTATACCATGTGCATTGAGAAGCAGAGCTCGACAAATGTCCCGTCCGGTCATCCGGGACAGGTAGATTTTGAGGTCAGGCAAATAACTTTTCAGGGTCACTTGCCTGATGGCAAGTGCCCAGGCAAACCCTCAATCAAATTACAGTTTACCTCTGTCGACTGAATCAGCGTACACAACTGTTTAGCAAAGCTGTGAAATTATCAAATTAAATATCATTCTGGACTAACATTTTTATCAGTTGATTTGTCAGTTATGCAATAGCTTAAAACGAGTTTTTCTAAACACTTTGTAGGATGTTTAGTTTTAGAGTGCATTGAAGCACTTAGAATTTTTCATCTAAAAGTTTTACACACAGATAATTGGTTTTGGTAACAGTAATCAATCAGTTGTTGAAATCCCTCCCTGACCTTTGAATTGGTAAACAAAGTTCAGGGAAAGTGCGAGGAAAATGCTGCAGTGCAGAGATCACGCTGCTTCAATCCCAGTATAGTCTAACTTGGTGCATTCAGTCAGTTAACATTAATGTGAAGTACTAGAACAGTATCATTAAATCAACAGGAGGATAGCAAAAGTGAATGATTTCCCATATTATATTATATAGCAAAATGTTTAACAGAAGGAGAGCGATCACTCATTTAACACTTTGTGAGATCTTTGTCCATGCCTTCTGAATCATTAATGGCCTTGAGCATTTTTTTGAAACCCAGGCAAGTGGGAAATTGGCTCAGGCAAGCAAATTCTGAGTCTTGGTTGCCCAAAGGGCAAGCTGGAATACAAGTTTTTCTCAAGCACTGAGAAAATTGAAGTACTGTTGAATGATATACATTAACTCACCTTCAAATAATGTTTTATACTGGCTTATACAGTGGCAAGTCATAGTACACATGTCCATGTACATACAGGGAAAAGGTACTGGAACTATGTAATTGGCCAGAAACCAATATTTACTGCTGGTTTTGTGAAAAAATGATAACATCTTAACTTGATCTGGGTGTGTTAAGTGCGACAAAGCAGTAAGGTGCCACTGACCAGTCACAAGCCTGTTTTTGAAACAATGTTGCAATATTACAGTATCTCAAATGTAAACATAAGAGTCTGTGAATTTGAAAACATGAAGTTAAATTAATTAGATAAGGCTATTGTAGACATAGATATTTTCAATGAGAAATTGAATGTGGTGCACATTCTTACATTATAAAATTTAATAGTGCTTGCTGCAGAAAAGAGAGGAAGTTTGGATCAATTTGAAAGTTTTTATTAACAAAACTTTCCTATTTGATCAATTTGAAAGTTTTAGTAACAAAACCTCCCTATTTCCCAAACTCCCTATACTGTGAAAGGAATTTGGATATCTGATTGCAAAGCTTTTTCATAAAGCCAGCAAAAATAACTGTAACATATGATTCATACATGTAGTTTTTCCCATCTGATGTTTTTGTAGGAATTGATTCTCTACTCTGGGAACAAGCCAAGAAGGACAACCCTGATCCTCAAAGGTTTGTGATTAATTCTTAGATTGTTCTTTGTTGGCATGTATTGATTGATTGATTGATTGATTGACTGACTGACCGACCGACCGACCGACCGACCGACCGACCGACCGACCGACCGACCGACCGACCGACCGACTGACTGAGAGGCATTACAGCATTGTAGTCAGATCTTGGGCCTACAGAATAATGAATTTTACATTTAGTAGCAAAATTTGCCAAAATCTGAGAAGTGCAAGACATTGAGACCTCAGCTACATACTTAGAGACAGGATTCATCTTGGCTTGAATGGTGATGACAACAGCTCTAGAAGATCTGAAAAGAACACAGACTTGATCTTTACAAGATGCTATTTGACACACCTTAGATATCTCCCCAGGACAGGCCTAGATGGTGAGCTTCAGTTAGTTTCACCCATCAGATGTCCTACTAGTCAAGGTGTCATCCAAAGAAGAAAACTTCATTGCCTGATGGACATACATGTATTATATGGCCTCCCCATTTATGCTGACTATAGCATACATTAATTGTTAATTGATGAGTACAATCAATGAGAAAATAATGTGATTAGTGTTCCCACCGAAACCTTGTCTTCCTAAGGTTTTCTGTTATGAAACCCGCAGGAAAATTAAATTTGATTTTAGTGTCAGTATAACTTTCAATCTTGGATTGTCTGCTCATTTAAGGTTGATTCCAATGGCAATAACTGGATTTAGTGAACTGAAAAAGAGACAAAAGCTACAGGAGCATGAGACATTACAGCATCAGAAGAGGATTTCTGTAAGTACTGTACCACCTTACGGAATAACCTGTTTTGTTCTCCATGGCTTCATAAACATGCAAGTGGCGTGAATGCATACCTTTTTAACCTCCTGCCAAAAAAAAAATGGCAAAGGCACAGTAAAACCCACATAATAACAACTGAATCATTTTTCCAATTTAGCCCAAAAAGGTGTTATGCATTTGGTGTGCCACCTGGGGACTTGAATAGGATCATTTTCATTTTTGAAGGGAAAACTGCTTGTTGCTTTTCAGAAAATGTATTCAATATGAGTGTGCTTATGTGCCATGTACATACAAGGTGTTGATCAACTAAATTCCAAACCAACTCAGACCAAGCTCTAGGACTTCTGATTTATTGAAACCCACAGCAGGTCGTTTGGTTTCCAAATGAGACTCTGTTTCAATTTTTAGGCTACAGCAGGTACTTATATGTTGGGTTCTAAATAACAAAATGTATCCTTCATGTTCTTAAATAAATCCTCTTGGTCCTTATGCACATGTTTTGAGTACTGTATTCTATTGTTTGTTTTTTTTGTCAGTCTTGCACGTATTGAAATCCGTTTATAGAATCTGGTGTCAAGTTTGCTTTCAAACAGGTCCCACACAATACTCAGGTTCTTAAAATTACTGAGGAAAAAAGTGTTGCCTACTCCATTACATTCAGTTGAACACATAGATAAAGGACTCCTCTCACTCCTCCTTTACACTCATTTACCAGATGTGTTCCTAATACATGCAAATCCTGGACAGGAGCAATTTATTCCTGGAAGGGGGATTGTAGATTTTTTAATAAAAGGGTGTGTTTCTTGGTTCTTCATACCCTAACCCTATTGCAAAACACATCATTTTTAACCCAGTTTTCAGAGCTAGCCATAGACGTTTGCAGAGCTGCCCTTGGTTTCCTCTGTATATCTGAAGCATATCTAGGATGAAAGATATTTTTGTTTACTTCCCTTTCTCTCTTCGTGTATAGGTGAAAAGGCATTGATATTTCTATGCCCTTTCATGGTTCCCTTGAAAATCACTAAAACCAGACCGAGTTTCAGAGGTAAAACCAAACTCAATTCCAGACCAAAGTGGCAAAATCTATTCACAAGTTTTTCACATCAAAACAGTTGAAATACCATGTCTCCTATATCAAGGGACTACAGTTAGGGTTGTCCACATTATGCTCAGTGTTTCACACTAGTATGCTAATTCTCTATGCTCAACAAATGCCACTATTATGCTCCACTGTAATTAACGTAAAAATAAATAAAAGACCACAGAAGACAGGTTTGTGTTGATTGCATGTGTAAATGGAAACAGTCCAAGGAGGCAGCTGACAATTTTGTAGAACTGGAACTGCTGGAAGCCACGTTTTTGGTAATTTGTATCCAGCCCTGCTCTTTAAATGTGGTACCTGGGCCGGTGTCTTATATGGGAATCGGCATGGTTTTGGGAAAGTGCTTATTAAGCACAGAGAGTCGAAGAAACTGCACTATCATTCCGGCATAATGCTCGATTCTTTTGCCTCACTATTATGCTCAAAATTATGCCGGCATAATGTGGACAACCCTAACTACAGTACCACCCAGGAATTTATTTAAACAATGATGGAGATACAAATAATTGAATTCTTCGTGGTCAGACGATATTTAATTCTTTGGTGGTCACGAA
Source organism: Siderastrea siderea (assembly GCA_964030785.1). Classification (NCBI taxonomy): domain Eukaryota; kingdom Metazoa; phylum Cnidaria; class Anthozoa; order Scleractinia; family Rhizangiidae; genus Siderastrea; species Siderastrea siderea. The sequence continues at coordinate 18,364,485 of OZ034972.1, read as the reverse complement.
CATTAGATATTGATGTATGCTTGTATCCTTGTATCGTATGTTATGTTATGATATTGACAATAACATTATTATAATAGCAACTTAATTTAAGTGTGAAAGTACTCAGCAGTGCAGTGCTAACTGGGGACACTGTAAATAAGAGAAAGTAACACGACAAATGGAACAGAAACGTTAAAAAAAATAAAAACAGCTGATAAGAGGCTTACCAGCTGGGGGCTACTGGCTACAAGTCCAGTGCCATAACCACTCGGCCACGCTGCCTCCTCTAAACAGAACTCCCACAGAAGTTATTGACAAGAAAAGAATTTTGACAAAATGGTTTGAGTATAGCTTGGTTACTTTTTAAGCCTCTATTCAAGGAAGTATTCTTTTTGCAGCTTATAAGTGAGGAGATTGCAGAGCTACAGAATAACCACGCGACTACCATGGCTAAATTAGCACAATTCAAAAGAAAACACTTGGAGCTTAGTCACCGTATACTTGAGGTAAAAATCATGGAATACACCCAGAAAGCACGTTCTACACTGTCTAACAAACATAAACACTAACTGTTTCACAGTTCAATTTGACCAGTCTGATATATTAACCTGTGACAGAGTGGTTATACATTTGCAGAGCAAATGTGAATGCGACTGAAATTTGTTGGATTTTGTTGTGAGGTTGTGTCGGACTGTTGTGGACATTTTAAGGACGGTGGGTGCTAATACAGAGGTATTTTTGCAAAGGTTATGGCCATTGGGAAAAGGGACATCTCAGCAAGACGTACTGGAATCTAAAAAGAAAAATGTGGGTAACCACGCATTTTTCAGAGATGATTATGCAAACATAATTCTAAAAAAGCTTTAAAATACAAAGAATGTGTGGTATTTTCTTTCCAAGTTTAAGCTCAATTATCTCTGAAAAATGCTCGGTTACCCCCAATTTTCTATTTGGATTTCATACCCTTTGCTAAGATCTGCTTTGTCCACGTTATCATAAAGCGCTCAAAAATGCCGTTGTATTAGGCCAATTCCTCAAGAAACTCGAATATCTCGGACCAGGGGACCGTTTCTCGAAAGTCCCGATAACTTTTCGGGCCCGAGAATCTATTTTATGTGAGCGATGTTTGCATTAAAGACTCAACTTTTGTTGGTTTTGAAAGCTGAGCAACAAAATTCTAAGTTGATAAAAGAAGTCAAGCTGATATGTGGGCTAAAAACTACGCCAACGTTCTATAGATTTTGATTTTAAAATATAGGTTCGGACCCGAACAGTCGAGAAACGGGCCCCTGGGGTCCGTTTCTCGAAAGCCCCGAAACTTTTCGGACCCATTTCGGGCACGATAATTCACACTTTATCTTGTAAACAAAGAAGTTACTAAGCATGAAACTTTGCTATAAGCTAAATATTTCTTATCTTAGAGACATCTTAAAATGACAGCTTTGTACAGTGAGTTCTTCACATTTTTACAAATGACTCTTCGGAGCAGAAAACTTTTCGGGGCTTTAGAGAAACGCGCCTCAGACCCAAGATGCGTAGAACGTGTGTGCAGTAACAAAAGAAGGCACCGTCCTTGTAATTAATCTAACTTTAACACCCTTCCTTGTGCACGTAGAAATTAGTGAAAACTTGGAAACAACAAAATCAAACCAAAGGTCGATAAAAAAGTTTCATTGTCACATTACTCTGCGCTACAAAGGGATATGACAGACAACATTTCAATTGACGTAATTTTGGACTGGACTATATCTAAATCATTTCATTCATTCCCTTTCCGCTATCACCGTAAGAACGTAAGAACTGAGTTCTTACGGCCCTTTCACTACAGCCTATGTGCTAATAATAAAACACAGAAAACACACACCATTGTAAGTAGAAAGCTAAAATATTAAATGTAACGAGGCATCAAATTGCATTAGTTTTACGGGGAAGTATTGTTTCTTACAGGTTATGGTAAAGCAAGAATGTCTCAGAAAGAGTGGTTACTCTGTCCAAGCTGATGAAGAGCAGCTCAGGTAAACATCACGCATCTGAGCATGTCTTACTTGATTGAGATTGCGTCACTGTCTATCACATTTGTTTTTACTGGATTCTAGCCTGTGAAGAGGGAGCAATGAGCAGCGAGCAATAAAAAAATCAGAGAGCGGAGCAAGCGGTCAGGCCGTACCCTATTTCTCCCTTAAAAGGCTCAGTGGAGCCTAATCCTAAAATACTGAGTAATTGACACACATTAATTAAAGCCTCTGAGTTGTTTGAATACCGTTTTAACTGGCTAATCCATGCTTAAAAATTAACCAAGGAGTTTTACTGTTCTGCTCTGTTAAATATCCCCTTTCACTTGAGTTTGGTTACTTCATATTAGAGTGTTTTCACAAACCCCGATTCTTATATGCTAATAAGTATCGTTAAATGCTAATGCGAAGAACAATAAAGAACACACGCACCAAAGTTGAAACATGCAGTTGTTTCAAATTCTTAATTGCGCACATTCTGGTGTATAGAATCTGAGTGGTTTGCTCAACTAATGGACAACAGCAACTGAAACAACCGAGAACGTGATGTGTTTTGAAAGGAGGCAAGCAGATCTTCCTTTAAAGTCCTAATGACTCCGGGAAACTGTCTAAGTACGGAAATTTTGAAAAGTTTAACCCGGTTGAATTTCTATAAAGAAAGTTCTCCCTGTTTGAGAATGTTGTGATACTTGTCATTTAACTGTAAACTGTAATCTGTCATTTCCTGATATCGAGTAGTAAACGTAAATTTTTACAAAGCCGACTCTAACTCTAGATCTCGTAAGTATCGTGTAATGTTTTCCCGCGACATCGGAACTGTTAAGAAAGATCATTTCCTTATAATCACATTCTATTGTTACCGTTGTCTGTTGTCCGTGCAAACCATTGAGATATCACGCACTAGCATGTACGCAATTTAAAATTTGAAAGAATGGTTCAACTTTGGTGCGTGCGTTCTTTATTGTTCTTCGCATTAGCATTTAACGATTATTATTAGCATATAAGAATCGGGGTTTGTGAAATCACTCTGTTGACGGACAAAACACATTTAACTGAAATACCTGAATTTAACTGACTCCTGTTAATTAGCTAAATTAGTGAAAATGATTCCAAAGGTTGTTTTTTGTTTTGGATTATTATTATTTTTTAGTTTCAAATATGTTTTTTATCTTCACCATTATCTTTAAATTAGTTTCTAAAAACACTGAAGTCCTTAGTTAACGGTTGTATGTAATCCTGTACGAACCCAGTCGGCTTTCCAGTAGCCAGCTTTGGGTGAGTAAATAGCGGCTGCCTTTTTGGTTTTCAGAGTGCAACTTGAATGTCTGCAGGCGGAGTTAAACGCACCATCCCAATTCAAGGTAGGCACACAACACGCGCCCCGGCCCCTCCTGAAGTGGGATGATGGAGTTCTCTCATTATACATATTGTAGTCCTCTCTTGGTATATACTTTTTTGTTCTTAAAATGATGAGATAAGAACAGTCGTTAATTACTATGTACGAAACACTGAGGCCGGTTCCAGGTGTGAAAAGAACGGTGTTTGGCTGTACACCATCCCTCCGTTTCATGCCTCTTCTCCTTGGCATTCTTTACCAATCACAGACGCAAATCAAAGGAACCTGTGTAGTATGTATGTCATGGATCATCAGTGTTTGTCTTACCTAATCATAACCGCACTGCTGGACGAACTTAGTAGGGTGTTATCTTTGTAAGTATTTACCCTGCCCCTTAATGTTCAGTTTTACCCCCAACCTGTTTTACTTGTCGTCACTTCAAGTGTCACGGCTGTGCAATAACTGCTGTGTTTAACACAGAAACAAAAAATGTCAGTTGTCAATGTGTCAGCTTCTTTCACCTGTATACCGCGGAAATGCTACAGTTGACATGAAACTTAATGAGACCCTGGGGTGGAATTATTTATTTTTGTGTAAAATGTATTAGAAACAGATAAATTGCCTGGCGTAGCGCAGGGAGAGGTGGTTTCAGCCAACTGTCAGTGCATTATACACTTTTAACACAATAACCTAACGACGAGGAGTGCAAATAAACAACTGTGGTTCAACAAACGTAAAATATAAATCAGGTGGGGAGGAGACAGAAACTGGTGGCAAGGACACCCTAATGAAATGGTTCGTTTTCCATCATCCTTTCTTGTGTGAAATTGAGTCGTTCAGTCAAACAATACAATAGCCCTTTTCACAGTTACTTTTCTCATTTGTATTACTATGTTTTTGAACGTGGATGTGGGGCAATTTCGAGCAATTTTGCAGTTTCTGCCCGAAATTGCCTCACATCCATGTTCAAATACATTGTCATGCAAATGAGAAACGTTAACTGTGAAAAGGGCTATTGAGATATCAGAACTGGAAGGGAATATTGGTACAACTAATTACCTCATTAAATGTTCGATCAGTACCGAAATCACTTCAGAAATCACTTCAAGGTGATTTGTGAAATAAATATACAGCGTATTAGTTTTCGAGAAAGGCGAAATTGGTGGCGATTATTTCTTCTTTCTAACAGGCTCGTCTAAATGAGATGATGTCACAGATTCGCTTACGTCAGAGCCAAGCTGGCGAGAGAATGGGACGAGTTGATGGCAGATATGTAGTAGAAGGTGTTATGCAGGAACAACTGAAACAAGTAAGACTTTTTTGGTCTGTGTTTGTGTGTTTACAAATAATTAGTTTTCGCAGTGTTCGTCATAGGGTAAACGGTTAGAAGGAAGGCTTGTGAATGACTATTCGCTCAAGTTATCAAAGAAGTCAACTGCAATATATGAGTGGCAACACTAGGCTATGTTCCCAATCTCACGTGTGAAGTGGAACGATATTAAAGTAACTTGCTTTGCAGGCTAACGATGAGGAGACAGAAAAAGTGTTATTTTCAAAAACCACTATTTTTAATGACATTCACCCGCATGAAGGAATTCATAAGTTCCCAGTGAGAGGCGAATATGGACTATTTACGTATACCTTTTTACGTAAAGATTTTTCAAAGACAACAAAGCCACTTGGCCTGAAGCTACACAGCTTTGCGCATTTGAAACAGCACAGTCCCTTGAAAATGTTTTGAAGAATGATAAAAATCAGGTAGTTACCCTCTGACGCAAAGTTTATATGTACTACTCGCTTCTCGGAACAGATGAAGTCCAAACGTACCTTTGCCGCAATTGGAGACTGCTGTTTCTATAAGCACTGTGTATCAGCAGCTAACACGTAAAAATAATACCTGTACTAGAAGATATTCAGTTTTAAATGTAATCATGATCTTGGTAATCTAGTTCTAATTGCGTCTTATTGCAACGAAAATACCTCTAGCGATACAGTGCAAGGGCAGCAATTTTTTAGCATTCCCGTTGCCCAATATATCTTTTGGTAACAGCACTTGGTATTTTGACTGACAGTACAAGCGCAGTGGCTGAATAAATGAGCTGCTTTTATTATAGCACCCTCACCACGGACAACTTCAGACTAACCCTTGAGCCTCGTTATGATGTGTTTGCGTAGCTGGCTCGACCTGCGACGATTACGTCGACAAAACTCGATCAACGCCGTCAATATTCGGCTTAACCCGGCTAAACTCGATTAACTCCAACAATACTTGATTAACACCGACAATATTCAATTAACTGATTAATGCGGACCGTACTCGGAAATAAGCAGAAACCTTCAATGCTCGTATATGGCCGCACTTCTAAGCTGGTGTACGATTGTTTTGGTTCAGAAAAAACCCTGAACCAAATTCAAATGCCCGCTCTTCCGTAAAACCACACTCTCAACTTTTGTCTTTGATTTTGTTTCAAAAGAATGCGCTCTACACTAGGGCATTTATGGTAGCCAATACCATAAATACAAATCATTGTTTTTAAATTCTTGATTTTCCAAGTTTAATCACTGTTTGGCCAGAAGGCTCAGTGTGTGCCATAACAGCAGTAAAAACATAAGTTTGCATTCAGTCCTTTGGCAGCGCAGTTAGTCACAAGCAAAGAACTCGCACTAAAATCTCATTATTATTTTTGTCAGTGGTGAACAGTATATTTAATTGGATATCATGATATTATTAGCTGCGGTTACAAAAAGCGCTTATATCCCGGCCGGTAAAAGAGTTTTACAACGGTAAAAATAAAATTGTGCGTGTGATCGTTCTTTCCTGAGGTATTAAATTTTACCCTGGTACATGCAGAGATCCGTGGATGTGACAAAAAGATCAAACGTAGCGCACATGACATTTACCTTGGGTTTGGAATCCAGTGGGGGAAAACTAATTGCGTTTAATACACGCTTCGATGAATAAAAACGTGTCAATTCCAAATACGTCGGATACAGCATCATTTCGTATTTGAATTGTCGTGACGAAACATGTGGTGAAAGCTGTGGGTTTAGATGAGATGATAGCTTTGTTAAAGTTAAGGTCTTTTAAAGCTAACTTTTGCTTTGTTTGCAGAAATTAGCCCATTGATTATTTGATACGGTAAATTGGGTTCTACCGCGCGAAATAAACTTAATCGTCATCATCTCGGTATCAGGAACACAATACCCCTTTACCAGATTATGCGTAAACACGGCTATTTTTATCATAAGTTACGCAAGTTTTTGAAATGTCTTCTATCATGAGATTTCTTTGGAAAAACTTGGGACTCGATGTCTGGTTCTTTGTTGTCGTTTGACATAAAACAACAGATTACAATAAAATACCAAACTACTAACGCCAATCAATGATAGTTTCTGCAACACCAAGAAACACTGGCCTCAGAACCTTGGTCCCATTGATCTTAGTAGACCAACTTTTTACTTTGTTGACTTGAAGCATAGCCTTGAAATACCAACAATTAAATAAAGAAATATGATGCCCTTCCATTATCTTTCAGTGTTTTATGTCCATTATTCGAATCAATTTCCAGATGCCTCAAGACCTCTCCCAAACCTTTGCTTTGTTTCATCATGGCGTCATTTTACTGCATCTACCACAATCGTTTAGTTTGTTGTTTTCTGATGCAGATCAGGGCTCTTGGTAGTTAATACTCTGTGTGATTACAAAATTTAATAGTTGTCGTAAAATAACACCCTAGTGAAAATGGCCTGTTGGCCTGTTGTTTCATTCCATAACCTTAATAATTGTTTCTAAGATTAGGGTTCTATCCAGGGTATTTGAAGGGTAGAAGCTTGCCCCCCCCCCCCCCCCCCCAAAATGCCCAGCTTCCCCTCAAAAAATATTGTTCACGTTAGCAAATATCGGAGCTAAGTGTAACATTGTCAGAACGTGATCACGACTAAAAAATAAAATAGAATACCACTGTAACATTATCTCAAAATTGTGTCTCAAAATGCACCAGATTGCATCTCAGCGCATATTCATTTCAAAACATTTCCGGTGGGGCATGGCCCCGGACCCCTGTAAGAAGCTCGTGGCCTTCGGCCACGATGGACCTCTCCCCCAAACGATAAATCCTAGATAGAACCCTGAAGAGGCATGACTACTTTTAGTTGGATTTTGGTTACTGAAGTAGGTTTTCAATAAACAGTTATTGTTTGTTGCAGCATCTTGAACGACAGCAAGTGGGTCTGATGCATCTGATAGGTATCATCAAGGATGACCTGCAAGACCTGGCCACTATAGAACGCGGGCTCACAGAGCTGCCGTCCAGCAGAAGCTGAGCTGGTTTTTCAGTGGAGAACACGGCCAGCACGTACCACGCAAAGACGCATGTAACTTGTGTAACAGTGGTAAATCATAAAGTTGCAAACTTAATATTTACCGTATATTATTTTATTCCACCCAACTATGAATAGAGAAGATGATATCCAACGGCAACTGAGATATTTATCACGGTATTTTGTGCACAAGAAGTACGCTGTCTCTGACTGAGTTTTCATTACCTCATCGTGTGGCCATTCTTATTCTCTCATGTGCGTCAGCTGGTTATAATTTCAATACCAGGCTCCATCGCTCTTGAGACCAGCCAGCGGACTCTGCGCCTCTCTTCAGTCTTCATGCTATGACTTTCAAAGTTATGATATCTAGTTGTAGCATGAAGAAGATGGTTTAAACAGCTGTTGTGTGGTACATTCATAAAGTAAGCAGTAATATGTGAAAAAGGTAATGATGTCACATGGTGTCGAAAGTTCAAACTCTCTACCACCTGGGATCCAGCGTCTGTACTTTGACTGTATTGTTTTCACCATGGCGTCAAATCAATAAGTGGTTGTTGTTAACATGATCTAAATAGTTGTAAAGGTGAATGGAAGAAAAGTTAGAAATATTTAACATGCCTGTCGGCACAGGGTGTCCATGGAAACGTCAAGATCCGTGCTTGATATCAGATAACAAAAAATGTTCCAAGAAAAATTTCAGATAGCACCAAGAAAGCGGTAGTTATTGCTTGACTAATTTTAAAGTGATATTGAATCATTTTCAACCCGCGGGGTGTGATTAGGGTAAAGCTCTCAAGAGAATGCTCTCGGCGTTAATTGATGGCGTCACCATGGCCGCCAGTTAGATGGCAGATTGTTATCAGTTTTAGAGCTAGCAAAACCTGGTTGGAACTAGCTAAAATAAATCCTAAAATGGACTTCATTTCCACTGGAGTTATTGTTGTAATCTAGCAAAACTTAGAGGAATGTTTTTCGTGCTTTTTTATTCTAGGTGCCTTCTGTCTCTACTGTCATTGACCCTTTTGACATCGCACAAATAAAGCGATCAAGCACTTAGATATCTTAAGCAAGTTTGTGTTTGTTTCGCCGAAACTCTTTGCCGAAGATTGAAGGTGGTTGCTTGTGTTCCATAAATAACTGCGTAACATGATAAATGACTTTGGAACTTTATTTTAGTGTTGTGACGTACCTGACGTGTCATTTTTTGTCCATTACTAAGTGAATAGAGTGGCGAATGTATTAATTGAAACAATAAAGACAAATGCAGAGTCCTTCGTTCTTACCTTTCTTGACTTAACAACACAACTATAAATTTTTATCTGCATGTTAGAGAATCATGTACAATTTTTCACTGAAATGGAATTTAAAACGTTCTCTCCAGAGGGTAAAGGTTTTTCAGTTTACATGTGAACTAAGACGAAAGTTAAAATTTATACACTGGTTTTGCAAACGAAACGTTCGCTGAATAGTAACTAAATCACCAGAGCTGCTCAAAATACTACCGATTTTATGCATGGTTGCTCAAAAGAAAAACAAAATAATCTTTATTGAGCCCTTCTTTGAATAGATTGTTGTGCTCCCGCCTTTTTGCTCCTGTTAACCTCTCCAGGAACGAAATAAGTTTGACAATGAGAAACAACATTTATTCAGCAAAAGAATTTAAGAACACTGTTTAATAAAGTAAGTTGGAAACATCGGACCAATAATTGTTATATTGGATGAAAAGCGGTTTGTGTCATGTCTACGAGCCTGAAATTGATCACCTATTGCAATTACATTTATTAAAATAGAAACCACTTTTTCACCGTACCCCAGGGAAGAGTGTGCTTTTTCCTGCAAACTTTTCGCAAAAGAATGGTGTTAAAAGACTTCTCAGAAATAATTTATTAAAACATGTAACATTAACGTACTTTGCGAACCTATGTGTAGTGATAAACTATAACTTTTCGTTAAAAGTAATTTGAAGCAGCTGTTCGTTTCGGCGAGCGCACAACCTAAGAACCTCAGGCTCAGGAAGAACCGAAGAACCTAAGAACCGAAGGCTCAGGCTTGTGAATTTCAAACTGCCATATTTGAGTGCTGGTATTCTACATGAAGTTCTCTTTTTTGAAAGTGTAAATAAAAGCGCTTGTTTTGTGGAGCACTGCACCCTATGAACATCGAATTTCTTGACTAGGCTGCTGTTTATTGTAGCCCCCTTTGCACCCTCTCACAATATTTGTCTAACTGGCCACTAAGATGTCACAAAAAAAAAAAACACTTGTGAATTCCAGCGTCCATATCCTAAGTCAACAATTTACTCTTCACTTTCAAGTGCAATTGTTTCAAACAATGTTTAAATCCGTCAGTGAAACATGTGGTTTGTAATACTGACGAAAACCAACATCATCAAAGTGTTATATAGGTAACTGTAGGAACAGAAAAAGAATAAAGCCTAAGCACTGTACGTGATTGCGGAACATCTCTTGTCCGCAACCTAATTTATTGAATTCGTGTTTACAGGAGCGTGATATAACAAGTCTGAATTTCATGCAAATTTCTCAATGAATAGACGGCGGCTTACTGCCTGACCGGAAATAAATAAAATTGTCTTTGAACAGCAGTGCCCGCTTGAGGCTTTTTATTGCTCTCTGTGGGCTGAACTGTTCCATTTTTAGCTCATAAGCTTCTAAATCCCTTATACTCTCTAGGAACTGAACTTTTCTCCGAAATTGAAGAATTACTATAAACGTAAATATAAGCGCACCCTGAACTAGTGTGGGTTTCAAGTCATATATTCTAGTTAGTAAGTCAAGATCGCCTGCACTTTGTGCGTTGAATTGACCTCATTCTGTCTTTTACTTCTCATCTCTTTCGGGTTAGACATCAGTCTCTACTTGAATTTGTTCACTATCTCCCAATATTGTATTAGGGTGCTAAACACCATTTATCAATATAAATACGTTCTTTGACACTTAATTTGTTCTCTATGCTTTCATTTATTATCTGAAAATGTCCAATTCCAGATTCTTTAGCGACATCCGCACGCGGACGCCACCATGCCAGAGTATTCTCTTAGCACAATGCTGCCGTCCCGTTCAAAATACATCATGCTCATAGAATGTAAACTCGTCGGTACGCAGCAAGCAGCTGGAATTTTTTTATTATAGCGGTGATGAAGGAGGTTTTGTATTATGGCGTGGTTTGTTGGGTTGTAGAACTTTTCGATGATTTCTGGACATGTACCCGTGCAGTAGTAAGCGCTGAATCCACGGGGCGCTATAATCCACTTGTCCCATTTTAAGTCACGAAACTTCACAAACAGTTTTTGCCTTGCACACCTCTCCTCATGTACTGATCTTCGGCTTCTTGCGCTGAATGTGAAAGGGTGTTCATCGCTTTTCCGTTTCCATCTCGTCTCTTGTTCGTAAGGGTCCCGTGTTTCGTTAGGAATCTCGTTGACGGTTCTTAGCGATCCGTGGTTGCTTTTCTCGGTATTGTCACCGTAGATAATTAAGATAGGCTCTTTTCTACCACCAGTTGCAATGTAGAAATCCGACTGTGGAACTCCCAATCCTGCGACCGTGATCCATAAACCAAAATTCCGGGACGGCCAAGAACTCCAAAACGCTACAGCTGAAGTGACATTCAACACGATCCAGCCGCCAACTCGGCGACATTTGACGAGTTTGGTGTCAACCACAGTTAGCTTTCGCTTCCAACTGCTGCCACTGTCTACTGCTCTTCGATTTAAACGATTCACTGTCACCTTGAAGTAGCCGTTAGTGTTCTCAAGCTTGGAGCGCCTTTTAAATATCCTCAACTCAGCTTTGTGGATCGTTTCTTTTGCTTGAAGTGCAGATAAGTTGAAGAAGAAGAAATGGCGCTCATCGACGCTGATCCTGGTATCTACAGTAATAATAGAAGACAATGTTAACCATGCGAATCATGATAATATTTATGTAAGGAATAATTCACTCAGCTAGTTTGTTGTAACAGGAATGTTAGATTTGCATACCTCGAAAGAAAGTTCGTATTGTCTTTCCAGGAGCTGACTTGCCTCCCTTGGTAAAACCACTGGTGTGAGCCTGCTCCTTGTACAAGTCCATAACATATTTAGGCACTTGAGACCTGCTTCGTGACACGCTTGGCTTTTCCTTGATTTCTAACAGGTTGAGTAAATCACTTTGGAGATGGCTAAACTCGGCTGCATTCTCAAGCGATACTGTTGTGAAGCACACGAAAACTAAGATAAATTTTAAAGATTTCATTTGACTACTTTGCGCAATTCGTTTGCGTAAGCTTACTCTTCTCATGCGCTAATCGTTGGTCGGTGTGCTTGCTGAATGTTACGCTGATTACTGAAGTAGGCGAATGGTTCATTTGTGATTTTATAGCCGCCCACTATATTGTTCACGCGCACGCCCGACATTCGATGAACACTGCAGCCAGCCACGCCGGAATTATTTCCAGCAACTCACCCAAAATAACATTCAAGGAATATTCAATACGTAAGCAGCAAAACTAATATTTGTTTAGTTATAGCGAAATGAACGGCCAGAAATGAATACTTCATTTCCAATCATGGGGTCCTGAAATTCCGATCGGCTACTGTGTTCAACAAAGCGATAAAATTGTGGTCACACTTCGGTTGAGAGCTGACCTAAAAAAAAATTGTACATGCTGATTAGGCAGTGGTAATTTTGCGGATGAATGGAGAGCGAAAGAGCCAAACACACTTCAGACGAATGTCGTTTGGAAGTTACTTAATTAAACACAACTAAGTGGTAAACCCGAGTGAATTGGTTTGTAAAAACTCGGAGCTGTTCGGTAATCCCGCAGAATGGGCATTCGTTAGCCCGTTCATTAAAACAGATTACACATCGGCTGTCGCTAGAAGTGATTGTAAACAAAGAACAAGGTGTGATGAAAGGATAAGAGGTGTGAGAGAGAACAAGGATGATTAAACCATTCTTTGACAAATTGACCTCTTCTACTTGTGGAGACAAAGTATGACAAAAAGGTTTATATAAATTGACATACAACGAGCTACACGAAGCGCTGAATTGGTATTGTACGCCTGTAGCGTAACAGTAAATCTTTGCCGCAAGGTTCCTGAATTTTAAACCCACGCTTTTGTAGATTTTGTTAGCCTTCTGATTGCGGCTTCTGGAAGTTCTGAATATTCTGAATTTACCACCAGAGACAGCAAGATTAACACAAAGCCTCGACAAATAACTCGTTTGCTTTCTTTTTGTTGATGCGGGAAAGAACAAAAGCGTATTGAAGAAAATTGTCAGAGCGTGCCCAATACTATGGTGATGTCAGTTCACTTATTTTATTCAGTTAATCAAGTGATTCATTGTTGTTTCACGTAGTCGACAAGATCAACCTTTTTTTATCGTGCATGGTTGGCTACGAGTAAGTCAAAACATAGTTTTCTTCTTAAAAACACGTCTCTTATATTAACATTGGCAGAAGGTTTGAAGTTTTCTGTTTATATTCCTTGACATGCAAATAACAATTGTCATTTTTCCTTTTTCAGTTATCGTTGTTTAAGCGTGTTTTTCCTTCCGCTGGGAAGGGGAGTGAGGCTGTGTGGCCGCACCAACATTTCCTTCTTCCGGGGATGATAGAGGAAAATTATTTTAGGCTCAAATAGTTATTCTTTCCGCAAATATTTTCTTTACAAAAGTCACAAACGAACACCAAGAGACAGCTTTATTATATTTTATGAATAACGGGGCTAGTGCCAATACAAATAGGCCTATAAAGATACTAAAAATCAAATACATTTGTACTTTACAGGTCCTTGTATGGTATATCAGGCGATGCTGTTTATAGTTTGTTGTGGTGCGGTATAGTCGTAACCAAGGTACCGACGCCAAGCCTAGCGCCGTCACACAGACATTTTTAATATACAGACTTCACAAGTGAAAGCTAATATCAAATGGAATTTTCCAGATTTTTTATCAAAATAATTTCAATTCTAGCTGCATTTTGAAAGCTTAAATGCAGGCAGGCAGTAGGTAAATAAATGTTTAGTAGGGAAAATTGATTCCTACCTCCACGCGAAGGAACAGACGACGAGTCAGATAAATTCCACTAACAAATAGAAAAAAATGACAAAATTAGACCTTAACGTTTGAGCAAAAAAACGAGTTTGTAACCTATAATTCGGATACCGAAAGGGCAAATCAAAGAAGGGATGGTTTACTCAGGTATCCGCCCAGTAGAAAAATGTTCACTGATTGTCGGGACAAAGTCATAACTAAGCGATAGCACCCAATGGATTTCTGGAGAACTGCATGCACTGTTTTTTTTTTTATTAAAATTTAATTGAAGTGTAAATATTTGACGTTTTTCCTTTTGAGAAAATCTTTTAAGTGTGAATTAGATAGACATGCTCTGCCATCATAATGAGCACTCTATCTGAGAACAGAGGCTAGGGTTTTCCCGCTACTATTATATAGGTAATATTCTCACTGCTTTTTCATTTCACCCGACAGTGCTTTTTTCACGGAATTAAATGCATTAAAGGCTTTGAGTTTTGAGGTCATTTAACGTGATATGATCTAATTTATTTGATATAGATTATATGAATAGAGCACAGCTAAAACATTTTCGATAAAAAAAATTTTAGTCGATGGTTGACGATTAATAAGATTAAAGGCGCAAACACGGCTTTCGAAGCGTTGCTAGGCATTTATTTTCACAGTGAGCCCGAGTTTTTCGGTTTTTTTGTTGCCAGGGGGGAGAGGTGGGGAGGGGGAGTGTCCGAATGACAGCTTGTTAGTCCAGAAAGTCAGGTTCAATTGATTTGCAAGATTACGTAAAACATACTCATGTTTTAACCCTATTTTGCAGCATGAACGTAAGTGATAAAGTCTGCTTGAAACCAGCAGTTGTTAAGTCGTGAATGCGTTTTCGCATTAAACGACTTGTTGCAGTTGTGGGGAGATTTGTCACCCACTAGCTAAATCGACCAAGAAACCTGAGAACTCTGGGAACAAGATTGTCACCAGCTATGTTGTCAACTTTATATAATCTTTATATTAAACTACCGCATACAAAACTCGGGATCATGTTTGGTCGTTGACTTGTATCAGATGGCTGCCGTACCTTTTACGTGTGCATTTTCAAGACGCAACTATACCGTTTTCGGAAAAAAGTCACTTTTTTAGAATTATAAATCAAAAGGAGAAGCCCTAAGGAACACTCGACATCTTAAACAGTGGAATTCAGAGAACTCAGAGTGACGAAATCGTTCTTCGAGGAAAGATTTGTTGTGTCAAAGCGAAGAGATGTCTGCGAAGGTCACTCGTGCTGCTGACTTTCTAGGAAATGTTCAAGAACTTCTGGGAATCCACGATGAAGTAAATTACATGTTTAATTTCTTTTTTGGCACCGAATTATTTTTGTGATTGATCGTTTCTTCGTACTCCTTATAGCTTTCGCGAAATTTTTGAAAAACGTGCACAGTTCGGGTGAATAAAATGAAAATGAGTCGGACATCGAGCAGAATCGCTTGCACGTAGCTTTCCTTGAAGCGAAAATTGAACGCGTTTGGTTTTCAGAAGCAAGCAAGAAAACCTGTGGTTTATCAAAGACGGGCCCTTACAAACTGGAGTTATACAGTTGTGGGCACCTAGGTTCAATGAATTTTCTCTATTGGGTGTTATAAAAAAACTTTGCGTGATTTGTTTTGGAAATTGCAAAAATGAAAACCTGCAGCAAAAATTCCATACTAAACCGTACAATTAAACCTATGAATTCCCCTCCAGCCCTTGCATTTTTCTTTATGTTGCAATACAGTAACAAATGGCATGCGTGTTATAAAATTGCGTTACCTGGTTCACAAAATGCTGAAATTCGCATAGCCATAAATGTGGAAATAAACTTCATTTACCGCAACATGAAGCTGTCTTAATTTGGGTAGTATTTGTGGCCATTTTAAGCGTTTTACGGACCGATTAGTGATCGAAATATCGATAATCCTACAAAATAAACGTTCCTACCTTTACTCTCAAACCGTCCAGGGCACACCGAGAGGTAGTGCAGTAAAGGTAAGAAAGTTTTATTTTGTGGGATTTTCGACATTTCCAAATCGAAACTGCTGCATAATTATTCGTAGTTGGCATCCAGTCTGCTTTTTCAGTCTACTGCCACATTCACGACTTCTCTTACAGAGCCCTTTGTTATTAGTCTGTTGTCGCTGGTTCTCCCCCAGTTGAACGTGCCCACATTATTTCCTGATAATTTTATATTGTACGATAATAGCATAGTTCTGAAAGCCAAGCGCATACCATATGAAGCCAATTAAGGATGTGAGGTAGTCCCAAACAACAGTGGCCATAAGAAAATGTGAAAGAAAAAACAACCTAGGCGTGACCAACCTCGTTAGCTCTATGCTATAAATCATGGAAAATTTAAAACCGCATTTACAATAAACTTAACTTTATATCAGCTACCACCACGGAACCCGTTGTTGAATTTTGTGTTGTGGGTTCACCACATAGTTTTTGTTTTGTTTGTTAGTTTTTTTTTCGGTGAAGTATGAACCAGAAAAATTACGTTTTCAGTCTGGCCCCTGTGCGGCGTTTCTGGCTGGTTTAGGCCTTCGTTCCTTTTTTCACGCGATGACGTCATGGAAAATGAGGCAAGAGAGAATGCCTAGTTACCGGGCTGCCACTGTTTTACCGTCGATGGAAATGTCATAATTTATTCATGTTTGGCTTAAGAAAATGGCTAGTTAATTTTCTTTCATTGAAGCCCTCTCTTGAAGAAAACAACTATCTGCGGGATTTAAACTAGAAGATGTTCGGCGAAGGTTCGGCATTTCATAGACTCCTCCACAATACCAGCTGGTTTTTTTTAATGACAAAAACATCAAACTTTTTAAACGCCAACAGCTTTATTAAACTTAAAGCATACAAACGTTTTTAACTCTCTCAGATCACCGTTTTATGTTACGTTTAAAAAGTTGTTTAACAGAAGGCTTCCTTAGCCCATTTTTTCAGTAATTCTGGACAGCTTAAAAAAACAGCATATACAGGAAATGCATTAAATAAATTGAAACATTGGCCCACAGAAAGGAGACAGGTGTACTGTTGAGTAAATATGCCCTTGTGTTTGATAAGTACCTCCAGTGACAACACTGACGTGCTGCTGGCTACGTATTAAGTATATATATGTAATATATTTTCTCGCCGGTTTAAAGCCACAAGAACGGGTTCCATTTTACTAACAGGTAAGTTTTACTAACAGGTAAGTTAATTTTAAAATTGAATCCTGTTTAAAGCTTATAAGGTTCTCAAAAAGAGCACACACAAAAGCTCTAAGCTCAGATTTATTAGTCACTCAACGGCACCAAAAATTACACTAAGCAAGGCCAAAATTCTTAGCTTCCTCCGGCACCAAAATATTAATTCATTAAGTAAGGCGTTTACTGAAAAAAAAAACTGCGTACAGGCACGCCTTTTTGCTGCACTATTACGACGATATGCGGTGCGCAGGGAAACAATGCTAAAGCAGAACTATTTCCCTTACAAGAAATGAATAAGAGTTCTCAAGTCGAATATGGCCTGGCTCACCACTAGTCGCTCAGTGGTTGACCAACCAACCGGCACCGTAGAAGTTCATGGGTTCGACTCCCGTTGGGAGGACTCGAGATTTCTTTTTCTGATTAGTTTGACTTGAGGATGTTTCTTCTTTTATTGCATCTTATCCAAGTCGCCATTCTCCTTGGCATAAACAAAGGAGACTTTTGTCTGATTGGTTCATCATTTTCCTAGTACCCAGATTCGTGAAACGTGCGCGCCAGTGAAATAAACAAAGATGGCGGCCTGCGTAAAAGACGTAGTTTTCATTGCTTGATCACTTATTCTTAACCTTTTTGGTACATATGGCAATTCCAGGCGTCTTTCTAACTTCTCGGTGGCGTAAAGAAATTGGTTTAAGGTATTTTAAAGCGGAAAACGAGTGTTTAGCACGGGCTTTTGCATTTGTGAGCAGGAAAATTTTTCCTTCACACCGCAAGAAAATATAAGCTTATGGTTCCATGAAGTGAGGGAGACAAAATTAGATGTCGTAATAAAATCAGGAGGGATTCAAAGACTGAGAGGACAGGGATATTCGAAGTCTTACAGCTGCCTTTTTTACCGAAGCAGGTAAGCTATCCTACTCACAATTTTAAAAATTAGTGTTCGCTTGCAAGTTTTTGTTAGCTTTTGCTACACATCAATCGATCAGTGAACTTTCCTTGTTTGAAGGGGCCGTGGCGGTCACTCAGCGGTCAAGTAATCTCAGAGTCAAAGAGGTGCAAAAACCATGAAACTACTTTAGAAGACCTGCACTTAATCACTAGTTGATTAACAATGCAGGCAAACGGGAATTATCTCAGCTAAAATAACATTAAAATAAACTTGTACAATATCATTTCAGTTCACACTTTCAGCTAATAAAATTTACAAGGACCCGCTCGGTTTTCCGTTTGACGTTCATTTAGAAGTTTTTCATTCTGTAGTCATCCGATGGACCGTTTAAGTTTTTTTATAACGACCCAAAAGGCCATTTGTGAAAGTGGAAATGCAAAATAATTTTGCTTGAAGAATTTTAAGGACATAAAGAGAACATTTGATGTTTACAAACATTGACTTTTTGGCCGTTAAAATTTGTAAAGCAAGAGTCTTGTCTCATTAGCCAATGGGCCTCTTGTTGCCTTATTTACACCAAAGGATTCCTTGTTGGAATTAACTCAGTTTTGTATGATTTCATTTGTGTTTGTCACCAGTAAAGTGTTTTTCCCGTCAATTTTTGCCTTGCATAATCTAAAACTACCTTAGTTTTTTGACAGAAAGGTGGTTATGTTGTATAATTTTATTCAGGGCAGTAGAATCCTGGTATTAGTTCTAAATGAACTGGTCTGCGAGCATCTAAAAATCAGTATCTTAATTCACACGCTCACACACAACATGAAGCATCAAAAAGCAACTCGACTGTTACTTCGCACCTCACTTATGAATCGAGTAATACTAATAGCTTTATCCCAGGAAAGTCTTGCTTTATCCTGATTGGACAATTACGATGCATAATTATGCTTTAACACTATAAGGGCTCCTATTGATAGTAAATGCCTTGACTTCTGAAAGAGCTACCCTTTAAAATTTTAAATAAAGGAGTCTAATTTTAATGGCAACAGGAAGCCTTAGGTTATGTACACAGTTAGCACCTATCATAGTTTTCCATCAGTCTTACCAGTCTTGAAACCTTTTCTTTCAGGAGGAGATTTTAAAGAAGACCAGCACCCAGTAACCTTGAATATAAGTTCATGAGCTTATGTTTGGGCAGTTGATTTATATTCTTAGAAAACGTTTGTGAACCAAAGGATTTTCACATAGTTGCTGTCTTGTCAGTAAGTTTTCAAGAAGCTGACTCCACAAAATACATTGCAAGTGGTTAGAAATGGCAAGTAAAACTTGGCAACTCTTAACTTTAACTTTTAACTTGTAACTTTGTCCTTGTTGTCCTCTTAAGTTTGTTAAAGAAAATAAAGGAACCTGCCTTGTCTTATGGTCATCCAAAACAACCAGTCCTCTGAGGGGTCAAAATTGATTTTCGGTCCATAACATTTCATTGCCCTCCCCCTACTCCTTTAGAAAACTGACGAGTCCCTAACTGGTCCCACATACTCTAGGTTTTCATTTTAGCAGATTAGGAGTTTAACGAAATGGAAGAGCATGGCAGCTGTGTGTGCAACTTAGGTAGCTGCAAAAATAGTCTGAAAAAATACAGGCTTGGTTGGGATATACATGTTAACCCAATGGGGGAGCAGGGATGGTGCAGTGGTGAGAGCACTCGCCTTCCACCAGTGTGGCCCGGGTTCGATTCCTGGTCCCGGTGTCATAATTTATGTGGGTTGAGTTTGTTGTTGGTTCTCGTCCTTGCTCCGAGGGTTTTTCTCCGGGTACTCTGGTTTTCCTCCCTCCATAAAAACCAACATTTCCAAATTCCAATTCGACCTGGACATTTCGTAGGGCCATAAGGGAGACTACAGTTTGACTGTAATTATGCACCCTACTGAAATAAAGTGTTTATTTATTTATTTATTTATTTATGATAGCAGTGCAGCACTCTTACCAACTGAGCTATCAAGCCAGCTTGGAGTTGTTGGTCTTTGTGTGAATTCAGACATATATTTCCCAAGAAAGACAAACCAAAATCATGTGCATGTATTCTTTTTCATACTGAGAGTTCATGTTACAAATATAGTTATTAGTATTTTAGGTAAGAAAAAAAAGAGCGGCTTTTCTACAATTTTAGTGATCTTCTAGATAGGTTATGTGTATTTTTTTTTAAATAAAAGAGAACCAAATGTTTCATTACTTCAAGCACAGGTAAATTTTACAGTGTAAATTTAACACAAAAGAACTGTTACTGGTTATTTTGATGGGTTTTAAAGGTAAATAATTTTTTAATTATGTTCCTTTTAAAAGTCAAGAAAAGTAAAGAGTAGGACAAATAATTTATTTGTTCTTTCTAGATCTGTGTGTGCTGCTTTTCAAACATGATATTTTCTATTTTTAGTAGATGCTATGTGTACATTTTATGTCTGGAATTAAACTTTTCTAATTGGAAATGTATTTATATGAATCTTGTTTAGTATTAAACACAGTGTACAATCATTAAAATTAATACAACTCACAATGTACTTTAAGCTTAACATGTAAAGAGCAAATTCGACACATTATGAATAGGTCTGTTTAAAAGACATGGAGGTGAAATTTCTATGTATTGTTCCTTAATAAACTTTAAACAGTTCCTAGAACATCACTAATTGGGTAGTTTTCTTCAGTATTATAACTAATTCGTAGGTTTTGGTGAAGTACCGATCACTTTAAGTTTAAATTTCTCATTCCGCGTGCTTTTATTGATAACAGCTGTAGCTCTTGTCCTTGTTTCTTTCATCTTACGGAACTTATTTTGATGTTCTTGTAGCCTCACTTTCCCCGTTCCTTTCCGCACGCCTTGCCACTTTTAAGTTAACACTGTTTAGCCTAACTTACTCTTACCTTATTATTCTATTCTCGGTTGAAAGCGATCGCTGTACCAAGCCCTATTGTAGGATATATAGCCCAAACAACACCTATCTGGCGACAAGATTCGAGTAATTTTTTTCACAGTTTTCTGCTGGCGCGTCATCTTGTTGGGTTTCCTTTTTACAAATCGTGGCAATACAATTAAAAAATCCCTGATAAGAATCGATAATTCATACTGTTTCACGGCTGGAGTTTTTAGAAATCAAAGTAGCCAAATGAGTGAACGAAGCAAAGTAGACTGAGGTACGACCGTAGCGTAATTTTCATCGTATGTCGTTGACAGTGATACACTCCTTGACGACTCCCTGTTGAGCCCTGCCACTTTTATCAATATCTTTTCTTGAAAAGTCGCTTCCTTAATTAATAAACTGTTACCAGCAAAAGGGATTTCGTGTACCAAAACCCACGACAAAAGTCTCGGATACTTGAAGCAAAATATTTGTTTGGAATAAAATTGAGCTTTTCTATTGCAGTTGCGCTGTTAACTGCTTGCGTCTGGGCACAATATTTTCGCTTAAGCAGCAAAAATCATATAATTCCTTTATCGTATCGATTTTTACTTTTGTCTCGGCTATATGTTCCCTTTTTTAACGTCAGAAATCATTCACAACCCCAAAACATGTAGTTTACGAGGCGGACGCCACTTTTTACCTCCCTCTTGTCAAGGAATTTGTCTTTCTGCCCCTTTCAAGCACAAATTATCCTTCAATGCGACAAACATTACGTACGCATTTCCATTCAAGTTCAACTTACTTTATTGTTAAACAGTACTTGGTCTTGCGTTGAAGTCTGTTATGATGACGAAGAACAAAGACAGGAAGGCAAAACTTTCGTCTGCTTATCACGAGTTTTCAATTCACCGTCGCCTTTTCTGACTCGTCTCATTTCTCAGATTTGCAATCCCTTGCTGCGATTTTCCTCACGATGAATTATCTTGACGGAAAAGCTGAGATGATGACCTAAATTTGGAAGTTATTCAACGACTATACATTCTTACGGCGTCCTTTGCCCCAGAACACAGGATAAACATTCAATGAAATCAAAGCTGTCAGCACGACCGCCGCCATCTCCTCTTTTCCCGCGTTTCGAATGAAATTCAAGGCATTTCAAATAGAATTGTGCGCATGCGCGACATTAGTCTCCTTTGTTCTTGGCATATATATTTTGATTTATTTCCCTTACATTAGCTCCCTGGCACATTTGGAATATTGCTTGAGAACTACTACGATTATTACACGAATCGCTGAGCAACTGAACTTTGTTAGCAGTTTAATAATGCTTATGGAATTTCGGTCGTAACTTAATTTATGTAAGACCTTGCTCAAGGAGAACTCATCTTTTCACAATAACAGTGAGATAAATTTGAGCTGAGTCCGGGCTTTACATTGTGAGAATTTCAGCCGCTACGAAGAATTCAGTTCTTTCTTTTCTCCACTCACAGCAACGAAAAGACACGCACGCTATTTCGGGCCGACTAATTATATATTTTACAGCATTTTTTGATTTTGGTAAAAAAAAAAACAGCTAAATACTTACACTGCGAGCAGTCTCTTTCTTCTCCTAATTTCAGCGAGGTTGGCGAGTTGGCGAGCTCTCCCCCATTCCCCTCTCGTTTTTACCCCTATTTTGCATAATTTATTCATTTCCACTCGCGCGTAGGATCTGAGGAAAATAGGACGGCTGCTCGCAGTCTACTAGATACTAAGACGAGCTATCTCAAAATAAAGCAGATCCAACCAAACCTAAAAGTAACTGCTGTATCGAAAATCATCAAAGATTAAGTTAAAACGACAAAAACGGAAAGATTGTCTTCGTCTTTCAAACTCAATAACATAACATTTATATTTGACAACTGCAGCAAAATTTCCAACCGATCTTCAAAAATGGAAAAGGTGACCAAAATGGATGTTGTCTGAACATACGTACGTCAACGTTTCTGCGACGATATTAGCGAAAACCGGCGGAAGTTCCTTAGAAATAGTTTTTAAGAGAAGATTATCTTTGTAAAAACATTATACAGGCAATCACTGAGATTTCGTAATTTTTAAGTCATCAATGCGCTTGTGCAATGAACGTCGTATTGCAGTTTAGTCCACTCCTTTTGTGGAAAAAAATCGGTCAACCTGTAACTAATTGCAACAGAAGGTATCTCAACAGTTTTAGACTTAGAAAACTATCATTGATAACATATCAAAAGTCCCAAAAAATTCCAACAGCGGAAGTTGCCTTAAAATGGGATTTATTGAGAGGCTCTGAGTCCAGTTTTACTGCAGCATGGAAACGAGGCTGACTGAAGCTTTTATTATAAGGCGCATGAAAATGTCTTTAAGGGGTTCTTAAGAAATATCATGACCGGTGTGCAGCTGACAACACTGTCAATGTTGATTGCGCTAGAGCTACTGATGAGAAGATATTGTCTTCAATGACTGGAAGGACAACTGGTGATAACACATTTAAGCGGAGTGAGCAATTTGTCACCCTTGCTTCAAGGTCTTCTGTCACGATTGAAAGCGACAACGTGCGGGTACATCTGCCACTCCTGGGGGGAAGTGAAACCGGCATCAAACTTTAGATTTATCAACAGAATTGATATAGTAAATTGGTCACCGTAAAGAGATTGAAAGCTGACGTTTCGAGCGTTATCCTTTCGTCAGAGCGAATCAAGGAATAAGATAAGATAAGTTGAATGAAAAGCGGTCGTTGATACTGTGGGGATTAAGTGTGCCAATTTGAAAAATGAATTCTTGTTCTAGATTTTTAGGGCTTTCCGTGTTACCCTGGTGTAGGGAAAGGTCACAGATCGTAATGTGTTGGCTCTGAATGATCACGGAGATTGAAATGTCGGGCGACTGGTTTAATTTGGATGCGTCCCTGTCATTTCTTTCAACGTCTCGTAGGTGTTTGTGGAAACAGTGGTCTAGTCTCCTCCCTGTCTCGCCAATGTATATCTTTTTACAAAAAGTACATTTTATGCAATAGATAACCTTTGCGGAAGTGCATGTTAAGAATGAAAGGACAAGTGTTACATCATTTGCGCGCGCTTTTAAAACTAATCATCAGATTTAAGGACACTTACAGCACCTCTGATGATTTGGAGGGTTGTTTCGCTACGAATTCGGCTCTGTTTGATTCTCCTCGGACGCTGCGGAAACCGCAAAAAAAAAACCGACTCTTGTGGATACCCTTCGAGCAAACCTTTCAACCGATTCCACATCAATTCCAGCAGGCGATGTCAGCATCTGTTAGAGATGGCGAGCTCTACTTCACCAAATCTCGTGGCTTCGAAGGTCTGCAATGTATCAGGATGTTTGTGGTTTATACTGCAGTTATGTGACTAGGAAATACGGAAATCCTATCGTTATTTTTTATGGCTAGCCGTCCAAAGCTAAAGATAGTTCAGTGATGATTTTCTTTCTCTAGAATAACCATTTTTTACAAAGCTGGACCGTAACTTCTTGGGCGTTAGTTCCATTGATGAAAATGTGTTTCCGGTGATGCTAAAAATAGATGATAGTGTGTAGAGCTTGATGAGTACAGCTCCAGCTTTGTACATTGAGGGCTCAGGCCGTCAGACGCAAACGACCTGTAAATATAAGTCCACCAATTTTTATAAAGCACGTTGTGATTATTGCCTTTTTTTTTTCGTTCATGTATTTTTCCATGACTAACTGCGCATAGTCTTCTGTCGCTTAAGTAAACGTTTTTCTTGCAAAGACTGTTTTTAACAACCCATTTTCAGTTGATAGTGTTCGCACTGCAAATACTTGTAAATGACGCGAAGGTTTACAGGGCAGATTTTGCCTGTCAATATTGGAAAAATATTGACAAGCACTATTGTTTTAACGTAATCAGTTAGGAGATGCCAGCAGGTACCTGCACCCGTGTTGCAAAGGACTTACGAACAAAAACACTAATAGACTGATCATACTGACAAATTAACCAGTTTACAAAACGTGTAGATTACAGAGTAGGCTTTAGCAAAAAGTAACTAAACGAGTGATCTATTTTGAGCCAGTTTCAGATAGTAAAAAACCAAGTCAACCAGGATATCAACTGCGCTTAACCTGTTAGATCAATCTGAATTTTAAGAAGTAAACTGCTGGTCAATGTAAAGCTTGGAAACCTGTTAGTGAAGTGGCGTATGTCTAACCAAATCGATAGAACGACAAAATAAATAAAAATAGTGCGGAATAAATATATAACAAATAAATAAAAAAATAAGGGGAACAAGAGTCTGAGGAAGAAGAGTAAGAAACACGGTGTGTTGCTATTTATATCGATGCAGTAGCCTTGCCTTGTGGGTATACATGCATTTGGTCGTCATGTCACAAAACAAACAATCAGCAGTCTTGTAACAGAGGGTGTACTAACGAGCAAGTTTGAACACCTGATCTCCGTGATACTGTCTTCCTCTTGCTTTCATCAACACGGGGATTACATATCTTGGAAAAAGTGTTTTCAGGCAAGTCCTAGTTAGTATTTGTGTTTTGGGCATTGATTTAATCACTGTATTTTATTCCTGAGCTTATTCGCACCCAGTGATCTCCAAATATCAGTGAGTGTTAAGGCTAGTCGACAAAACCATCGCAAACGGAATAATTTGAAAATCAACAAGACGTTGTCTGTCTTCAATTTTGTACTGAAATTAGAAAATATGGACCAAGTCAAATCAGACCAAGTAGTTTCTTTGCAATTGTCGAGGAACCAATGGCAACGACAATAGCATTCAGTTGTACCGAACAGACTAAAGTAATAGTTTATGACAAATAAATGGGGCACAAGTCTTCCCTGAAACAACTCACCAAAAACAACGACAATTACAGGTGCTAAACCAGTCAGCAGCCATAAAATTAAACAAAAACTGTGGAGCCTTGACATGCTACCGTAGACTGCGAATAAGCACTTTTTTGACATTTTCTAGTCTTCCAAATCCCCTATTGTATATGGTAGTATTGCCGTTGTATTTCTTTGCTTTGTTTTTCTTCCTTCTTCACACCTTTATTGTTTTCATATTTTGCCATGTTCTAGTTCCATTCGTCAACGTTTGCAGACTCCGACCAAATGCTTATTTTAAAAAAAATGCAGCCAGACACCGAATGCTTATTATTTTAAGAAGAAAACTTAGAAAGTTTTGTTTTTAATGTGTTTTACCCCAACTGAAAACAACTTGAATTATAAAAAATGCAAAATAAATTTAACCCTCTGCAGGAACATCCTTTACATATATTCTATCTATTCTAGTTAACTAGCTGCAGGCCAAACTATTCATGGAGCGCTCTGACATTCATTAATTTTTTTTTCTTTTAAAGAAATTTTTATATTTTATCGACACGGAATGATTATTACATAGAGAAGAAAAATGAATCGTCTTGTTTAAATGTGTTTCTTCCCGTAAACAACTTGAATTACCAAAAATGTGAAAAAAAAACTTCGGCAGGAACATCCTTTACGTTGCCTTTACACATATTCTATCTATTCTGTTTAACTAGCTGCAGGCTAAACCATTCATGGAGCGCTCTGACATTCATTAATTTTTACTTTTATTTTTAATACTCGACAACAGACATCTTCCATGACCTGCTAGCGCTTATTCCACGTTATTAGGGAACTTAAGCAAACACGACGGCGACGGCTGAAGAGAACGTCACAAAACAAAACTTTAATTAGCAAAACAATGACTCTGCACGTGCGATACAGATTTTGGTACATTTCTTTGCTGTCCTCTGCAAAACAACAACGTGACTGAAATGACCAAATGTAGAACGTGAACACACGACAGTGAATTTTCTTTTTCCTATCTGAACTGTAACGCCGTCCTTACAGAGTCAGTTCCCGGATTGTTCGGCTACATTAGACGGATTGAACGAGTTGAAACTATCGCGAAGAAGTTTGAAATATTAGGAAGTCATTTTTAAAGTGACGTTCTCCTTGGCGTTGCCGTTGTGGTTGCTTAAGCTCCCTATTGAAGTACTGGAAAACGCAATGAATCAAGTTGCTTTCGCAGCAGTTAAGTGGACGCACAACTGTTCTCGCCGTTGATCAGTACTCGTACGTCGAAAACCACTTACTGAAAATTGACCCAAAAGTGAAAATAATGAGCTATCTTGGCCTGCTGGAAATGTGAAGGCCAAGCTGTTCCTGGTTTACTTGCCAAAAGAGACTCCCTTTTACTTTTGCGTTTTTCAGTTTTTGGTCTCAAGTTTTGGTGAGCATTTTGTATTTATAAGTTGTTTAGTTGTTTGCAAGGTTGATATTTATGAAAAGCTCCCTCTGGCTTTTCAGCAACTGATTACAGGAGGAAAACTTGAAAGCATCTTATAAAATTTTTAACTTATTCAAAATGTTTAAATATGTGCTAAAAAGACTAGAAAAAACCTAAATTATTAATTGTAATACATGTTAGGTAAATGATGCACCTAGTCAGTCATACCTGTTTAGAACTTTTAAGGCTCACGCAACCGCTGCTAAAGCGTTGGTTAGGGAGACAAGATGGCCCACAGCCAATCTTCGTGAAAGTGTTCATTTTCTTAGTGTTCGTATTTATTACTTAACATTGCGCAAATTAACATACTTAAAGTACATGATCAAATACGCATTACACCTATAACTAACCAAAACTAACTAAAAATATATGAATAGATCAAATAATTACATGCATTTGTCTTAAAAACAATACAAATGAATCTCTAGCTTACTACTTATTTACCCAAGTCTATGTATTTCGGATCTAGTGTAAACTTAGGTGATCAGATGATAGGTGATTCACACAGTTGTTCATCCTTCCTTTTCGGTTTGCCTTGTTACGAGTGTTTTTATGTGTCAGGTTTTTGTTCTTGTTGGTTTTTGCAAACCAAAATATCTCGTATTCATGGAGTCATCATAATACCTTTCCCTGTCTAGTTGAGTAATGAGCTGGTAATTTGCCTTATAATGTTAGCACGCAGTTGGGGGTTGAGAGGCTGGGGAGATTTGGGATAACCCGGCTCCAACTTAGTACATTGAAGGGTTCCGTCGGACGCAAACGACCTGGAAGCGTAAGTCTAGCAATCAAAGCGTTTTTATATCATGATATAGCGTGTTGTGACGACTGCCTTTTTTTCATACATCTATTATTCCATGACTAAGTGCGTGCAGTCTTCTGCCGCTTAAGTAAACGTTTTCTTTGCGAAGACTACTTTTAACAATCCATTTTCAGTTGATAGTGTTCGCAATGTAAATACTTGTAAATGACGCGAAAGTTTCCAGGGCAGATTTTTGGAAAAATCTAAGCTTACATTACTCACTGTCACTATTGTCTTAACGTAATCAGTTAGGAAATGCCAGCAGGTACCTGCACCCGTGTTGCAAACGACTTAGAATAAAAACACTAATAGAGGGAGCATACTGACAGATTAACCAGTTTAAAAAAGTGTGTAGATTACAGAGGATGCTTTACCAAGAAGTAACTTAACGAATGATCCATTTTAAACCAGTTTCAGATAGAGAAAAACCAAGAAAACCTGGATATCAACAGCGTTACGCTTGTTAGATCAATCTGAATTTTAAGAAATAATCGCTGGTCAATGTAAAGCTTGGAAACTTGTTCGTGAAGTGACGTGAGTCTATCCAAACCGATAGAACGAAAAAGTAAATAAACATAGTGAATAAATAAATAAGAATCCGAGAAAGAAGAGTAAGAAACACGGTGTGTTGCTATTTATATCAATGCGGTAGCCTTGCCTTGTGGGCATGCATGTATGAAGTCTCGAAACAGTGGGCGTAGCAACGAGCGACTTTGAACACCTGATCTCCATGACGTTGTCTTCCTCTAACTTTCACCATCACAGGGACTATATATCTTGGCAAAATTGTTTTCAGGCAAGTCATAGTTAGTAATTGTGTTTTGGGAAATGATTTAATCACTGTATTTTATTCCTAAGTTTATTCCCACCCAGTGGTCGCCAATTATCAGTGAGAGTCAGTTAGGCTGATCAGCAAAACCATCAGAAAAGGAACAACACACCACACACAATAATTGAATAACTGGAAAATCCACAAGCCTGTCTTCAACTTTTACTGAAATCAGAAAATATATATTCTATCAATTCTGTTTAACTAGCTGCAGGCCAAACTATTCATTGAGCGCTCTGACATCTTTCATGAAATGCTAGTGTTTATTTCAATTTTCAGAAGTACAAAACGAAACGAACCAATTTGTTTTCGCAGCAGGTTTTTTTCAGTGGAGCACAGGTCAGTTTCTTACCGTTGATGCTCTAGATATTGACTCAGAGGTCAATTTGACGAGCTACCTGCGGCCTGTTGAAAATGAAGGGCACGTTGTCCTCTGGCTTATTTGCCAAAAGACAGTTCCTTTTCTTTGCGTTTTCAATTGTTATACAACGTTTTCTGAGTATTTCGTATTTGTAAGTCGTTAAGTTATTTTGTAAGTTTAACATTTATGAAACGCTCCCACAAGCCATTTTAGCAACTGATTATTAGAGAAACGTTTATATTTTATCGACACCCAATGCTTATTATGTAAAGAAGAAAAATGAAACGTATTGTTTTTAACGTTTCTTTG
Source organism: Siderastrea siderea (assembly GCA_964030785.1). Lineage (NCBI taxonomy): Eukaryota > Metazoa > Cnidaria > Anthozoa > Scleractinia > Rhizangiidae > Siderastrea > Siderastrea siderea. Next base: position 18,335,202 of record OZ034972.1, on the reverse strand, counting down.
CGTAAATAACTTGAATTACCAAAAATGTAAAAAATAACTTTGGCAGGAGCATCCATTACGTTGCCTTGACATACTAATATATTCTATCTATTCTGTTTAACTAGTTGCAGGCTAAACTATTCATGGAGCGCTCTGACATTCATTAATTTTTTACTTTTATGCTTAATTCGTGACAACAGGCATCTTTTTATGGCCTGCTAGCGTTTATTGCACCTTATTAAAGTACTGGAAAACGTAATGAATCAAGTTGCTTTCGCAGCAGTAAAGTGGACGCACAACTGTTCTCGCCGTTGATCAGTACTCGTACATCAAATGCCACCTACTGAATATTGCCGGACCCATAAGTGAAAATAACGAGCTATCTTGGCCTGTTGGAAATGTAAAGGCCACGCTGTTTCTGGTATACTTGCCAAAAGAGACTCCCTTTTACTAATGCGTTTTTTAGTTTTTGGTCTCAAGTTTTGGTGAGTATTTTCTATTTATAAGTTGTGAAGTTATTTATAAGTGTAATATTTATGAAAACTCCCTCTGGGTTTTCAGCAACTGATTACAGGAGGAAAACTTAAGAGCATCTTTTAAAATTTTCAACTTATTCAAAATGTTAAAATATATGCAAAAATGACTAGAAAACAAAACTAAATTATTAATTATACTATGTTAGGTGAATGACGCACCTAGTCAGGCATTCCTGTTTAGAACTTTTAAGGCTCACGCAACTGCCGCTAAAGCGTTGGTTAGGGAGACAAGATGGCCCACAGCCAATCTTCGTGAAGGTGTTATTTTATGTATTTCGGATGTAGTGTAAACTTAGGTGATCAGGTGATAGGTAATTCACACAGTTGTTTATCCTTCCTTTTCAGTTTGCCTCGTTATGAGTGTTTCTATGTGTTAGGTTTTTTGTTCTTGTTGGTTTTTGCAAACCAAACAATCTCGTGTTCATGGAGTCATCACAATACCTTTCCCTGTCTACTTGAGTAATGAGCTGGTAATTTGCCTTATAATGTTAGGACGCAGTCAGGGTGGGGAGGGTGGAGAGATGCGGGATATTTCATTTATAAATATAAATATTTTTTCTTTTTAAATTCTCCTCCCTTGGGCCTAAAATATGGCTCAAATCAGGTGAAATTCCTCCACTTTTTCTTAATTGTCTTTACTTATGAGAGGGGAATATTACATACTGAGAGGGGAATGACAGCCCGCTCTTTACTTTTTAGACGGTCAGCAATTGATAGGACCTATTACCTATAATATCACCTATTATTTTTCACGTCGCATTTATTAGAATTAAAGGGATACTGTTATCTATTTTTTACATCAGCCTGAAGAAGATCCTGTTTTTCAGTCAAAAATTTCCCTAATTTATCATATATTTATTTATAAATTCCTTTGTCAAATAGAGCGGTGTCTAAATCACCAAGGGCCGAAATCAAGTAAACACGAAACACAAAAACTTGCCTTCACTTCCTTCCTGGCTATCCGTCGCTTAAGCACATATTTCAGTGCACTACAAGGGCCATTTTTGGAAAACGGGACCATTATTTGTAGGCTTCCGTTGACGCAAATCAGGTGTCTTTTGGCTTTTCAAAGCCAAAAGACACCTTTTCAAAGCCAAAAGCTGGCTACGTATTAAGTATATATATGTAATATATTTTCTCGCCGGTTTAAAGCCACATGAACGGGTTCCATTTTACTAACAGGTAAGTTAAATGATTAATCGGCTACGTTTTAAAAATTGAATCCTGTTTAAAGCTTACAAGGTTCTCAAAAAAAATTACACACAAAAGCTCTAAACTCAGATTTATTATTCCCTCAACGGCACCAAAAATTACACTATGCAAGGCCAAAATTCTTAGCTTCCTCCGGCACCAAAATATTAATTCATTAAGTAAGGCGTTTACTGAAAAAAAAAAAAAAAACTGGGTACACGCACGCCTTTTTGCTACACTATTACGACGATATGCGGTGCGCAGGGAAACAATGCTAAAGCAGAACTATTTCCCTTACAAGAAATGAATAAGAGTTCTCAAGTCGAATATGGCCTGGCTCACCACTAGTCGCTCAGTGGTTGACCAACCAACCGGCACCGTAGAAGTTCATGGGTTCGACTCCCGTTGGGAGGACTCAAGATTTCTTTTTCTGATTAGTTTGACTTGAGGATGCTTCTTCTTTTATTGCATTTCATTCAACTCGCCATTCCACTTAACATATATATTTTGAGTTATTTCCCTTACATTAGCTCCCTGACACATTTGGAATATTGCTTGAGAACTACTACGATTATTACACGAATCGCTGAACAACTGAACTTTGTTAGCAATTTAATAATGCTTATGGAACTTCGGTCGTAACTTAATTTATGTAAGACCTTGCTCAAGGAGAACTCATCTTTTGACAATAACAGTGGGATAAATTTGAGCTGAGTCCGGGCTTTACATTGTGAGAATTTCAACCGCTATGAAGAATTCAGTTCAAGATTTCTTTTCTCCACTCACAGCAACGAAAAGACACGCACGCTATTTCGGGCCGACTAATTATATATTTTACAGCATTTTTTGATTTTGGTCAAAAAAACAGCTTAATACTAAGACGAGCTATCTCAAAATAAAGCCGATCCAACCAAACCTAAAAGTAACTGCTGTATCGAAAATCATCAAAGATTAAGTTAAAACGACAAAAACGGAAAGATTGTCTTCGCCTTTCAAACTCAGTAACATAACATTTATATTTGACAACTGCAGCAAAATTTCCAACCGATCTTCAAAAATCGAAAAGGTGACCAAAATGGATGTTGTCTGAACATACGTACGTTAACGTTTCTGCGAGGATATTAGCGAAAACCGGCTGAAGTTTCTTAGAAATAGTATTTAAAGGCCCACCTTCACCCAAACGGCCTTGCGACCGTTTGTTGTTTTCAAATGGTTCTATCGTTTTTCTCGCTATCTGATTGGTTGCCAGAATATTCCTGCGAGCGAGAAAAATTGTCACGTAAGTTCAAAACAAATCGGAGGAGCCATGTCACATCGATTTACTTTGCGAAGTTGCCCCAATCTACGGCCTCAATTTACAAATCTTTAGGCTTTTATGAAAGGCATTTACTCCCCCAAAATGCTGGAATTATCTGATGTTCGCCATGTGAAAGTTTCAATGACATAGAAGTTTATGTTCGCATTTCTAAGTACAAGCAAGCGATCTCGGCGGAAGACTAAAGCAGTTACTTGGACATTCAATTGTTTTAGCCTGCAAATTGCATTCTCATTGTCTTGTAAGGTAACAGTGACTTTAAAGGCCCCTCCTAGTCATTATAGAGGCTGGTCTGAAAGGAAATAAACAGCGTACGACTAAATAGCAACTCACTGATTATCGCTCGCAACATAGCACTTGTCCGGTGACTGTACAGCGCCGCAAATGATCCCGAGACCGCAAATGATCCCCGACCGCAAATGTATGAAGTCAGATCCGAGACTAAATTGGTCTTTCGACTCGTCGATCCGTTATTCCGGGTTGTCTCGTCATCTTCTGAGCTCGTCGCGTCGACTTTCCAGATCGTATCGGCGTGAATTGCTCCTATTCGTCTCGTCGCCATCGAGTTCGTCTCGTCAACTCCCCAGGTCGACTCGTCGTGAGTTTCTTCTATTGGACTCGTCGATACCGACTTCTGAGACCGCCTCATTATGCATCACTTCACCTTCGACTCGTCAAGTGTCGAGTTCGTCTCGTCGACCCCTGAGATCGACTCGTCGTGAGTTGATTTAGACCGCTAGAGACTGGGTTTCAGTGCGAAGCACATGGCGAGCTTAGCAAGCCGTTGTAATAGCAGCAATGGAGGAGTTAATTAAGGGGAATTTTGGAAAACGCGATCAGTAAAATCGAGACTATGTCATCATCTCCCGCACCTACAACAGAAAATAATCAGCAGCCAACAAGCTCGAATTCAAATACGATTTCAAGGGCAGAAGCAAATTGGAGGTGAGCCGATACAAATTGAACTTTTTATTTTAAGTTGGTGGCTATATGCCCAGCAGCGGGGCACAGTCTCAAATAGACTAAATACCCGGCAGTCCAGCAAAACGTTTCACCAAGTTTCCCCAGAAAGCCTTTCTCAAACCTCATGAAGCAATTATAACTTTGTTTAGAAATGTCAAGCGATTCCAAAAATTATTTCGGCTGCATAGTTGACGGGATATTTTCGCGTGGGCCAGTACTATCAAATCGCTATGACCTTGACACTTAAAAGCAGTGATCCGCAGTCGGAAAGCGTTACAGAATTTCCACTGCTAAGCTCATACAAACGGCTTGAGAGTATTAGATGTTTCTTTGGAAATGTCAAGCAATTCCAAAAATCATTTTGGTTTTTTAGTTGAAGAAATGTCTGAGCCTGGGCTCACTATAAATTCGCTATGTTATTGACACCTAGAAAATTTTTGCCCAGACTGCTGGGCACGGTCTCAAATGGACTAAATGCCTGGCAGTCAGAAATCTTAAAATTTAAATTTTGAGAAGCACCCCTCTCTCTCCAGAGGGATGCAAAAGCAAGATATCAAAATCTAAATAAAAAAAGAGATTGTGTCGCCGGAATATTAGACTCCTACAAAACCGTTGTTGTCACACAACGCTTCGAAGCGTTGCGTGATGACAACTGGAATGTTTACAAGCTCAGATGTAATGTCAACTACTAAACCGTAGCACCCCTTGACAGTTCTTAACAAACATCAAATACTCTCAAGCAGGTGGATATGCTGATACAAATTTCCGACTGCCGGGCATTTAGTCCATTTGAGACCGTGCCCGGCAGTCTGAGCAGAAATTTCCTAAGTGCCAGGATGATGGCGAAGTTATGGAACACTATATCAAGTTATCGAACACTTTTACGAGGTTTAGGAGAGGCTTTCTGTGGAATTTCGTTCACCTTCTGTGGAATCGCTTGACTTTTCTAAACAAAGATATAATAGCTTCATGAGGTTTGAGAAAGGCTTTCTGGGATAATTTGGTGAAAATTTTGCCGGACTACCGGGCATTTCAGTAGTCTATTTGAGACTGTGCCCGGCTGCCGGGCATATAGCCACCAACTTAACTACATGCACAATCTTGTTAAGAATAAAAAGTTCAATTTATATCGGCTCACCTCCAATTTGCTTCTGCCCTTGAAATTGTATTTGAATTTGAGCTTGTTGGCTGCTGATTATTTTTTGTTGTAGGTGTGGGAGATGATGACATAGTCTCGATTTTACTGATCGCGTTTTCCAAAATTCCCTTTAATTAACTCCTCCATTGCTGCTACAGTAAAAACCCGCGTAGAAGAACCTAGATTTTTCCAACTTAGCCTAAATAGGTTCTTATAGAAATGGTATTTAGTGGGATTTTAGGCTACTTAGGTTCTTAAATAGGTTCTTAATTTGATAGGGGCACTAGCGATCAGCACAGGTAACTACAGGGCATATGTGATATGGAAGATACTGTATTGCTGTATTAAATAATTATCTAGAATACAGTTTAGATGATAACCATACAGTAAATTTATCTTTCCAACGTACTAGCATGCATGTCTTTCATGCTGCAGTGTCCATAAAATGCTGTGTTACATTTTGTGATGCCTTCATTTTTGTAAAATAAGAAGCTATTGAAAATTTTAGGCTAAATAGGTTCTTATGAAAAGGGGGTTTAAAATGAAAATTTTAGCCTAACAGGTTCTTATATTTTAGGTTCTTATACGCGGGTTTTTACTGTATTACAAAGGCTTGCTAAGCTCACCATGTGCTTCGCACTAAAACCCAGTCTCTAGCGGCCTAAATCAACTCACGACGAGTCGATCTCAGGGGTCGACGAGACGAACTCGACACTTGACGAGTCGAAGATGAAGTGATACCAGGAGCCATAATCGGGGATGGAGACCGTAACTAACTGCCATTTTCAGTATTGGCGTTGGCCCCATCGAAAAAGACAAATGTGCTATTTTTAGAAAAAATTGCGCCATCGCGAGTGGCACACGCGCGTGTGTGTTGCGAGAACTCCGCGCAGAGAAAAACAAACAAAATGGCGTCGGAAATTACCCTTGTTGGAGATGAATAAATTCAATTTCTGTCATCAGTGTCACTTCCTATTTTGAGGCAAGCCCTTGGGGAGAACTTTCTGGATAGTGACTCTGGATATGAGGATTATACAAGTGATTCCGATGATGGCAGTGAGAATATTTTAGAAAAATTCTGTGGCGAAGATGTGTCGGACATGTCGGACGAGGATTTCCCCGTTAGACGGAAGAAACGTTTTACGGGCAAAAATGGGGTCGAACTACGAAAAAATCAGTTGAAGGCGAATCAGGCAGAAAAAGGGAAAATACATCTCGAATATATATTTCCTCTGAGGACGTACAGAGATTGAAGGGCAGCCGCAAAGACTGTAAAATGATTTTCCAAGCACGTACTGAAGAAAAGTAACGCACTGATAAATCGTCGTCACTTTTTTCACTGCAAGAAAAATAGTAACATATATTCAAATACCGAGTCAGCAAAGAAAATGTCTGTCGAGATTTCTCAGCGTATGTTTTCTGAAATAATGCCCGCCTTTACCGAAATGGCCGAAATGTTTATAATGAAGACCAAGAATAGTGAAAAGCGCGCCTTGTTTTCAATCAAATGCTCTCGTGGTGCGTTATCAATCGTCGACAAAATAGAGAACTGGAAAAACACCAAGAGAAAAAAACTACTTCCGTCGATGAGAAGGAGAAAGATGAAGTGAAACTCCATGCTGCCCTAGTACTTACTATTACTTTCTGAACAATTTACGAACCTAGAAGGGATACATAGCGCAGTGGATGTAGCAAGGGTTTCAACGACAGAGTGAGCTTAATTATTTTTCTCTGCCAGCAACCCGGCGAGAAAAATTACTTTGTATGGAAGCAAAATTAAGAAGAAATTACGACTGAACGTCACTGAGACACAAATCTAAGTTGTTTCAGAGTGCTTGATTTCTTAGGACGAAAAGAAACTGTAGAAATAGAATTTTAAGCATTTAGCGCTTTGTTTACAATTTCTTTCATCGTCCAGTCAATCACTTGTTCTTAAAATTTCACAAACAGCAGGTTTCATACGGAAGGCTTTGACTCCGAAATATCGAGACAAGACAAAATAAAGCACAGTAAAATTGGAAAGAAGCATTTAATAAAAATTGTCACACTTTTTATGGCGAGTCAGTACAAAAATCATGCAACAGTCTGAACGACAAGCATTGAACAAATCCAGTACCAGAAAAGGCGACACTTTTTGGCTATACCACACAAAATTGACACTGGTTTACCTGTACTCGTTGTGGCTCTATCTGTGTTCCCTTGAGCAGCTCCAGACATTTAGACGCAACTCGGATGCCATGTAAAATACGTTGAATCGCTTTCACAGTTGTTTGAGTGTTTATATTTTTACCATTCCGTCGGCGGGCTCTAAACTAAGAAAAACTGCGTTTTGTGGTTTGCGTTTAAAAAGTAAGATGGTGAATTCTAATGTTCCTCACCTCCGTAGTCTTGTTTCCGTGAGCTGCATAGTAATTATCGTTCAAGTTTAATTATTAATCCTGTCTTCAGTTCGATGAAACAAACACATGATGGCTCCGTTGTCAGCGTTGTGCGAGCGGAGCGATTTCAAACTCGTTCATTTGAACTCCCGCAGCTATAACGGTGAGATTGTACAGCTTCAATCCGCTTTGAACGACGATTACAACAATTTTCAGGAAAAATCAAACACGTACCACATTTCAGAGCCCATAATTGGGTGCTTTTTCCCAGACCTTGTGCTTGTACGTTCACTTCGGAGCAGTTTCATTGATTCATTCAGCTCCGCAAAGAAACGCTGCAACACTTCGCAAGGTTTTGGCGCCTTTTTCGGTCAGTCATGTGATCGCGATCGATTCTTGTTCCCTTTTATCTCGGAGTTTCTCTCTCTTTTTTTCTCTTTCTTGATTTCATAGCAATTACTGATTGCGCTTTTAATAATAAAAACAATTGTGTACTCGGGCATACCGGATATCAAATAATTATAACCATCTTGGTCATATCCAGCACGCCCTCGTTGTACGCAAATTTGCGTGTAGCCACGCGCGTTTATGACGTTGAGGGTGGCGCAATTTTTTCTAAAAATAGCACATTTGTCTTTTTCGATGGGGCCGCGTGGACCCCGCGCTTACGGTCTCCGTCCCCGATTATGGCTCCTGGTGATACATAATGAGGCGGTCTCAGAAGTCGACGAGACGAACTCGGTATCGACGAGTCCAATAGAAGAAACTCACGACGAGTCGATCTGGGGAGTCGACGAGACGAATTGGAGCAATTCACGCCGATACGATCTGGAAAGTCGACGCGACGAACTCAGTAGATAACGAGACAGCCCGGAATAACGGATCGACGAGTCGAAAGACCAATTTAGTCTCAGATCTGACTTCATACAAATGATCCCCAAATAGGACCGCAAATGATCCCAGAACCGCAAGTGATCCCCACTGCGGACCGCAAATGATCCCTCTAAATAATAGGAATAGAGTGGATAACAGAACGGCGATGACATTGTAAACAATGTGGACTCTGGAATGGCGTGGACAGAGGCATGGCGATGTCTACGGAATAATGCGGATACTGGAGCTTTTGTCTTTATTATTCCTCAAAGTACGTTTTTTTTTTTTTATGTATTTTATTTATTTATTTATTTATTTATTTATTTGCAGAAACTTACGTTACAAACAGTAAAAAAAAAATACACTACAGATAAACTACAACACAGTTAAATAAATTAAGGATTGACATTAACAAGCAATAAAGAATGTAAGTAAAACAGAAGAAGGGGAAAAAAAAAAAAAAAAAAAAACCTACAGTATAGGTGCCCAAGTAGCATTGTATTTATGTAGCGTTTTGTTTGCTATGGCTACTTTACGTAAAACTTCTAATTTAGATTTCAGTCTTAAAAGAAAGCGATCAAAGCTCAGCTTGTCCTCGCAGATACAAGTTGCAAAAATATGGTATTTTGCAATAAGAAGAATGTAATTGAGCTCTCGCTCGTTGCTGGTGTTTTGGTGCCACCCAAATAAAATCGTACCTTCTGATAAAGTTATTTTTTCGAGAAATTTTTCGCTCCACCATTGAGTAAACTGTTCCCAAAAGATTGACGATTCCCTGCAACTATAGAACATATGAGCAAGTGATTGCCTCTCGGAATTGCAAATAGGGCAAATGTCGTCGTCTACTAGGCCAACACGGAGTAGGCTGACACGAGTAGGCAGAATATTATGTATTATTTTGAACTGGAAAGCAATTAGCTTTGCCTCTGTGGTAACCCGGAAAGGGAGTAAATAAATGTTGTGAATATTTTCTGTATTAAACCCGTATTTCAAAATTTTAGTTTCATTTGTTGGTGTCGCAGAACGTCTAGCAAGAATAGCATTATACGCCCCTCGAGTGGAGATGACTGTTGTTGATAGTGTGGTTTCAGAAGGGGAGCTCTGGGTATTGCGAGATGAATTTCGAATTGACATTTTCCAACTGATCGGGATAGCTCTGATGAGACCGTAATACATAGTGAATGGGTTGTTGACCTTGAATTTTTGTTTAAAGTCAGCTAGAGAGAGGAAATCTCGATTTTCATTTAACAGGTCCTTGACATGTATAATTTCCTTTTTAAACCAGGCGCTATAAAAAAATCGGCTTTTGGTCAACCAGGATACTAGAGTTGTTCCAAATGATCTCATTTTCCGGGTTCTTTTCCTCAAAGGAGGTTAAATGTTTATATTAAATTATGACTTAGCTATTTTATTTCGAGGCCAAAAAAAAATTAAATAAATAAAATGTTACTAGGTAATGTAGTCCTATAAATTCGCAATTGTTTTTGTACCTTTGGCTTAGCATGCAGGTTGTAAATATACCTGGTTTAATTTGTGTATTTTCTTTACGATCTTTTAACAGAATAACAGAATGCTTTCTTATACATGTAAAAGTAGTACAAGCGCTAGTCACGAGAAAATTTGCAACCGCTCATGTTAACTGATTTTACCAGCCAGCTACAAACATATATATTTCTTTATCTCGAGCGGGTTAACTTTTCCTTTCTAGAGCAATGCTCAGTGGAAAAATCAATGGGTTCACTTCAACACTCAAATTTACAATATAGAATACTTTTCTGATTTCTCAGGTGGGTATAACCAGCTGGATGCAACAAGTTATGCACATTTGACAGGTTGCGTGACAACTCAAATCGTTACCTATAAAAGGCATCGGCTGCCAAGGATAATACCGGCGGGATTTCCGCCACACGCACAAAAGACAAGATCCAAACCTAGCTCGGTTTTCTTATCACTTTCATTTTCAGGTCTTTGTCACCTCCACCAGCATTAACACCAACAAAAAACGCCAATGAAAGGACGAGAGTATTCAAATTGGAGACCAGTTTAGCAATTTCACCGGTATTTTCACCTTCACTGAAACTCCACGCCATTCCAATTTTTTTCAGCGGGATCATTTGCGGTCCGCTGTGGGGATCATTTGTGGTCCTGGGATCATTTGCAGTCCAATTTGGGGATCATTTGCGGTCGGGGATCAATTGCGGTCTCGGGATCATTTGCGGCGGACTCCCGCATTGCAATTTTAACCTTTGAAAGCCAGCCGTACGTGTGTACCAATCGATCAAATCTCCCTAAACCTATGGTTAACTGAAAAACTAATTATTTTAATTCAATCGTACGACGATAGATACAGAGGAAGAAAAAGAAAACAGTGCTGCAAACCCATTTATTTATTACACACCCGCGAACCGCTCTGTTTACATCGCGCGAATAAAATCAAATCAAACGAATCAAACTTACTTGCCAAGGTCCCGCATCCAATACAATCAGGAATATAAACGACATCACTACAAGAGATTCCTAAAATATCTGTTTCTTTGCTTCATAACACAAGCTCCTCTGAGACGAATACTGACAATATTTTCCTTCGGCATAACCGTGCAGTATCTTCAACTGCGAGGTATCATTTGGCAGGAAACATATTGGACGAAGTAAGAGCGAAAAAAATACGTTTGGCCGGCTCAGTCACGAAATAATTCCAGGAAACAACAGCCTGATAATTGACGAATAAATTCCTGCATGCTTTTGGACGATTTTCGACAAGATGGCTCCTGAGGAAACGGATTTTGAAAGAAACCCCGCTCAGAAACAATTTCGTGTTACACCAAATTCCTAAAACAGCAAGCGCGGCGCGCAAGGCCTTTTGGGTGAAGGTGGGGCTTTAAATGAAGGTTATCTTTCTAAACACATTATGCAGGCAATCACAGAGATTTCGTTATTTCTAAGTCATCAATGCGCTTGCGCAATGAACGTCGTATTGCAGTTTACTCCACTCATTTTGCGAAAAAAAAATCGGTCAACCTGTAACTAATTGCAACAGAAGGTATCTCAACAGTTTTAGACTTAGAAAACTATCATTGATAACATATCAAAAGTCCCAAAAAATCCCAACAGGGAAGTTGCCTTAAAATGGGATTTATTGAGAGGCTCTGAGTCCAGTTTTACTGCAGCATGGAAACGAGGCTGACTGAAGCTTTTATTATAAGGCGCATGAAAATGTCTTTAAGGGGTCCTTAAGAAATATCATGACCGGTGTGCGGCTGACAATGCTGTCAATGTTTATCGCACTAGAGCTACTGATGAGAAGGTATTCTCTTCAATGACTGGAAGGACAACTGGTGATAACACATGTAAGCGGAGTGAGCAATTTGTCACCCTTGCTTCAAGGTCTTCTGTCACGATTGAAAGCGACAACGTGCAGGTACATCTACCACTCCTGTTTTAGCGGCTTGTCATTGCTTACCGCAGACAAACAAGGGGGTTAGTTTAAAGCAACTGTGGTGCTACGTTGGGGGAGGCGGGGGAAAGTGAAACATCAAACTTTAGATTTATCAACAGAATTGATAAAGTAAATTGGTCACCGTAAAGAGATTGAAAGCTGACGTTTCGAGCGTTATCCTTTCGTCAGAGCGAATCAAGGAATAAGATGAGATAAGTTGAATGAAAAGCGGTCGTTGATACTGTGGGGATTAAGTGTGCCAATTTGAAAAATGAATTCTTGTTCTAGATTTTTAGGGCTTTCCGTATTACCCTGGTGTAGGGAAAGGTCACAGATCGTAATGTGTTGGCTCTGAATGATCACGGAGATTGAAATGTCGGGCGACTGGTTTAATTTGGATGCGTCCCTGTCATTTCTTTCAACGTCTCGTAGGTGTTTGTGGAAACAGTGGTCTAGTCTCCTCCCTGTTTCGCCAATGTATATCTTTTTACAAAAAGTACATTTTATGCAATAGATAACGTTTGCGGAAGTGCATGTTAAGAAAGAAAGGACAAGTGTTGCATCATTTGCGCGCGCTTTTAAAACTAATCATCAGATTAAAGGACACTTACAGCACCTCTGATGATTTGGAGGGTTGTTTCGCTACGAACTCGGCTCTGTTTGATTCTCCTCGGAGGCTGCAGAAACCGCAAAAAAAAAAAACGACTCTTGCGGATACCCTTCGAGCGAAGCTTTCAACCGACTCCACATCAATTCCAGCAGGCCAAATCTCGTGGCTTCGAAGGTCCGCAACGTATCAGGATGTTTGTGGTTTATACTGCAGTTGTGTGACTAGGAAATATGGAAATCCTATCGTAATTTTTGATGGCTAGCCGTCCAAAGCTAAAGATAGTTCAGTGATGATTTTCTTTCTCTAGAATAACCATTTTTTACAAAGCTGGACCGTAACTTCTTGGCCGTTAGTTCCATTGATGAAAATGTGTTTCCGGTGATGCTAAAGATAGATGATAGTGTGTAGAGCTTGGTGAGTACAGCTCCAGCTTTGTACATTGAGGGCTCAGGCCGTCAGACCCAAACGATCTCTAAGCATAAGTCCACCAATTTTTATAAACCGCTTTGTGATGGTTGCCTTTTTTATTTTGTTCATCTATTTTTCCATGACTAAGTGCGCACAGTCTTCTGTCGCTTAAGTAAACGTTTTTCTTGCAAAGACTATTTTTAGCAACCCATTTTCAGTTGATAGTACTCGCACTGCAAATACTTGTAAATGACGCGAAGGTTTACAGGGCAGATTTTGCCTGTCAATATTGGAAAAATATTGACAAGCACTATTGTTTTAACGTAATCAGTTAGGAGATGCCAGCAGGTACCTGCACCCGTGTTGCAAAGGACTTACGAACAAAAACACTAATAGACTGATCATACTGACAAATTAACCAGTTTACAAAACGTGTACTTTAGCAAAAAGTAACTAAACGAGTGATCTATTTTGAGCCAGTTTCAGATAGTAAAAAACCAAGTCAACCAGGATATCAACTGCGCTTAACCTGTTAGATCAATCTGAATTTTAAGAAGTAAACTGCTGGTCAATGTAAAGCTTGGAAACCTGTTAGTGAAGTGACGTATGTCTAACCAAACCGATAGAACGACAAAACAAATAAAAATAGCGCGGAATAAATATATAACAAATAAATAAAAAAATAAGGGGAACAAGAGTCTGAGGAAGAAGAGTAAGAAACACGGTGTGTTGCTATTTATATCGATGCAGTAGCCTTGCCTTGTGGGTATACATGCATTTGGTCGTCATGTCACAAAACAAACAATCAGCAGTCTTGTAACAGAGGGTGTACTAACGAGCTAGTTTGAACACCTGATCTCCGTGATACTGTCTTCCTCTTGCTTTCATCATCACGGGGATTACATATCTTGGAAAAAGTGTTTTCAGGCAAGTCCTAGTTAGTATTTGTGTTTTGGGCATTGATTTAATCACTGTATTTTATTCCTGAGCTTATTCGCACCCAGTGATCTCCAAATATCAGTGAGTGTTAAGGCTAGTCGACAAAACCATCGCAAACGGAATAATTTGAAAATCAACAAGGCGTTGTCTGTCTTCAATTTTGTACTGAAATTAGAAAATATGAACCAAGCCAAATCAGACCAAGTAGTTTCTTTGCAATTGTCGAGGAACCAATGGCAATGACAATAGCATTTAGTTGTACCAAACAGACTTAAAAAAAAAAGAGTTTTGTTAAAAGTAATAGTTTATGACAAATAAATGGGGCACAAGTCTTCCCTGAAACAACGCACCAAAAGCAACAGCAATTATAGGTGCTTAACCAGTCAGCAGCCATAAAATTAAACAAAAACTGTGGAGCCTTGGCATGCTACTGTAGACTGCGAATAAGCGCTTTTTTTACATTTCCTAGTCTTCCAAATCCCCTATTGTATATGGTAGTATTGCCTTTGTATTTCTTTGCTTTGTTTTTCTTCCTTCTTAACACCTTTATTGTTTTCATATTTTGCCATGTTCTAGTTCCATTCATCAAAGTTTGCAGACTCCGACCAAATGCTTATTTTAAAAAAATGTAGCCAGACACTGAACGCTTATTATTTTAAGAAGAAAAATTAGAAAGTTTTGTTTTTAATGTGTTTTATCCCAACTGAAAACAACTTGAATTATAAAAAATGCAAAATAAATTTAACCCTCCGCAGGACCATCCTTTACATATATTCTATCTATTTTGTTTAACTAGATGCAGGCCAAACTATTCATGGAGCGCTCTGACATTCATTAATTTTTTTTTTCTTTTAAAGAAATTTTTTTACTTTATCGACACGGATTATTACATAGAGAAGAAAAATGAACCGTCTTGTTTAAATTTGTTTCTTCAATTCCCGTAAACAACTTGAATTACCAAAAATGTGAAAAAAAAAAACTTTGGCAGGAACATCCTTTACGTTGCCTTTACACATATTCTATCTATTCTGTTTAACTAGCTGCAGGCTAAACCATTCATGGAGCGCTCTGACATTCATTAATTCTTACTTTTATGTTTAATACGTGACAACAGACATCTTCCATGACCTGCTAGCGCTTATTCCACGTTATTAGGGAACTTAAGCAAACACGACGGCGACGGCTGACGAAAACGTCACAAAACAAAAGTTTAATTAGTAAAACAATGACTCTGCACGTGCGATACAGATTTTGGTACATTTCTTTGCTGTCCTCTGCAAAACAACAACGTGACTGAAATGACCAAATGTAGAACGTGAACACACGACAGTGAATTTTCTTTTTTCTATCTGAACTGTAACGCCGTCCTTACAGAGTCAGCTCCCGGATTGTTCGGCTACATTAGACGGATTGAACGAGTTGAAACTATCGCGAAGAAGTTTGAAATATTTGGAAGTCATGTGTTGCCGTCGTGGTTGCTTAAGCTCCCTATTAAAGTACTGGAAAACGTAATGAATCAAGTTGCTTTTGCAGCAGTTAAGTGGACGCACAACTGTTCTCGCCGTTGATCAGTACTCGTACGTCGAAAACCACTTACTGAAAATTGACCCAAAAGTGAAAATAATGAGCTATCTTGGCCTGCTGGAAATGTGAAGGCCAAGCTGTTCCTGGTTTACTTGCCAAAAGAGACTCCCTTTTACTTTTGCGTTTTTCAGTTTTTGGTCTCAAGTTTTGGTGAGCATTTTGTATTTATAAGTTGTTTAGTTGTTTGCAAGGTTGATATTTATGAAAAGCTCCCTCTGGCTTTTCAGCAACTGATTACAGGAGGAAAACTTGAAAGCATCTTATAAAATTTTTAACTTATTCAAAATGTTTAAATATGTGCTAAAAAGACTAGAAAAAACCTAAATTATTAATTATAATACATGTTAGGTAAATGACGCACCTAGTCAGTCATTCCTGTTTAGAACTTTTAAAGCTCAAGCAACTGCTGCTAAAGCGTTGGTTAGGGAGACAAGATGGCCCACAGCCAATCTTCGTGAAAGTGTTCATTTTCTTAGTGTTCGTATTTATTACTTAATATTGTGCAAATTAACATACATAAAGTACATGATCAAATATGCATTACAACTATAACTAACCAAAACTAACTAAAAATATATGAATAGATCAAATAATTACATGCATTTGTCTTAAAAGCAATACAAATGAATCTCTAGCTTACCACTTATTTTCCCAAGTCTATGTATTTCGGATCTAGTGTAAACTTAGGTGATCAGATGATAGGTGATTCACACAGTTGTTCATCCTTCCTTTTCGGTTTGCCTTGTTACGAGTGTTTTTATGTGTCAGGTTTTTTCTTCTTGTTGGTTTTTGCAAACCAAAATATCTCGTATTCATGGAGTCATCATAATACCTTTCCCTGTCTAGTTGAGTAATGAGCTGGTAATTTGCCTTATAATGTTAGCACGCAGTTGGGGGTGGAGAGGCTGGGGAGATTTGGGATAATCCGGCTCCAGCTTAGTACATTGAAGGGTTCCGTCGGACGCACACGACCTGTAAGCGTAAGTCCACCAATCAAAGCGTTTTTATATCATGATATGGCGCGTTGTGATGACTGCCTTTTTTTCATACATGTATTATTCCATGACGAAGTGCGTGCAGTCTTCTGCCGCTTAAGTAAACGTTTTTCTTGCGAAGACTATTTTTAACAATCCATTTTCAGTTGATAGTGTTCGCAATGTAAATACTTGTAAATGACGCGAAGGTTTCCAGGGCAGATTTTTGGAAAAATCTAAGCTTACATTACTCACTGTCACTATTGTCTTAACGTAATCAGTTAGGAAATGCCAGCAGGTACCTGCACCCGTGTTGCAAACGACTTAGAATAAAAACACTAATAGAGGGAGCATACTGACAGATTAACCAGTTTAAAAAAGTGTGTAGATTACAGAGGATGCTTTACCAAGAAGTAACTTAACGAATGATCCATTTTAAACCAGTTTCAGATAGAGAAAAACCAAGTAAACCTGGATATCAACAGCGTTACGCTTGTTAGATCAATCTGAATTTTAAGAAATAATCGCTGGTCAATGTAAAGCTTGGAAACTTGTTCGTGAAGTGACGTGAGTCTATCCAAACCGATAGAACGAAAAAGTAAATAAACATAGTGAATAAATAAATAAGAATCCGAGAAAGAAGAGTAAGAAACACGGTGTGTTGCTATTTATATCAATGCGGTAGCCTTGCCTTGTGGGCATGCATGTATGAAGTCTCGAAACAGTGGGCGTAGCAACGAGCGAGTTTGAACACCTGATCTCCATGACGTTGTCTTCCTCTAACTTTCACCATCACAGGGACTATATATCTTGGCAAAATTGTTTTCAGGCAAGTCATAGTTAGTAATTGTGTTTTGGGAAATGATTTAATCACTGTATTTTATTCCTGAGTTTATTCCCACCCAGTGGTCGCCAACTATCAGTGAGCGTCAGTTAGGCTGATCAGCAAAACCATCACAAAAGGAATGAAACACCACATACAATAATTGGAAAATCCACAAGCCTGTCTTCAACTTTTACTGAAATCAGAAAATATATATTCTATCAATTCTGTTTAACTAGCTACAGGCCAAACTATTCATTGAGCGCTCTGGCATCTTTCATAAAATGCTAGTGTTTATTTCAATTTTCAGAAGCACAAAACGAAACGAACCAAGTTGTTTTCGCAGCAGGTTTTTTCAGTGGAGCACAGGTCAGTTTCTTACCGTTTGTTGGCACACAATTTTATATATTTCATATTAGCTTTGCATTCCCAAATTCTAGGCGATTCGAGTGTTTTGAATGATTTCGCGAGTTTAATCAGTGCAAACAACTTTATTTGATTTACTAGATCTGTACCTTTCGTACAACGACCATATCGTTACTAAGCAACATACACGTGCCAGAACTTGTGGCTGACTTATGCACACGTTCTCGCAACAATTTGCATTTTGTTTTGCAAGCTTGTTTTGCAAGTTTCACGTGGGAACTTTATCACGCTCTAATCCCTTTTCTTTTAATTCCAGATCGATTTGATTACTTTTCGTAAACAACTATTGTTTGGCTTAATCCAGCTAAACTAAACAATTAATGTTTTCGTGTGCGCCCAACAGGCAAGTAACGATCTGGTCACTATTTTTTAATTACTAGCTTTATGTCCTTAAGTGTTCTTAACTTAGTTTAAGTTAATTCTGGACACTCTGGTCTTTTGACCAGCACGAACTGTGGAGCTTTGATTCCATGCAACCTTTTGAACAATAGATCACTTAAATTAGTTTACCTAGTTACCTTCAAAATATTTACATGTTACTTTTGGATCCTTTGTGGTATTGAATTTAACATTTTGAATACAGATCACGAACGGAAAGAAAATCTGCTTAGTTTCAGCAATGTCAGTGATTGGTATCGGGAAAACTTATATTTTATGCTTACTTCTATCAACCGTTTCACTAGGCCGATCAATTCGTTAGAAGTTGTATCTTTTACAGCAAAAATAAGTACCAGGTTTGTGACAGATTAAAGAACGCCGCCGTTGCCAGGTTAAGTTGAAATCCCAAAACATTCGAGTTGAACCAATCAGAAAACTTTACGTAATCTACGTTAACCAATCACTGTACGTTCTGGAATTAAGGAGTGGATTCTTTAAGCGTCGATTCAGTGTGTAAGCTGGAGTCGAAATAAGTATGGGTTGAGTTGAGAGCAAAACTGAAACAAGCAAGAACTTTTGATTAAAATCCTAAAGAGAAATTCAGCCTAGAGTCCTCTCTTCAAGCAACGCCGTAAAGAGAATCCTGATACTCCAAAAGTACCGCGCGACACGTTGATGCTCTAGATATTGACTCAGAGGTCAATTTGACGAGCTACCTGCGGCCTGTTAAAAATGAAGGGCACGTTGTCCTCTGGCTTACTTGACATAAGACAGTTTCTTATCTTTGCGTTTTCAGTTGTTATCCAACGTTTTCTGAGTATTTAGTATTTGTAAGTCGTTAAGTTATTTTGTAAGTTTAACATTTATGAAACGCTCCCACAAGCCGTTTTAGCAACTGATTATTAGAGAAACGTTTATATTTTATCGACACCGAATGCTTCTTATATAAAGAAGAAAAATGAAACCTATTGTTTTTAACGCTTCTTCTCGTAAATAACTTGAATTACCAAAAATGTAAAAAATAACTTTGGCAGGAGCATCCATTACGTTGCCTTGACATGCTAATATATTCTATCTATTCTGTTTAACTAGTTGCAGGCTAAACTATTCATGGAGCGCTCTGATATTCATTAATTTTTTGCCTTTATGCTTAATTCGTGACAACAGGCATCTTTCATGGCCCGCTAGCGTTTATTCCACGTTATTAAAGTACTGGAAAACGTAATGAATCAAGTTGCTTTCGTAGCAGTAAAGTGGACGCACAACTGTTCTCGCCGTTGATCAGTACTCGTACATCAAATGCCACCTACTGAATATTGCCGGACCCATAAGTGAAAATAACGAGCTATCTTGGCCTGTTGGAAATGTAAAGGCCACACTGTTTCTGGTATACTTGCCAAAAGAGACTCCATTTCACTAATGCGTTTTTCAGTTTTTGGTCTCAAGTTTTGGTGAGTATTTTGTATTTATAAGTTGTGAAGTTATTTATAAGTTTAATATTTATGAAAAACTCCCTCTGGCTTTTCAGCAACTGATTACAGGAAGAAAACTTAAGAGCATCTTTTAAAATTTTCAACTTATTCAAAATGTTAAAATATATGCTAAAATGACTAGAAAACAAAACTAAATTATTAATTATACTATGTTAGGTAAATGACGCACCTAGTCAGGCATTCCTGTTTAGAACTTGTAAGGCTCACGCAGCTGTCGCTAAAGCGTTGGTTAGGGAGACAAGGTGGCCCACAGCCAAATCTTCGTGAAGGTGTTATTTTATGTATTTCGGATGTAGTGTAGAATTAGGTGATCAGGTGATAGGCGATTCATACAGTTGTTTATCCTTCCTTTTCAGTTTGCCTCGTTATGAGTGTTTCTATGTGTCAGGTTTTTTGTTCTTGTTGGTTTTTTCAAACCAAAATATCTCGTATTCATGGAGTCATCACAATACCTTTCCCTGTCTACTTGAGTAATGAGCTTGTAATTTGCCTTATAATGTTAGGACGCAGTCGGGGGTGGGGAGGCTGGGGAGATGCGGGATATGTCATTTATAAATATAAATATTTTTTCTTTTTAAATTCTCCTCCCTTGGGCCTAAAATATTGCTCAAATCAGGTGAAATTCCTCCACTTTTTCTTAATTGTCTTTACTTATGAGAGGGGAATATTACATACTGAGAGGGGCATGACAGCCCGCTCTTTACTTTTTACTTTTTAGGCAATTGATAGGACCTATTACCTATAATATTACCTATTATTTTTCACGTCGCATTTATTAGAATTAAAGGGATACTGTTATCCATTTTTTACATCAGCCTGAAGAAGATCCTGTTTTTCAGTCAAAAATTTCCCTAATTTATCATATATATATTTATAAATTCCTTTGTCAAATAGAGCGGTGTCTAAATCACCAAGGGCCGAAATCAAGTAAACACGAAACACAAAAACTTGCCTTCATCTCCTTCCTGACTATCCGTCGCTTAACCACATATTTCCTTTCAGTGCACTACAAAGGCCATTTTTGGGAAACGGGACCATTATTTGTAGGCTTCCGTTGACGCAAATCAGGTGTCTTTTGGCTTTTCAAACTGATGCTAAAAATGGATGTCAGCATATACAGGAAATGCATGAAATAAATTGAATCCTGAAGAAGATCCTGTTTTTCAGTCAAAAATTTCCCTAATTTATCATACATATATTTATAAATTCCTTTGTCAAATAGAGCGGTGTCTAAATCACCAAGGGCCGAAATCAAGTAAACACGAAACACAAAAACTTGCCTTCATCTCCTTCCTGGCTATCCGTCGCTTAACCACATATTTCCTTTCAGTGCACTACAAAGGCCATTTTTGGGAAACGGGACCATTATTTGTAGGCTTCCGTTGACGCAAATCAGGTGTCTTTTGGCTTTTCAAACTGATGCTAAAAATGGATGTCAGCATATACAGGAAATGCATGAAATAAATTGAAACATTGGCCCACAGAAAGGAGACAGGTGTACTGTTGAGTAAATATGCCCTTGTGTTTGATAAGTACCTCCAGTGACAACACTGACGTGCTGCTGGCTACGTATTAAGTATGTATATGTAATATATTCTCTCGCCGGTTTAAAGCCACAAGAACGGGTTCCATTTTACTAACAGGTAAGTTAAATGACTAATCGGCTACGTTTTAAAAATTGAATCCTGTTTAAAGCTTACAAGGTTCTCAAAAAAATCACACACAAAAGCTCTAAACTCAGATTTATTATTCACTCAACGGCACCAAAAATTACACTATGCAAGGCCAAAATTCTTAGCTTCCTCCGGCACCAAAATATTAATTCATTAAGTAAGGCGTTTACTGAAAAAAAAAAACCGCGTACAGGCACGCCTTTTTGCTGCACTATTACGACGATATGCGGTGCGCAGGGAAACAATGCTAAAGCAGAACTATTTCCCTTACAAGAAATGAATAAGTGTTCTCAAGTCGAATATGGCCTGACTCACCACTAGTCGCTCAGTGGTTGACCAACCAGCCGGCACCGTAGAAGTTCATGGGTTCGACTCCCGTTGGGAGGACTCAAGAGTTCTTTTTCTGATTAGTTTGACTTGAGGGTGCTTCTTCTTTTATTGCATTTCATCCAAGTCGCCATTCCACTTAACATATATATTTTGATTCATTTCCCTTACATTAGCTCCCTGACACATTTGGAATATTGCTTGAGAACTACGACGATTATTACACGAATCGCTGAGCAACTGAACTTTGTTAGCAATTTAATAATGCTTATGGAACTTCGGTCGTAACTTAATTTATGTAAGACCTTGCCCAAGGAGAACTCATCTTTTCACAATAACAGTGGGATAAATTTGCGGTGAGTCCGGGCTTTACATTGTGAGAATTTCAACCGCTATGAAGAATTCAGCTCTTTCTTTTCTCCACTCACAGCAACGAAAAGACACGCACGCTATTTCGGACCGACTAATTATATATTTTACAGCATTTTTTGATTTTGGTAAAAAAAAACAGCTAAATACTAAGACGAGCTATCTCAAAATAAAGCCGATCCAACCAAACCTAAAAGTAACTGCTGTATCGAAAATCATCAAAGATTAAGTTAAAGCGACAAAAACGGAAAGATTGTCTTCGTCTTTCAAACTCAATAACATAACATTTATATTTGACAACTGCAGCAAAATTTCCAACCGATCTTCAAAAATGGAAAAGGTGACCGAAATAGTATTTAAGTGAAGGTTATCTTTGTAAAAACATTATACAGGCAATCACTGAGATTTCATCAATGCGCTTGCACAATGAATGTCGTATTGCAGTTTAGTCCACTCATTTTGTGAAAAAAAATCGGTCAACCTGTAACTAATTGCAACAGAAGGTATCTCAACAGTTTTAGACTTAGAAAACTATCATTGATAACATATCAAAAGTCCCAAAAAATCCCAACAGGGGAAGTTGCCTTAAAATGGGATTTATTGAGAGGCTCTGAGTCCAGTTTTACTGCAGCATGGAAACGAGGCTGACTGAAGCTTTTATTATAGGGCGCATGAAAATGTCTTTAAGGGGTCCTTAAGAAATATCATGACCGGTGTGCGGCTGACAACGCTGTCACTGTTTATCGCACTAGAGCTACTGATGAGAAGATATTGTCTTCAATGACTGGAAGGACAACTGGTGATAACACATGTAAGCAGAGTGGGCAATTTGTCACCCTTGCTTCAAGGCCTTCTGTCACGATTGAAAGCGACAACGTGCAGGTACATCTGCCACTCCTGTTTTAGCGGCTTGTCATTGCTTACCGCAGACAAACAAGGGGGTTAGTTTAAAGCAACTGTGGTGCTACGTTGGGGGAGGCGGGGGGAAGTGAAACATCAAACTTTAGATTTATCAACAGAATTGATAAAGTAAATTGGTTACCGTAAAGAGATTGAAAGCTGACGGTTCGAGCGTTATCCTTTCGTCAGAGCGAATCAAGGAATAAGATAAGATAAGTTGAATGAAAAGCGGTCGTTGATACCGTGGGGATTAAGTGTGCCAATTTGAAAAATGAATTCTTGTTCTAGATTTTTAGGGCTTTCTGTGTTACCCTGGTGTAGGGAAAGGTCACAGATCGTAATGTGTTGGCTCTGAATGATCACGGAGATTGAAATGTCGGGCGACTGGTTAAATTTGAATGCGTCCCTGTCATTTCTTTCAACGTCTCGTAGGTGTTTGTGGAAACAGTCGTCTAGTCTCCTCCCTGTTTCGCCAATGTATATCTTTTTACAAAAAGTACATTTTATGCAATAGATAACGTTTGCGGAGGTGCATGTTAAGAATGAAAGGACAAGTGTTGCATCATTTGCGCGCTTTTAAAACTAATCATCAGATTTAAGGACACTTACAGCACCTCTGATGATTTGGAGGGTTGTTTCGCTACGAGCTCGGCTCTGTTTGATTCTCCTCGGACGCTGCGGAAACCGCAAAAAAAAAAAACCGACTCTTGCGGATACCCTTCGAGCGAAGCTTTCAACCGATTCCACATCAATTCCAGCAGGCGATGTCAGCATCTATTATAGATGGCGAGCTCTACTTCACCAAATCTCGTGGCTTCGAAGGTCCGCAACGTATCAGGATGTTTGTGGTTTATACTGCAGTTATGTGACTAGGAAATACGGAAATCCTATCGTTATTTTTTATGGCTAGCCGTCCAAAGCTAAAGATAGTTCAGTGATGATTTTCTTGCTCTAGAATAACCATTTTTTACAAAGCTGGACCGTAACTTCTTGGCCGTTAGTTCCACTGATGAAAATGTGTTTCCGGTGATGCTAAAAATAGATGATAGTGTGTAGAGATTGATGAAACCGGCTCCAGCTTTGTACATTGAGGGCTCAGGCCGTCAGACGCAAACGACCTGTAAACATAAGTCCACCAATTTTTATAAAGCGCATTGTAATGATTGCCTTTATTTTTTCGTTCATGTATTTTTCCATGACTAAGTGCGCACAGTCTTCTGTCGCTTAAGTAAACATTTTTCTTGCAAAGACTATTTTTAACAACCCATTTTCAGTTGATAGTGTTCGCACTGCAAATACTTGTAAATGACGCGAAGGTTTACAGGGCAGATTTTGCCTGTCAATATTGGAAAAATATTGACAAGCACCATTGTTTTAACGTAATCAGTTAGGAGATGCCAGCAGGTACCTGCACCCGTGTTGCAAAGGACTTACGAACAAAAACACTAATAGACTGATCATACTGACAAATTAACCAGTTTACAAAACGTGTAGATTACAGAGTAGGCTTTAGCAAAAAGTAACTAAACGAGTGATCTATTTTGAGCCAGTTTCAGATAGTAAAAACCAAGTAAACCAGGATATCAACTGCGCTTAACCTGTTAGATCAATCTGAATTTTAAGAAGTAAACTGCTGGTCAATGTAAAGCTTGGAAACCTGTTAGTGAAGTGACGTATGTCTAACCAAACCGATAGAACGAAAAAATAAATAACAATAGTGCGGAATAAATATATAACAAATAAATAAAAAAATAAGGGGAACAAGAGTCTGAGGAAGAAGAGTAAGAAACACGGTGTGTTGCTATTTATATCGATGCAGTAGCCTTGCCTTGTGGGTATACATGCATTTGGTCGTCATGTCACAAAACAAACAATCAGCAGTCTTGTAACAGAGGGTGTACTAACGAGCAAGTTTGAACACCTGATTTCCGTGATACTGTCTTCCTCTTGCTTTCATCATCACGGGGATTACATATCTTGGAAAAAGTGTTTTCAGGCAAGTCCTAGTTAGTATTTGTGTTTTGGGCATTGATTTAATCACTGTATTTTATTCCTGAGCTTATTCGCACCCAGTGATCTCCAAATATCAGTGAGTGTTAAGGCTAGTCGACAAAACCATCGCAAACGGAATAATTTGAAAATCAACAAGACGTTGTCTGTCTTCAATTTTGTACTGAAATTAGAAAATATGGACCAAGTCAAATCAGACCAAGTAGTTTCTTTACAATTGTCGAGGAACCAGTGGCAATGACAATAGCATTTAGTTGTACCGAACAGACTTTAAAAAAAAAGAGTTTTATTAAAAGTAATAGTTTATGACAAATAAATGGGGCACAAGTCTTCCCTGAAACAACTCACCAAAAGCAACAGCAATTATAGGTGCTTAACCAGTCAGCAGCCATAAAATTAAACAAAAACTGTGGAGCCTTGGTATGCTACTGTAGACTGCGAAAATGCACTTTTTTTACATTTCCTAGTCTTCCAAATCCTCTATTGTATATGGTAGTATTGCCGTTGTATTTCTTTGCTTTGTTTTTCTTCCTTCTTCACACCTTTATTGTTTTCATATTTTGCCATGTTCTAGTTCCATTCGTCAAAGTTTGCAGACTCCGACCAAATGCTTATTTTAAAAAAAATGTAGCCAGACACCGAATGCTTATTATTTTAAGAAGAAAAATTAGAAAGTTTTGTTTTTAATGTGTTTTATCCCAACTGAAAACAACTTGAATTATAAAAAATGCAAAATAAATTTAACCCTCCGCAGGACCATCCTTTACATATATTCTATCTATTCTGTTTAACTAGCTGCAGGCCAAACTATTCATGGAGCGCTCTGACATTCATTAAGTTTTTTTTTCTTTTAAAAGAAATTTTTTTATTTTATCGACACGGAATGATTATTACATAGAGAAGAAAAATGAACCGTCTTGTTTAAATGTGTTTCTTCCCGTAAACAACTTGAATTACCAAAAATGTGAAAAAAACAAAAACTTTGGCAGGAACATCCTTTACGTTGCCTTTACACATATTCTATCTATTCTGTTTAACTAGCTGCAGGCTAAACTATTCATGGAGCGCTCTGACATTCATTAATTCTTACTTTTATGTTTAATACGTGACAACAGACATCTTCCATGACCTGCTAGCGCTTATTCCACGTTATTAGGGAACTTAAGCAAACACGACGGCGACAGCTGACGAGAACGTCACAAAACAAAAGTTTAATTAGCAAAACAATGACTCTGCACGTGCGATACAGATTTTGGTACATTTCTTTGCTGTCCTCTGCAAAACAACAACGTGACTGAAATGACCAAATGTAGAACGTGAACACACGACAGTGAATTTTCTTTTTCCTATCTGAACTGTAACGCCGTCCTTACAGAGTCAGTTCCCGGATTGTTCGGCTACATTAGACGGATTGAACGAGTTGAAACTATCGCGAAGAAGTTTGAAATATTTGGAAGTCATGTGTTGCCGTCGTGGTTGCTTAAGCTCCCTATTAAAGTACTGGAAACGTAATAAATCAAGTTGCTTTCGCAGCAGTTAAGTGGACGCACAACTGTTCTCGCCGTTGATCAGTACTCGTACGTCGAAAACCACTTACTGAAAATTGACCCAAAAGTGAAAATAATGAGCTATCTTGGCCTGCTGGAAATGTGAAGGCCAAGCTGTTCCTGGTTTACTTGCCAAAAGAGACTCCCTTTTACTTTTGCGTTTTTCAGTTTTTGGTCTCAAGTTTTGGTGAGCATTTTGTATTTATAAGTTGTTTAGTTGTTTGCAAGGTTGATATTTATGAAAAGCTCCCTCTGGCTTTTCAGCAACTGATTACAGGAGGAAAACTTGAAAGCATCTTATAAAATTTTTAACTTATTCAAAATGTTTAAATATGTGCTAAAAAGACTAGAAAAAACCTAAATTATTAATTATAATACATGTTAGGTAAATGACGCACCTAGTCAGTCATTCCTGTTTAGAACTTTTAAAGCTCAAGCAACTGCTGCTAAAGCGTTGGTTAGGGAGACAAGATGGCCCACAGCCAATCTTCGTGAAAGTGTTCATTTTCTTAGTGTTCGTATTTATTACTTAATATTGTGCAAATTAACATACATAAAGTACATGATCAAATATGCATTACAACTATAACTAACCAAAACTAACTAAAAATATATGAATAGATCAAATAATTACATGCATTTGTCTTAAAAACAATACAAATGAATCTCTAGCTTACTACTTATTTTCCCAAGTCTATGTATTTCGGATCTAGTGTAAACTTAGGTGATCAGATGATAGGTGATTCACACGGTTGTTCATCCTTCCTTTTCGGTTTGCCTTGTTACGAGTGTTTTTATGTGTCAGGTTTTTTGTTGTTGTTGGTTTTTGCAAACCAAAATATCTCGTATTCATGGAGTCATCATAATACCTTTCCCTGTCTAGTTGAGTAATGAGCTGGTAATTTGCCTTATAATGTTAGCACGCAGTTGGGGGTGGAGAGGCTGGGGAGATTTGGGATAATCTGGCTCCAGCTTAGTACATTGAAGGGTTCCGTCGGACGCAAACGACCTGTAAGCGTAAGTCCACCAATCAAAGCGTTTTTATATCATGATATAGCGCGTTGTGATGACTGCCTTTTTTTCATACATGTATTATTCCATGACGAAGTGCGTGCAGTCTTCTGCCGCTTAAGTAAACGTTTTTCTTGCGAAGACAATTTTTAACAATCCATTTTCAGTTGATAGTGTTCGCAATGTAAATACTTGTAAATGACGCGAAGGTTTCCAGGGCAGATTTTTGGAAAAATCTAAGCTTACATTACTCATTGTCACTATTGTCTTAACGTAATCAGTTAGGAAATGCCAGCAGGTACCTGCACCCGTGTTGCAAACGACTTAGAATAAAAACACTAATAGAGGGAGCATACTGACAAATTAACCAGTTTAAAAAAGTGTGTAGATTACAGAGGATGCTTTACCAAGAAGTAACTTAACGAATGATCCATTTTAAACCAGTTTCAGATAGAGAAAAACCAAGTAAACCTGGATATCAACAGCGTTACGCTTGTTAGATCAATCTGAATTTTAAGAAATAATCGCTGGTCAATGGTCAATGTAAAGCTTGGAAACTTGTTCGTGAAGTGACGTGAGTCTATCCAAACCGATAGAACGAAAAAGTAAATAAACATAGTGAATAAATAAATAAGAATCCGAGAAAGAAGAGTAAGAAACACGGTGTGTTGCTATTTATATCAATGCAGTAGCCTTGCCTTGTGGGCGTGCATGTATGAAGTCTCGAAACAGTGGGCGTAGCAACGAGCGAGTTTGAACACCTGATCTCCATGACATTGTCTTCCTCTAACTTTCACCATCACAAAGATTATATATCTTGGCAAAATTGTTTTCAGGCAAGTCATAGTTAGTAATTGTGTTTTGGGAAATGATTTAATCACTGTATTTTATTCCTAAGTTTATTCCCACCCAGTGGTCGCCAACTATCAGTGAGCGTCAGTTAGGCTGATCAGCAAAACCATGAATGAAACACCACACACAATAATTGGAAAATCCACAAGCCTGTCTTCAACTTTTACTGAAATCAGAAAATATATATTCTATCAATTCTGTTTAACTAGCTACAGGCCAAACTATTCATTGAGCGCTCTGACATCTTTCATAAAATGCTAGTGTTTATTTCAATTTTCAGAAGCACAAAACGAAACGAACCAAGTTGTTTTCGAAGCAGGTTTTTTCAGTGGAGCACAGGTCAGTTTCTCACCGTTGATGCTCTAGATATTGACTAATTTGACGAGCTACCTGCGGCCTGCTAAAAATGAAGGGCACGTTGTCCTCTGGCTTACTTGACAAAAGACAGTTTCTTATCTTTACGTTTTCAGTTGTTATCCAACGTTTTCTGAGTATTTCGTATTTGTAAGTCGTTAAGTTATTTTGTAAGTTTAACATTTATGAAACGCTCCCACAAGCCGTTTTAGCAACTGATTATTAGAGAAACGTTTATATTTTATCGACACCGAATGCTTATTATATAAAGAAGAAAAATGAAACCTATTGTTTTTAACGCTTCTTCTCGTAAATAACTTGAATTACCAAAAATGTAAAAAATAACTTTGGCAGGAGCATCCATTACGTTGCCTTGACATACTAATATATTCTATCTATTCTGTTTAACTAGTTGCAGGCTAAACTATTCATGGAGCGCTCTGATATTCATTAATTTTTTGCCTTTATGCTTAATTCGTGACAACAGGCATCTTTCATGGCCCGCTAGCGTTTATTCCACGTTATTAAAGTACTGGAAAACGTAATGAATCAAGTTGCTTTCGTAGCAGTAAAGTGGACGCACAACTGTTCTCGCCGTTGATCAGTACTCGTACATCAAATGCCACCTACTGAATATTGCCGGACCCATAAGTGAAAATAACGAGCTATCTTGGCCTGTTGGAAATGTAAAGGCCACACTGTTTCTGGTATACCTGCCAAAAGAGACTCCTTTTTACTAATGCGTTTTTCAGTTTTTGGTCTCAAGTTTTGGTGAGTATTTTGTATTTATAAGTTGTGAAGTTATTTATAAGTTTAATATTTATGAAAAAGTCCCTCTGGCTTTTCAGCAACTGATTACAGGAGGAAAACTTAAGAGCATCTTTTAAAATTTTCAACTTATTCAAAATGTTAAAATATATGCTAAAATGACTAGAAAACAAAACTAAATTATTAATTATACTATGTTAGGTAAATGACGCACCTAGTCAGGCATTCCTGTTTAGAACTTGTAAGGCTCACGCAGCTGCCGCTAAAGCGTTGGTTAGGGAGACAAGGTGGCCCACAGCCAAATCTTCGTGAAGGTGTTATTTTATGTATTTCGGATGTAGTGTAGAATTAGGTGATCAGGTGATAGGCGATTCATACAGTTGTTTATCCTTCCTTTTCAGTTTGCCTCGTTATGAGTGTTTCTATGTGTCAGGTTTTTTGTTCTTGTTGGTTTTTTCAAACCAAAATATCTCGTATTCATGGAGCCATCACAATACCTTTCCCTGTCTACTTGAGTAATGAGCTTGTAATTTGCCTTATAATGTTAGGAACGAACTAACACTGTGTATGCGAAATGCGTGCAATTTGGCATTTTGTCCCATCACATGTGCGTGCCCGTATGGGGTGGGGGAATCTCATACAAAATTATCGGGAGTACTGTTGAAACTCCACGGTTGGTACCACTTAAGGTGTTTAAATCTGAAGCCAACACAATGTAGTTATCGCGGTGCCTTTATTAAGGTAATAATCTTACAAAGAAAGTATGACCAGAACTACTTCCTTCCTCCTAGGTCTGAAGCTTACGCCCCTTAAACGAGATTCTGATACCTCTTAAGGGGTCCCTTTCACAAGTTTCGACGAACCTTTCGATGGGTGTCTCCCCCCCCCCCCCCCCACCACCACCACCAGCCCCTGGGGAAATCCGTACACTTTACACTTTTCAATGTAATGAAACTGAATCGCAAACCAGGTACAACCAAAGGTATCTTAAGACAAATAATTACTATGTATAAAGCACTAGAAGCA
Source organism: Siderastrea siderea (assembly GCA_964030785.1). Taxonomy (NCBI): domain Eukaryota; kingdom Metazoa; phylum Cnidaria; class Anthozoa; order Scleractinia; family Rhizangiidae; genus Siderastrea; species Siderastrea siderea. The sequence continues at coordinate 18,304,921 of OZ034972.1, read as the reverse complement.
GCTATTCAGTGGAGTTCCCCACCCCGACTCTGCTGTTCAGTACTACTTTCCATACTAAGCATACATATGTTTCGTTTCGTAGTGTATCGATTAACAAACTAAATATATAAATGCATCCACACCCAAAATTATAGAAACCGGAATATATGGGATTTCTTTCCACGTCTTCAGGGAGCACCCATAGCTGAAACTGAATCAAGCGACGAAATCAAAGAAATAAAGGCGTCTTCTGCTAACCAGTAGAAAACATCTACTAAATTCCTTAAAGTAGCTTTCATTGTTCTCTGTTTGATAAATATAATTGTTGGGAAAATGGTGGTTTTCCGCCCACACGCACTTTAAGAAGTAATAACAACAACAACACAATACAGAATTACTGATTGTGAAAACGTGTTTTAACATTGGTCGAAAGCTTGCCCTAAACTTTTAGGTGCTCAGGCAGCTACAGTCTAATACCATTTCGGTTAGTTTCTTCACGAGTTCCGACTTTGTGTCCCTTATTTTAAATCTAATTTCAAAGTAGGTACAAATTTCTCTAAGCATCTTAACTTTGAAAGAGGAAAGTTTATTTTCTGTGACCATCTCACAGAGGTTATACACATCGTTCATCACCGGGTGGATGACATCAATTTCAGACACGACAGCATCATGAATTTCGTCGAATACGTTTTCATCTTGTCTGCTTGCATGCTCCTCTTCAGTTTCTTCATCACGATCATCAGTGACTTCGTCCCGGGTGAATTCTTTTCGGCCTGTCAGCCTTTGCCTGGCAGAAAGTCTGGAGAAAAAAACCCTGAACTTGAAGCTTGGTAAGCCACTCAGTTCGGGTGAACATTCTTTCTCCCTTTGCGTTTCTAGCTCTCCGCATGTCATCTGCCACTTGCGCGGGATCCTCTTTTCTTGCAGTTTGCAGTCCAATTTCAAACTTTTTCTGCAGATAGTCACGCACCTTTTTAGAAAACTGCTTTTGAGTGGATCGTGACTTGTGAAGTGCCCATCCCATTTCAAGCAAGTCGGTTTCACTTGTTTCCAATTCTCCCTCACCGACATTGTAAGATGTTTTAGTGTCACTCAAAGAAATCGTCTGGAAACGTTGAACCCAATCTATCCGCAATTGGTCATAAAGGCCAACTTTTGCCGGTTCTGCAGGGCGGCGGTGCCCAAAGACATTCAAGTGAATGTCCAGTTCTTCAGGACTGTCAAATTCCTCTGTACATTTGGGATCTAGGCATTCAAAGGAGCTGCTATTCACGTCATTGGTTTTATTTTTCTTTGCGGGTCTATCCATTTCTCTTGCTGAGGTTGGGAAAAACGGCTGCTTTACGGTAAGGCCTGTAGCTTCTTGAGGACTTTGTATAATGCTCTCCCATAAAAACACTTTGCCACTGCCAACGTTGGATGACTTCTACGCTCGAACGCCTTCAGGGGTCAATTCAAAATTGTGAAGAGAACAGGCCTGTAATTTGGGATCTTATTTATTTTCAAAGTTCTGCTGTCTTCGTTAACACAACAAACTGCGGCTGTCGTTCCACGAACTGGTCTTTTCATCAAAGCAACATGCATGTCTTCAGCTGTAATGACATCATTTCCTTCGTTGCAATAACGCCTAATGGCTGCTTTCATTGGACACAGTATTCTGTCGCAAACGTCTTTTCCGTATTGCGGCTCAGAATGATCATACCTCAAGATTTCAATACCTTGACGTTTTCCAAGGTCTCTCAAAGAAGATATCAGGCAACTGTTATGGTAGCATCCCGCCTCGTCTGACCTAAAGTAAGCCTTTGTGATGCCAGGGTTGCTGCTTTTCATAACTGAAAGCAAGTTCTCAAGGATGGAGAGAACCGCAAACCAATCCTGGCTGCAACTGTTGAACAAATGGGCATACGATGTGATTTTCAGCGTATCTGCGTGCTTAGTAATGACACTGGATATATGCCAGTTTATGCCCCGCTTCCCGAACCATTCGGACTGTTTTTTGCGAAACTTCATCTGAATAAACTTCATTGCCCAGTCTACTATTACAAACACATCGTTTTCTGGTATAGAAAGCAGAACATTTTGCTTGCTCTGATCCTGGTTTTGTGTCCGCATGACATGAGCCTTCCACTCCCTGATCTTAGCTGCTGCAGCGTCTGCTTCATATCGAAGATCATCTTCTTTCTCTTTGTTGTTTATTTTGGAGGAACACTTGATAGTCGCCGACTGGACGTCCTGAATCACTCCCTTTAGTGCTTGACAATCGTTGCATACATGATCATGACTGTGGTTGCAGTCTGTTCGATAACTTGCGTCATCTTTATCACTCAAGGCAAATGCTCTGCAATGATCGGGACACTTGCCCTCTTCTTGGCAGTGATCACGGTAAGTTGTCTTTAATTATGACTTACTATCTCGAAGCTTCCTTCTCGTTTGCGAACACCACTCTTTGTCGGCGCCAACTGCCTCTAACTCTTCTAAAATCTTGTGAAGCGCTTCGAAGCGATCTGCACCATCAGCAGCCGTGTTGTCGAGACCTTTAAGAGATTTTCTCTGAGAAGCCTCTTGCACTTCTAAAATTCTCCACATAGTGGCTCGGCTCAGAGGATCAAAGTTATCTTCTCTGCAGTAATCGAGGTACTGACCGATGATGGTACATTTTGCAACTGTACGCACTACATTTGGCATAACCAGCTCTTGGCCACTGTCAAGTTTTAGTTTGCGACTTCCAAATGCCACGTCTTGATAAAAATAAGGTCGAGATGTGAATTCCAAAAAGTGGTCTAACTGGCTGTTGTCTAGTCGGATCCGATGACGTGGTATTTTAGCAACTGGGATGCCGGGACCATGAGAAGCAGTATGAGCTCGCGCTTTCTTTATTTGCCTGTCACTGAGTGTTTCAAAGGGATGGTGAATGGCCTTCAGCTCGCTTACTGTGAACTTATTGGCATAGATGCTAAGAATTTGTGTTTTGAGCTTTTTCGAAGGTGCTTTCCTATAGGCAGAAACAAGTGCCTCTATGCCAGGATCACTAGCTGTTCCTTCGAATTCACTTCGCTGCTGCTGAACAGCTTTAAACAGTTTTTCTCCATCACGAGGCGCCATAACTTCACACACTAATTGACAGGCCTGTTTGGCTTTGCGTGAAAATGTTTGTTTTGTAAAGTCACTACTCTCCTCCCAACTTTCTAATTGACACTCCAGTGGTTCAATGTTCTTTCCTGCAACTTCCGCCAGGTTCGCCATTGATGAATTAAAAACACTAACTGGAAGACTCTCGTTCTCTTGAGAATCATTTTCTGATTCGCTCTTCACGTCGTCATGACCAGCACCCAAACCAGGAGTCCACTCCACGTCTGAATCAGCCGCGTAGACCACAGCACGTGGCGTTAAAGGCGAACATTCATAACTGCGAAAAGCAGCTGAAGCAACTAATTTCGCATCCCTTTGAAAATAGAAAACACTAGTTTTAAATCTAAAACAATCTAAAACAGAGTTTTATAGTTCGTACTCAGTTGGATACTTGTGAAAACTGGGTATGGCATGGGAAATAACACATATGTGCACAGGCAACCCAGCCTTTTTTGCCTTGAGATTGTGGCTCCCAGGACACATTCTGATTGATTCCTATATGAAAAATAACTAAATATGAGTTAAAGATACATTTGGCGTGTGTTTAGAGAAGGGTGGTATATTGACGGGAATAAGCACGTGGAAACTGGTAAGCTTAGACTGAGGACTACAAAAATGTTTAGAAAAATAACACCACACACATGAATTTGCAGCTACGCAGTTGTAAGCCGTTCACCCTCTCCATTGTACTTTCTTTGAATAATTATTGCTTGTGGTTGAATTTTGCTACTTGGTGAAGTTTCTTTCATACCTGTTAGCAATCCCTTCCATTGTACCCGCGTCTTCTGCATTGTCTTCAATTTCCTCTACAACCCAAGGTGACTGGTTGACTGTAGACTTGTGATACTTTCGACACACGCTGCAAATTGCTACAGTATGAAAGGAAAAGAGTCTTAACTTCTTAACAGCTGCCATGAGCACTATTTTTCTTTTAATAGTGAATTCAAAACTGTTCATTGGTATTCTAAAATAAATCGACGTGCACGTGATCATGTACAAACCTGAGCCAATCGGTACAATTACTCCGTGTAGTTTAATTATTTCCTTCGCTATGTTGACGCTCACTACGTTTCGGCTCTTGGTTGCTTTTCTCCCACCACGATGCATAGGATACTGACATGGCCGCTGCTGCTTCCAGTATTTTCCCAAAGAATGACGATGCTTCGGACAAATCATCATTTCATTAACCTTTGCAAGAGGTAATTCAAAAACACCTACTCGTGCAAGAATCATGTTTTCTCTGGACAAACGGCACGAGTTCAACTGGGAAGTAATAGAGTCATTGCAATCTCCCAGACGAAAAAGTTCACTGAGGCCTCTTGAATTACCACAGCTTCCCCTGAACTTGGAGGTTTTGGACAAAAAACAAGAAATCGCCATTTTCACCTGTACATATATACGAATGCACAAGTATATTGGACCACCATGTGAACGTAAACAGCAACAACGTTTGATTGACAGCATAGTTAATAAAAGAATCTGGTTATGAAGCTCAGCAAACTCCTTTGTTTTATGTTTTTGTTATCGTTTTTAGCCCTGATCGTTCACAAACAACAATAGGTTTTGAATTTTACATGAGCAACTAACCAATAAAAATGTCACAGCTAAGTTATTCAGCTATAGTGTGCGAACGTAAAACAAAAGATTGTGTACGGTCGTAGTACTTTCAACATAAATTGCAGCACCTTTGTTATGGCCTTTGAAACTTGCAAGGTTTCATACCCAGTCCCTCGAGTAACTATGATTGATAGGTAGAAAATAATTTGTTCACTATTCCTAGCACTTTTCAGTATACATTAATTCGGGAAATTGCCAGTATTATTCTACTAAGTTGTTTTTACCGTCCACATGTATATGCTGTAAATTTAGTGCACTAACTGGGATCGTTTATTTGATGCTTGGTTTTGGTTGCGTGACACTTCAAAGCTATATTTTCGAAGTGAAGCAAATGTAATAAATTGAATCAAATACGTTTTGCTCGTTATCCCTTTTTTCAATTCGTTGTTTCGTTTCATCTTTCAAAATGCTATATTTACCTATTGTTCCCGTTCACCCCAATTTTTTGGCTTCCCAAGTGATGAACGTAAAAATAGAGGAATTGTGAACACTGACCGTGCGGTCATAACGCTTATCACTAAAATAATTTTACTGAACTGTGATCAAACACCCGGCCGTTCCGCTGTCTAAATGATGAATATCTTTTTTTAATGCCTTCTCAGAAGTTTTGCAGTCCAAATATATCTACTGACTCATTGATATCTACATAATATGATTTTCGCTCGTACGCCTCTTGTTTTGCGGTTGAGGCCACCATGTTCAAAATAGTACAACAATTGATGATCAGCAATGTTAAAATATCGCTTAAACCACTACATATTTTTATATTTCCATGTGTTTTTGAACTTAAGCTTAGTTCGTCTGAATAGAAGAACTGTGTTCAAGGAGTTCGACTTTTATGTGTTGGCGAATTTAAAATGTGTATCTTTTCGTCATTGGCGCTAATGGCAAAAGAGCCTTCGGAAAAAAATTTCTTTGGTGCAGTAAACTTCGATAAATCTTCCTAAACTTAACATCAATGTACTACCCAAGGAACAATCTAAGACAAAAAAATAAATAACATGCCAGAAATTGCTACCTTTTGAAGTGGCGAGGTCGTCAAAACCCCCTATTTTTGCGCTACATCACTTCCTGAAATCGCAACCTCGCGGTGAGAGCGATTTTGCCTTAGAAATTACTGTTTTGTAGTATTTACAAAAACTAAAATGCTTATATTTGATTTTGGTCTAAGATAGTTTCGTGGGCAAAGTTTGAAGGAAATTGATTTTCTGACCCAAAATGCAGCCGACCACTGTTACAGAGATTGTCACTTAATTAGCAAAACAATGACTCTGTACGTGCGATACAGATTTTGGTACATTTCTTTGCTGTCCTCTGCAAAACAACAACGTGAAATGACCAAATGTAGAACGTGAACACACGACAGTGAATTTCCTTTTTTTTTCTATCTGAACTGTAACGCCGTCCTTACAAAGTCAGCTCCCGGATTGTTCGGCTACATTAGACGGATTGAACGAGTTGAAACTATCGCGAAGAAGTTTGAAATATTAGGAAGTCATTTTTAAAGTGACGTTCTCCTTGGCGTTGCCGTCGTGGTTGCTTAAGCTCCCTATTAAAGTACTGGAAAACGTGATGAATCAAGTTGCTTTCGCAGCAGTTAAGTGGACGCACAACTGTTCTCGCCGTTGATCAGTACTCGTACGTCGAAAACCACTTACTGAAAATTGACCCAAAAGTGAAAATAATGGGCAATCTTGGCCTGCTGGAAATGTGAAGGCCAAGCTGTTCCTGGTTTACTTGCCAAAAGAGACTCCCTTTTACTTTTGCGTTTTTCAGTTTTTGGTCTCAAGTTTTGGTGAGCATTTTGTATTTATAAGTTGTTCAGTTGTTTGCAAGGTTGATATTTATGAAAAGTTCCCTCTGGCTTTTCAGCAACTGATTACAGGAGGAAAACTTGAAAGCATCTTATAAAATTTTTAACTTATTCAAAATGTTTAAATATGTGCTAAAAAGACTGGAAAACACCTAAATTATTAATTATAAAACATGTTGGGTAAATGACGCACCTAGTCAGTCATTCCTGTTTAGAACTTTTAAGGCTCACGCAACTGCTGCTAAAGTGTTGGTTAGGGAGACAAGATGGCCCACAGCCAATCTTCGTGAAAGTGTTCATTTTCTTAGTGTTCGTACTTATTACTTAATATTGCGCAAATCAACATACTTAAAGTACATGATCAAATACGCATTACAACTATAACTAACCAAAACTAACAAAAAATATATGAATAGATCAAATAATTACATGCATTTGTCTTAAAAACAATACAAATGAATCTCTAGCTTACTACTTATTTACCCAAGTCTATGTATTTCGGATCTAGTGTAAACTTAGGTGATCAGATGATCGGTGATTCACACAGCTGTTCATCCTTCCTTTTCGGTTTGCCTTGTTACGAGTGTTTTTATGTGTCAGGTTTTTTGTTGTTGTTGGTTTTTGCAAACCAAAATATCTCGTATTCATGGAGTCATCATAATACCCTTCCCTGTCTACTTGAGTAATGAGCTGGTAATTTGCCTTATAATGTTAGCACGCAGTTGGGGGTGGGGAAGCTTGGGAGATTTGGGATAATCCAGCTCCAGCTTAGTACATTGAAGGGTTCCGTCGGACGCACACGACCTGTAAGCGTAAGTTCACCAATCAAATCGTTTTTATATCAAGATATAGCGTGTTGTGTTGTGATGATTGCCTTTTTTCATACATGTATTATTCCATGACTAAGTGCGTGCAGTGTTCTGCCGCTTAAGGAGGTTCGCAACAGTTTTTTTGACCTTGGAGTGTATCTTTCGAAACCAAAATTTCGCATAGAAGATAAACGTACGAGAGGACACAAGCGCAGCGTGTATAAATATTCATTGCACGTGAATAACCGTGAAATAGACCAGAAATAGATCGTTGAAAGTTAATAACGACTGAAACTTGACCGAGATTCAGCCTTTTTATCTAATAAACGAAATGTTTATTCAGCCTAAGACTTGCTGGAACATCGAAAAGAATTATTACTCTAACGGCAATCCACTTAAGAGAAAAATCTATAAGGGCAGTTTAGAAATATTTCAGTTTATGCAAATTAGGAACTTTTTGACTGATTTGTGCTGCATTTTAGCAGTTTTTAAATATAAATATCTTAAAATCGCAGCCACCTAGGAAGCTCAATGTACATTAAGAATGTTTTGCTGTCATAAAAGATCTTTCAACTGAAAAGAGAGAGTGTTAAGTTTTATCTTTCTTGAAATATTGGAGAAAATTGCAGGAATGACCAAAATCAGCCCGCAAAAAATGAATCACGATTTACTTGAAAACGCTCTTACAGATTTTCCTCTAATTTCGCATACAAGTTGTGTAGGTTGGGTAGTTCAGATAGTTCAAGTTTTGTCATTAAGTGTCTGACTAGTTTTCGAGATATTGGACATTATTTAAAATGAGAGGTTGTCCATTACCGTTGCTATGGTGACAGTTGTTGCTAGGAAACCAATGAAAAAATAAACTTTGGTCATATTTTGAAAAGGTGGTGTAGTATCAAGGAAATCGAAGTTTATTTTCTATGCGAAATTTTGATTTCAAAAGATACACTCCATGGTCAAAAAAACTGTTGCAAGCCTCCTTAAGTAAACGTTTTTCTTGCGAAGACTATTTTTAACAATCCGTTTTCAGTTGGTAGTGTTCGCAATGTAAATACTTGTAAATGACGCGAAGGTTTCCAGGGCAGATTTTGCCTGTCAATATTGGAAAAAACTAAGCTTACATTACTCATTGTCACTATTGTCTTAACGTAATCAGTTAGGAAATGCCAGCAGGTACCTGCACCCGTGTTGCAAACGACTTAGAATAAAAACACTAAAAGAGGGAGCATACTGACAGATTAACCAGTTTTGGCAAGTATATGCTAATATATTCAAAGTGATGCGCAATGCATTCTTCCGTGATTTTTACTTTTCGTTGTAATCTAGGGTGCAACAAAGAACAAAGAAAGCAGATAAGAATCACGAAGCAATGAATAACGCATTACTTTGAATATATTAACATCTACTTGCGAACTGTGAATTTGTAACGCAACCTTCTCCGTCGGTTCATACATCCTCTTTAACGTTAAATCTAAAAGTGTTCCAGTGAATCAATGTTAATAGACTCACAACTAAAATTGGTCACATCGTCAAGCACGCATGTTTAATGTTTTAAAAAAATCTATCGAGCCCTTTTTAAGATTTTCGCAAAAGCGCTCAAACTAAAAAATTACCACAAAATTATTACGCGAATAACCTTAGAAACACAAGTCGTTCTCGAGATCGCGAACACCAGTTTCAACAAAACTTTCTGGGGTTAAAATAGTAAGTAAAAGACACATTTTAACAGTATTTACTAGCCATTTCATCAAAGCGTTGATTATTTTTCGGTGCATTTACTATTACTAGGCAAAAACTAAGGTTGAAAATGTCTTTGCGATTTACTTCAAAACAAACATACAGAATTTTTTTGTTCTTGTATATTTTGTTTGCCATGCACCACAGTTTAAGATGCTGGTATTTGCTTTTCGAAGCGAAATCTGTATCGTGCAAAATTTTAATTTTACTGTATTCGAGGATTTTTGTTTATCGTTGTCATGGAAATATCGATTTTTACAAAATGTAAACCACGCTAAAGTTCAATCCAAAACCAACAAGTAATGCAAATTTCACGTTGATCTGACAAGAAGAAGACTGTCTAAGAGCCGATTCAAAAATTTTGGTATGGTCCCATAAAAAAACTGTATCGAAACACCTTAAAAAAGTGTGTAGATTACAGAGGGTGCTTTACCAAGAAGTAACTTAACGAATGATCCATTTTAAGCCAGTTTCAGATAGAGAAAAACCAAGTAAACCTGGATATCAACAGCGTTACGCTTGTTAGATCAATCTGAATTTTAAGAAATAATCTGCTGGTCAATGTAAAGCTTGGAAACTTGTTCATGAAGTGACGTGAGTCTAACCAAACCGATAGAACGAAAAAGTAAATAAACATAGTGAATAAATAAATAAGAATCCGAGAAAGAAGAGTAAGAAACACGGTATGTGCTACTATTTATATCAATGCGGTAGCCTTGCCTTGTGGGCATGCATGTATGAAGTCTCGAAAAAGTGGGCGTAGCAACGAGCGAGTTTGAACACCTGATCTCCATGACATTGTCTTCCTCTAACTTTCAACATCACAGCGACTATATATCTTGGCAAAATTGTTTTCAGGCAAGTCATAGTTAGTAATTGTGTTTCGGGAAATGATTTAATCACTGTATTTTATTCCTAAGTTTATTCCCACCCAGTTGTCGCCAATTATCAGTGAGCGTCGGTTAGGCTGATCAGCAAAACCATCACAAAAGGATTGAAACACCACACACAATAATTAGAAAATCCACAAGCCTGTCTTCAACTTTTACTGAAATTAGAAAATATATATTCTATCAATTCTGTTTAACTAGCTACAGGCCAAACTATTCATTGAGCGCTCTGACATCTTTCATCTTGAAAGATGTCAGATGTACAAAACGAAACGAACCAAGTTGTTTTCGCAGCAGGGTTTCTCAGTGCAGCACAGGTTTTCCTACCGTCGATGCTCTAGATATTGACTCAGAGGTCAATTTGAAGAGCTACCTGCGGCGTGTTGAAAATGAAGGGCACGTTGTCCTCTGGCTTACTTGCCAAAAGACAGTTCCTTTTCTTTGCGTTTTCAGTTGTTATCCAACATTTTCTGAGTATTTCGTATTTGTAAGTCGTTAAGTTATTTTGTAAGTTTAATATTTATGAAACGCTTCCCCAAGCCTTTTTAGCAACTGATTGTTAGAGAAACGTTTATATTTTATCGACACCGAATGCTTATTATATAAAGAAGAAAAATGAAACGTATTGTTTTTAACGTTTCTTCTCGTAAATAGCTTGAATTACCAAAAATGTAAAAAATAACTTTGGCAGGAAAATCCATTACGTTGCCTTTACATACTAATATATTCTATCTATTCTGTTTAACTAGCTCCAGGCTAAACTATTCATGGAGCGCTCTGACACTCATTGATTTTTTTACTTTTATGCTTCAGTTAATTCGTGACAATAGGCATCTTCCATGGCCTGCTAGCGTTTATTCCACGTTATTAAAGTACTGGAAAACGTAATGAATCAAGTTGCTTTCGCAGCAGTAAAGTGGACGCACAACTGTTCTCGCCGATGATCAGTGCTCGTACGTCGAATGCCACCTACTAAATATATAGCCGGACCCATAAGTGAAAATAACGAGCTATCTTGGCCCGCTGGAAATGTAAAGGCCACGTTGTTTCTGGTATACTTGCCAAAAGAGACTCCCTTTTACTAATGCGGTTTTTAGTTTTTGGTCTCAAGTTTTGGTGAGTATTTTCTATTTATAAGTTGTGAAGTTATTTGTAAGTTTAGCATTTATGAAAATCTCCCTCTGGCCTTTCAGCAACTGATTACAGGACGAAAACGTAAGAGCATCTTTTAAAATTTTTAACGTATTCAAAATGTTAAAATATATGCTAAAACGACAGAAAACAAAAGTAATTATTAAATTATACTATGTTAGGTAAATGACGCACCTAGTCAGGCATTCCTGTTTAGAACTTTTAAGGCTCACGCAACTGCTGCTAAAGCGTTGGTTAGGGAGACAAGATGGCCCACAGCCAGTCTTCGTGAAGGTGTTATTTTACGTATTTCGGATGTAGTGTAAAATTAGGTGATCAGGTGATAGGTGATTCACACAGTTGTTCATCCTTCCTTTTCGGTTTGCCTTGTTATGAGTGTTTCTATGTGTCAGGTTTTTTGTTCTTGTTGGTTTTTGCAAACCAAAATATTTCGTATTCATGGAGTCATCATAATACCTTTCCAAGTCTACTTGAGGAATGAGCTGGTTATTTGCCTTATAATGTTAGGACGCAGTCGGGGGTGGGGAGGATGGGGAGATGCGGGATATGTCATTTATAAATATAAATATTTTTTCTTTTTAAATTCTCCTCCCTTGGGCCTAAAATATGGCTTAAATCAGGTGAAATTCCTCCACTTTTTTTTTAATTGTCTTTACTTATGAGAGGCGAATATTACATACTGAGAGGGCATGACAGCCCGCTCTTTACTTTTTAGACGGTCAGCAATTGATAGGACCTATCACCTTTTACATCACCTATTATTTTTCACGTCGCATTTATTAGAATTAAAGGGATACTGTTATCTATTCTTTACATCAACCTGAAGAAAATCCTGTTTTTCAGTCAAAAGGTTCCCTAATTTATCATATATATATTTATAAATTCCTTTGTCAAATAGAGCGGTGTGTAAATCACCAAGGGCCGAAATCAAGTAAACACGAAACACAAAAACTTGCCTTCATTTCCTTCCTGGCTATCCGTCGCTTAACCACATATTTCCTTTCAGTGCACTACAAAGGCCATTTTTGGAAAACGGGACCATTATCCATTATTCCATGGACGCAAATCAGGTGTCTTTTGGCTTTTCAAACTGATGCTAAAAATGGATGACAGTGTTTCTTTGAACACCCGCTTAAGCAATCTTTAGGATTTCTTCGGATTTATCGCCGGATTTTGACACTGCGCAGACGCACTAAAAACGTACCTGCCCCATATATGGATCAATGTCGAAACTCTACATAACATGCCCAACTACCAAAACCTTCATCACCCAAGACGTGAAAGCCTTGAACACTACCCTGATCCGGAATCATGAAAATGGGACCATTACATCTAGACCCATTGAAATCATACAGTAATAGAGATCTTTATACAGAGGGTCTTTGTCAACGAAATTAGGTGTGCACAACTATTTCATCCTCAAACTAGTCACTGTTTGAAGTGTTCCTAACGACAGGCAAGACATTCCAGTCATTTAAAACTATTTCGTGATCTCATCAAGCCCTACTAGTAATCTTTATTTCAGCCCTAGTGCTGTCCTTTCCACGTGTGTTGTGATTATAAAAATCTCTTTATCGTTTAAGAACATCGGAATCAGCGTCATTTTTTGCCATTTTATACATCAAATTTGCACCGCTGTAACCGTCTTCTACGGGACAAAGTCCATCCATTTGAGCATCATTTAAAGCTTCGATTGACGAGGAACATGACGCTTTGCTCAGTGTTCAGGATAAGTTTGGCTGTCTTTTTCGAGCGTTTTGTTGATGGACTTGAAGAGAATTCATTGACACTTTATTGTTTTTGTTACCCCAAACAATGCTAGCAAATACAAGCTGTGACTATCAGTCGCATTGACGTCGCATCAGAGTCAGTCGCATTGACGTCGCATCAGAGTCGTAACAGCGCTAGCGCCAACAAGTTTCGCATAAATTACAAAGATCGTCCACAGTACAATTACGACTTACTCTCACTGATCTTTGCGGATAGTTGCGTTTCGTGAAAATCAGTGACAGGTCTGTATTTCCAGAGACTTTATTGTCGCGTGTAAGAGAAAACAAAGAAACTTTTAGCCAAAATATGAACTTGAGTTTTGTTTTTGTCATTGCTTTTCATACATTGTGATATCGTACAAAATAATGCGCAGTATAGATTGTATTTAGTCTCCTACGCAGCCGTTTTTAGCGTGACGACACTAAAAACGGGCTGTGTAGGAGACTAATAAGGGTATATTTTGCCCAAGGGGTAAAATTAACATTCAAGCTTCAGCTTCTTTTTTATAAAGTTCGTTGTGATGATTGCCTTTTTTATCGTTCATGTATTTTTCCATGAGTAAGTGCGTGCAGTCTTCTGCCGCTTAAGTAAACGTTTTTCTTTCGAAGACTATTTTTAACAACTCATTTTCAGTTGATAGTATTCGCACTATAAATACTTGTAAATGAAGCTAAGGTTTACTTGGCAGGTTTACCTGTCAGTATTGGAAGAATATTGACAGACACCATTGTTTTAACGTAATCGGTTAGGAGATGCCACTAATAGACTGATCATACTGACCAGGAAACTGACAAATTAATCAGTTTAAAAAAGTGCAGATTACAGAGGGGGCTTTAGCAAAAAGTAACTAAACGAATGACGGACGAGGAAGGAAGATTTATTCTTTTGGAGGCCATTATTCAAGACGTTCCTTTTTTGTTGTTAAATATATACGCACCAAATACGACAACTCAGGGGTTTACCTCGGTGTAAGAACCTGACAAGATTTTCTTTGTTTGTTAGCTTTTGTTTTGCTGTACGGTATTGTTTAAAATGTTTTTGTTTCCTTTGTTTTACGTCATCCGTGAGTTTCACAGGTTCTTACACCGAGGTAAAGTCCAACTCAGCAATCTCAATTTTTTGAAAAATTATCCGATCTTATTAACGAAGAAGATCACCACAAAGAATGCAAAATTTTACTCGGTGGAGATTTCAACGTGACTCTAAACCCCTCTCTCGACGGTGGAAATCCGACTCTTAAATATTCCGTCAAACGTTTAGATGACACGTTATTGGAGAATGAGTTAATTGATATTTGGCGAATTCGAAATCCCGCTTCTAGGAGCTTTACTTGGAGACAAAAATCTCCTTTCATCCAAAGACGACTAGACTACTGGTTCATCAGCGACCTATTACAAGATGACGTTGCCACGGTCGATATTGTGCCTGCTATTAAAACTGACCACTCATTGGTTGTTCTTGTAATAGGTAACATAGGCGATCAACAACACGGTCCGTCCTTTTGGAAATTAAACAATAGCCTTCTAGAGGACAATAACTATGTCCTAATGATGCGTGAAAAGTTTCCAGAATGGAAGGCGGAAATTGACTTCTGCAGCGACCCGAGAATAGTGTGGGATTGGATTAAACACAAGGCTCGCCAAGAAACTATTTCTTATAGCAAACAAAAAGCTCGCTAGAGAAGAGACTCCATGAAATTAATTGAGACCAAATTAAGGGCATGCAATGAAGCAGTAGCTGCGTCTCCAACAAGAGAAAATATTGAGAATTTAGAAAGGGTGAAATTGGAATACGAAAACGAATACAATTACATCATAACAGGCTCAATTATTCGTTCTCGTGCCACATGGTACGAGAAAGGTGAAAGAAACACAAAGTATTTTTTGAACCTAGAAAACAACAAAAGAAAAAAAGCTCTGTAAGAACGTTGTTACGAAAAAATGGAAAAGAGACCACAAACCCCAAAACAATTGCGGATGAAATTTTTTCTTTCTATGCTGACCTCTATGCTGAAAAACTGATGATACTGTCGACCTGTCGTCATGCCCTTTCCTATACTCTGCTTATATTCCTAAATTATCGCCGGAAATGCGTGACACGTGCGAGGGTGGGCTAACGTATGCAGAGTGTTTTAATGTCCTTTCTTTGTTCAAAAATAACAAATCGCCAGGAAACGATGGTTTGTCTGTGGAATTTTATAAAGTGTTTTGGCCTGAAATCGGGAGGAACTTGATGGATTCCCTAAACTTCTCCTACCGTCATGGTGAACTTTCAACAACTCAGAAAGAAGCTGTAATCTGAGAACTGGAGGCCAATTTCCTTAGTCAACGTTGATGTCAAGATCGGCTCAAAGGCAATCTCTAAAAGACTGGAGAAAGTCCTCCCCCACATTATTCATTATGATCAAAACGCATTTGTCAAGGGTGGAACTATTTTCGACGCAGTTCGTACCAGCAATGATGTAATTGATTTCACAAAATTTAAAAACTATAGAGGTATTCTGACCGCTATAGACTTTGAAAAAGCTTTTGATTCGCTTAATTAGGACTTTCTTTTAAAATCTTTAGAAACCTTTGGTTTCGGGAAATCTTTTATTGCGTGGATAAAAACATTTTACAACAATACATCGAGTTGTGTGATCAATAACGGTTTTGCCACTTCCTTCTTTCAACTCAAGCGCGATGTTCGCCAAGGAGACCCTCTTTCTCCGCTTCTTTTCATTATCGCTCTTGAGATTCTGGCAATTGACATACGCAACAATATTCATGATAAAAGGTATTACCGTCGGCGGAAACGAATTAAAATTAGTAATCTTTGCTGACGATATGACATCGTTTGTCGGGCACAAAACTTCTTTCTTTGTTCTCATGAACACTGTGAAACCTTTCGGCAGATACGCTGGTTTGAAAATGAAACACGAAAAAACAGAAATCCTCTCACTAGGTAGCAAGGTGCTACATCCCCAGGAATTCGGGGTGGAAGAGATTAAAAACGTTGTTAAAATTCTCGGTGTCTACTTCACCAATGATCATGCGCTTTTTGCCAAAAGAAATTTCGAATCAATTGAAAAATCGGTCAAAGAATATCTGCAGGGATGGAGTTGGAGAGGCCTCACACTAATCGGCAGAAGACAAGTAATTAAATCATTCCTTATTCCAAAAATTTTATACCGCGTAGCTTTAGTTTCTTGTAAAAAAGACTTCACTAAAAAACTTAACTCACTCCTCTACACCTTTGTATGGAAAGGTAAAGACAAAATAAAGCGAACTACACTAATAAATCCAGTCGAGAAAGGAGGCCTCAATATGCCTGACATCGACTCAATGATTTCTACACAGAGAATAATGTGTATAAAGAGATATTTAGATCCATATACTGCAGGGTGGAAATTTTTTTTTAGATTCGTATCTTAAAAAAGTAGGAGGCAAATTTTTGTTTCATTGCAATTTTAACTTTGAAAGGCTCTCGACAGCTATTTCGGACTTCTACAAGGAATGTCTTATTTTGTGGTCCTCTATGACTAAACTGATCCTTCCACACTTGAAGAAATTGCCAATGAAGTTATATGGAATAACAAGTATATCTGCATTGGAGGCAAATCTGTTTTTAGCACCAAAATATGTGAACATGGACTATACAAAGTTGGCGACCTTTACGACAGTCCAGGGGAGCTTGTGATTGGGGGAGAATTTGTGCGTTCGGCTCTTTCTCCCATTGATTCCTCCTTACTGTTCAGTATATACAAGGCGCTTCCACTACATTGGCGAAATATTCTATGCACAAACTGTGGTCTTATACCTCTCTACACACAACACATAAATCTATCCACCTTTTATTTTTACATTAACAATGAAGGAATCAATGTAGAGAAATTGCAATCAAAATTTTTGTATGGTAGCCTGATCTCTAGAATTGCAAATATGCCAACCGCCATAAAGAAATACGAAGATCTCTATAATACTGAGTCTTTTCAACTAAACTGGAAAGACATCTTTCTGTTACCATTACAAGTAACCTTGAGTACAAAACTACGCGAATTTCAGTACAAAATATTAAATAGGATTCTCTATACAAACAAGATGCTTTACAAGTTCAAAAAAGTCGAGTCCCCCTTATGTTACCTATGCAAAGTGGACATAGAGACTCTAGAACACTTCTTTTTTTACTGCCCACGAGTCAGGATGTTCTGGAATGAAGTAGTGAATTTGTTTAGAGACCAACTCAAAATCTCTAATGTTTTCGAGATCACAGATGTTAAATTTGGACCAAGTAATAAAGAAACTTATAGCTCTTTATTATATAAACTGAAGTGTTTTATAGAGATTTCCACCACTGAGAAAAATCGTATTTGGTACACGTAAAATTACGATAATTTTTACATGTGAAAATACGGCCAATCAGCTTTCGCGACGTCACGCGCCTTCTTTCGCGCCACTTTCAACGGCTTGCCATGATTTCGTAGGTCTCGATCGCTGTGCGCTTGGCTTGTTCAAAAAAGAAACAACTACTAACAGGTTACGATGGCCTCGAGCAGTACACCAGAAAAAAACAACCAAAAATTCGGCAAGTGAAAGATTCGTGTCCCTCACTGACGAAGATGTTGAAAGATTTGTCGAAGCTGAAGCCAACAAAAACACTCAAAGAAATGCACAGCGACGTAGTATTGATGAAGTCGTTTTTGCCAAATGAAAACGAAACAAGACAACTCCAAGACATACTGCCGCCAGAATTAGACCCTTACCTCAGCAGATTTCTATTGTCTGTGAGAAAAGTCTGGTAATGAATATGAGCCAACAACACTCAGAGGAATTATCGCTTCCGTCGAGCGTTATCTTAAAAACCTACGCTACAGCGAGTCTGTTATCGAAGGACAACGTTTGACAGTTGAATTGTTCGAGAGGCACTTGTTTAAACGAATTTCTCAATTTTGACACGAGACTGCGGATCAGTTTGTGTGTAGGCTTCAACAACCAACGGCGAGTTCCGACTTTGCCGAATTTGAGGATGACCATATTCGGGTTAATCGATAAGTGCTATTCCAGTTATTTACGTCGCAAGTTTAATCTGGAGCAAGAAGGTACGGTGACTTCAGATTGTCTACTGATGAATACCGACAAATAAAGTAGTAAAGAGTAGTAATAAGAGCATGAAAATAAAATAATAGTGAAAAGTTTTCTATTGTGTTAATGAATGTATTTGAAAATTGTTTGTTTGAGTGAGTTGAACCGGAATCACTTTTATCTTTTGCCTCTACGCTTACTGCTGTTGCCTTTAAATAAAAATTGTTTCAGTAATATTGTGGGCTTTTGTGTTTATATAATAAACACAATAATACATGGTTGCTTGAAGATATGGAATTTCTCTTCTCGTGTTCAATTCGATATCTCACTCGTTCGCTACGCTCACTCGTGAGATATCGCGTTGAACACTCGAAGAGAAATTCCATATCTCCGCGCGCCCATGTATTATTGTCTATTTAATTAACTATATCATTCTCAAAGGCAAATATCTCCTGTATCTTTTTAAACTAAATGACAGTTTTTATCTCCAAGACTATTACTAGAACGTATTAAGAATACTTACAAACTCGAACGTTTTATTGCGAGAGAGAGCAATAATCTTAACTACCATTACATGAAGTGGGAGCCTCTGCTTCCTCTTATTTCACCTTAGATTGAATTCTTTTAGGATCCTTCTTAATTGTCACCTTTCCTTATTGCATAAGCATGCCTAAACCCGTACCTGTAAACGCCATTGTCGGAGGTGTTGTTGTTGTTGTTTTTTTGTTTTTTTGTCTCACTTTTTGTACTACGATTAGTAATGTTGTGTAAGATAAGTGCAGTATTGCAATTCGTGTTTGTACGTAGTATTGTAATTAGATTCATGTGTGTATTATTGTAAGTGGTTTTTGTAACTCAAAAAAATAAATAAAAGACAAAAAAAAAACTAAACGATTGATCTATTTTGAGCCAGTTTCAGATAATGAGAAACCAAGTCAACCGGGATATCAAATGCGCTTGGCCTGTTAGATCAATCTGAATTTTAAGACGTAAACTGCTGGTCAATGTAAAGCTTGGAAACCTGTTAATGAAGTGGCGTGAGTCTAATCAAACCGATAGAACGAAGAAATAAATAAATATAGTGAATAAATATATAACAAATAAATGACAAAATAAGGGGAACAAGAATCCGAGAAAGAAGCTTAAGACTAAGAAACTCGGTGTGTTACTATTTATATCGATGCAATAGCCTTTAACCTTGTGGGTATGCATGCATTTGGTCGTCATGTCACAAAACAAACAATCAGCAATCTCGTAACAGAGGGCGTACTATTATGGTAAAATGGCGCAAGAGTGGAATAATAAATCACTGTATTTTATTCCTGAGCTTATTCGCACCCAGTGATCTCCAAAAATCAGTGAGTGTTAAGGCTAATCGGCAAAACCATCGCAAACGGAATAATTTGAAAATCAACAAGACGTTGTCTGTCTTCAATTTTTACTGAAATTAGAAAATATGGACCAAGCCAAATCAGACCAAGTAGTTTCTTTGCAATTGTCGAGGAACCATTGGCAATGACAATAGCATTCATTTGTACCGAACAGACTTTAAAAAAAAAGTTTTATTAAAAGTAATAGTTTATGACAAATAAATGGGGAACAAGTCTTCCCTCAAACAACTCACCAAAAGCAGCAATAAAATTAAACAAAAACTGTGGAGCCTTGGCATGCTACTGTAGACTGCGAATAAGCACTTTTTTTACATTTTCTAGTCTTCCAAATCCCCTTTTGTATGTGGTAGTATTGCAGTTGTATTTCTTCGCTTTGTTTTTCTTCCTTCTTCACACCTTTATTGTTTTCATATTTTGCCATGTTCTAGTTCCATTCGTCAAAGTTTGCAGACTCCGACCAAATGGTTATTTAAAAAAGAAAGCAGCCAGAAACTGAATGCTTATTATTTTAGGAAGAAAAATTAAAAAGTCTTGTTTTTAATGTGTTTTTTTCTCAACTGAAAACAACTTGAATTATAAAAAGTGCAAAAGAAACCCTCCGCAGGACCATCCTTTACACATATTCTATCTATTCTGTTTAACTAGCTGGAGGCCAACTATTCATGGAGCGCTTTGACATTCATTCATTCATTTTTTTTTTTGCTTTTAAATAAATTTTAATATTTTATCGACACGGAATGATTATTATATAGAGAAGAAAAATGAACCGTCTTGTTTTTAAACGTAAACAACTTGAATTACCAAAAATGTGAAAAAAAAAGACTTTGGCAGGAACATCCTTTACTTAGCCTTTACATATATTCTATCTATTCTGTTTAACTAGCTGCAGGCTAAACTATTCATGGAGCGCCCTGACATTCATTAATTTTTTACTTTTACGTTTAATACATGACAACAGGCATCTTCCATGACCTGCTAGCGTTTATTCCACGTTATTAGGGAACTTAAGCAAACATGACGGCGATGGCTGACGAGAACGTCACAAAACCAAAGGTTTAATTAGAAAAACAATAACTCTGCACGTGCGATACAGATTTTGGTACATTTCTTTGCCGTCCTCCGCAAAACAACAACGGGAAATGACCAAATTCAAAGTTTTATGTAGAACGTGACTGACACACGATAGTGAATTTTCTTTTTTCTACCATGAAATGTAACCCCGTCCTTACAGAGTCAGCTCCCGGGTTGTTCGGTTATATTAGGTAGATTAAACGAGTTGAAACTATCACGAAGAAGTTTGAAATATTTGGAAGTCATTTTTTAAGTGACGTTTTCCTCGGCGTTGTCGTCATGGTTGCTTAAGCTCCTTATTTTAAAGTACTGGGAAACGTGATGAATCAAGTTGCTTTCGCAGCAGTTAAGTGGACGCACAACTGTTCTCGCCGTTGTTCAGTACTCGTACGTGGAAAACCACTTACTGAAAATTGACCCAAAAGTGAAAATAATGAGCTATCTTGGCCTGCTAGAAATGTGAAGGCCAAGCTGTCCCGGGTTTACTTGCCAAAAGAGACTCCCTTTTACTTTTGCCTTTTTCAGTTTTGGACTGAAGTTTTGGTGAGTATTTTGTATTTATAAGTTGTTTAGTTATTTGTAAGTTTAATATTTATGAAAAGCTCCCTCTGGCTTTTCAGCAACGGATTATAGGAGGAAAACTTAAAAGCATCTTTTAAAATTTTTAACTTATTCAAAATGTTAAAATATATGCTAAAACGACTAGAAAACAAAACTAAATTATTAATTATAATAGTCAGTCATTCCTGTTTAGAACTTTTAAGGCTCACGCAACTGCTGCTAAAGCGTTGGTTAGGGAGACAAGATGGCCCACAGCCAATCTTCGTGAAGGTGCTCACTTTATTAGTGTTCGTATTTATTGCTTAATATTGCGAAATTAACATACTTAAAGTACATGATCAAATGCGCATTACAACTATAACTAACCAAAACTAACAAAAAATATATGAATAGATCAAATAATTACATGTATTTGTCATAAAGAGTGGCTGCCTGTTAGGATCGAGAATGCTCCGTCATCGGCCCATTTGGCGAATTCTTCATATTTTACCCAAAGATACCCTTTGGTAAAATGTTCTCAAAAATCACATTTAAAAGTTCGAGCGATGTTTCAATTTTCAGAAATTCACAAAAACTGAAAGTGTGGCCAAAGTGCGGATTTTCGCCTGATCAAGTAGCCAAAATTAGTTGTGAGGACGAAGCATCGCTAGGGCATTAAAGCTAATTCAATTGACGTCAAACGTGGCATGAATTAGAAACAAGTACTCTTATGCATGTTTCACTTTCAAAACGATTTAAATCTGTTAATACTGAGATTTTGCGAGCCATTTTAAAAACACCTCTATGGAGCGCTAATAATGGCGGCAAAATGTAGGTGAAGTTTAACGGCATTAAAATGGTCCTGGTACCTGGTTTTTCGATAATTTTACTTTGCAGACAGAAGATGTCATTATTAAATATTTTCCATGCCAAGTTTGAAGGTCAGACTCGCAAATCTTCCCTGTGAGAAAATCGAATGTTTTATGTCATGCGTTCGGCCCAAATCACGCAAGATTTTTAGATGAACTTAGATTAATCAGCTTCCACTGCGCCGATAAAATTCTAACAATAATTTAGATCTTGGCAATTTGCCATTGAACTTGAAAGATTTACCCACTAGCAAGTAAAAAAACGTATTCAGGTCATTTGAGCTGGAAATTCTTCCAGTGTAAGTACCGTCGGCTTTTATTCACCTTAGGTGAATTTGTCAACAAGCGCTGTTGATATTTCAAACCGAAACGGAAGAGGTTTCCGAACCCTCATTCAATTGACGTTTTTTTTTTCAATTTCACATTTCAATTTCTTAAACACAAAATCGTGAAATACTTTATAAGTTTAAGCAGTTTGGATGGCTGCCTGATCTCGCTGAAATCACTTGCGATCATTTCAAGAGCACTGTCAATGTCATGTAAGGAAACGATTGGGGCATTCATACAATGATCTCGAGAGAGAGGTCAGGATGTCAAGAGCTTTAGTAACGTAACGTTTATATAGAAGGAAGGTGACCAAAATGTCAGTGTTATAAAGGTAGTAACGATTTCAAATCAAATTCTGCCTATATGATAACAAAGCTAAAAGGAAATCTGTCCGTCGCCAAAAAAATGTACAGCATTTTTAAAAACGCTTACTATATTCTTAAGCAGTCACAAGAAACATACCCAAAAGACGTACGTCTACCTCAATGCCACACCACAGTAGCTTCCACAATCTCAGGGTTTCTGTTATGAGCATCAAGGGCCTTTTGAATCTATTTTCTGGTAGCATATTCAGTATACTGGAATCCATACTACGTGTCGTGAGGTCAAGTAAAGTCTTTGACATTTGATACAGATAAATCACGCAACCGCCCACGTAGTGCGTATAGCCTAGTCACGCGCACACCACTGTTGCGAAATTGTGTACATTTCCCTTCATTTCGCACGTGAACACATGAAGAAGCACTTTTAGATATGCGGTTTGCTTTGCCGTGATTTTTTCTTGTGTTCCAATGGTTCTTTGTAGCTATAGTACGTTACTCAGTAACGCTACCCCTTGTGGGCAGTCCAGTGATTATCCTGATCAGCTGGAATGCGTGGCGCTCAAAGACTGTACTAAATTAAAGATATAATCGGTCACTTAGCGAGTTTTAAACTCAGCAAGTTGCAACTCAGCAACTCAGCAAGTTGCAAATTCAGCAAGTTACCGTTAGCCAGAGCTGGTAAGTACCTTTTCAAAAACGAAAACCCATTTTGTGATGTTATGAACTCTGACACTTACATGCTTAACTATATAAAAACAAATGCTTTCAGGGGTTTTCTCTTTAGAAGAAAAGCTTTATGCCCTGAGCATTTGCCCACGCCATAGAGCCGAATTTGGAATCCGCTGGAGGACAAGAAAAACCCTTTGCGCAGTTCCTACAGAGTTGGCATAAATCCGTGCATGCCAACTCTGCCACGCTTGCCATCCAGTCATGGAAATGCCATTTGCTCAGATCTACCCACCAAGATGAGGCTCACTAAGATATTATTGATGCTTTGGGTCCTGAGGTAGTTTTTATCGTCAATGACTGGGCGATGAAATTTTTGCCCCAGAGGTACAGAGAGTCACAAACGGATTGGTTTGGTAAGCGTGGCATATCATGGTACATATCTGTTGTGTATCGGCGGATGGCGGAAGAACTGAAGTGGCAAGGATTCATCAACATAATACTGACATGCAGCCAAGGAACTTCCACAGTGGTAGTAATCATGCACCATGTACTGGCCACACTGAAAAGTGAGCATCCCGACCCGAAGTAAACAAAGCCTACTTCCTTCAAGACAGCGCGGGGTGTTACCACTCCTTTCGCACGATACTGGCGTGTCCAGAAATGTCAGCCAGCGCTGGAATACAAGTGTCTCGCGTTGATTTTAGTGATCCTCAAGGCGGGAAAGGGGCTGCAGATCAGCTGACTGCAAGGTGTAAAGCACATGTCAGAGCCTTTATTAATGAAGGTCACGACGTCTGCACTGCTAACGAGCTGAGAAATGCGCTGCTATCGCACGGGGGACCGGATGGGGTGCGAGTGGTTTCCCTTGACGCAATCGACGAAACTCCAGACGAATCCCAAACCATTAGTGGGATAACTAAACTCAACAATTTTGAGTTTAGCCCCGATTCAATTACCGTTTGGCGCGCGTATTGTATCAGCCGCGGAAGAACAATCAAACCAGACAAGATCTCATCTGGTAAGAATGTAAACTGTAATGGGCCTGTAATTTGGAACTAACTAGCAATTCGATTTGTGAATTCAGATTGAAAAGTTACTTATTACTGACATTACTGACTGAAACTCAACCCTTCTATATATCGGTATATTTTATTCTCGTAGTGAGAGGGCTCTACTGGGCCTTGAGTCAATTCTGGATAGCAGGGTAGTTTTGAGCTCCTGGGAATGCAACTTTGTATCGCTCATAGTAGAGACTGTTGTGTTAGTAGAGGTAACAATAGAAAGCTTGAGAAAGCATTAATTCCGACTCGACCATAGTCATCCCTCTTATTTTTTAGCCGTGAGGCTGACACACGCGTCTGTTAACGACGGGGGCTCCTGTTGAGGACAAGTCAGGCACAAATCCACGAGAGAGCAGTTATGTTATAATCACTTCAGTATCCAACAAGCGCGACCAAAATAGTTGTTTTATTCAATTCTTAACTAGACATCATGCTTTGGAGTAAACGTCTGCTCCGCGTTGGAAACCTTTGAATGTTGTGATTTCTGACATGGCATCTTATTTCCGTACAAGACAAAAGGAGGGTTGTTCTCTGATAACCTGTGTGCAAGAAATAGCAAGACTGTAGCAAGTAATAGCCCTTCATTTTTTCTGTGTTGAAGGTCCTGGACATGATGTAATAAAAGCATCATTCTCGCACGGAGAATTCATGTCATTTAAACATGGGACGGGAACGACAGCGCGAACATCAACTTCTGTAACTGAAGAGGCTTCTGAAGTTTCCGTTAATAGCGGCGACACGACAGTTGTGCATTCCTGTCCCCAAGAAGGCTGCGTCCGTGTCTTTCAAAGACTCTCTGCTTTGGAGAAGCACTTGTCTCTGGAAAAGTGTACACAGTGACTAGAGACATTCGCTAATGGATTTAGTGAACTAAGTGGGATACAAGACCTGCCTTGAGGAAGCCCCGATAAGTCACCAAGAGGCCTCTCTGATCCCAAAGGAGGGATGGGCTATCAGGGGATCCAAGAAGTCCTATCGATTCAGTGATCAACAAAACTCCTATCTTATGGCGAAATTTCACATTGGCCAAACGACAGGCCGCAAGGTTGACGCTGAGGTAGTGGCGACGAGCCCGTGGTACTGATGGTGTTCGTCTTTTTTAGGCATCCGAATTCTTGTCCTTAACGCAGGTCGCGTCCTTCTTCTCTCGTTAAAGTGCCTTAGTACGTCAAAGCGATCCTGATGAGATGGATGTTCAGGCTGCTCTGGAGGAAAATAATTTTAGTCAGGCAACGCAGACTGTAGAAACAGTCCAACTCCAGCATCCTCTCTTGTACGATCATTATGACCTATGTGCAATGGCACTGTGCAATACCCTGAAGCAGCTCAAGCTGCCGATGCTGCAGCGCGTGTGCGAAGACCTGGGCCTAGATGTGCCTCTCCCACCTGTGTGCAAAAAGGCTCCATACTTGGCGCTTCTAGAGGACATTACTAGCAAGTGCTCGTGCAGAAAGTAATTCTCGACAAGTGTGCTTCCTCGTTTTCATTGACAAATGGATATACTGTAAGGGGTGGACCATTTTATTTTTGAAAGGGTGAGAAGGATGCCCTGGATGTCATGTAATAATAACAATTAGAGTATACGCTCAACACTGCTTTTAGAAAGAAGAAAGCATCCCGCACGACCCACATTCGGAAACAAAATCCTGCTCAGAGAAAAGGTAGGAAACAATCTACGGGAAAAAATCTCCAGCCCTACCCCATTAAAAAAAGACAATAATTTTGTCCATCCCAAACTAAAGATTTTTCTTGCAAAATAACCTTCCACAAAAGTTTATTTGATTTATTTATGATACTTATATATCATGACATTTCTTAAAGGAAATGAAGTTTAACTGTACATGGACCATAAAGCTAATTCAGGTAAAACAAAAGGAACATGTTTTCACCACTGCACCTGTGTCAGTGTGTGGGATTGCTTGACATTTCGTTGAGTCTCAAATGTCACCAACACTTACCCTGACAGCACAAATTGTGATGTAACGATTACTGAAAATGGTTTGAAATGGCTGCTGATTTGCTTATACCAGAAGCCTGGGATTGTGATTGTGGAAGCTGGTGTAGTGTAGCATTGAGGCAGATGTACGTCTTTTGGATATGATTCTTGTGACTGCTTCAGAATATAATTACATTGTAGCCTTGAATGTTGTGCGTTTTGGAGACGGACAGTTTTGCTCCTTTGTTCTGTAGTTATATAGGCGGCATTTGGTTTGAAATTGTCACTACCTCTAGCTATAACACTGACATTTTGATCACCTTCCTGCTACATTAACGTTACGTTATCAAGGCTCTTGACATCCTGACCTCTCTCGAGAGATTATTGTATGAGTTCCGTCTAATGGTTTGTTTACATGATATTGACAGTGCTCTTGAAATGATCGCAAGTGTTTAACTCGATCAAACAGTCCTGCGAACTGCGAAAACGTATTACTGTAAGTATTTCGCGATTGTGTGTCTAACAGATTGAAATGCAAAATTTTGAAAATAACGCCTAGTGGCTGAAAGTTGTGGAAACCTCCTCGGTTTGTAAATGCTCACAGCGCTTGTTGACCGGAGGGTGTAAACTGCAGGTTGCAGGTTGCAGGTTGCAGGTTGCGATTATATATTTTTTTCAAACAGAAGATGTATGATCTTTATATGGTACGTTTCTACTTAAATTTCTTCAAGAAAATCAGAATTGTTTCATTTGTAAAGAAACTTTGGTAATGAGAAACTTGAACTGGACTAGACTCTTGGTATGTAAGTTTGCGAAACCGTTTCAATGTGTTCTCGCAGATACGCCACACTCGCAATTTGGAATGGAAATATTAGGTGAAAGGTGCGGTTTAATCGTTAACTATTGGCGATGATCCATCGAGGCCATAATGGAGATCAACCGCCACCCACTTTAAATTTCCCAAAGATGCTGAGATTTTTAAGTCCGTGGAGTTGACAATTTTAGGAAAAATCACGATAGTTGTAAGTTTCGAAAACATGTTTCGACAAAGTGCTGTCATCTTCAGTTCTGCAATTACCATTACATTTTCAATTGGTGTAATACATACAAGTATTAAGACAGGCAGTTTTAATAATAACAATAGAATGACTCGATCACAGGATTGTAAAGATTACAGGATCGGGCATTAATTTAACTGCTAATGTATAATATGAACTTAATGAAATTACCAGTAAGCTTGCATCATAAATGCAAACAAAATCCGGTTATATTTACCAGCCAAAAACCAGTCACCTTGCAGAACTGAAATTAACATTTCAACTTAATTTCAATTCGATATGTTGCGCAAAGTGCAAGTAATCAAACATGCTGCACATTATTGTGTATTCGCACATTCTTGCTTAGTAAACTATAGGAACATCAAAACTACAACCTTGAACTTTGAAATGTTTCTTTTCAGAATGTTCTTCAAACACTATTGTAAAGTAGAGCTTGAGGCCAAATTTGGGGCCAAATTCTTTTCTCGTTTGGCAATTTTGCAGCCCGTCAAGCTAGTTTTCGATTGCCATTGATACTTCGACACTGGTTCCGAAAACATCTGAGTGGTTTTTTTTTTGGCTGAGGCATTTCAGTCGCTTTTATACAAGCGCAACGTGTACATTTTTAACCACAACCGTGTGAAAGTATTAGCACTTTCATTTTTCTTTTTATCCGCCACAAATTTATGCTTATTAAAGCAAGACACAGAAACTCTCGTGAAATAATAAAATTCTTGAAACTCGTTGCTTTTGACGATGTTATCGGCGTTTCACGTGTTAATCATGGGTTTTATTTGGTTCGGATTGGTGATGATATACAACAAAAATGCTGCTCTCGAACCTACAAACATGCAAAATTAAACCTGCTGAACAAAACCTGGTAAAACTGTATGACCCCATCGGCATGACGCCTCTGTCTTTGCCAAGTCTCTTTTGTTCAACGTTTGATATTCCTTCGTCCTAACTAAGCTACTTGGGAGACTTTTTTATGGCATGCCTTTTCATATAAAAAGGACAATTTTTACAAATAATTGAAGCCATTCTTACTCCTTTAATTTTGTTATCCTTTAATTAACTGCTTTTTACTTTGTAGTTAACCTGCAACCCGCAACTTGCAACCCGCTACCTACAACCCGCAACCTGCAACCTGCAACCTGCAACCTGCACCTGCAACCTGCAACCTGCAACCTGCAACCTGAAACCTGCAACCTGCAACCTGCAACCTGCAACCTGCAACCTGCAACCTGCAACCTGCACCTGCAACCTGCAACCTGCAACCTGCAACCTGCACCTGCAACCTGCACCTGCAACCTGCAACCTGCAACCTGCACCTGCAACCTGCAACCTGCAACCTGCACCTGCAACCTGCACCTGCAACCTGCAACCTGCAACCTGCAGTTTACACCCTCCGCTTGTTGACAAATTCACTTTAGGAGCAAGCCGACGGTATTTACACTGGGGGGGGGGGGGATTTCCAGCTCAAATTTGACTTTCAAGAACTTCTAAAACATTCGAATGCATTTTATACTTGGTAGTAGGTAATATTTTCTAAAATTTAAATTTTTGCTAGAATTGTTATCGGCGCAGTTGAAGGTTATCAACCTAAGTTTATTTATAGATCCTGTGTAATTTGGGCAGAACGCGTAACATAAATATTCGATTTTCTCACAGAGAAGATTTGCGAGTTTGACGTTGAAACTTGGCATGGAAAATACTTAATAATGACATCTGATCTTCTGACTGTAAAGTAAAATTATCGAAAAACCAGGTACCAGGACCATTTTAATGCCGTTAACACCTACATTTTGCCGCCATTATTAGCGCTCCATAGAGGTGTTTTTAAAATGGCTCGCAAAATCTCAGAATTAACAGATTTAAATCGTTTTGAAAGTGAAACATGTCTAAGAATAGTTGTTCCTAATTCATGTCAAGTTTAACATCAATGGAATTTATTCTAATACCCAAGCGATTCTTAGTCCTCACGCTTAATTTTGGTTATTTGATCAGGTGGAAAACCGCACTTTGGCCGCACTTTCAACTTTTTGTGAATTTCTGAAAATTAAAACATCGCTCGAACTTTTAAACGTGATTTTTGAAAACAATTTACCAAAGGGTATCTTTGGGTAAAATGTAAGGAATTCGCCAAATGGGTCGTTGACGGAGCATTCTCGATCCTAACAGGCAGCCACTCTTAAAAACAATACAAATGAATCTCTAGTTTACTACTTATTTACCCAAGTCTATGTATTTCGGATGTAGTGTAAAATTAGGTCATCAATAGGTGATAGGTGATTGACACAGTTGTTCATCCTCCCTTTTCGGTTTGCCTTGTTACGAGTGTTTCTATGTGTCGGGTTTTTTATTCTTGTTGGTTTTTGCAAACCAAAATATCTCGTATTCATAGCTCTAGTCATCATAATACCTTTCCCTGTCTACTTGAGTAATGAGCTGGTAATTTGCCTTATAATGTTAGGACGCAGTCGGGGGTGGGGAGGGTGGGGAGATTTGGGATAATCCAGCTCCAGCTTAGGACATTGAAGGGTTACGTCAGACGCAAACGACCTGTAAGCGTAAGTCCTCCAAACAAGGCGTTTTTATAGCATGATATAGCGCGTTGTGGTGACTGCCTTTTATTCGTTCATGTATTTTTCCATGAGTAAATGCGTGCAGTCTTCTGCCGCTTATGTAAACGTTTTTCTTGCGAAGACTATTTTTAACAATCCATTTTCAGTTGACAGGGTTCGCAATGTAAATACTTGTAAATGACGCGAAGGTTTACAGGACAGATTTTGCCTGTCAATATTGGAAAAATTTAAGGCTACATTACTCACTGTCACTATTGTCTTAACGTAATCAGTTAGGAGATGCCAGCAGGTACCTGCAGCCGTGTTGCAAACGATTGCAGTTTTTTTGCACGATTTTTATTAAACAAGGATTATAGACTAGTTTACAATACATGAACTTACTGGCTATATACTTTACAATGCTTAACATAACATGTTACAGTTACGAAACAAGAAAGAAGAATTACTTACAAATAACACTAGTTAAAACAGAAAGCTGATGAAAATTTTATGAGCTAAACTTAACAATGCTTAACAAAACCTGGTGTTACAGTTACAAAATAAGAGAGAAGAATTGCTTACAACTATAACACTAGTCGCAACAGAAACCCCACAAAATTTTAACATTACCTAGGCAAAAGCAAACTGTGCCGAGTAAACATGAGCATGAACGAATAACTACAGTAGGCGAAACACGTTATGAAGAGTGACCATTTTTTTTCAAAGGGAGTGCGATTGTTGCTCATTACAGCAATATATTTTTCTATATCAACTTTTTCTTTTACAAGAGTAATAAAATCTGTAAACTGGTACTTTTTATCCTCTAGTGCGTTAATGTAAAGAAAATATTTTCCAATTAAGATCAAATGATTCAGGGTTAAACGAGACGGCGAGTCAGTTAGCACACCGCAAATGATTTCTTTTTTGTAAGAACAGGCTTATTTTTGCACACAGAATGGTACCAGCGCGAGATCTCGGTCCAGAAAGACACAGCAACTGAACATGAAAAAATTAGTAAGTGATTGTATGTTCAACACCTGTACAAAAAGGGCAGTATGGGTGATTTTTTTTCTTCATTTTGTGCAAGATTTTGTTTGTATACAGGATGCTATGAACTATTTTGTATTGGAAAACGGATAGCTTTACTTCTTTTGTCACGCGAAATGGGAGGGAATATATTTTTTTCCTTTCTTGCATGTCAAAACCGTGCTCCATAAGCCTTTTCTTTGCGGTTGGAGGCGGGAAACATTGCGAGGTAATCAGTGTATTGTAAACTGCTTTGCATGTAAGCTTTTCAATTTCACTGAGGTGGTGTGTTCGTTGAAGCATGAGGTAGCTGCCTCTGCTTTAAGCTATTTTTTTCAGTTTTGTGGTATTGCTGATAGGAGACCGTAATATTGTAGAAAGTTGCGTTGTACTTTATATTTTTTGCAGAAAAGCATTAAACGAAATGAAGCTGTTTCTCGCTTCATCAACCAAGCCGGACAGTTTTTCAATGCCAGCCTTGTTCCAGTTTGGGAAGAAAATAGAATTTTTTTTATCCGAATAAATCGATTGTTCCAGATTATTTGGTTCATGATTTCTTCTTTAACTTTGGGGGTAGTGTTATTTATCTCTTGCCAGTAGGACATTATATCTTGGTAAAACTTTGCAAAGTGCTCATTTATTAGTAAATATTTGATGTTATAGTTGCAGTGAAAAAGAAGTTTACCTCCAAGTTTGGAAAGTAAGGATAGTGGAATTAGTTTCCATGGCCTGTTGTCATCATAGGACAGGAGTTTTACCCAGGTTATCTTTAACGCTTTATCAAATAATATAAAATCAATCATATTGAATCCACCTTCATTCTTACTTTTCG
This sequence comes from Siderastrea siderea, assembly GCA_964030785.1. Classification (NCBI taxonomy): domain Eukaryota; kingdom Metazoa; phylum Cnidaria; class Anthozoa; order Scleractinia; family Rhizangiidae; genus Siderastrea; species Siderastrea siderea. The sequence continues at coordinate 18,273,319 of OZ034972.1, read as the reverse complement.
TGAAAGTATTTTTTCAGCTTCGGATTCTTGTACTTCCATATATATTTAAATATTAGATCATTTACCTCGGCAGAGAAACCGTTCGGAGTGTCCAGCACACTGCAGACAAACGTCAGTTTAGATATTACAAGTGTTTTAGCGATGTTGATCCTACCGTGTATTGATACGTCTCTTCAAGACCAGATGTTGAGTAGTTTTTTAAGTGGTATTAGTTTGTCGAAAAAATTCTTTTTAGCTGCCATTTCTTCATTGTAAGAGAAGTATATCCCTAAGGCGTAAATAGGTTCATCGCTTGTTCTTAGGTTTAGAACTGAATCCTTTCTATTGCGTAATGTTGCGTAATGAACCTAGCCAAAGCAGTTCTGATTTGGTTTGGTTTATTCAAAGCCCAGAACCGCTAACAAATTCTCGCAGAAGGTTGAGAAAGATTGTGTACTGACTGAATATCTTGGACGAAAACAGTTGTATCGTCAGCGTATTGGGTGATTTTTATAATATTATCCTGGTTAATCTGGATGCCCTTTATTTCGTGAGAGCACTTAATGGCATTGCTTAAAATTTCTACGCCTATCACAAACAAGATACCAGAAAGGGGGTATCCTTGCCTGACTCCTGTGCTTAGGTTAAAATGCGTGGTGGCGAAACCGTTGTTTAAGATGCAACTTGAGATATCATTATACATGACCAAGATCCATTGCTGTAGTTAAAAACCGAAATTTGAAAACTTCTAGGCATTTTTGCAGGTATTTCCATTCAAGCGAATCAAAGGCCTTCTCAAAATCAAGAAAAACAGCTAGACCAGGGATGTTTTGTTCTTTGGTAAAAGACATTATATCTGCTATGAGCCTAATACTTTCACCGATATTTCTTCCTTTTACGCATCCTGTTTGACCTGGATTGATGATGGTTGGTAAGACTTCTTCAGCCGTAAAGCTATAGCTTTGGCGGCAATTTTATAATCATTATTTAACAGAGAGATTGGTCTGCAGTTTTTTAGTATTTTTTATCTTTGTCTTTTTTGGTATTAAGGAGATAACTCCAAGTTTTTCGCTAATTGACAGAGACCCATTTTCAAATGCGTAATTGAAGCTATCAACCATGGTTTGGCTAATAGCGTTCCAGAAATAGCTGTAAAATTGGATAGGAAAAACCGTCAGAACCAGGCGTTTTATTGTTCTTGAAGTGGTTTAGTGCATTTGCGCACTCTTCAAGTGTTAAAAATCCTTCACAACTTTCTGCGTCATCCTGTTTCATAGTGTTCAGACCCTCTGAATGAAAAAAGTGTTCAAAAGTGTCGGATTCTGGAGCCACACCTTTAGATTTATAAATCTCTTTGAAGAAGTTCTCTTTCCAAGATCTGAGATTGGGTTCCCGAGTAACGGAACCATCGTCTTTAATTATCGAAAGTATGTCTTTCTTTTTTTGATTTTTTTTTTCAAGGTTGTGAAAATACATATATATTATTTGCCGGCCGGGAGGTCCGTATTGAGAAAAACTGTGCCAGAGGTCTTGAGTACGGCCCGAGGCCGCAGGCCGAGGGCCGTGCTCAAGACCGAGGGCACAGTTTTTCTCAATACGGACCGGCCAAGGCCGGCAAATAATATTTTTATTTTTTTCTTGTTGTTTTTCAAAAGTTAAACGTGTCTTGTTGTTTTCGGAAAGCAACGTTTTGCAAGCGCGCGTAAAATGAACCATGAAACGAAGCCGTTTGTGACACCAGAGCAGCAAAATACGCTTTTTTACTCTGTTAAAACTCTGAAATCACAGGAAGCAATATAACTAAAAGAAACCCCTTTATTTTCCCAAATTTCGATACATGTAGCTAACTCCTGCTCGATTTACTCAAATGTTTGTCGAAAGGGAAGAGGCGATTTACATTGTACAACCTTCGGTATTTTAACAAGAAATTTTGGAAAGAAAGTTTTTAACGACAATGTACAAAAAGTTTCAGAATTCTAAGTTTCGGAGAACGTTTTAAAGATTTTAAAGGTTTTAAAAACCCATTACAAATTTTTTGTTATTGCCGTTCCGTTGACCGCGGTCAAGATCGGAAAATTCCGCCCGCTCCCGGAACCAATCAGATTGCAGGATTTGGTTCATCTTACCCGCTCACGCGCTGAGAAAAAAAGTGTTGTTTTCTCCGAACTCATACCATTTTGCCTTGCTGCAGACCATCGCACCTTGCGCTTTTTTAGCAACTATTTTCGCGAGCTTTTTCTTCACTCTGTCCATCTTGATTTTAGTATCTTCGCTAAAGTTTGAACGAATTTCTTGCTGCAGTCGATTAGATGCCATTAACAAGTCTTTTTCTTCATTTCGTTCTTTTTGGCTTTTTTTTAGCGAAGGCTACCTTATTCTCACTAAATTTCGCGATTTTCGCGATTTTGAGAAAATCGCGAAATTTAATACTCGCGAAATATAGGACTCGCGAAGATTAAAATCGCGAAATTTAAATAGACAATAACACATGGGCGCGCGGAGATATGGAATTTCTCTTCGAGTGTTCAACGCGATATCTCACGAGTGAGCGTAGCTCACTCGTGAGATATCGAATTGAACACGAGAAGAGAAATTCCATATCTCCAAGCAACCTTGTATTATTGTGTTTATTATATGAACACAAAAGCCCACAATATTACTGAAACAATTTTTATTTAAAGGCAATAGCAGTAAGCGTAAAGGCAAAAGATAAAAGTAATTCCGGTTCAACTCATTCAAACAAACAATTTTCAAATACATTCATTAACACAATAGAAAACTTTTCATTATTATTTTATTTTCATGCTATTAAATTATTACCACTCTTTACTGGTTTATTTGTCCGTATTCATTAGGGGTCGTTCCATTTTTTATCCGCACCCCCGCTAAGGATGGCAGGATTCCGACCCCTCAAAGTTTTGGCGGCACCCTTTGAAGAAAAAACTCCGAAGGGTTAATTTTTTGGCGGTACCTTTGAAAAAAGTTTCCGAAGGGTTAATTTTTTGGCGGCTCCTTTGATTTGAAACCCAACCCCCCTGTGTGCAGAAACTTGCCATCCTTAGGGGGGTTCGGATAAAAAACGGAACGTCCCTAGTAGACAATCTAAAGTCACCGTACCTTCTTGCTCCAGATTAAACTTGCGACGTAAATAACTGGAATAGCACTTATCGATTTACCCGAATATGGTCATCCTCAAATTCGGCAAAGTCGCAACTCGCCGTTAGTTGTCGAAGCCTACACAAAATCTGATCCACAGTCTCGTGTCAAAATTGAGAAATTCGTTTACACAAGTGCCTCTCGAACAATTCAACTCTCAAACGTTGTCCTTCGATAACAGACTCGCTGTAGCGTAGGTTTCTAAGATAACGCTCCACAGAAGCGATAATTCCTCTGAGTGCTGTTGGCTCATATTCATCACCAGACTTTTCTCACAGACAATAGAAATCTACTGAGGTAAGCGTCTAATTGTGGCGGCGGTATGTCTTGGAGTTGTCTTGTTTCGTTTTCGTTTGGCGAAAACGACTTCAATGCTGCGTCGCTGTGCATCTTTCTTTGAGTGTTTTTGTTGGCTTCAGCTTCGACAAATCTTTCAACATCTTCCTCGGTGAGGGACACGAATCTGTCACTGGCCTAATTTTTGGTTGTTTTTTCTGGTGTACTGCTCGAGGCCATCGTAACCTGTTAGTAGTTATTTCTTTTTTGAACAAGCCAAGCGAACAGCGATCGAGAACTACCAGAAGCATATATGCTTCTGGAACTACGAAATCATGGCAAGCCGTTGTCAAAAGTGGCGCGAAAGAAGGCGCGTGCCGTCGCAAAAGCTGATTGGCCGTATTTTCACATGTAAAATTATCGTAATTTTACGTGTACCAAATACGATTTTTCTCAGTGGTGGAAATTTCTATAAAACACTCCAGTTTATATAATAATATTATATAATGTCAATAAAATAATGAAATTCAACCTGTTGCTTTATTACTGTTATTACTTATTATTAAGCTCCCCCAGAGGATCCGTTCAGCGACTTAGAAGTATAATATGGACCTCTAAATCATGTCTGACAGAACATGATAAGAACGAAGTTTATCAGAGTGTAAATATGTACCTATCGGGTATTTAGACTGTGGAATACCTTATGCCTTGCTATGTTCAGCTTGTTTTGTTTGCTATTGTTTACGATGAGGATCATATTTTAAAATTATGTTGTTATAGTTCTGAGGTCAAAGCTACATATTGAAGAATACACTCCAATTCTAATTTCCTCTCAAAATCGCGAAATTTAATACTCGCGAAATATGGCTCTTAGTTTTTCGCGAAATTAAGTGAGAATAAGGTATTGTTAATCTCGTTCCCAGATCTCGCGGGTGGGCGAAGATCTGGTCAAGTAAGAAAATTCGATTTTTTTGATTGGCTGTTTCAAAACGTGGCTGTCACAGCGCTAAAATTTGAACGTGCTTTGCGAGGCTTCTCAGGGCCTCTAGGGAATTCAATGTCTTTTTTTAAATGCAAATTAGACATTGTGCACGCAATCATAATATATGCATTCTTGGGACATTTCGTTGTTTACAGTCGGCCTCAAAAGTCAAGAAGATTTCTTCTCAGTTCTTCATAGCATTATAAAGCTATTTCTAACGAATAACGATGTTCCGCCTTAAGAATCCACCATAAGAATATTTACGTGACCGATCAAATTTGCATAAAACCTAGACATGTCTAGTCATTGTATGTAGCCGCCGAATGAACACCATTCTCGTTCCCGGAGCCTACGATCTGTTCAGTCAGTGGTGGGATCGTAGGGCTCTGGTATCAGCCATTACCGGATGTCGTGAAATTCACGACATCCGATAGCGCATGTCTAATTCGTTAAGGTGCTATTGCGCCTGCTCTATTCTCGTCCATGGAGCTCTGGGCATGACAATTCTGACAACAGCCGAGAAATTTGAATTCCTATCGATCGAGTCATGGTGTTAGGCCCAGTCTCCAGCCGTGAGTGTCTCGATGCGCCCACGATTCTCGCCACCTTCACGGCTGGGCGCACGGGTTTGGTTATTGATTAGACTGACCAATCAGAGACAAGCCCCCTGAAATTTGCGGAGCAGAATGCGCGACATAATTTAGCGGGATTTCGTCTTTCTCTTGAAATTTCACACTTTTAGGAGGACGTTTCAGGCATACTTTTCGCATTTCGTTTTATTTCAAGACGATAAAAAAAAACAAATAAAATTTAAGCAAATGACGTGTGGATTGTCTGCATAATTATTAAAATTGTAATGACGTCACGGACATGCAACCAAACCCGTGCGCCCAGCCGTGAAGGTGGCGAGAATCGCGGGCGCATCGAGACACTCACGGCTGGAGACTGAGCCTAGTTATGGTGTCAGATCGACTAAAAGCTGTTCGGGACTCTCTAAATCTCCTGCAATTAGCGGAAAACCTGGAGCTTTAAAAGGAACAAAGTTAAGAAGCTGCCTTTCGTGCCGTAGTTGTTCAGAAGAACGATTGTCTCTGCATTTCGCTCACGGGTTTTGGATTTGTATCTTGCCTGAATAAAGGTATTGCATTTGCGTTATACTGAATTGTACAGTTATTTTATCAGATTCGTCTGGTTTCTGATGTGTCAGAATGTCAACTGTACACTTATCGTTTCGCCACTAAATGCTACATTGTATTACGTTTCACCCCATCGAAAATTTCCAGAAGCATTTGGCGCCCAAGTTTTTAAACATCGACATCAAGAGGTCATTACAAAAGTTGATGAGACAGTTACATGTAAGTTTATTCATGGACAAGCTGTAGTTTTGTAGAAAATGCTGTAGCGAGAAAAGAATCGCTGGCATTTAGCGACAATCTCTAACACTTTGAATTCTTACGTGCTTAACCAAACAGCAAAATTTGGTCGCTCAATCTGCCCTAAGTCACATTCTTTGCGTGCAAATTGATGAAGTCAATATATTTTAAAATTAATGCCCTGATTAATTCAACCGGAAATAAAACGTTATGCGTAAAGGCCGTAAAATTTTAACGTTATTACGCATACAGTTTGAATAGGCCAATCAAAAAAAATAAATTTTTGGCCGTTACCAGAGCTGCAAGAGACGTAATTTGAAAAAGCCGCGTAGCTCTGGGGACGAGAATGAATAAACACTTAATCAAATAAAATATTATTTACCCGAACTGAGCTTTGATGATTGCCCTCTGCTTTATTCTTTAGTAAAATACTTTGCTAGATATCATTCCAGGAAAGACGAGATTGGTTAAATAAGCATTCGTTATTCATTTGGTTAAGCGTTGGTTATTCATTTGATTGCTATTTTCTTAGAATTGTCTCGGGCATGCGCAATTGACTTGCCTGCCACCTTCCTGACAGGCAATCACGTGGTACAAATCAGATTTGACGAGATCTCGCCTTCGGCCTCGCCCACCCGCGAGATCTGGGAACGAGATTAAGGTATTGTTAACGCTCTAATTTCCATCTTGATCATTTCTCAAAACAATCCTTTCTCGGTGAGCTGGTGTTATTTTGAGAAAAACTCGGGTATTTGTTTAGATATCGTCTCAACGTAATCTTTGTCTGTTAACAAAGAGTTATTGAATTTCCAAAATCCAGGGCCACGCTTTGTTCCATTATTTTGGGAGGACAGTGATAGAGTTAGTGCAGAATGATTTGACAAAATGTTTGGTAAGACTCTAACCTTAGTGATAGCGGACTGCATGTCTTTTGATATAAAAAAGTAATCTAACCTACAGAGTATTTTATCGATGAATTGTTCCACGTGAATCCTTGCTTATTAAGATTTTTACACCTCCACACGTCAACAAGATAGTGAATATTCGCTTAAGTGTTTATTTCTCGAATAACCGCTTTTTTGTGTTCGATCCGTCGTCCTCCGTGCTTATCTATTTCATTTATCGCGCAATTAAAATCTCCACCTAGTACCACTCGTTCATTTGCATACTTATTTAGAACGGAATTCGAGAAGCCCGTAAGGAATTGTACTTGTTGAACCTGATCATTAGGTGAATAAATATTCAAGAAAACAATTGCTCACCTTCTTATCACTTGCCATTTCTTTTGGTTTAAACAGAATCACTGACTCTTCGACTGTGCTTAGAACCGTGACTTCTAATTATTTTACCACCCCATTCTGCTTCCCACGTTTTGATAGTCTGTGTGGATGAATACGTTTCTTGTAAAAAAAAAATTACATCGGATTTTTGTTGATGCAACCTTGGCGTCGCTTAGCGCTTTTGTTTAACCCTCTAACATTTAGAGTCAAAAAGTTAAGTTCCATATGCTGTGTAGCGTATTGTTATAAATAGGGAAAATATCCAGTTTACAGATTTTACTGCGGTGATGAATGCGCAGATACGCAGAGCCAAGACGAAAATACAGCTGTATTGCAGTAATTTATAAAACATTATTGAACAAAAAATACGATCTACAAGACACGGGTACCCACACACAAACGAACAGGTATATTTAAGTATAACACACATTACAAGACACAAATACCTGTACCATACAAGGCGGAATATCTTGTCTGAGACGCACGTAGGTACTCCTTAATGTTCAGCAAAGGCAGTAAATTTATAATTTTACTATTGTCCATAATTCGACCATACAGCGGAAAGTTTCTGGTTTCAGGCCCGTGATAAAACAGCATTTTCGATGATTAATTTCTCTACATTAAAAAAGCCACCTTCTTTTCCTTCTTTGCATTCTTTAATACGGGGTAGAGCTTCTTTCTGATCTCGTCTACTTCATACTTGTCCAATACTCCGACAAATTTATGCATAGCATTGTTAAATTTCTTATTGTTTTGCTTCATTCTTTATTGTTATGCTTTTGTACAGTATTGTTATGTGAAGTGAATACAATACAATTCCATGCATAAATTTGTCGGAGTATTGGACAAATCTCGTCTACTTAGCTATGATTGGCCTCGGGTGTCGATTCTGTTCTTCGCTTGGTCGGGTTGGAATACTGTGAACTCTCTCGAAGTAGATTTCCTCCAGGTCTTCCTTCGGTATTTTCATTACTTTCTGATGGAACTTTCCTAGAGTTCTTTCAGTCTCTTCGGGTGATTCGTATCCATCGTCTTTTTGCCAAAAAATGTTATGTTGTTTCTCCTGTTGAAACATTCTTGCCTAATTACTAGACGTTCGAGTTCATCTAGCTTGGCCAGTTTTTGGTTGTGGACGTAAGCATGGCCGCGGTCGACGTGGTGTTGTTCTTTAGTTCGTGTAGCTCCGCTTGTGTCAATTCAAGGCTTTCTCTGAGGGCGTCCTTTTCCTTCTCAAGCTCAGATACTCCTGTCTTTAAGATTTGAATTTCTGGTAGAAAGGACAGCACTTTATCCAGCTTTTCTTGGATATCATTTAGTGTTCTACTGCACAAAGTGCAGCCATGGTCGTGTTCTTCATGATCGTCAAACGCTTCGTCATCTGTCTGAGAGCCTTGCTCTCGAATTCTCTTTCTTCTTCGACCTTCTCTTGCACTTTCTTTGAGTTCGCCGGAGTTTTGTTGGTTGTGGACGTTATCTGCCTTTGCAGACATTTTGAAATTTACTCGGAGAAAGACGAAGCTTTAAGAGACGCGTCCGCCATCTTCCTGCGTCGGTCCCAGTCCAGCCAGTCTCTCTTGCCCACGAATAAAACCACTAATAGAGAGAGCATACTGACAGATTAACCAGTTTAAAAAGCATGTAGATTACAGAGGATGCTTTACCAAAAAGTAACTTAACGAATGATCCATTTTAAGCCAGTTTCAGAAAAACCAAGCAAACCTGGATATCAACAGCGTTAAGCTTGTTAGATCAATCTGAATTTTAAGAAATAATCTGCTGGTCAATGTATAGCTTGGAGACTTGTTCATGAAGTGGCGTGAGTCTAACCAAACCGATAGAACGAAAAAGTAAATAAACATAATGAATAAATAAATAAGAATCCGAGAAAGAAGAGTAAGAAACACGGTGTGTTGCTATTTATATCAATGCGGTAGCCTTACCTTGTGGGCGTGCATGCATGAAGTCTCGAAACAGTGGGCGTAGCAACGAGCGAGTTTGAACACCTGATCTCCATGACATTGTCTTCCTCTAACTTTCACCATCACAGCGACTATATATCTTGGCAAAATTGTTTTCAGGCAAGTAATAGTTAGTAATTGTGTTTTGGGAAATGATTTAATCACTGTATTTTATTCCTAAGCTTATTCCCACCCAGTGGTCGCCAATTATCAGTGAGCGTCAGTTAGGCTGATCAGCAAAACCATCGCAAAAGGAATGAAACACCACACACAATAATTAGAAAATCCACAAGCCTGTCTTCAACTTTTACTGAAATTAGAAAATATATATTCTATCAATTCTGTTTAACTAGCTACAGGCCAAACTATTCATTGAGCGTTCTGACATCTTTCATGAACCGCTAGTGTTTATTTCAATTTTCAGAAGTACAAAACGAAACGAACCAAGTTGTTTTCGCAGGAGGTTTTTTCAGTGGAGCACAGGTTTTCTTACCGTTGATGCTCTAGATATTGACTCTGAGGTCAATTTGACGAGCTACCTGCGGCCTGTTGAAAATGAAAGGCACGTTGTCCTCTGGCTTACTTGCCAAAAGACAGTTCCTTTTCTTTGCGTTTTCAGTTGTTATCCAACGTTTTCTGAGTATTTCGTAGTTGTAAGTCGTTAAGTTATTTTGTAAGTTTGATATTTATGAATCACTCCCACAAGCCTTTTTAGCAACTGATTATTAGAGAAACTTTTATTTTATCGACACTGAATGCTTATTATATAAAGAAGAAAAATGAAACGTATTGTTTTTAACGTTTCTTCTCGTAAATAACTTGAATTACCAAAAATGTAAAAAATAACTTTGGCAGGAACATCCATTACGTTGCCTTTGCATACTAATATATTCTATCTATTCTGTTTAACTAGCTGCAGGCTAAAATATTGATGGAGCGCTCTGACACTCATTAATTTTTTTTCTTTTATGCTTAATTCGGCATCTTCCATGGCCTGCCAGCGTTTATTCCACGTTATTAAAGTACTGGAAAACGTAATGAATCAAGTTGCTTTCGCAGCAGTAAAGTGGACGCACAACTGTTCTCACCGTTGATCAGTACTCGTACGTCGAATGCCACCTACTGAATATTGCCGGACGCATAAATGAAAATAACGAGATATCTTGGCCTGTTGGAAATGTAAAGGCCACGCTGTTCCTGGTTTACTTGCCAAAAGAGACTCCTTTTCACTAATGCGTTTTTTAGTTTTTGGTCTTAAGTTTTGGTGAGTATTTTCTATTTATAAGTTGTGAAGTTATTTGTAAGTTTAATATTTATGAAAAGCTTCCTCTGGGCTTTTCAGCAACTGATTACAGGAGGAAAACTTAAGAGCATCTTTTAAAATTTTCAACTCATTCAAAATGTTAAATGTTAAACTTTGTGCTAAAACGACTAGGAAAGAAAACTAAATGATTAATTATACTATGTTAGGTAAATGACGCACCTAGTCAGTCATTCCTGTTTAGAACTTTTAAGGTATCAGAAAGTGGAAAAATTGCCATTTTTCATAATTTGACTTTTTTAAATAGTTAGATAAATTTCCATACGATCTTTCATTAAAAAAAACTGCATAAAAAAATGTTATATCTGCCGATAGTAATTGCACGTAAAAGATTTTTTGCATGTTAATTACTTAATTGAGCGTTGACAGGTTCTGTCATGTGGAAAATTAGCACACATGCGAAGTTGACACGCGATCGATGCGCTTTGGTGATGCCTGGCAAAAGAAAGAGATCTTGCCCGTTTTCTTCGTCAAAACGGAGGCGAAAGAAAGCTAAGAAACTTTTCAACCAAGAATGTGCAGCCATTTTAGGTGCAAGCGACAGAGGGTCGTATTACAACCAGCGGGAATGGCTCGAAGAAGTGGAAGACCATGTAAACAATAGAGAAGTGAGCGAGCAGACCGTCGACCAGATGAGCGCGAGCCGCGCAAAAATACAGCTAAATGAATCCGTGGAGGTTTTCCGCGTTTTACTTTGTCTTCCACGCTGATTTCCAGTGAAGAAGCAAAATGACTCCCATCGTAACTAAAAGAAAGTAAATCATTATTAGGGACTGAATAAAAGTAGCCGCCAGCACGTGGCACGGTTTGGAATCCGGCGGACCATGATTGTTTATATTGCTAGTCTTTCGTAGAATAAAAGAATCACCGGTAAAAAATCTTTTCTTCCTTACCCAGCTAATGTCATTTCTTCTAGCATCTTTTCCTTTGCATCGACATCGGAAGTCAAACTCTCGATGACGGCGCCCGCTCGCTCATCTGCCGCGTTTGTTTTTGTTCGCTTGGACGTTCTCGGCGACTTTCTACGGACCTTGGGCATCGTTAATTGACCTGGTCAGAATTTCGAAGATTAGTCACGCTTGTACGTTAACTCCTACATCGAAATTTGAACGCCGTTATGGTAAATCAAACGATAATTTCGCGTTTACTAACCTGAGAGTTGTGGCTTCGCACGTACAGAAAGCGGTGTATTCAGGAGAATTATTTGCTGCCTTCGCGGCAGTTTGTGCCTGTTCCATGTTAACTGTCATAGTCCCATTGTTAGAGAAAATTGATTCCTCTGCGGTGTCTCCTGAGGTGTTATAATCCCGACTATAATCTCATTACTCTTGGACGCAGCCGAAATTATATTTTCCCTGTTTTTCGAAAGTAAAAAATAGGCGAGTTGAACGTGCATTTTGAATTCCAAGTCAGCAGCCCCTGGACCAAATTGGCTGAAATTTGAAGAGACTGTTGTCAGATAATTTTCCCACAATACTGTGTCGGCAAATTCTTTTTATTCCTCTCATTAAAAAGTTATGACTTTTTTCCGCAGGCAGTTTTATTTTTTCTCTTTTCTAACTTTATCTTGTAGTAAAAAATAACAAACGCACGTGTCAAAAATCTGAGACACAGTTTTGGAGGTCAATGCGTGAAGAAACGAATGCCATGTTAATCGTTTTCTCCCGGCTAATTTTAGCGGGCGTATAACTTGATTTATGCAGACATGCAGTTTTGTAGACATATTCACATTTTTGAAACACGGTGAATTTTAACCGTTTAAAATCGAATTTGTTATAATCTGTAATTATTAAGCTTTCAAAAAATGTATGGTTTATGGGGTTTTTGTTAAAATAACGAGCGCTAAAGCGGACCGCGCGCGGACAGTAAAATGGGTTATACTGATACCTTAAGGCTCACGCAACTGCTGCTAAAGCGTTGGACATGGGGACAAGATGGCCCACAGGCAATCTTCGTGAAGGGGTTATTTTATGTATTTCGGATGTAGTGTAAAATTAGGTGATCAGGTGATAGGTGATTCACACAGTAGTTGATCCTTCCTTTTCGGTTTGCCTTGTTATGAGTGTTTCTATGTGTCAGGTTTTTTGTTCTTGTTGGTTTTTGCAAACCAAAATATCTCGTATTCATGGAGTCATCATAATACCTTTCCCTGTCTACTTGAGTAATGAGCTGGTAATTTGCCTTATAATGTAAGGACGCAGTCGGGGGTGGGGACGGTGGGGAGATGCGGGATATTTCATTTATAGTAATGGTCCGCGTAAAAACTAAGCAGGTAGATTGTAAAATCGATTGAAAGGTGTTAGCTTTTAATTATTAAATTCAATTAAATCCGTGAATCTGATTGGTCGATATCAAAAAATCGCCGAAAAATACAAGAAAAACGTGACAAAAACAGCATTTTTTGGCTTAGTTTTCCCCATTCCCCTGTGTTGTTCCTCACAGCCAAACTTCAGCATTGTTCTTTGCGTCAATCAAGTGTTAGAACAGAAAACGTGCCACACACGCGATCTTCATGCGACGCCATGTTGGATCTGCGATCGGAGAGTTGAGCTAACTGGCCTTTAATGGACTCGTATTTGAGTATCTTGGCCGGTAAGATCTTGCGATTGTGGCTGCAGTTTGCCTAACATTCAAGCGATTTGTATTTGAATGAAGGAAACTGACTGCACAAACATTTTTAGTGTGAAAGAATCATCTCACCTTGGCTGACACGTAGGAGACACGGGAAGACTTGTTTGCCAGAAAGTGCCGCAAAGAGGCTATACAAAATCGACTCGTCTGCAACATGCATTTCTTCTAGGTGCTTCAGAGGAATGAATTTTATGACTGCTTCCCTCTGCCAAGCGACTGCAGATGTCGAAGATACCGGGTTGGAAGGAGTAATTTCGCGCAGGACATGTTCGCGCGAAGCTAAACCGTCGTTCAGGAGCATTAGTACACATATAAACATTACGCCTAACGAAGAGTTTGGCCTTTTCGCTATCGCTTGTTTCTGTTCACTGAACAGTCCTTTGCAATAATAGGGGACTAATATTCTGAAGAGATTGTATTTTTTGAGAGACCTTCCCACGATCACGGCGTAGAGACAGTGGACAGCGATTATTTAGTATTTTGATGCAGTGGATATTGTTTCAGTATTTCATATTATTGAAAATACCTACTCGTCGCACGTAAGAGGTAATGTAAGATAGACGCAAGTAAAATGCTCTGACAATTACAGCGAGGTATTTTATTTATTTGTTGTGTTGCAGTTTTCATAGCGCAGCACAGAGAGATGGCTCTTGACTCTAGCGCATTCTACGTACGTGAGCGCGATTTGTTGCTGTTTTCGATCACCAATTTGACAGTTCCTTTGTGAAAGCCGAGCTAAATAATTTTCACGCGGTCGCTGACTGATATATCACTGTACTAATCCTGATGTAATTCTATACAAGTTTAACTTCCTCGCTTTTGGCGAATAGAAATTTTCCACAAATTAGATATGTTACATTTTTGAATGTATTGAATGCTTAGCCGAAATAAAACGTTGTACGTACGTACGTACGTACGTACGTACGTACGTACGTACGTATGTATGTATGTATGTATGTATGTATGTATGTATGTATGTATGTATGTATGTATGTATGTATGTATGTATGTATTTTTGATCCGGGGGGGATCTCATGTGAGACGGTCGGGAATGCTCGTCGGAAAATTTAAATTAAAGCTTTGCTAAAACAGACGGAGAACGCGAGACGACGAGCATCCATGCACCTTTCACATGGGAGTACACCCCCCGGGGAATTTATGTGGCATTATGTGGCACCAATCAGATTGAGGCTACTAAGCTAAGAGTACATTCTACCAATGAAAGAGCTGGTTAGAACCCGCTTTAATACTGAAGCTGAAGATCAGACAAGGTTAAGCTTACCGGCCATGTTGAATGTACATATGGGGACGGAAACGATCAGCGCAAATGTGCTTTTCTACTTTTTCCTCTCGAATATTATATTTTCAGTAAAGGCTTGGTGTGGTGGAATTGATGGTAATTTCCTAAAGCTATTGTAAGGGCAGGTAAAATTGAACTTTGTCGTGGCCAACAGTGGAGCGTGAGTACGTGGCAAAAACAATTAACATCGTTCCAAAAATGGACTTGTTGACGAGAAACTGTAATTTAATTTGTTCTTTTATGAGTTGTGATATGAAACAGCTGTTTTGGTTATGTATCTTTGGGCAAGATGTTGGTCATGTTGGTTGAAAAGATTGTATCTGTGCTTGATATGGATAATTTTGACTGTACTTTGCAAGGTTTTTGAAACAACTTTGAATGGTAATTTGAAATTTATAGCGATGTGTTGCGATGTGTTGCAATTTGCATAAATTAGCTTGTTTATTCAAGCGTGTCAGTAGGTTTTTAAACCTGTTTTCTCTTCCCAAAATGCAGTTTAGTTTTAGTTTACGATGTTGTGTCCATCATTTATATCAGTCATATCCACAGATTTTCCAGCCGACATAGAAATGATTCCTTTCTTGGTTTTATCATATACGGGAACATATGGTTTTTGAAATTTTTTAGCGACTTGTTTAAGATAGCAATTTGCATAGATTAGCCTGAAACTTCGTTAACTGCAAAACCAAAATGTACTTTTGAATCGTCTGGCAAAGGAATATGAAATACTCCCAGAAGGTGCGAATCTTTCTGTCGAAATTGTTCGAGAATTCCTTACTGCGGGGCATTTTTTGGAGAACTCGATGCCAAGCTGCTGGCCATGTCATCTTAGCACGACAAAAAGTGAAAAGTCCTAAAAAGTACAACAAATCATAGTTTACTTAAAGAAAACAAAATACCAGTCTGCGTAGTCTGCATGGTCTGCAGTCTGCACAGTCTGCAGGCTGCGTTTTAACATGACCGCAATGACTGTCCTGTCCTCAAATTATTATCTACTGCACTTGTTTCTTTCACATCTTGTTGTGACCTCGATTTATGTTCTTCAGTAATATGCAGACAATCATTAGTTGACCTTAAATGAGGTTTCAGCTTTAGATTTAATTTGAAATTTTTATGCAGTCGTTTTGTTCTAGTGTCAGTTTGACTTTTTAGCCTGTAGCCTACTAGCCCGATGGTTGCTCTATCTCCAATTTTGGTCCAACTGGGTTTTTAGCGGGATGTTGTTTTGCATTCCAAGGGTATTGCTGAGTAAACGAAAAAGCTGTTTTAGGCCCAGTTCAGACGCCGTACCTCTCATGGGCCGTACCAAATACATTTCGCTCCTAGGTCGTATTTAAGTGGCAAACTTTGCCGTACCCTGAGATTTTGGCTTGCCTAATTGAAATCTGTCGAAAAAACTCATTTGGACACCGTACAACTGCCAAAAACTACGTACTACTTGGTACAGCACATTAGAGGTGCGGCGTCTGAACTGGGCTTTATGCACTCAGGTGCTATAGTGGAGGGGGAAGTATTTGCAAGAATAATCGCGTGTGTTGTTTTGTCCTAAGAGTATGTCTTAAAAATCGCAAATGAGCGAGGATAAGACTGGTCATTTCAACATAGGTCAAGCACCCAATGCGTGCCTATGTTTTTGTAATTGTCTTTACTTATGAGAGGGGACATTCTCGTCCCCAGAGCTACGCGGCGTTTTTTAAATTACGTCTCTTGTAACAACAACCATTTTATTTTTTTTGCCAAATGAAATACAAAAAATTACACTGTAAACTAAATTAACTGAAATAGGCAAAAAAACTACCCAGAATAGAAATAAACTAAACGAGCTGAGTAGTTACAAAAAAAAACAACTGAGAAATTTGAATTCCTATTGATCGAGTCGTGGTGCTTTATGGACCGACTAAAAGCTGTGCGGGACCCTCTTAAGAAGAAGAACGATTGTCCCTGCATTTTGCTCACGGGTTTTGGATTTGTATCTTGCCTGATTAAAGGTATAATATTATTGCATTTGCGTTATATTGAATTGTGCAGTTATTTTATTACATTCGTCTGGTTGCTGTTGTATGAGCTTTTGCTGTTGTAGCTCTGGTAACGGCCACAAATTATTTTTTTTTTTGATTGGCCGATTCAAACTGTATGCGCCATAACGTAAAAATTTTTTGGCTTCTACGCATAACGTTTTATTTCCGATTGAATTAATTAAGAAGAAGAACGATTGTCCCTGCATTTTGCTCACGGGTTTTGGATTTGTATCTTGCCTGATTAAAGGTATAATATTATTGCATTTGCGTTATATTGAATTGTGCAGTTATTTTATTACATTCGTCTGGTTTCTGTTGTATGAGCTTTTGTTGTTGTAGCTCTGGTAACGGCCACAAATTTTTTTTTTTTTGATTGGCCGATTCAAACTGTATGCGCAATAACGTAAAAATTTTTTGGCTTCTACGCATAACGTTTTATTTCCGATTGAATTAATCAGGACATTAATTAATACATTGACTTGATCAATTTCCACGCAAAGAATGCGGCTTAGGGCAGATTAAGCGACCAAATTTTGAATTCGCTAAATGCCAGAGATTCTTTCCTCACTACAGCATTTTCTACAAAACTACAGCTTGTCCATAAATAAACTTACATGTAACTGTCTCATCAGCTTTTGTAATGACCTCTTGATGTCGATGTTTAAAACTTGGGCGCCAAATGCTTCTGGAAATTTTCGATGGGGTAAAACGTAATACAGTATAGCGTTTAGGGGTGGCGAAACGATAAGTACACAGTTGACATTCTCATACAACAGAAACCAGACGAATGTAATAAAATAACTGCACAATTCAATATAACGCAAATGCAACAATATTATACCTTTAATCAGGCAAGATACAAATCCAAAACCCGTGAGCAAAATGCAGGGACAATCGTTCTTCTTCTTAAGAGGGTCCCGAACAGCTTTTAGTCGGTCCATAAAGCACCACGACTCGATCAGAAGGAATTCAAATTTCTCAGTTGTTGTCAGAATTGTCATGCCCAGAGCTCCACGGACGAGAACGGAGCAGGCGTACTGAGTACCTTAACGAATTAGACATGCGCTACCGGATGTCGTGAATTTCACGACATCCGGTAATGGCTGATACCAGAGCCCTACGATCCCACCGCTGACAGAACAGATCGTAGTCTCTGGGAACGAGAATGGAGAGCGGAATATTACATACTGAGAGGGGCATGACAGCCCGCTCTTTACTTTTTAGACGGTCAGCAATTGATAGGACCTATCACCTATACAAGTAATAGTTGTCACTACAAGTGCTCCGGCTTTTCTATAATTTTATTGATAATGGCAAGGTAAATTAAGCACAAACAACAACAAAATATATCGCTGTCACGGCTTGCACAACTGAAACGGTTTTTTTTTCAAATGTTTTTAAAAACGCAACAAGGCAACAATTAAAGTTTGTTGAAAGGAGTTTGCCCAGGGAATGTCAACGCTTTGCATTTAGGGTATCCATTGTTCGTTCACTTTCCTTCAGTTTGAGAAATACAAATACATAATAAAGAACATGCACAGCCAGCTGAAACTGTATTTTTAAAACGTATACAGGAACGCAACAATTTAATACTTAGCCCATTGACTCGCGTGTTTCGCATAAAATAAATGTCTGCTCAAGTTAAATTGAAATATTCTGATATAGAAAACTTTGGTCACGTATCAAGTATTAGGCAGAAAACAACCATGAAAACGAAAATTGCTAAAATTTCCGACACGTTGTCCTGTATCAAATTTCAACTCGCTTATGCAAATTAGTCCGTGTTTACAAAAGGTTGCGCTGCTTCTTAAACCCCACCATCACTTATGTAAAATAGACAGAATAATCGACAAACAGGATTGCCAGCCAAACATTTTATTGAAATAAACAGTACATTTGCTTTTAGTAGCGAAAAACTCTAGATTTTCGTGTGTGCATGGACACACGCATGTAACTTTTGCAGACACTTCACATGACTTAATGGCGACCGGTTGATCAAAATTGGAGCCGTTTTGCGAACAAAATTGCAAAAAACATAGAAATCTGGATTAAACGATCAGTTAAACAATTTTTGAAAGGCAAATCAGCATTTAAAAACAGCATTTACCGTACTGTTGCGTTTACCCAGGTCTTGTGAAATCTATTTGACGGCCGCAGTTCGTTTTATTTGGCTTGTGTAAATATTGCGGTTTCCCAAGACCACCTGGGAGCCTCGCTTTTGCTCAAGTCGAGATTTCCTTATCTCGAAAAGACCAGCAATTTCCCATGATTACGCGGGGACTTCAATTCTGCCTCCTCGGGTTTTGCAAAACCCTGCGGGGGCAAATATCACCTATTATTTTTCACGTCGCATTTATTAGAATTAAAGGGATACTGTTATCTATTTTTTACATCAGCCTGAAGAAGATCCTGTTTTTCAGTCAAAAATTTCCCTAATTTATCAAAGTGTATATATTTATAAATTCCTTTGTCAAATAGAGCGGTGTCTAAATCACCAAGGGCCGAAATCAAGTAAACACGAAACACAAAAACTTGCCTTCATTTCCTTCCTGGCAATCAGTCGCTTAACCACATATTTCCTTTCAGTGTACTACAAAGGCCATTTTTGGAAAACGGGACCATTATCCATTATTCCATGGACGCAAATCAGGTGTCTTTTGGCTTTTCAAACTGATACCAAAAATGGATGACAGTGTCTCTTTGAACATCGACTTAAGCAATCTTTCGGATTTCTTCGGATTTATCGTCGGATTTTGACACTGCGCAGACGCACTAAAAACGTACCTGCCCCCAAACATGGATCAATGTCGAAACTCTACAAAACATCCCCAACTACCAAAACCTTCATCACCCAAGACATGAAAGCCTTGAACACTACCCTGATTCGGAATCGTGAAAATGGTACCATTACATCTAGACCCATTGAAATCATACAGTAATACAGATCTTTATACACTGAGGGTCTTTGTCACCGAAATTAAGTGTGCACAACTATTTCATTCTCAAACTAGTCACTGTTTGAAGTGTTCCTAACGACAAGCAAGGCATTCCAGTCGTGATCTCATCAAGCCCTACTAGTAATCTTTATTTCAGCCCTAGTGCTGTCCTTTCCACGTGCGTTGTAATTATGAAAATCTCTTTCTCGTTTAAGAACAACGGAATCAGCGTCATTTTTTGCCATTTTATACATCAAATTTGCACCGCTGTAACCGTCTTCTACGGGACAAAGTCCATCCATTTGAGCATCACTTAAAGCTTCGATTGACGAGGAACGTGACGCTTTCTTCAGTGTTCAGTATAAGTTTGGCTGTCTTTTTCGAGCCTTTTGTTGATGGACTTGAAGAGAATTCATTGACACTTTATTGTTTTTGTCACCCCAAACAATGCTAGCATATACAACCTGTGAGTATTAGTTGCATTGACGCAGGCCCGTAACCAGGGGAGGTGCACGGGGTGCGTTCGCACCCTCCCACAGGCCCCAAAGGTCCACAGTTTGATACTCAATGTCTAAGCTAACGAGTACAGTCGGTTAAACTGAAGGATACCAGTAAATCTTTAAAACATAACAGTGATAGTTAAACAAAACCAAACAGTGGAAATAAAAGTAATGTATTCATTGGCAAACTAAAACCAACTGCACTCTAGTAGCCCCAGCCACTCAGAACATTTCAGTAAGCGCAAAGAAGTCCGAGCTTATCTAAATGGATAATGAAATTAGACGAGCGAGCCATTGACAAGGGATCGATCTCACGATTTTTGTCAGACACGTCTGCTAACGCGTCGGGTAGTATTCTCTATTTGTACGATGGCATGAACGCCCGAAGATGCAAAATCATTTTTTGTGGAATACCTTATGGGCAGGAGAGAACAGGAAAATAGAAAGAGGAAGGCTTCAGCTAAACTCAGGCTTGCCAGTCTCTCGATACGTGGGTCAGTAAAGTGCCCCATCAAGAGCCATCAGACACTGACAACCGAATGACAGTGCAGTCTGCGACGACAGCCGGCTGAGACCACGACTTCAGATCTATCTCAGTTAACGACAGTTTTACAGCGAGATATAGAACGTAAATCACGCTTTTTTTCGCGATGCACACCAGTCTTGATCCCAGTATTATGCTCTGAAATTAACTCGCTATTCCTCTGAAATTAACTCGCTATTCCTCAACATCGCTTGATAAAGAGCCGGTAAGGGAACACAAAGAAACAATTCGGAGGGAGACTAGGGAGAGGGTTAAAAGCAGCGCCTTCTAGAAATCCATAGGCATCCCAAACCATCAAAATAGACGTTTTCGAGTCATGAAGAGGGAAAATACATTTTATGTTTCTACTGGTCTCTTATCGTCATTTCCTGATGTCGATATTCTATTGGAAGCCGATGTGTGCTTTCTTAACAATTGTGCACTGTTAATAAAATTGTAGGGACTGCGCAAGCTCCAGTACCTGAGAATACTGATGGCAATCTAAAACGGCATCACTTAGAACCAGTGATGCAACGAGAAATAAATGACATCGGGAAGATTTCGACGACATCTGAGGAATTTGGTTCTTCCGCAAATAAGCTGCCAGTTGGCCAGAAATATCACTTGATTAGAAGTCATTTTGTTCCATCGATTAACTACAAGTTTCCAACGCGAGTTCTTCATCAGTGCCGAAGAAGGTTTCAGTCAGGATACTTCAGTGAGTACCCATGGATGGCCCTTCAGTAAATAGAGTATTTAGTAAACATTATGCTTTGATGATATCTATGTATTGCAGGAAAGATAACGGGGCTTTTGTTAACAACCCTTTCATAAACTGGCGCAAGCTTCAAGAAAAGGCAAAAAGACATGAGCCAATGAAGTACAATCGCGACGCAATGATCGTCACCGAATCCTCCCTTAATTCTGTTGAAAACCCAGAGCAAAACGTGAACAACTGATTAGATGACGAGAAGAGGAAGAATATTATCAGAAATAGGCACATCGTTAAATGTGTTTTCAGAACCCATCCTTTTCTGCGGTCGACAGTGCATTGCCTTGCGTGGAGATAACAAAGTCTTGAACGGTGAGGGTCGTGGGAATACAGGCGACTTCTTAGCGGCTCTGCAGCTAACCACGACATTTGCATGGGCCAAGAAAGGCTGTCGTCCCTAGCACTAATGCACATCCATTATCAAGTTAAAATTGATTTGGATGAGGTGGTAAATCTATTTGCCACCAAACACCCACGAAGGCTGGAGCTCGGGACAACTGATCCTGAATGATTAGTCCGGCAGTATTTTGATGTATCATTTTACATCGTAAGTTAGTCGTTTGTAACTTAATTCAAACAATTTTATTCGAAAAATGTATTGCTACTTCCCAAAATAAACGGATCAGACAATGTATACAATAAAAAATACATTTCGGTAGTTTGGTCCACTGTGGCCTCGTTAGCACCCCCCCCCCCCCCCCCCCACATAAAATCCTGGTTACGGGCCTGTGACGTCGCATCAGAGTCAGTCGCATTGACGTCGCATCAGAGTCGTAACAGCGCCAACAAGTTTCACATAAATTACAAAGATCGTCCACAGTACAATTACGACTTACTCTCACTGATCTTTGCGGGTAGTTGCGTTTCGTGAAAATCAGTGATACTTTTTTTTTGTGTGTAGGTCTGTATTTCCAGAGACTTTATTCTCGCGTGTAACAGAAAACAAAGAAACTTTTAGCCAAAATATGAACTTAAGTTTTGTTTTTGTCATTGCTTTTCATACATTGTGATATCGTACAAAATAATGTGCAGTATAGATTGTATTTAGTCTCCTACGCAGCTGTTTTTAGCTTGACGACACTAAAAACGGGCTGTGTAGGAGACTAATAAGATTATATTTTGCCCAATGGGTAAAATTAACATTCAATTTCCGTTATCAGTTTAAAAAGATAATGGGCAGTAGAGATTATATTTCGCCCAAAAGGTAAAATTAACATTCTATAATCCATTATAGTTAACAGACGACAAGTTACTATAAATTGAAGCATAGCTATATATTATACCAAAATATGGATTGTTTTTTTTTACCGGCCGTGAACTGAGGTAGAAGAGAAAATGATTTGAATGGAATTATAAAGTCGGGTTCTATTGCTTCGTAGGCTGAAGTTTGTTTATCCTGGATTGTCTTGTTTGCTAACAACGCTTTAAATAATTCATATTTTAGATGAAAGGGAATATTACGCAAATTGAATATTTTCCTCTTTAGACAATCAGCTCACGACTACTGAAAATGTTTATGTACAGTCCTGTAGCTAAAAAGGTCTTGATTTTTGGCAATAGCTCATTTTGAGATCTAGATTTCGATATCTTTAGTTGTGTAGTGAATATTCAGTAACTGATGTTTGGAAGGATTTCTGGATGTAGCGATTACTAATATACTTAATTAGTGATATATTCTTGAATGATATCTAAATATAAAACTGCAACAATGGTGTTTGATATAGTGTATTGAGCACTGATATGGCGTATTCTGAGACATTTGACTGCCTCTATGTAATTTGATATTTGCAGCAGAAACAATGGTAATCAGAAGCAATTTGCCCCTTAAAAATCTCAAATAACTATTGGTTGGTGTAAATTGAAAGTCGCTTATGCAAGTACGTACAATACAATCAAAAATTGCCAAACGCCCACAAGTAAAAAATAATTGCTAGTTCCACCGAAAAGAAATCCTATTGCACGTGTATGGGCAATTTTAGATTAAAAAAACAGCGCGGTTAATATAACTGAAAATAGCTTTTTTACGCCATTACTAATTAGAAAGCGAAACACCAAAAAAAAAAAAAAAAAAAAAAACGATTTACTCGATGGCAGCTGGTCACAGCAGCATCAATTATGTTACCTTACTGACATTTCTCTTCTTGAGGTAAGGTAATCGTTTGTTGGGTGTTTATGTGACTCCTTAACAGCGAGTTTATCAATCGAAATTGTAAAACCCAGAGACGGTTTTTCAGGTAGGGCAAAAATCTACTTAATAGTCGTAGAACGTTACAAAGCTGGCAAGAAATCTTAACCTTTGTGTTTTATCTAGATTGGTAATTTCAGTTGCCTGACTCACTAATTAGCACAGGATCAGTTAAAAAATCTGCAAACGTTTGGTAATGCCACGCTTACGTTACGAAGACTGGATGCTAACGTTTATCCATTCTCGTAGTTGACTTTAATAAGTAAACTGTGTCGTGGATTAACGTTTTCAGTTTAGTTCCTCCTCGAATTTCATTCATCATCGCTGGAATACATTTGTTTCCAGTTGTTAACTGATGCACCACAAACTGCGAAGCTGTGGCTTGCGGCGAAAATCTAACCTCACTCACAAACTGCAGTCAATGCCGTGTGTTTTCCACAAAAAGGCCGAAATAAATAAAAGTGAAAGGCAAGGTGCCAATGTAGATCTTATTCCTCTTTTCTGCAATGGATCTCTGGTCCACACCGGAAAATAAGTCAACAAATCTTGCTCAGGCAATAAGATTAACAGAACACAGGTTTTTCAAAGAAAAAGCCCAATTGTTTATATATATTTTCAGTTATCAGGCACAAGGTCTGACATCACATCATTTCACCAATCGGTAGCCAAGTAAATACCCGAAGATTAGTTTGTTCTAAGAATTTGAGATTAAAGAAAAAAAAGTTAAAATATAAAAAACCCCGCTGATTTAATAAAGGCTACCTTATATTTCCCTGATATTTGCATAACAGTTATAACCAGGAGATATAAACTTCAATAATAAGAACTATAAATTGTGAGGTGTCTGTCAAAACCGTGAAAAGAGGCTCAATCAAGCTAGCCTGTATGTCACTGAAAATTTCTTTCCTCTTGTCCTCGCTCGGCATTATTTTGACTATAAATTGTGAGGTGTCTGTCAAAACCGTGAAAAGAGGCTCAATCAAGCTAGCCTGTATGTCACTGAAAATTTCTTTCCTCTTGTCCTCGCTCGGCATATTTTGACATTTTTGCAAATGTTGGCTTAAAATTTCAGATGAATCTGTTAACCAACGCATAAACTACAAGTCTCTAGTGATGCAATGGCTTTGTAGCAATCGTGTAACTCAGGAAGACAAAGAATAATTCAAGATACCGCCTTATTGACCTTGTAACAAGGAGGAAAAACGCACAATGGTTTCATTTCTACTAATTCTTCAATATTATCGCTTCTAATACGTTATCATTTCTCAAAAACGTCAACCGCTCAAGTTCCTCGATCTTAATTTGTTCGTGGATGCGTCACGAGTGGAATCTTATTGGCTAAGCTATGATTGGTTCCAAAGCTCTGTCACCAAGTAAATCACCCCAGGCAAGCTTCAACTCGGGAGGGGATCAAAAACTTTTTTGTTTTAATTTTTTTCTTGTTTCTTAAGCCTATTTTACCTTTTTACCTCTAACTTCTAGTGATAAAAACCAACGCTCTCCTTCTTTGCATGAGTTGTAAGTCGAACAAACTGTGAACATCGAAATGTAAAATAAATATTTTGTCGAATATACTTTTGCGAAAAAGATACTTTTATTGTCTGTTCTCAATGTCCTTACTAAGTTATTGGGGACTTTAAGCAAAAAGAAAGATAGTTGAAACATTGTGGCCGTCCTTGTTGCATGTTTTGTAAGTTTTTCTAGTTGACTGCAGAAACAATTGGCGAGTTCTACACCACAGTAAACCAATTGACCGTTTAGCCAGTATGCATCATTTTGGTTAGTTCGTCAGTTGGCATCACTTGACAGCTCAAATGGCCTAGTCCGATGCGTCTTTATTTTACCGCAGGGAACACATTAGATATCTCTTCGTCAATCAAATTGAATTGATTTCTGACAATATCTTGTTTATCCAAAAATGTTGTCGTGTGATTGCATCTTATACAATCTCTGTGCTAGTTAGTGATGTTGACTAGTGAGGCAGATGCTGCATAGATTTTAATTTCTCTATTTACATTCAACATTCCACTATTTACTTTGACACAAGCTGTGTTTGTGATAAGAGTCTTACAACTGCAATTATGAAGGTTTGTTCCGCCATTGTTTCATTTCGCAACCTTGGAATGTCTACAAAAGCGCTCAGTTTTATTTCGTTCATTTACCTTCTTACAAGCTCATAGGTATATCTCACTCTTCTTTACCAGTTGTATTTTTTGGGGAGATATGCGATGCGTTTGAGGCAGTTTTGTTCTCTTTCTGATGTTTGTTTGATTTCTTGGCTGTTTTGATAGGGAATAACGTGAAGCCAGTCAGTTAGCGGACTTTTTACAATTGGTGCTTTCTTTTTCGGATTTCATACTTGAGGTAATGTTAGCTTTAATCGTTTCCACATATGTAAGCGATTTTAAAACACTAGTAAGAACAAAGAAATCAAAAATGGAGTATTTTCTTCTACTTTATTGACTGAGGCATTGGAAAAAATATTTCTAATTGTATCACTCTGCTCAGTATTATGTCTTTACGTTGTGACATAAGTATAAATAAAAAAGCACTGAGTTATTGTTTAGTCATTCATCAAATAGAAAAAATTGTAATTCTGTTGCCTTCTTTATAATGAATTTACCATCTTACCCACATAGAAAACTGTTAAATCAGCAAAGACATGACAGTATTCGATTTTTCCTGAAGCAGCCCGAACTTCACAAACGCCAAAGTGGTCTAGATGTTGTCTTTGGAGAGGTATAACCCAGCTTACTTCTGGGAATGCTACCAATGTAACCGTCACGCTCAGGCTCAGGGTAGGCTTGGATAAATTCTGCTCGTAAAATGGCTTATTTTGCCTGCCGGCAAAAATCGTAAAAATCGCTTATTATGCTCGACATTCTGCTCGGACACCCTTATTCTGCTGGAATTCTGCTTGGTACCCAAAAAATTTTCGGCCCTTCGGCCCTTAAATATGGGAGGGACCCTTGGCCTCAAAACCCTAAATACTAATTAGATGTTCATTGTGCGTAGCAAAATTGTAATTCCTTTTTCTTTATATCGCTAATATTAGACGAAACAGTGAAACATGTGAATGTGTTTTAGCTAATATCACATTAATCACAAGGTATTTTCCATTTGTTTTTTATTTAGTTTTAAATTTTTCTTACATCTGTTATGCATATCATTTGTGCCGCTGATTTTCCCTTATTCTGCTCAAATTTTGCTCAAAATACCTTATTATGCCGGCAGAATGCTCGCCTTAAAAATCGCTTATTATGCTTGAAATTCTACCGGCAGAATTTATCCAAGCCGAGCTCAGGGGCGATAACGAAGTAAAGGCAGCCTGGGAACAGACTTCCCGGGGCGCGCTCGTTTGGCGGGGAAAATAGGAACAGAAGCTTTTCTTTTTTCTCCGTGAAGCCTATGCCCTGTGAAGCCTACACCCTGTAAAGCCCTGCCCTGTGAAGCCTATACCCTGTGAAGCCTATGCCCTGTGAAGCCTATACCCTGTGAAGCCTATGCCCTGTAAAACCTATACCCTGTGAAGCCTATGCCCTGTGAAGCCTATGCCTTGTGAAGCCTATACTCTGTAAAGCCTATACCCTGTGAAGTCTATACCCTGTGAAGCCTATATCCTGTGAAGCCTATATCCTGTGAAGCCTATACCCTGTGAAGCCTATGCCCTGTGAAGGCTACGCCCTGTGAAGCCTATACCCTGTGAAGCCTATGCCCTGTGAAGCCTATGCCCTGTGAAGCCTATGCCATGTGAAGCCTATAGCCTGTAAAGCCTATACCTTGTGAAGCCTATGCCCTGTGAAGCCTATGCCCTGTGAAGCCTATACCCTGTGAAGCCTATGCCCTGTAAAACCTATACCCTGTGAAGCCTATGCCCTGTAAAACCTATACCCTGTGAAGCCTATGCCCTGTGAAGCCTATATCCTGTGAAGCCTATATCCTGTAAAGCCTATACCCTGTGAAGCCTATACCCTGTGAAGCCTATACCCTGTGAAGCCTATGCCCTGTGAAGCCTATGCCCTGTGAAGCCTATATCCTGTGAAGCCTATATCCTGTAAAGCCTATACCCTGTGAAGCCTATACCCTGTGAAGCCTATACCCTGTGAAGCCTATACCCTGTGAAGCCTATGCCCTGTGAAGCCTATATCCTGTGAAGCCTATACCCTGTAAAGCCTATACCCTGTGAAGCCTATACCCTGTGAAGCCTATGCCCTGTGAAGCCTATATCCTGTGAAGCCGATATCCTGTGAAGCCTATGCTCTGTGAAGCCTACGCCCTGTGAAGCCTATACCCTGTGAAGCCTCTGCCCTGTAAAGCCTATACCCTGTGAAGCCTATGCCCTGTGAAGCCTATGCCCTGTGAAGCCTATACCCTGTGAAGCCTATGCCCTGTAAAACCTATACCCTGTGAATCCTATACCCTGTGAAGCCTATGCCCTGTGAAGCCTATATCCTGTGAAGCCTATATCCTGTAAAGCCTATACCCTGTGAAGCCTATACCCTGTGAAGCCTATACCCTGTGAAGCCTATGCCCTGTGAAGCCTATATCCTGTGAAGCCTATACCCTGTAAAGCCTATACCCTGTGATGCCTATACCCTGTGAAGCCTATGCCCTGTGAAGCCTATATCCTGTGAAGCCTATGCCCTGTGAAGCCTATGCCCTGTGAAGCCTATACCCTGTGAAGCCTATGCCCTGTAAAGCCTATACCCTGTGAAGCCTATGCCCTGTGAAGCCTATGCCATGTGAAGCCTATAGCCTGTAAAGCCTATACCCTGTGAAGCCTATACCCTGTGAAGCCTATGCCCTGTGAAGCCTATGCCCTGTGAAGCCTATGCCCTGTGAAGCCTATGCCATGTGAAGCCTATGCCCTGTGAAGCCTATACCCTGTGAAGCCTATACCCTGTGAAGCCTATGCCCTGTGAAGCCTATGCCATGTGAAGCCTATAGCCTGTAAAGCCTATACCCTGTGAAGCCTATACCCTGTGAAGCCTATGCCCTGTGAAGCCTATGCCCTGTGAAGCCTATGCCCTGTGAAGCCTATGCCATGTGAAGCCTATGCCCTGTGAAGCCTATACCCTGTGAAGCCTATACCCTGTGAAGCCTATGCCCTGTGAAGCCTATACCCTGTGAAGCCTATATCCTGTAAAGCCTATACCCTGTGGAGCCTATACCCTCAGTGGCGGATCCAGGATTTTTGAACAGGAGGTGGCTGACCTGTTAGAACAATAGCAGAACAATCGGAGACAAAGTGGCCTCCGTGATAGTTTTGTTCATTTTCTTAATTTCAAGCTTAAGAGCGGATGTCTGTAAATATCGACCGAAGGCGTGCAATAAGGAAAATATCAAAATTCTGAAAAAAATTCACAAAGTAGCCCTAGGTGAACTATTGACAGAAATATATATTTTACTTCGATCCGATAATTGTTTTAGACGTATGGAGGTAGTCTTCGTTTCGCGGCTTTCGGACCTGGCTTTCAGGGTCTCAAACAGTGCATCGCGAAAAGCCCGTTAACAAAATCAACACAATTTTAACGAGAACAACAAATAACTAATCATATAGAGTAGTTAATTACACACAGTTTGAGTGTTCATTTTGTCAGTTTGGACTTGATTGGAATATTTGGAAGAATTTTCAATATTTATATTGTTTTGAGCGATTTCTTGCAATGCAAAATTGACAAAATTGATGGCCTAAAATCATCGACTGGTACAGGGCGTACAGTAAAGTATCCTACACCACGTAAAAGAGCATTACTTCTTCTTTCAAAATCCGTTTTCAAAACCATGGGCAACTCAAAAGAAAAGTTTTGAGGCCACGAAATACAAGTACTACTTTTGTGTAATTTGAGCGTTCCCAACACAGCAGTCCATGTTAAAAAACTTAGATAAACACGACACAGAAACATGTTTGAACATCCAATGTTTAATAAAAGCTGCTGTCAGGCATCAGTACATGTTAACAAGACTATTTTGTGGGATTTGGTATCGTTTGGGCGAAATAAATAGACGAATTTAAGCTGTTTCATCCACCATAATCTACACGAGTCACGTGAAGTTTGTCAAAGGTCAAGTATTCCGACACGTAAACCCAACCAAATCCGAACATTTTACGTTCAGAAATTACTTTCTACCACACAGATCAATCGTTAATACTCTATGCTTTTGGTACCTTATTCTGGGCTCCTGGGTAGCGAGGAAATCTTGCAGAACTATCGTGAACGACATCATCGGCGGTTTCAAAATTCTGCCAAGGGCAGCAGAGATTGCGTTACTGTAGATTACAAGGGGAGACCGCTGTCACGTTACCTTCATTACGGGCTTCCAGAAAAATTCTCCACCTTACTTACCCCGAGAATATAATAGATATATCTATATTGAGATTGTGAATCGCCACATTCTTTATTAACCTCAAAAGAATAAATAAATCATATTATATTATATTTTTTTAAGGGCATTCTCTATATAAATATTCAATGTGCTTTCCATAGTAAAAAAACAAAACCAACGGTGAAGCGTATGTAAACCTCACGCCTATTAACTTCAGTACTGTAAAGTTACATTGACAAGTGTATGAATGCATCAGTTTTTTTTCCAAGAAATCAATTCAGGAGTCTGGACTTAAAGTACAAGTACAAGTGTGAGATGTTTAGATTCTCTCAGATCTTGTTAGTTAGCCATGTCATCACCTCACTGGCAATCGAAGAAATAAGTGCCTTTGGGTGGATCCGCTTGGGCTTGCAATGAGTAAAATTAAAAACGTATTTTCCTTATCAATGAACGAAAATAAGAAAGAAAAAAAAAACAGTAAAACAAAAAAGTGGTCCTTCGGAAAATAAGCCCCCTTGGCAGCCCGTCCCATACCTCCGTCACTCCTATTCATTTGTAGTTATCCTGTGAGTTCATCATTTTTACTTTATTTTGGGAATGCTTTTGAGAATAGTCATCACTGTGAACTGCTTGCAGCCGCAATTGGCCCCGGGCCACTTGGCCAGCAAATATCCCATTACTTTGCTCTGCAATCCGGCTTCCCTCAGCGCCTTTTTCGGTCTTGATGCTGTTTACATAATTCGAAAGTAAATTGCCTTAAATAATCTTGTAAATGGCATCGTGTCCGTTTGCTGCACTTGTTGGCGGACATTGTGGACACATCGTTGTAAATCATACTAATTAACAACTTATTATAATCGAAAACTTTGACAACTGGACTTAACGAATCATCTGAAATCCTTTGTTGTTAGATTTGCTGATTCAATCTAAAACCCAGGGCAGAACTTCTGTTAATAAGAGCAGCTAAGTTAATACCATAGTACTTGTAACTCCCATGACAGGTTCACACATGCAGTGGGATTATCGGGCTTAAATATTGCTTAAACGGAGCTTAGGAGAGTTTTACCTCACTTTACCCACACCCTGCAAAAAAGGAGCGCGGGTACTGTATTTCCCACCGTGTCACTGATTTTTAAAGCGCACAAAGCGCGTAGAGGGAAAACGGTGCTGGGGCGAAGAAAGCAAAAGCCAGTTTTTTTCTTTCTTTTTTTTTCCTATGCGCCCTGGCTCGCTCCGGCTGTGGATGCGCTTTCACTGAAAAAACACTGGTAAAGAACATGGATTTCAGCTATTTCTCACCGGCTGAGTTTATCTTAGAAAAAATATGTAAAGTGCCCTCACTACTCGTGAATTTTTCCATGTTTCACACAGACCGCCCTTGTCATCTGAAATAATCATTTGCGGCGCTTCCCTTACCGCGTCCCTTTCTTTGGCAACTTGCGGGTGCAACCTCGTCCCCAGGGTCTTCTCGCTTTTCAAAATGGCGGCGGCTCGGGAGAAGACCCTGGCACACAGCAGATCACGTGTCTCCAACGAGAATGGAGATGTATTCAAAATGGCGGCTACGGCGAAAAGGGTGAGAAGAACTGGGTACGAGATGCTAGATGCTAAGGTGAAGATAAACA
This sequence comes from Siderastrea siderea, assembly GCA_964030785.1. Lineage (NCBI taxonomy): Eukaryota > Metazoa > Cnidaria > Anthozoa > Scleractinia > Rhizangiidae > Siderastrea > Siderastrea siderea. Next base: position 18,242,177 of record OZ034972.1, on the reverse strand, counting down.
AAATGGCGGAAAAAGCTGAAGTTCAGTTCAAGAAAAAATAGGAAAAACAGACACGCTTTGCATGTAAGAGTCTTAGGAATACGGCAAAGTGTTAGAGGTCTTGTTTTTGCTGTTCATTGTTTCTTTTTTGTTATTTTAAAGTTAGGAGTAATGGGTTTGAGCGTACTCTACTGCGGAACTCCGTACCGCTATTTGATTCAATGTTACTCAAGTGAACATATTATATTTTTGTTTCATGAGGCCTTAGGCAATAAATTGTTACAAATCTGTCCCTCTTAAATATTGTTATAAATCCGTCCTTCTTAACATTATATGCTTCAGCTTAAGAGTTTTCGAATATATCAGGCTCAGATGAAGCTTGAAATATAAATCTTCTGGAGTAAGCTTTAATAGAAAATGACTCATTTATTTATTTATTTATTTATTTATTTATTTGGCTACATGTATTTTCCTTGCCCGAGGAGTAGGGAATTTGATGCAAAGGTCCTGTGTGTATCACTCGGTCAGTTGTACCATAATTCTATCAGTTGTGTATTACCCCATCAGTTGTGCGTTACTTGGTCACTTGTGTAACCTTTCTGTCAGTTACATGTTGCAAGTTGCAGTTGGAAGTTGTGCATCACTTGGTCAGTTGGGCATTTTTCTGCCAGTTCTGTGTCATTCAGTGGGTTGCATGATAACGCTGTCAGTTATGTATTACGCGGTCAGTTGTGTACTTCCCCATCAGTTGTGCATTACTCAATCGGTCAGTTGTGTACTTCTCTGTCAGTTGTGCATTACTCGATCAGTTGTGTATTACCCAGTCAGTTGTCTCAGACTCAGTCAGTTGTGTTACACTCAGTCAGTTGGATGATAATTCCGTCACTTGTTTATTACTCCGTCAGTTGTGTACTATTCCATCACTTGTGTATTACTCCCTCAGGTGAGTTCAATCAGTCCTCTCTTTCCCATTTCTATTTTTGAAACACTTTCAAACTTCACCCAGCTGCAGGTTACTCAACTGATTGAAGTTGTTAAGCAGAAAATTCTTTCAAACCTGGGAATATTATCCCCAGAACTGTTAAAATGCTTTATTTTTCCATTGTTTACAGTCTCAAAATCTCCTCAGTTCTAGTGTTTAATGTGACTCACTGAAGCTAAAGTGTAGAAAACAATATTGAAAGTGACAAAGCCCTGGAGATCTACAACTGTACAAGCAAAACTGTAGCACAAAGAATGGGCACAAATAAATTCAACAAAGTCAAAATGATTATCACTGCCTCCAAAGCAGCACCTGGAATATGCCAGATCAAAAATTAATGAGTCATTTCCATAAATGAGTCATTTCCACTGAACTCACAGAGATGTAAGCCATGTAGAATAAATATTTTGTAGCACTAGTTTTATTTAAGGCCTAAGCTCACTCCATAACATTTATATTTTAAGCTTAATCTGAGCCTGATATATTTTAAAAGTCTAAAGATGAAGCATATAATTTTTAAGAAGGACGGATTTACAACAATATTTAAGAAGGACGGATTTGTAACAATGTAACGATAACACAATTTATTGCCTAAAGCCTCATGAATCAAAAATATAATACGTTCATTTGAGCAACATTGAATCAACTAGCGGTTACGGAGTTCGGCAGTCGAGTACGCTCAAACCCATTATTCTTAACTTTAAAATAACAAAAAAAAAACAATGAACAGAAAAACAAGACCTCTAACACTTTGCCGTATTCCTAAGACTCTTAAATCCAAAACGTGTCTGTTTTTCCTATTTTTTCTTGAACTGAACTTCAGCTTTTTTCCACCATTTTGCTTATCTTCACCTTAGCATCTCGTACCCAGTTCTTCTCACCCTTTTCGCCGTAGCCGCCATTTTGAATACATCTCCATCCTCGTTGGAGACACGTGATCTGCTGTGTGCCAGGGTCTTCTCCCGAGCCGCCGCCATATTGAAAAGCGAGAAGACCCTGGGGACGAGGTTGCTTGCGGGTGTGAAAATCGACTGGATTAACAACAGTGCGTCCACAATGTCCGCCACCTAGTGCAACAGCATACTGACACGATGCCATTTACAAGATAATTTCGGGCGAATTTACTTTCAAATTATGTAAACTGTTATCAGGACCAAAAGTGGTCCTGAGGGAAAGCTGGATTGAAGAGTACAAACAATGGACCACTGCGTAAACTGAATGGCATTGCAGACCAAGTGCGGCTTCAAGCAGTTCACAGTGATGACTATTCGCAAAAGCAGGATCTTATTTTCCAAGAAAATAAGACCACCTTGGCAGCCCCTCCAATACCTCCGCCATTCCTTTTGTTCGTAGTTATCCCCGTGTGAGTTCATTATTGTTGAAAAATAATGAACTCACAGGGATAACTACGAATAATAGCAATGGCGGAGGTATGAGAGGGGCTGCCAAGGGGGACTTATTTTCTTGGAAAATAAGACCCGAAGGACGGCTTTTTTTTTTCATTCTTATTTTCCTTAATTGCTAAAGAAAACACATGATTTTTTTTCGACTCATTGAAAACAGATCCACCCAAAGGCACCTATTTCTTCGATCGCTTTGAGGTGATGAGATGGCTAACTGACAAGATCTGAGAGAATCTAAACATCTCACACTTGTACTTGTACTTTAAGTCCAGATTCCTGAATTGATTTCTTGGAAAAAACTGATGCATTCATACACTTGTCAATTTAACTTCACAGTATTGAAGTTAATAGGCGTGAGGTTTACATACGCTTCACCGTTGGTTTTGTTTTTTTACTATGGAAAGCACATTGAATATTTATATAGAGAATGCCCTTAAAAAAATATAATATAATATGATTTATTTATTCTTTTGAGGTTAATAAAATATGTGGCGATTCACAATCTCAATATAGATATATCTATTATATTCTCGGGGTAAGTAAGGTGGAGAATTTTTCTGGAAGCCCGTAATGAAGGTAACGTGACAGCGGTCTCCCCTTGTAATCTACAGTAACGCAATCTCTGCTGCCCTTGGCATAATTTTGATGAAACCGCCGATGATGTCGATCACGATAGTTCTGCTAGATTTCCTCGCTACCCAGGAGCCCAGAATAAGGTACGAAAAACATACAGTATTAACGATTGATCTATACGTTAGAAAGTAATTTCTGAGCGTAAAATGTTCGGATTTGGTTGGGTTTACGTGTCGGAATACTTGACCTTTGACAAACTTCACGTGACTCGTGTAGATTAAGGTGGATGAAACAGCTTAAATTCGTCCATTTATTTCGCCCAAACGATACTAAATCCCACAAAATAGTCTTGTTAACATGTACTGATGCCTGACAGCAGCTTTTATTAAACATTGGATGTTCAAACGTGTTTTTGTGTCGTGTTTATCTGAGTTTTTTAACATGGACTGCTGTGTCGGGAAAGCTCAAATTACACGAAAGTAGTACTTGTATTTCGTGGCCTCAAAACTTTTCTTTTGAGTTGCCCATGGTTTTGAAAACGGATTTTGAAAGAAGAAGTAATGCTCTTTTACATGGTATAGGATACTTTACTGTATGCCATGTACCAGTCGATGATTTTAGGCCATCAATTTTGTCAATTTTGCATTGCAAGAAATCGCTCAAAATAATATAAATACCGAAAATTCTCCCAAATATTCCATTCAAGTCCAAAATGACAAAATGAACACTCAAACTGTGTGTAATTAACTACTCTATATGATGAGTTATTTGTTGTTCTCGTTAGAATTGTTTTGATTTTGTGAACGGGCTTTTCGCGATGCACTGTGAGAGACCCTGAAAGCCAGGTCCGAGAGCTGCGAAACGAAGACTATCGCCGTACGTCTAAAACAATTATCGGATCGAAGTAAAAAATATATTTCTGTTAATAGTTCACCTAGGGCTACTTTGTGAATTTTTTTCAGAATTTTGATGTTTTCCTTATTGCGCGCCTCCGGTCGATATTTACAGACATCCGCTCTTAAATGACCTCAAAAGAGGGGGGTGGCTAGCCACCCAATCCACCCCCCTGGATCCGCCCCTGACCCTGTGAAGCCTGTGCCCTGTGAAGCCTATACCCTGTGAAGCCTATACCCTGTGAAGCCTATACCCTGTGAAGCCTATACCCTGTGAAGCCTATGCCCTGTGAAGCCTATTCGTAGGCTGAAGAAAAGGCTGCAAGGCGCAGTCCTCCGCAAAATCACGGAAGGGAAAAGGAGAGACAAAATATGGTTGAACACGGAATTACTTATATCATTAAGCTCCTGGACTACAGAGACATTGCAGCATGCGAGGAAAATAGTCATTAACAGTATCTTCAGTATGTCAGGGTTTTTATATGATCATATCTTGATTTTGACTTGCAGGTCGACGCACAGAGGGAAATCAAGGACCTTTCTCCTTAAAAATTTTGAAATTATGTTCATCGAACGTGGTACTTTCATTTGCTTGTGGCTTAATCTATTACTGGTGGCAGACGCAAGTCAAGGTAACCTGGACTCTTATGTAATCAGTATTTTTAAAGAAATCTGACGTCTAAAGCATACGAATATGGTTAGCCTCTTTCAAAACATCGACTAAGTGAATGGAATTAATGCTTTTTTGCCAAACAAAGACAGCTTTGAAATAAAATAACAATTAAGGTCTTAAATCAGCACCTAGACAGTTTAGCTCGGATATGTTTTCAGGCTCTGGTAGGCATTCTGCAACCAGTTTTTCTACTTTTTCCATGCTGTTTTAGTAGCGGAAATCTATCAACACAGCTAAATTAGGAAAATGACTAACTTGAGAGTCATCGGTATCGTAACATATTTTCACAAATTCAGGAAGTAGTCTAAGCTTCAATAGACGTCTGTTTCTACATAATTTTGTGTTGAGGCCCGATAAACTAAGTCTCCAATACAATCCTCTTTTCATTTGTTATAAACTGCATAAAAATATTGATTGAGAGATCAAATCATTCTACCATCCCAAAAACACGCCAGTGTTGACCAAATGTAGTCACAGGTCAACGCAAGTTTGCAACCTGCGTCCACTTGCGACTCGTAGTAGATTCTTTCGGCGGCTTTAAACAGTGGCCTTGAATTATAAGACCCACATGTAACATGATTTAGCTTCTTACAAATGCCGGAAAATCAGTGTTATCAATCATTCTTTGTATTATAGATAAATTTCAACAAAATTTTGGCAAAACATACTGTTGTTTAATATTTCAATTGTGAAATAATGTGAATTTTTTTAGTTATATACATCTACTCGATACCTGCATCAGGAGATAAATAAAGTTTATCATTACAACGTTACTTCTATTACAGGAAACTGTACATTTGATAGAGACCTGTGTGGATGGACAAACGACAAGCAGACGGACGAGCTGGACTGGGAGCGATATAGAGGGTCCAGTCCCACAAGGTTCACTGGGCCGTCTAGGGATGTGTCAGGTTAAATCAGCATCGTTTGTTATGATACTACCAAAATAAGCTAGGAAGTATCATATAGGTGGCAGTTATTTTCATGTCTGTATTGTTGAATTACATGGAATGCCGAGTACCTCTGAAAAATCTTGTAAAACCCATGCAAGTTTGTCCAGTTGTACTGGCTCTCCCCCCTCCGGTTGCAAGCCTCCTTATTCTTGAAGAATTCGAAAGTGAGAGCAAGTTATTTTGTTCGGCGTGCATGTTTAAGTTTCTTTTCTTTCACATTTTGCAAAGTATTAAAGTTGATTTCCAGTCTGTACTGCGCAGGCTCAACGGTTTGTTTTGATTTTTTTGTTTTGAAAAACTACTTACGTCACGTACGACTTTATGGAATGTACCAATTCGTGACATCTTACATAAAGCGAAATTACAATTTTTGTCTCCCGCCATCATGGATGTGAGCTTTACACTCGATGATATTGAAGAAAAAGACATCGAGGTGGCCGTGCGGCCAGGACAAGATAACATTTCGGTGTGTACATGTACTAAGTTTTGTTTACGGGAAACAGGAAGAATCCCGGCCCATGTCGTAGTGCCCAGCAATTGTCATCGAGCACGAGGAACCACAAGCTTGTGTATGAACACACGGTGTGTGTTGCAGGATGATTCTCCCGAAAATGTCGAGGTATTTAAGTGTACTTTATTTTTCCCATGTGGAAAAATTTTCGTACAGCTGCAAAAATATACTCTGTTTCATAAATTATCTATGTTTTTTCCTTACGTTCCATCAATTCGGGGCTGAGCCTGCGCAATACGGACCGGAAATCAACTTTCATGATTTTCTTTGATTGCCAAAAGAATAGAAAGAAGTTGCAGCTGAGATAGAGGCTGATTCTGCTCGTCACCGGATTCTTTATAAATACGACGCGAATGAAGGCCCGTTAATGAAATAATGAAATACAACAATGAAGGGTACCCATGGAAAGACTTGTGTGAGTATTATTTTCTTCCATAGGTAATGGATATTACATTTACATAGAATCGTCAACTGGTCGTCCACGACACAAAGCAAGACTGTGGAGCCCTCCTTTGAAAGGTGCCCGTTGCATGACATTCTATTACAATTTCTACGGCACTACCATGAGTTGTGTTGTAATCCGCATTCAAACCACTAATGGCTCGGAGAAGATCGTATGGATCAAATCTGGTCACTGGGGAGACCGCTGGATTAAGGCACAGATTGAGATAAACGAAGAGAAAGCTGACTATCGGGTTGGTTCCTGTTTGTATAGTTTATGATACTATAGTTACGGAATCAAAAGGAGTGGAAAGAAAGTAAGTTTTTATTTCTTTCCAGTACGCTATGAGAAGAAGGACGGCGGATTCCTGGGCAAAATTTTTTAAGAATCATTTCTCCAAAACACGATTTTATGGAAGCTCTTTATTTTCTCCCCGATGATGTCCCTCTTTTTCTTGCAATTTTTGGCAACAGACTGAATCGACTGAATCGCTGACATTTTAAAAAATGTCAGTGAATAGTCGCATGTACACATGCGGGCCTATTTATGTGGTACAGTGCCGATCAGCTGGGGAGAAGGGTGACCCGTGTTACGAATGACAAAACAGTAATTGCCACCAGGATGTGCCCTGCAGTTCAAGTTTAACAATGAGATGATGAAATTTGTTACTGAGGAGACACCGTAAAAATACTGACTTCAGGTCTAAACGCTCCTACAACTAGCCTGAGAAAACAGCCGACGTTTCACGTGGTGGCCACTCGAGCCCTCGCAAAACGACGTTTGGGTAACGAGCGCATAAATTCCACACTGAAAATTCCAACTAATCAGAAGCACTACCAAGATCTGGGTAGTGAACGACATCAGTATGGAATTTCTGCGCTGATTATTCAGACGTCGTTTTGCGAGGGCTCAAGTGGCGACCTCGTGAAACGTCGGCTGTTTTTTCTCAGGCTATCCTACAACTCGCGAAATTTGTTCGTTCGCCGCCTTTTACCCCCGTCTATCAGTTCTATTTTTGGTATAGTATGTATAGTATGTATGGTATAGTATTTTTGGTATTTTTTGGTATAGTTTTATTATGTTTGAAAAGAGCAAGATGAATTTTATGACGGGGCAGACCCCCAGACATAACTCCATATAACATGTTTTAGATTATCATAGACGGAATACGAGGAAGTTCATACTTTGGTGATGCAGCCTTGGACGAATTTCGCTTCATAAATGGATCTTGCAAGGATGGTTTGTATCCCAACTGGAAAGTTAACTATATTTTTATTTTTAAGATAACAAACGTTTATTTTTCAAAAAATCTGAGATACTTTCCGCTTTCCGTTTGGTGGAAAAACCTATTGATCATTATACTGTAAAGTCATAGAACAGAGACAAACTGGCGACAAAATCTTTTTCCCAATATAGCCACTTCGCGGGAGAGAAAAGAATTGCTCAACTCAGCTTATAACTTAATGACTTGCGTCGATCTCTCAGAGGATGAAAATAGAAGATCTGACTGTTTATTTACGGTGATGTTGACAAAAAGTACTGAAGGTGAAAGATTAAGATAAAAGTTACCCGCGGTAGAAGGAACGAAAATGCGATCTATTGCTTAAAGGTAGCTGCATTTTTGTGTAGTCTAAGCGCGGATATATTTTGTTCCGTACATCACAATGTGATCTCTCAAGCTGCGTTATTAGCGATGTGTCTGGATAAAAAAGCGAATACGAAAGCGATTAATTTTTTTAGGAACACAAACTCCTCATGTAATGAAAAAGTCAAGTGACTAAAAGTGAAACAAGTTGCTACAAGCTGAAGTTAAAATTACGTGAAGTACAGAGCCGCTTGTAAAGGTGCAGTGGTCTACCAGCGTGCCGTTAGGAAAACCTAACAAAATGCTGGGGGTAGTCCTGAGATGCATCCAAATAAGGGAGAAATACCCTATTACGGTCAATAGCCATAAAGGACAGAGAGGGAGACTCCTGGTATAACCTTTGGGATATCTTAATTGCAAAAAAGTTAGAAACAAATGCGGACGTTAATGCAAACAATTTTAGTTGCCCGACTCGTTTCCAGGAGAAACCGTGCCCTAAACTGCTTTTCTTGTACAGAGCCGAACTTCAAACAATAGCGGTAATGTCAGCGCAGTCTCAGTAATTTTAAATTTACCGCAGACAAAGACGACTCTTGATATTAAATAAAGCATGTAGACTGTGGAAGATGAACTACGTACGGGGGAAGTTGGGAAAATTATAATCTTTTCTCTAACACCAAAAGGAAAAGTACCAGAATCGATAAGAGAAGTCCACTGTTTCAGGTGGGGTAGAGAAATACTGTGACATTGAATTGGTAGCAAAGCAAATAAAACTAGTTAAATTGGCCCTCTACGAAAAATAAACTTGCCGCCAACGAGGACACGTTTTAATGCTGTGGTAGCATTTGAACCATGCGTAATCGCAGACTCGTAACTTCAACGTAATACATTACGAATTGAAGGTCTCTTGGGACAAGAGTGGACATCTAAACATGCTAAAATTTTGTATTAGGAAAATTGGAAAAAAAAAAAAACAAAAACAACCAATGCAGAATTTCCTTAGGTTTAATCTGTTCTCGGCGAGCGTTTTTCATCGCACAAGCTTATGACATCAATTCACTTTGTGGGCAATTTATCAGAGTTCTTCTGACTGCAAAGAATGAATTTCATCTGAACTAATTGACATAAAAAAGTAAGATTATCTTGACGTTTCTCCGAAGGCCACAAAAAGGCAGTACGAACACCCAAACACCTGCAGAAAATAACATGCGCACTGTCCAGGAAATAGTTGAATTTGGTCTCTCACGGCCTCTGTTTTTAATGAAAGCTAAAGAAAAAGGCATTCTTTCCGAACGCTTTTACTAACAAAATTAACTTTGGTGTGACATGGACCCATATGACTGTCATTTGCGTACGAAGGACTTTTTATCTTTTCGGTGTATGAAAGCTGAAGCGATATTAAATTGAGCTTATTTGTTTTCTCCGGACGACAAGTCGATTTTCGATCTTTTCATTGCCAGAGGTTAGCTTTTGTTTATCTCCGATTGACTCCAAGTTAAGAGGATTACTCCACTTGAAAACTTCCAACAATAGTTTGCCAGTGAATAATACTCGTTTATCTTTCGGGAAAGAGAATACTTGCTTCTCCTTTTACTCCTTCTCCAAAATTTCTTTTGGTCTAAATGATTTAATTAACTCAATTTTCTTTGTAAAACAATTATTCCTCCGAGGTAGCGAATTTGTCGCGCGCGGATTGCTTAGGACGCTTAGGACGGTCGAATCTCGGACTGTGTATTTAACAAATTGACGTCAGTTTTTGATGCGTCTGTCCTCTTATTGATCACAAATTTCGTCATAACATTGTCAAAGTGTTATAGATTTACGAGGCGTAGGCGAGTGGATCTACGACAAACTTTGACAATGTAATGACGAAATTTATCATCAATAAGAGGACAGACGCATAAAAAACTGACGTCAATTTGTTTTTTACAACAACAAAAAACCAAAACTGATTTTCAAACGAGGGAAAGAAATGCAAGAGTCAATGAAAGATGCGATTGCCACATAATCTGAATTTTATCGCTGTAATTCGGAGAATCACAGGGCTGTAAATTAAAACTTTAGTAAGGATAGGCCAGAAATACAAGGAAAAAGTCGAATTGCTCAACTATAAACCTTTAATCCAGTGAAAACTGTTCACAAAATAATCCGCTAAATCACGGTTCAGCTTGATTTCATCGACAGCACAAATTCCCGCTCACCGCCGATTTTCAGGTCTGAATCCTCAACAGACATCCTCATCTTTTCGCTCTAAGGTTGCAATGGTTTCTTCAATGGTTTCTACTAGATTTGTGGTACAATTCTCGCCTCATCAAGTGTGCAGCGCTGAAAAGAAAACAGTCTTACCTGTAGAACTCCGATCCAGTGAATGAACTGAACTCTCGCAGAAACACTGATTTGTAAATAAATGTCCTCCTTTCATAGCTGGAAGAAGCTGTTAAAGTGTGGCTTTTAGCTCAGGGATAAGGCTCATTCCACAATCTGAGATGAGCATCTGTGATGACTGAAGACTTTTCCACTTGGCATGGATGCACACCGACAGGTTTTTTAAAACTCACCGAAGAATGATTAAGTGTATCACGACCTCACACATTTTCCCCTTTCCTTCAAGTTAACGAGGAAAAGATTGATCGAAGTCTTAAAGTAAAAAGTTCTCATGCAGCTCTTATAGAGAGGGCAGTAGAAATCCACCCATGACTGAGCATGTAGATCAAATTCTTAGCCAACAAACTGGAGCCTGTCATGAAGGCTTTCAATGCGTGACAGAATTGTTGGTTGCATGACTCCTCGTGAATTTTTGAAATGCTACAAATTTACGAGCTCTGCTCAGGCAATTTTGTAAGCCTATGAGACGTTGACGTTTGCTCGTTTTCCAAACTGCACTCGATACACTGGAATTAACCTTTTGAAAGGCGTATCTGTGCAAGAAATTTATCTAGTCGCCGTGGATTGTTCTGTGTCTAATGCGCCGATCAATTCGAAAGTTCAACATCCCCCCCCGGGCAAGCCCCCGGGCATTTGAACTTTTGAAGATTGGCTTGTTCAAATTCCCTCCCCTCGGGGCAAAAAAGCCGTTCAAATGCCCCACCAACTAGTACTGAAATAACTCTCCTCAAAGACAAATTTCGTCTTCAATCAAACACTATTCACGCTTTTCAGAGTGAGATATGCCGTAATGACACCTTCAAACTTCTTTTGAAAGAGTTATTAACTAACAAAGGTGAAATTCTATCTTGGAAATCCGTCATACCCTGCAAAAACCGAAAAAACGCTGAACAAGAGAGAAATCCGGTTCAAATTCCCCACCCTTTCAACGCAACGTTCAAATTCCCCCCTCCCTGGGCACGATGCACAGTCAAATGCCCGGGGTATGCCCGGGGGGGGGGGGATGTTGAAGTTTCGAATTGATCGGCGCATAAACCGTTGAATTGTACTCTCAAGCAAGAATTCCTTTGACCGCTGCGATTTAGCCTCGCTTGGATGCATTCTTTCATGGAAGTGAGTCTACCGGAAGTTGTTTTGATGTTTCTAAAAATAACTTTTTCGCCCAACCCATCTGCTAGTTTCCCCTCTCTGTCCTTTATGGCTCCTGTTACAGCCTAGTCACCCATTCCTGGCTCATGTGTAATATGTGCCCTTGTTTATGACGCTATACGAGCGGGTCATGCTTAGTTAAAGGTTGATCTGAGATCTCAGGAGATTCCAGCAAGCCTTTAAGAAACAATTGAAAGGTGGTGGTCCTTTACATATGTTATGTTGTCACAATGACAGTTTATTCAGAAACTTTCACTCAAATCTGATCCTTGATTTTAAAACTTTTTTGCTGGATGTTCACCAGACACATTATTGTGTTTCTTTCAGCCCCTCGTGTGTTCCACGTGGTATCAGCAAGGGAAGAAAACAAGGAGATTTATCGCATTCATTCTCTACCTGCCCATGATCAGTGGCGAAACAAATTTCAGTTTACAGCGTATCAGAGTTGGCGCAGTGAAAATGATACCATGATGTTCATTTACCCTGCATCAAGGAACGGAATACCCATCATATCAGCAGGGCTGTACCTCAATGACTCGGGACGCTTTCCATACGACTTTTTCACTGCTAAACGAGATGAGACCACCAGTGAAATTTTTGAGCTTGCTTTAAGTTCTCACTATAGTAGGATAAGTATTTCAAACAAGTCGGAGGACTGCTGCTCAACAGTTCACACAACAGCGATTCCAGTTACGCTTCTTCCAGGTCAGCAGGGGTTTGATGGTGTTCCAGTTTTTCTCTGCGAAGTTTTAGATATTGTTAGGATAAAGTTATGATTATCATAGAGGATTTGCTGGCAGAAGATGAAACGGAAAGCCATTATTCGGAAATCAGAGGTCATTTCCATGGGGATTGAGGTGGTCTGCAAGACAATGTTAAGTGCTGTAATAACGAGGTGGGGTGGCCGTATGCTGGGGAGTAGGATCGTATCAAACATGATTGGGAAATATTTAACAATTATCCTGCGAAATCGCGCGGAATATCACCTGATACTTAGCCTACGAGGCCGTAGGCCGAGTTGGCTACATCAGGGAATTTTTTCACATAAACTACTATTTACAAAATCAGAAAAAATAGGATTCTATGATGAAAACACACAAGGCTAGCAAGACAATTTAATACCACAACAAATAAACACCAAGGCAAATTTTCAAGAAATCGAAGTTTACTATACCGTTTACCACATTACCTGTCTGGTAATGACAACTTAAAAGTAAAAAAAGGTTAACAATTATTGGATGAGGCTGAGTATGATATTAAGAATTATCGGCTGGGGCGGATATCACCCACCGAGACCTACATAATTCTTCATATCATTCGAAAGCCGAATTCAATCATTGTTTTATTATTCATTCAAAATGTTTCCAGAGCTAAAAAAAACAAATTGTACTTTATTGAGTTATGTAACAAAATTCCTCGGCTGTTGCAGGATTTCGAATGTTTTTTGTCCTGAAGATACGCTTCAAAAATTAGCGATTTTCCTTCGTGGTTTTCTGTGTGTTACTACTATCTTTTTAATTCAATAATTCAGCAATTTTTTCCTCGTTCAACGTTTCAAACTTGCTGTCAGCCATTTTTGTGCCCTCTAGCTCTGCAGTACCAAAGCCGTTCTTGCGTGAAGTCAATCGTCCAATAGTTTTTCTATTATTTGATGATTGACATCAATCTACCAAATCTGGTCAGTGCTTGCTGGTTAGTTGGAATTAGCCGAAGACTGTAAGCCAATCAGAAACGGAGAAATATTTTGAATGAATGGTATATACTATTAGCTTACCAAGAACAAGTTCTGTGCCTGTGAATCAAAATCTTTTCAACTTTCCCGTCAAGAGTCGTATTTTCGGGTCGTTTTAGACCCGAGACATTGAACCACATGTGACCTCATTATTTTTGACGTCACCAGATTGTTTTGATAAGCAGCTAACACAGCAAGGACAGATCCATCCTTACGTGTGTCCATTTTGAATATCGACCAAATTCTGGTAGAGCTATACCAGGATAAACGTGTCCAATTTTGAGTGCAAAGTTGGTGGTAAAATAGGCCAAGTCACCTAGTTGATCAATGTTTCATTTCCAGGTTTTATGAAGGGCTGAGGCCAAAACTTTTCTAGTGGATAGAAAGGGGATAAAGGGTAGAAGATAAAGACACAAGAAAGGGAGAGAAAAAGGAAAGCAAAAGAAGCGAGAAAAAAGTTGGAAATGAATCCGCAAAAAAGTCCAAATTTTGGCTTATGCGCATGCGTGATAGCAAAATATTATACAATTTGCTGGCTCAAAATCCACCTAAATTGTAAGAACGCTTTTGTAGCAAAGTCTAATGGCATTTGGTAACATAGCACTTAAAAAACCGCCTTAACCGTACAAAATGCGTTTTTTAAAGGGAAAAAAGGCTGACGGGAAAGGGTTAACTTTACAACTTTCCGTGAGCAAGTGAGTTTGAACTTTATGCTTCGGTCGAAATAGTATTTTCTCGATTGCGTTCTCACTTTGAAAATTCCTGCCACTGAAATCAACCTCTGGATATCCTTGTAAGCTGAAGCAAACACTTTTTGACTTTTTGAGAGCGTTAATTCCTGGAAAATGTCTTTCGGGGTGTTCAAAATTCCAGAAAACACTGCTGGAACTCCCTCGCTTTTCAAAATGGCCGCCTCAACAAGTCGTGAAAGGAGATCTGCAGTGCACTTCCAAATATGGTCACCTGCGTGTACCGCTGGATATGTACGGTCATGTACGATGGCAGATATCGAGGTCTTCCTGCCCTAATAATGCCATTGAGTCTTATAGGATCCTGTAGGGTGTTACAGGGTTCTTCGGGATTCTAGAATGTCCTGAATGATCTTGTATGGGATTTCTACCAGTGTGGGTCACGGATGGCCAGAATGGAAATGGTTTACAACTTGAAAGCGTTGGACTAACGTTTTTAAGCTCTGCGATTGAATCTTGTAAAAGTCCTTTGGATCTCATTGCAGTTTGCTGTCATTGCGACAATTCAATTGATACCTTTCTCTTACTGTTCTAAGAGCATTTTGCGTGTGAGCGAACACAGTCTTAACAAGACGCAGCGAAATCTCCATGACAATTTGACAATTTGATTTAACAAATTAAGCTATCACATTTACACTTGTTTGCACAGCATTTTGTAATTGGTAATAATGTTTGTTGTAGAGAGTAACAGAAGTTGTTACCCCGGCTGGATACCTGTTGGCCCATCCTGTCTTCGTTTCTTTGTGACCACGAGAAGGACCTGGGACGGCGCGCGCGCATCTTGTCGGCAGCAAGGAGGAGATCTGGCACTACTAAAGGATACAGTTTCATTCCGTGGGGAATTGATTGACCTGCTTGTGAGCATCACTCTTTCAGAAACGGACTTTTTTGTCGGATTTCGCCGAACGAAATTAAAGCTTGGAGTTCATTCCTGGCTCTGGAATAATGGTAAAAATGTCGATGATAGACAATGGAAAAATGGCTACCCAGTGAATGATAACAGGAATTCATGTGGAGCACTGAGCTGGGATCAAGGGAAGCTGGTGAACACTGATTGCAAAAATATGAATGGATTTATATGTGAAAGCTACCAAGGTACTAGGTGGTCACTTTACTGAGAGAACTCGGTTAATAATTACTGTGTTAGAAAAGCGAGTTAAACATTTGAAAGTTGGACTAATTTGCAACATCCACATTTAGGACTGAGGGAAATACTAACAGTTCTTTTATGACATACACTTGTACAGTGAAAATGCAGAAATCTAACCATTAAAACTCGTTTATTCTTCCTCGTACAGTTTCCTATTTACGAGATATACGAGAGGTTTTCTTACTGAAGCAAAGTTATAGGAAAGTTGACCTGAAAGCCGTTCCTCAGAAGACGTGGTTGACGGAAGGAATCCGTTGCCCATCCTCCTCACTCGAGTCTGCTCCTCAAAATGTAAACTAGAGTTACAAGCGTAACTAGAGTTACAACTTTTGCTTCGCAAATGAGTACAAGATATAGAAAGCAGTGATATTTATTTCATGTAATGTGCTGCTCATTTTGTATTTTAATATTTACAGTGAACATGATCAAGGATAAAAAATGGACCCAGGGCCTGATTGAAAGACAAGAAACATTTTTGCTATCGAATTTGCTGCTGTATACACCATCTCTCCGAAAGGAAGTAAGATCTCTTCAGTTGGGTATGTTTTTGGGGAGGATTCGAAATTAGATTTGTGATCATATACTTTCTTCTTCGAAAAGAAGTTGAGATTCCCGAATGACTGGTATAAGGACCGTATCAAACGAAGGCCGCTACTATTTCCGGATCTATTGCCCTACAATGGTCTGAACATATTAACAAGTAAATTATCTCGGCTAGTTTTACAGTTGCTATTTACGTTTAAAACTAGTCCCAGTCGCAGAAAGGGTAAACAAACGAAACTATTATGCCTAGAAATAATGTTGTCTGCGTCTCTAGAGATACTTTTTCAACTACAAGGAAGTGAAATCTTACCTGAATTTTCCCCTTGATGTCTGAAAATAGTGGGACAAGTAAATCTGTACGGAAGACCGCTTCTCTTACGGAGTATGGATTTTGTGAATTAGTAATCTGGTTTTGGCTTTCAGTAAGCAGGAACATCATCAACAACAACGACAACGACTGCAAAACCGTTTTTTCATTTCGTTAAACACCTTTATGTCACATTTTTATTTAATTTTTTTTATTTTCTACAGTTGAGTAAACCGAGATGGCTAATAACACTAGCCAGGAGGACATCAGTGTTTACGGTTACAGTGGATCTATTTGTTAACTGCTGCGATCAACAGACAGACTCAGTAACGGTTTTCGTGACAGACAGCAATGCACCCTACTCTGACTGTGGAGATATGAGCATCTCTTCCAACCCCACCACACTAGTGTTCCAATGCACGCCACCAAAAACCGGCAAATACATCGTAGTGGAATTCGTCAGCCACTACAGTCCTCCGGCTAGCAACGCTGCGGTGTCTACTTTTGGTACGCGGATACCGTACCTTGTATTGTGCACTGGTGTTTTATTTTGACATGTGTGATGTATACTAAACGCTCATAAAATAGAGATGATTCTCATCTTTAAAGATTTAGATTGATCTTTTTAAGGACAAACGTTACCTGGAATTCTTCAGCTGATTTTGCACAAAATAGAAATTTTTAGAGAACATATCATGCTGGAAAAAGAATCCTTTTTTTACCATCTCTTTACTTTTTCAAGAAATCTCTCCATGAAAATCATTAAAATGTGTTTTGAAACTACTGTCCATTCACTTCAGTAATAAAGAAACAATGTCTCTTATAGATTCTGTTATTGAGACGCACGGGGCTCGTCGGGAATTCTGGTATAGATACGTGAATACTGAGGGATTTGCAACTCTTCGAGAAAATCCAATCTTTGATCAGCCACCTGATGGTTATACTACCACATTTAACATGTCTGCGTCATTTGAGATCAGCGACAATTATGGGGAAAGACTGACTTCCTATTTACAGGTAAAGTATCCGGGCCTAATGTGCGGGTAAACTCTTTCCTTTGTAGACAGTTTCCGCGTGACAATGGGCGGACATTTGAAATGAATCATTTCAATATTTTCGTTTTTCATATCTAACGCGAAACTGGTGATCATTTAACTTTTAGGTGCTGGAGAGTGGCAACTACACGTTTTCTCTTTCTTGTGGAGATGAATGTGAACTGTGGTTTAAAGAATTCAGAGAAACAGATCTGTCCTTTGAGGAAGGCGCTTCTGAGGAACAAGAAGAAATTATGCTCGTTCAGTTACAGCGATGGGCCAGCTATAACGAGTCTGACACGTGAGTAAATTTAGAACTATTCTTTAGCTTTTTATCTTTTCAGTCTTGTGTTAATCCAGTATGCGCACGTTAGTTCTTCGTAGTACGACTGAATGCGAGCTTCATGTGATACGCAAAAACAATCATATTTGAATCATATTTCTCCTGAATTTTAAAATTTGATCAAGTGGCAAATAGTTATAATTACATTAATCAAGTGTAGTGACGATAATTGGTGTGATAATAAGACTTAGGATGAGAGTAGTATTATAGGGATAAAATTAAGCCATTTTATGGTGCAATTGCACAAGTACGCGGTGGAATACACCAACGTAGCGTGACGTCATAAGCCATTGTCCTGGTCTCATTTATGTATGGCAATCGTGTGCGGATGAATACGTTATAAAAGAATGATGAAGTCTTGTTCCGTATTTATCTATTAGCTGTCATGGTTGGTATAACGGGCTTGGTATAACTGGGTTAACAGGTTTCACTTATATTTAAATCAATGATGTTACAGTTTGCCTCTCGCTCTTCTCTTGCTGTTAACTATCGACAAAAACGTTTATTCGGCTGGTCTCACTTTAACAAGGCGTTTTGATTACTGCCATGTGCCGACAAGTTTAAGCAATTTTTTGTTTGCTGAAAGCAAAGGGTTTTGTGCTGGCGATTGGGGATTAAAAAACTCGAGTTTTCGCTCGTTTGAAAAGCGTATTTAAATTTACTAATTCAAATCCTCTTTCAGTATTATTCAAAATCATACTGAGTTATAGTCACGTTCTCAAACAGCTTAAAATTTGCTTTCTCTTTATCTGGCTACGGTTTTCTCAACAAATTATTTCACAGTTGGTTCTTCCTCTCAATGAATAAATCTTCTTTGTTTTGCTGACCGGCAAATAATCTTCTCCCGGTTATAGAACAGACGGGGGAGAGGGGGTGGAGGTGAGGATAAAATTATTTCGTGGACTTTTGCATTTCATCGCGTCTCGGTAAGCCCAAAGCGTTTTAGAAGAGTATTGCAGTCAGGTGCGGACTGCGGAAAAGAGCCATATTATTGCTTATACGAATGATATCGGTGCTGAATGTAACCTTTAAGAATATGATCTGAAGCAGAAGTATGAAACTGGCTTTTCGATAAGACATTATGATTAGACAAGAAGCGATTGGGCTTTGAATTGCTTCCGAAATAGGATTGTCAAAACTTGAACTTTATTGTGTTTTGGGTCGATTTCCCAGACAGCGTCGTGAAACTTCAACTTTGCAGCCTACGGAGGCCTGATGGCATCATACCTATTTTGTCACAAGTTATGTCATCGTAAAATACATCTCTGTTTCTTAGTCTTGGGCCTTCGTTAGCACCTGTTCTACTACTTACGGTTTTAGAGCTTGGATTGGATCAAGCACCATATGACTAAATATTAACACTGGATAGGCTTCGGTTGTCCAGGAAACATTATGGGTTTAGTTTGGTCTGTTGATAGTTGGTTTGAGGGTCAGAGTTCCTTTCAGCTGAAATGGTTCGTTCTCATGTTCCACCTGAGAATGTAAAGTTCTACTGAAAACATCTCTATGCATAACAAATATTTGCAAACATGACCACATATGTTATTTACCTTGGGCAAATGTTCACTCTGACAGGCGTGTCTCCGTTACAAAGGGATGACTGCGTCGCGAAAACGTACTCTGAACTGAAAGAGATGAATTTATTTCCTCTTATCTTTCCACGGCCAATACACTGTAGGATCCTTTGATATGGTTTTCATTAAGGGTCGATGTGGAGTCAATGTGCGATCGATGAAGGGTAGAGAAAATCAGTTTGATGATAATGATATGACGCACAAACTGGAAGAAAAGAACAGTTCTTGAACCAGTGGAGTCGTAGTTTCGACGATCTCTAAGAGAGTTTATTTACCCTGAAAAAACGAGTTAGTAAATTATGGACAATTTAGAGTTCCAAGCCGGGACCATGACACCGACATTATTCATCAAGAATGTCATAATCCAGGTCCTCAGCTGGCATATTGCAAGAATTCTGGTACAGGAGTAAAGCCTGTGTTGAGAACAAAATCAATTGTTGATATCCCTAAATTACGATTTCATTCAAAAATAGGATTACGTACCTCTTCGGGAAATGTTAAGGCTACCAGGCGATCCACTACGTCGGAAATAAGATCTCTTGCAAAATGTTTAAAAAAACTTTGGCTTCTCAATCTAACCTTTTTGTGAATGATTCGCTTGACGATGAGAGCGCTTTTTACCCTGAATCAGAGAAAAAGTCAGCAACCAACAAGAAGGCACTTCAAAAACCAATAAGCGTCTACGTTGAAAGGCTCTTGTCGTCTCCAAAATAACTGAGTCACGTTAACCCAGTTAAAAAAGCCTGTCAAAATAGTTCTACTAAAATCTTGTACCTACTGAGGATTAGACACACCAAATGCCTTCTTTAGACTTAATATCACCGTGCCTATGAAAACCTTGCAGAAGGTGTTGTCTGCTCAAAGTAACATTCTGTAAATGATTCGCTCGATGGTGAGAGAGAGTTTTTACCCTGAAAAGGTGAACATTAAAAAGATTAAAAAAAGCGATTTACCGGTATATAGTATTGGTATTAACTAATGAACTATATAAATGTGTACGACAGAAAGACAAACGAAGGAAACAATACTGAAGAAAAACGGCGTCGTTTTTCTTGTTGGATTCTTAACCATTATAAGGCGATGGTGTTAAACGCATAATGTGGTAAGCTTCTTGAAACAAAATAATGTTCCATTTGTGCCATAATCTAGAATTTGTGTGTTGTGGCGAATTGTTGCACGTAGAAGTATTCCTTGGATTGATTTCGAGGTGGATTGTAAGTGTCACAACTGGAGCAAGGAAGGTGCTCTTATGCTCCGCAGCTGTCCAGTAACGCACGCAAGCTATTTATTTTAGCTTATTTTTTGTGTTTGTTTGTTTCTGCGCAGATGCTTGAAGAAACTATCCAAGCGAAGTGTTTATTTGAGCAAATGCAAGCTTTACACACTGTATGTGTACATGAAAGAAGAACTGCGGTTCAAATGTTTGTCTGTTGGGATGAGCGGAGCAAAAGAGATTCAACAAGAACCGATCGAAGGCAGCAATTTGTTTGCAATTCCGCCAGGTAAGTGATTGGCTGCGTTATCCTCTCAAGGTCATTGGATTCCGATTCTAAGGAAATGTTATGTGTCTCGGTTAGTCATTTTCTGATAACTGGACTAAATGATAACCTTTGAACATGCTCCAAGTCACTCCAGTCTTTCCAGGATGATTTTGTTTTTTGAGTCCTCTTATTTTAGTCTAAGTTTTGTTGGTCAGATACTGATAATGGTCGAATACTGCCTGGCAACATACTGTATGCAACATAAATTGCTTTGAAAACTGTCGATGTTTGTTTTCTTTTAAACACATAATGTAAGCGTCCGTATAGTAGCGAGACCTCTGGAGGTCCCGTAGCATTACGGATGATGTTGGTAGTTAAGAGAGCTTATGCAACATCCATGAAATTGAACTCTTGTGTAGTCAGATAATTAAGATGATCTTACTACCCCACACTTAACTTCGCCCTTAAGTGATCAGTTAAGTCTGTTTATGCAACTCACCAAATTTACAGAACACTGGAGTAAAAACTAAGTTAAGAGTTAAAGGTGTTTAAGCAACCAAGTGTTGTCTCGAAAGTGGTCGCTTACTAAAGAGCCGATTTTTTGACTACTGAATACCCTTCCTTGTTAAATCACAGATCTATCTGATTTCTCACCAGGTATACGAAGGTTATTTTTTACTCTTCTACGTCCAAATGATACCATCATCGAACATGTGGATCTCGGCTCTGTTCTTCATATCACTGGCAAGTGACTCCATATTCTTTTCACAGATTTTCAAGTTTTTGTGAGTTTTTTCCTTACAAAACGGTGTATTAAACAAATTGCGTTTGTTGTTTTGTTCCAGCATTGTACAAATACTGTTGCGAGGGCCTGTACTGCCCAGGCTGCCCAATCACAATAGACTTCCACGCTTTTGGCAGATCATACCTTATTAACCCATCTGTCAAGTTAACATGTTCTGAGCACATATTCCAGACAGACGTTGAAGTGATAACACAGCCAGGCATCAGTTCAATGGAGGTACTGATGTTCCTTTTTATCAAGTTATACCTGTGAATAATTACAGTAGGCGTGCTCTAATAAGAAAAGCTGTTCAGATAAAGCTTTTGCGGCACCTGTAGCCAAATCTTAAGGTTTGTCGGGAAATCAAAATAGTGCCTTACATGATCCAATATGTGAATTCTGTTGAAAGTTTTGCTGTTGTGCAGCATATACTGTTTTGCGAGCGGGAATGCCCGCCCTTCAGATATGCTCCTAATACATATTACGCGAAGCGGAAGATTAAACTTTTCAGGTAGACACGTGTCCTATCCATATAATATTTTTGTGCCGTAAGTTTAGAATTGTGAAACTTCTTTTTAAAATTCTTTCATTCTCTAATACCAGAAAAGGTCCCACGTTAGCGTCCTTTCCCCATTTCAAAATCACTTCCCTAACGACCTAGCTGTATGCAAATTTTTGATCTGTTTTCACTGGAAGACATGCACAATAAGCTACAATAGCCGCTTGTTGGCCAAACCTCTACTATCTGATGTAAGTGCATAATGTAAATCAACATCCGGAGTGTGTCAGCTTGGAGTTTATGCAGACACAAAAGGAGTCTATGGGGTCACATGACCGCCTTGAGAGTTTGACATTTCGCTTCACTTGATAATGTATCAAGAGAGAATTTTGAAGGGTGTTTATTATCGCTCGAAAAGCAACGTACATTAAATATATAAACGAATTTCAACAGAAACCATATATGTGAATCACTGAAGGACCCTTTCATTGGTTTCCCAACAAACCTAAAGCTTTGGCCACCTGTGACTCAATATTTCGTTCATATTTATTTACACTTTCAAGTAAATGATACCTTTTCTCTTAACAATTTATTCATGATAGATACGTTACTCTTTTACCAACGATGTATCAGAAAAGAAGGGAAGAAGAAAAATTGCTGATGTTAAGGTTAAAGGTAAGCCATGTATATGTTTAAGAAGAAAGCAAAAACATTGTTAAGGAGCTAGATTTTGACTTTGTAGCTTAGTGAGAGTGGGTATGGAGGGTAGTAATACTCCTTGTTACTGCAGTTACTACGAGCAACTGCCGTACGCCGATAGGTTGAATACTTTTAGGTTTCCTTTTATATTTGATAATTTGGGGTGGATTTCTTTGCTGCATAGGTGTATAGCTGTCGCATTAGCAAGTGCGATTTCTTTATTGTTGCTTAACTAAAAAACTCGCACATACTAAAACGACAGCTATACGCGTGTGCTGCGAACAAATCTACCCCAAGTTTCTCGTTTAAGGACGGTGCCTCCTAATACAGACCTATTTTTCCAAAGGTTATTATTATGGGGAAAAAGTAGATCTTAGCAAGGGTTATTGGAATCCAAAAAGAAAAATGCGGCTAACCATACATTTTTCAGAGATAATTAAGCAACCATAATTCTAAAAAAAGTGTTAAAATACAAAAAATGTATGGCAATTTTTTTTCAAAATTTCAGCTCAATTATCTCTGAAAAATGGGTGGTTACCCCCAATTTTCTTTTTGGATCCTGATAGCCCTTGCTAAGGTCTGCTTTCTTCACGGAGTCATGAACCGTGCAAAAATATTGTTGTATTGCAAATTGGTGGGCAAATTCCTTAAGAGACCCGAATATCCCGAGCTGCGCAGAATGTATGCGCAGTAACAAAAGTAGGCACCATCCTTAAGTTTAATACCTTGAATTTGTCCTTTTAGGTTTTATAATTTGAATTTCTCTTTTAGTTGCGTCAGTTAAACAGCTTACCTTCACGGGAGATGATGGAGACTGGACAGTTAAAGGATGGACAATTTCAGGTAAAACACACGAAATTTTGACTGGTATTTTAATTGAAACGTAAATGAGTTTTATATCCTTGGATTTCAGGTGGACTTGCTTTTGTCAATAAACGTCTTAATAGCCGGCTAGAAAGTCCGTTGTTGCCATGGAAACCATTTTACAAGGATGTTGGGTTGTGCCTTCGCTTCAAGTTCCAACTTCCCACCAAGTTTCTTTCTTCGTTAAAAGTGTACATTAAAACAAGCCAAGAGGATATCTTAATTTGGAAGCTACAAGGCTATCAAGGCAGCAGTTGGAACAATGCTGAAGTTACTTGGAAACCCAAAGAGAAAACTCAAGTAAATAATCTTTATTATGTTTTAATCAGGGGCCTTTGTAAAAATAACTGGTGTCAATGAACCAAAGTATATTGTGTAAATATAAATAAATAACTGCATTCAAAAATTCTGCGAGTATTCACCGTCTAAGTATCACTGTCAATACGCTGTCCACGCGACTATCTACAATGAAACTGCGCCCATGCAGTCTCTCCTCCGGGGAGGGGGGGGGAGCTATGTCGGAAAATTTGATTAAACCAGTCAAGGAGACCCAGCTGGGCGTGGTTCAATCTTCATTTGACCTCTAAAAGATATCATTTTAAAACAGACAGTCAAAAAAAAAATGTCCGGTAATGAGACCGTCAAATGACGGTTGTGAACAGGAGCCATAAGCGGGAACGGAGACCGTAACTAAATACCATTTTCAGTAGTGGCGTTGGCCCTATCGAAAAAGACAAATGTGCTATTTTTAGAAAAAAATTGCGCCATCGTGAGTGACAAACACGCATGCATGTTGCGAGGACTCTGCGCAAAGAAAAACAAACAAAATGGCGTCGGAAATTACCTTCTTTGGAGATTAAGAAATTCAGTTTCTGTCATCAGTGTCACTTCCAAACTTAAAGCAAACCCTTGGGGAGAACTTTCTGGATAGTGACTCTGAATGTGAGGATTATACAAGTGATTCCGATGATGGCAGTGGGAATATTTCAGACAACTCCTGTGGCGAAGATGCGTCGGACATGTCGGACGAGAATTTCCCCGTTAGCCGGATGAAACGTTTTGCGGGCCGAAAAGGCGTCGAACTACCAAAAAACAGTTGAAGGCGAATCAGGCAGGAAAAGAGAAAAGAAATACCGAAAATATATTTCCTCTGAGATTGAAGGGCAGCCGCAAAGACTGTAAAATGAATGTCCAAGCACGGTGTGAGAAAAGTTACGCACTGATAAATCATTGTCACTTTTTCCACTGCAAAAGAAAATAATAACATAGATTCAAACTACGGAATCAGGAAAGAAAACGTTTGCCGAGATTTCTCAGCGTATGGTTTCTGAAATAATGTCTGCATTTACCGAAGTAGCCGAATTGAAGACAAAAAATAGCGAACAGTGCGCTTTATTTTCAATCAAATGCTCTCGCGGTGCGTTATCAATTGTCGACAAAATACTGGTAAAACACCAAGGAAAAAAAAACTACTTCCTTCGATGAGAAGGACAAACCTGAAGTGAAACTTCATGCTTCCCTAGCACTGAATGTTACTTACTGGGCAATTTACGCGGAACCTAGAAGGGATACATAGCGCGGTGGACGTGGCAAGGGTTTCAACGACAGATCTAGAGTGAGCTTAATTTTTTTTCTCCGCCAGCAACCCGGCGAGAAAAATCACTTTGTATCGAAGTTAAATTAAGGACAAATTACAACTGAACGTCACTGAGACACAAATCTAAGTTGTTTCAGAGTGCTTGATTTCTTAAGACGAAAAGAAACTGTAGAAATTTAAGCATTCAGCTCTGTGTTTCAAATTTCTTTCATAACGAGTCTTTCATCGTCAAGTCAACCACTTCTTCTTAAAATTCCACAAACAGTAGTTTTATGGCGAATCAGTACAAAAGTCATGCAGCAGTCTGAACAACAATCATTAAACAAATTCACTACCAGAAAGGGCGACATTTTTTGGCTATACCACGCAGAATTGACACTGGTCTACCTGTACTCATTGTAGCTCTATCTGTGTTCCAGCAGCTCCAAATGTTCAGATGCAAATGGGATGCCAGGTAAAATACGTTGAATCGCTTTCACAGTTGCTTGAGAGTTGCTTTTACCATTCCGTCCGCGGGCACTAAACTGAGAACAACTGCGTTTTGTGGTTTGCGTTTAAAAAAGTAAGATGGTGAATTCTAATGTTTCTCACCTCCGTAGTCTTGTTTCAGTGAGTTGCATAGAAAATTACGGTTCAAGTTAAAATATTAATTCTGTCTTCAGTTCGATCAAACAAACAGGAGCGATTACATCATTACACACTCGTTTATTTGAACTCCCGCAGCTATAACGGTGAGATCCTACAGCTTCAATCCGCTTTGAACGATGATTAAAACAATTTTTCAGGAAAAATAAAACACGCACTACATTTCAGAGCCCATAATTAGAAGATTTTCCCAAACCTTGTGCTTGTACGTTCACTTCGGAGCAGTTTCATTGATTCATTCAGCTCTGCAAAGAAACGGTGCAACACTTCGCAAGGTTTTGGCGCTATTTTTGGTACGTCATGTGATCGCGATCGATTCTTGTTCCCTTTTATCTCGGAGTTTCTCTCTCTTTTTCTCTTTCTTCATTTTATAGCAATTAGTGATTGCTTTTTTAATAATTAAAACAATTATTCTACTCGGACTTACTGGATATCAAATAATTATAACCATTTTGGCGACGTTACGCGCCTCGTTGGTTATCTATCGTATTCAGTGCGCCCTCGTTGTATGCAAATTTGCGTGTACCCACGCGCGTTTATGACGTTGAGGATGAGGCAATTTTCTCTAAAAATAGCACATTTGTCTTTTTTGATGGGGCTGCGTGGACCCCGCCCTTACGGTCTCCGTCCCCGATTATGGCTTCTGTTGTGAAGTAATTTTAAACGGATTTCGTGGTTGTTCGGTCTAGACCACCAACACAATACGACGGTGCTATGATTTCTTCGCTCACAATCCTAAACGGTACCTTGATGGCTACAAATATTGGCGTTCCGTCCTCAGACATGGCTGCCCCTTTCACACGGAAGTCCTCCCTACGGCATTCTATTGTTTTATCATGTTGTAGATCGTATTAACAGTTATGGTCGTTCACGGTATTATTCTGTCATGTTGTAGATCATATTTACAATTGATGTCATTTATTGTCGTTACACGTAGGCTTGACTTGCGACTTACTATCCTAAGTTCGTAATTCGTCTCACGATATACGTCATTAAATATATCATGTCAACTTAAGGACATTTAAAGTCTCTACTTTAAGCTTTGCTTAAGATATGAGTCGTTAAATAGCCTGCGTAGTTAGCGGTAATGCCCGTGCATGAAGGTAAAGCTTTTGGTGGCGAAGACGCCATGAGGCTCGTTCTCATGCCTCCGCCGCTCAAACTTCGCCTTCGAGCAAATAATCCTGCCATTTACACAGGCTAGTCGCTAAAGGACACTTTAAATCATTTCGAACACCCTATTCATAGCCAGAAATTTGTTTTACAACATCTTAACTTAACACGTAGATACACCGTTTTGTAACATATGTCTTACACTGTCGTATTTGATTTATCACAAGCCACCATTAGCACTTTCCTATTTGCGGGCGGATACACCATTTATGTTGTATGATATTGTAGATCGTATTTCAAGGCCTTGGTGCAGTGAATGGCACTCCCAGCATACTCATCGACAATATAGTCATAACAACTGAAGCATGCGCATTGACACCGTCCCATGCATCACCAGGTAAATAAGTGAAAATTCCTTCATTATTTTGCCCGTGGCTATAGTGACATGTTACTGATGATTTGTTGATTTCATTTAAATGTCCTTCTCCACAAGGATTGCAACAATCGCTAATTGGAACCATCATTCATATTTTGTGCAATCGAGCAAAACAAAAACAACTAAGAATTAAGTTCAAATGAGAAAATGAAACCTAAAAATTGTTGATAATCAAATAAACAAAATATTCATGTACATAAATAGATATGGTAGCACAAAATCTTCTTAAGTTCTTCGACAGCAAAACAATTAGTTTTCACTCCTAGTCATTGACAATGTGATTATCACTTTATGGATGCGAAGTTTGGCTGGACTGTTATTATATGTTTTGTACCTTTTACGGTACTCTGGTATCATATGGTACTCTTCTGATGATTATATGCAAGGTTGTTTTGATAATGGTAATACGAGTTGTTACTTCAGGCCAGATCAAGCCATAACGGAGCTCGTTAGGTAGGCTTTAGTAAATAGCTGTAAAAAGGGGAAGTGGGCGTGAGTTTTTTGGGGGGGCGAGATTTTTGAGATTGTATGTCACTGTGTCAATACGCTTTTCTTCCGATGCAAAATAACTCACCATAAGATACCATACTACACCATTACCGTACTGTACCATGCCATACTATGGCACACCATGCCATACCTTTCTACACTCACTCACTTAAGCTCACATGTAGTTTTCATCATTGATTTTATCTGTTTTGTAATTATTATTTTCAGATTTTGTTTGTGGTCCGAATGAGTTTCAGTGTCTCAATGGTGAATGCACTAGCTCCACACACCGCTGTGATAGTGACGTCAACTGTCTCGACGGCTCAGACGAAAAAGGCTGTACTTGTTTAACCGTTGAGCTGCCATGTTTCTCAGGTCGTTGTGTTCCTTCAAGTAACTTATGTAATGGAGTTAAGGATTGTTCAGATGGTAAAGATGAACGCTTTTGTGGTAAGTGAGTTACGTTAGCATACACGGGCTGGAATCTGTTTTAAAAGTGTTTTTCGAACATCTGGTAACACGTCCAAAAAATTCACATCATTGTCAGTAATTCGTATAAGAGGAGAGGTAAACTGCGTCCCAACTTTTGTTATTAGAGTTGGGTATGTTAGCATTTCTATCAATCTGACAAACCTTCGAAACAGCCTCATTTCAATGTTATCTTACTTATCCAAATAACTTCTCCGTTCACTACTACAAGTGTTTTGTTAATGAAAAATTATACCGGTATTACTCCAACTGAAAAACGTTTAGTCATGTTAAACATAAATTTAACATTGAATTTTTGTTTCCACCAGAACATTTGGTGTTCAGTTCTACGAATTCTTTGTTAACATTAACATTACAGGAACCACCTGCTCCCGAGACATGTTCCAGTGCGCAAATGGTACATGTATTCCGTGGTCGTCAACATGTCGCCATGACGAGACTCAAGTTTGTCAAGATGGCTCCCATGTGCCTTCAACTTGTGGTCAGTTGAGTTGTTTGTAATCGCTTACAATGCCAATAGAGAGAACAATTTCTTTGTGATAAGTTTTGAAATATCCGCATTTGATTAGTTATTGAGTAGTTAGTTATTGATATTGAGGCCTTCTCTGCACCGTGGCAGGAACAGGAGACTGTCCGCTGAACCATCTTGACTGCAAAGACAAAAGCCAAGAGACTAATTGTGACAAACACTTTAAAGGTACGTTCACTTTGTTGATTTCTTTATTGTTTCTGGGCTTCTGCCATACACAAGTTAGACGTTAACTCACACCGCCGTGGAACACGGAGAAATCTTCAGTAGTTAACCTTCGCAAAAAAGGTTAAAATAGTCAGCATAAATTTTTCTCGTTGAATTTTTTTGCGAAGACGAAATTATGGAAAGTCACTATTTTACTCTAGTCTACTCTGCTCAGAAAGATAACATTTTTCTCGGCTCCGGTGTAAATCTTACTTTTATGACACATCGCTAATCCACAGGATATGGATGCAAAACCTCCACATTAGCGAAAGTTAGGATAGAGGGCTTACTTAGGGACCTTTAATTTGTCCATGCCTTATTGCATCAACGTGCGTCGCTTCGTCCTTCATCCGACTGTCCTTTCTTGTTTCATGCCTCCGCTTCTGTCTCTATAATTGTAACAAAATTGACGGTGAAACTCATTTTTTGCTAGATTGTCCGAACTATTCTTCGAAAAGAGACATGTTCTTTTCTAAAATAGAACCTAATACCCCATTTCTACGACTTCTATCACATGAGACCTTATTATCACATCTTATGAATTCTGCTGACTTTTTTATAAACATTAAATAAATTTCATTCAAGTCGTCATGCTTTGAATTGAAAGACAAACTAGTTACAATGATTACTCCTTTGAATGGTTAAAAATAAGCAGTGGTTGTAATTTTGTTTAGTTATTTGTAATACTGTAATACTCAGTAAATATGACCTATGCTCGCCACGAGCCTCCCAGTAGCTCAGTGGTTAGAGCGTCCGACTGGTGTGCGGAAGGTCATGGGTTCGATTCCCCTCGGGGACTCAGATTTTTTCTTTGTCCCACGCTCGCGACATGTTGATTATTCCATCTTTTCTTATTTTTCTGTAACACTTTGTTATAGTCATGTAAATAAAGCTTGTTGTAGTTGTTGTTGTCTCGGCAACATGCAGAGTGGAATCGGGAGAAGGTGTCATAGGAACTGAGCACGTATGTGTAGAAACTACTGAAAAACGCTTTGAAGAATAAGTATTACACGACCCCAATTTGCACCAGATGTTATTTATGATATTTATCGCTTGTTTGTTTATCTCAGGTCACTGCTCTTTTGAAATCGGCTTTTGCGGACTGAAGCACGACAACAGCGTGGAA
Source organism: Siderastrea siderea (assembly GCA_964030785.1). Classification (NCBI taxonomy): domain Eukaryota; kingdom Metazoa; phylum Cnidaria; class Anthozoa; order Scleractinia; family Rhizangiidae; genus Siderastrea; species Siderastrea siderea. The sequence continues at coordinate 18,212,259 of OZ034972.1, read as the reverse complement.
AATATGTGGACTCTGCATTCTGGCCTGACTCCATCAGCACAGACAGGCCCTGCATATGATCACACGACATATTCTAAAAAAGGTATCATTTTCCCACACATGCTTCCGCCTTAACATTGCAGAATAAATTCTACTCACCAGCCTTTTTTGTTTGGCTTCAAACAGGAGCGTATATTTACATAGAAGCTTCTCAGCGTCGCCTTGGAGACCGCGCACGCTTAGTAAGCGAATGGATGGAACGGAATAAAATAATTTGTCTTCAGTTTTGGTATCACATGTTTGGTAAACACATAGGACAACTTAATGTCTACGTTGCAACTAACACTTCAGAGAGGCTTATTTGGAGTCAGTCAGGAAACCAGGGAGATCGCTGGATGTTTACCCAGAATACTTTGCAAGCAGAACATCCGTTCAAGGTTTTAAAATTAGATCAAATACTGTTGTCTTATTTACACAGTCATAAGTGTAAAAAGCTGATTACCTTAATATAGGAAATTAACGCTCCATGAAATTAACGCGAATTGTAAAAATTCGCGTTAATTTTTGTGAGTGTTAATTTCCGTGTTGTTAATTAAGTGGAACGTTAATTTCTGCGACCTTAATTTCCATCATTTTAATACCAAATTCTGGATCCAGTCCAGTCGATCTTGACACCTACAAAATGATAGCTTTCCTACATGTAGGCAGAATTTAACGCACATTGTCTGTAAAGAAATTGCCTTACACACCTGTAGATCTGTTTTGTTGTGATTTTTAAGTTCATTCGTGAAATAAATTTGTTCCAGTCGTGACCGCAAAGTGTTTCTTTGTATTAATTGCGTTAGTTTTCCTCATTTTGGAATTTTACCCCCTCTTTCGCGTTAATTTCCATTATTGGGGAGTAATTGTTACGAGTTTCGTTAAAGGAGTGGTTCGTTTGTAGACGGAACGCAGGGTTGTCGGTAGCAGCAACAAGCGGATTTTTTCCAAGATTAAAGTAATCTTTACAGCTTACAGCACTACTGCAATGTCACACAGACTCTTCTAACATGGCACACAGCTCAGCACACAGCCACTTCACAAGGTTCGGCACACAGCACGGCACACAGCCACTTTACTAGGTTCGGCACACAGCACAGCACACAGCCACTTCTCAAAACTCTTTAAAACTCTCTTTAAAACTCTCTCTGTAGACTGAAACGCTCTTACTTATATACATATCACAACAAGTTCTAGAAACTTCTACGAAATCTATTTTTAGTAACATGACATTATTACTTACTATTTAAAGAAATCACGTAATCATTTCAATGACTAAGCACTTTATAACGTCTCAGAGAGTTCTATGGAATGTTCTGGAAGGTTCTGAGTAATACTAGACAATTTTCGTAACAGTAATTTTTCCTTCAATTCGCGTTAATTTAAGTCGCGTTAATTTCAAATATCTCAATTAAAACAAGCGTTAATTTCCTATAATAAGGTATTTTCTGTTTGTATTATTTAGTTTGTATTGGAAGGTGTTACCTTGGATGGAAGTGAGGGGGATACTGCAGTGGATGATGTCACAGTGCTGGACGAAGGCTGCCACGTGATCTCAAGATTGAGTAAATGAATGACTTCATGTCGTTAGTTTAGGTTAAACAATTCTTATAACAGTAAGTTCATATTACACTATGGGTAAGCGATAGGATGGATTGTAGGGGAGGATGAGGAGAGAGTACAGAACATGGAACCAGGGTAAGCAAACGAAAGTCTAATCATCACAAATTGGGAAGTGCAAGCAAGTTAAAATAAACCACAATAAAAGTTTTTTTGTTGTGTAAGAGGTATAATTGATAACCAGAAATGATGGATTTTTTTAATTAAAAAGAAAACAATCACAAGTTTTGTTGAATTTATACCCTGCGCATCTAGTATCTGTTATCTTTAGAAAAACGTCTGTTATTCTTTGATCCGTGCAGTGGAACAGATGAAGTACTTGACAAAAATTTGCATCCAATTAATAATTTTCTACACATTCGCATAATGTAAACGTAGCATAGTATCAGATGTAAAAGACCACGGTCTTTTGGACTCTTCTTGGTTGTGGATGGCCTATTTACGCTGATAAGGTCGTAAACCTAAATCATGATGCTGGCGTCAGTTCAATTCTCAACTATATGGTAAAGCACATTTGAATTTATTAATATTGCGTTTGTTCGAGATAAATGGAAATAAGGACATGTACGAACACTTAATTATCAACAGAGAGTCCTCACTGCTATTTCGACGACAGTGTGTGCAACTGGAAAGTCAACCAACAATGGCGGTGGACAGAACATAAAACAGGAATAACAGGTATTTATAATTTCAAACTTCCGTCCTTTCTGTGGAAAAGATCACAGCAAGAATACATTTTCGATTCAAGTTTAGACGTCATACGTTAACATCGTAACACACAACAACCTGTCACTATCGTTACTAGTACGTAGGTATGTATGTATGCACGTACGTACGTACGTACGTATGTATGTATGTATGTATGTATGTCTGTATGTATGTATGTATGTATGCATGCATGCATGCATGCATGCATGTATGTATGTATGTATGTATGTATGTATGTATGTATGTATGTATGTATGTATGTATGTATGTATGTATGTATGTATGTATGTATGGATGGATGGATAGATGGATGTATGTATGTATGTATGTATGTATGGACTACTGTTTTCTTTGTTTCCTTGAGCTAACTAGATCACAGGAATCCTGTACATAGAGAAACGGTTCAGTTCTATTTCCCGTGAAATATTCGTTAAACAGCGTTCCCTGCATCGAACTTATAACAGGTGGCAGCGAGTACGACTTTCATTCTTTCTGTAGGAGGTTACCTGAGCCTTGCGTCGGACGGTAGTGCACTAGGAAGGACATTCGCCTCTCCTTTATTCAGCGGTGAAGAATGGAAATGCATGCGCTTTTGGTACAGGATCGGCCTTGGGCATAAAGCAGAAATAAATGTGTCAATCAACAGTTCAACCATTACAAAGAAGCTATGGAGATCAGCGCATCACACCGGCAAATGGAGTTTTGTTCAACTGCCAATCAACATAAGTGGAACGGCAAGGGTAATCCATAATGCAAGGCGGAAAGTTTCAGAGCATTTATTGACTTTGTTGAGCATTAACCTATGAACCGGTGTCTTTGGCAAAAGTCTCCAAGATATACAGTATCTTGTCAATAACCTGTCGTCGGACTTTACTTTCGTTTCGTAAACCGTGTTGAGAGCGCTGCTAAAATTTAGCCTTATACGACGTTATTTTGTAAACATTTCCAGATTTGCTTTTAATAATAATAACTTTATTTATGTGTCAAAAGTGATCTAGCACCCTGATTTTTGACACGAAACTCGTGATTAAGAAAATGGAAAATACTGATTCATTCACCAATGGTCCGTTAACAGAAGCGAATTTCAGAGCGAGAGGAAATACGCAATTGGCTTTAGCTTTAAAATGTCTTGGTAAGAAAAAAGGTTTATGGTCCATATACCAAGTCCCGAGTTACGTGACATATTTACCACAGAGGTGAATATTATGGGCTAATCGGGCCAGTAGGGCCAGCTGGGACAGTTGGTACAGTTGGGCCAGTTGGGCCAGCTGGGATAGTTGGGCCTACTTGAGATACATTCGCTGTACTGAAATCTTGAGTACTTTTTTCTTGCTTCAAAAACGGCTTCTAGCTTTTCCGTACGGTATCATTTGTTTCAAATCTCTCTTTACTGCTTGTTCTTGCTGCTTTCTTACTTGTGAAGGCAATGATTCATTACCATAAGCTAAAAAAACAGTCATCGGTGAAACAAAGTAAATACAAGCAAACGAAGTCGACGAAAAAGTGTTCAGTAAGTACTTCCTTTAGCTTCAACTCCAACGGTATCTAGCCGTTCACTGGTATTGTGGGATCCCGTGAGATTTTCCAGCTATGGAGAACAACAGATTCTCTGCCCTCATTGTCAATCACAACTGCGGCCATGGAGATGGAAAAGTGGACACCGCAGAAGAGACAGGCTAGAGAACTTGTATTGCACCCAAGATGAAGTCCTTCTCAGTTTCCTGCCTATACCTTTCCGAAGATCAACACCATGAGGTCGTCGCTCATGATTCTTCGATTTATTTGGCGTTGAAAAGTTTGGCGTTGAACCCCCGTTCGTTTTATTTCTCAAGGATGGTGTAACAAAGGAGCTTTACGACTATGTTGCTATTTGTATGCAGAGCGGTACCAGCATTGCAGATATAGAACAACTGCTGATAAACCTCCATAATGCACACCATTTGCGACAATTCAGCTCCTGTTTTCATCAGCCTCTATCCTTTAAGGTAACTGAAACGTTTTGGGCGGAAAGTCATAACTCAGATTTTTTTGTGGTTCTTTTTTGGAGTGTAAATAAATGTATTGGCAGCATATAGGTGAAAAGCGTGGGAAGTGTACGTGGTTTTGCCAGAATTACTATACAGCGGAAGTATCTTGGGACTTCATGTATGGGGACACTTGAAGAAGACACTTTTTGTACAGCGGAAGAATTTCAATAACTTAGACTTCATTTATCATATTGTCCCAACTGGCCAAAATGTCTCAACTGTCCAGTTGTCCCAACCGTCCCAACAGGCCCAACTGTCCCAGCTATTCCAACTGTCCCAACAGGCCCAACTGGCCCAGCTATCCCAACTAACCCAACTGTCCCAACCGGCCCAGCTAGCCCAACTGTCCCAACTGGCCTAACTCTCCCAGCTGTCCCAACCGACCCAGATTATTTGACTCTGTGGTAAGTATGCCATATCTGTAGCAGAATATCCCACTGTTATGTTATTCCATTGTTCTGTCTATGACGTAACTCGGTACTTGGTATATAGACCATAACCCCAAAAAGATTACATTATTTCGTTTGTATCAATAGGTATAATACTGACCTAGGTAATTCTGGATATCACAATTCCCTCATACCATAATTTTTAAATAAAGGTTTAGCGACGGATCTGGGTGAGAGACCCTGAAACACTTTTCATTCTGTTCACTCTAGTCCTTCTTTTATTTTTACCGCTGTCCCCCCAACCCCACCTTAACATTAAGCGCATCTGTGTCTGACACAAAGTTTTTTCTAGGTGATAATTGAAGCCGTGAGTTCAGGAACTTCTGTTGATTTCGATGACGTTTCCTTCGGTACACAATCCTGTAGTGAAATTCCCTGGGTTCCATATCGAGGTATGGTTCTTTTAAACCTGTAAGTTAGCTCAATACAAACAGGTTTGTTGATACAGTTGAATAAGATAGGATTTAGAAAGGCTGTAAAAACAGAAATTAGAGAAAAAAATAACTAGGTGATTAACCATGACAAACTGCCGAGATCAGTTTGGTTTTAGACCATTTCTAACGCCCATTTATTGTCAGTGAGATGTTTGGTCCATTATGATTGTCCATTATAACATAAATGGCTGTAAAGACCGTGTAAGCATAAAGTCGGACGACAGCATACATCCATTAACCCATCGATCCGTTTATAGATAATTCCATCGAATAACAGTTTGAGGTGACCTTCTATTTATGCAACATCTCAACTTTGCATTTCTTACTTCGTACCATTCTCTAGAATTTATACCTCCCTTGCTTCCGGACTGTTTGAGACCTCTGGGAATGCAAGATGGCCGAATTCCTGACTCGGCGATAACTGCATCATCTTATTATCGACCAAGGTCGGCACCCGCAAGAGGAAGACTTCATCTTGCGTTACCAGACTCTTTAGTCGGCTTCACAGGAGGCTGGTGTCAGTATCGTACAACTCAGTATTACGAATGGCTTCAAGTTGATTTTGGTCACGTGGCGAGTGTTGGCAAGGTTGCTACTCAAGGAAAACAGGAGCAAGATTTTTGGGTGACCAAATACTTCCTCACTTACAGACATGACGTCAGTAGCAAGCTGTCGTATTATCGACAGAATGGAAAAATCAAGGTAACATTTACTGCCGTATTCAGACTTTCGACTGTCATTTCACAGTGAACAGATTCAAGGTCCCTGTCTCAAATATTTATGCATTATATGTGATTCTAACTTGACTTTTAAAAAGTCTCTAGGTGTCCTCCTCAAAAACTGCTACTTTTTCAACTATGACATTTCCCTCCTATCGAATCCAAACTTGAGGCTTTACTTATTCAACCTACCCGAAATCATTGAGAATAATTCAAAAAAGACTGCTAAGATTCATAACTTGCTCTGACCCTGAATCTCAAACTTAACCACTATTCAAGGCCCTCCGTTATTGAACCTCGAAGACATTATTATTGTTTCAGTTGGGCCTTGCGATTCTACTGTGATTTGTATAGAAGTAATAACAAAGATCTCGAGGACATTTTTGATCTTCGTGTTCCTTGCTTGCTTTAACGACTGTTTCAGTACATTTCTCGCGTTCACTTTTATTCAACTCCTCAGGTATCTGGTAAAGACTTATATCTGAACACGTTAATACTACTCAATATGGTTTGCGTTCACTTCGTTTTGCTGTTACCCATCTTTGGAATTTGCTGTCTCTTAGCCAAAACAATCCCTACCTTTGCTGCTTTCAAAGCTAAAATTAAGATATCCATGATTGACAGTTACTTTAACTTATTTCATATGTATTGTTAACAAGTTGTATTTTAAAATCAATCACTGTAACTGATCAACTAATTCATCTATATTAATCTACAGCTAGTTATACACTGAATTAATTTATACCACAATACCGGCATTAACATTATCATTGATACTTATTCTCAAATCTTGCATCTTTTTCATCAATAGCCTAAATATCTTCATTCGATAAGATGATGGAAAAAATCCTTGAAATTAGTGAAGTAAAACAAAATGAGAAAAAACCATGAAAAAATTGAAAATGCCAATTTGCGCCTGCAAATTGAGCTAAATGGTACGTGAATGCACACAACTTCAGATAGCAATGCTGTCGTAATGATGCACCCCCCCCCCCCCCCTAGCTGCTATTGTTTGTTCATTTGTTCGTTTTTTTTTTCTTTATTCTGTTCAAGTACTTAGATTTGTAAGTAGTGTCGGTGATATTCTTCATTCTTGTACATGTAAAATAAGTTCGGTTTTTAAAAAAACCTTCTGTTCAGATTCTGTTCTAGTCAGCTTGCACAGTTCAAATCAACCGGTGTTTAATTAACAGAAAATGGCGCCCTTATCTACATAACCTGATGCAAACACGAGAGGGAGTTTGGAGGCCAGGGTTTAACCAGAATTTAGAGGTTAACAAGAGTACTTTCGAACTCTTGCAAAACCAAAATCTTCATTAAATTGGAAATCAGCGTTCCTAGATTAAACGAAAAACTCCACGACTCTTCACTGACTCTTATTTTTCACAAGCCTTTAATTAAATATTACTAAGGAATACTGACATAGCTGAACTAATGTCCCGGACTATTGTGTTTGTATTTCGGCTTGGGACAGGTATTTAATGGTAATTTCGACCGACACACTGTGGTCAGCCATCTTCTCACTCCTCGCATCACAGCTCAATTCGTGAGGATTTCGCTTTACAAGTATTACCTTTTCGGCTGCCTTAGAGTTGAGTACTACGGCTGCGCACTTGGTAAGACAATCGTAGTTTAAGAATAAACTTTATGCTGTTAGTTGATCTCTTATAATTAATGAAAAGGACGTAATGCTATAAAAAAGAATGCATTCCTGGATCGGAACCCCGATCGAATATATACGATTTAATAACGTTTAACGTTTAATAACGTTTAACGTCAAGAATGACTGTGACTTACACACACTTGACAAACCTAATTGCGCTTACTGTGAGAGCTATCTGCTTCTAACGTCACAGTTGTCATGTTGCTCAAGTCGATGGCAGATCCCATTGCGCAGTTTTGTCTTAGCTTTGGAAAGAGAAATTATTGATGTCAGTCAATGGAAACTTAAGGTAACTTTATTGCATTTTGTTTTGTTTATCAGATAAAGCTGATGAAGCGTTAATTCCCTGCTACTACCCCCTGGGGATGCAAAGTGGTCAGATACCTAACGCTTCTATCACCGCCTCCTCCAATTTCGGTTCCGCTCACCGTGCTCGGCTCCATACTGTAGAAGAAGGTGGTAAACCTGGGGCATGGGTGGCAGCCTTAGCAGACTCTAATCAGTGGCTTCAGGTCAGGGCATGTGGTTAGACAATGTTAGTGCAACAACAGTGATACTTTGTAGGCACTCAGTATTACAGAACGGTAGAGATCGTTTGAATTTTAATCTTACCTGGAGCAAGTAAAAAATACTAACAGAGAAGTGCTGTTGTTATGAACGTGTCTTCAATAGATGTTGTGGCTACGTCAGTACTTAACTTTCGGTGTTGAAGTAAATAGTAATTTATATCATTCCTACGACAAGAATTTTGATAACATGATTACAATAAACCAGACTGAAGAGACTTTTGTCCTGAGGGTTTTTACTATGAATATTCATTTGTATTCCATTGTACAGGTTGACTTTGGGGCTCTTGCCATGGCAAAAGGCCTGGTCACTCAGGGACGGCACGAAGCTGCCGAGTGGGTCAGCACTTTCACCCTTTCATACAGCTCAGTGACGTCTAACTTTCGGTTTCATAAAATAAATTCTACAGTCAAGGTAACTACAACATGTAATTCAATCCGAGTTCAACCCTTTGTTAGTTCCAAGTATTCCTTTCTTCCCACAAGGCAATTTCATATAGGCGACTGTTATCTGTGACATCTGTTTTGCCGTTGTGTTGTCGACCGAGCGCTAAATATCGCTACGGATTTGCAAACCCTAGAAAAGTGACCAAAGGAGTAGGTGTTATGCTAAAAGCTGAATAATACGTTTCTGGTAATCCAAAAGGGCGACAATTCAGCGCTCGCCCGCAAATAAACGCCTGCAGTGTAGGTTTTTGAACAAGAAGATCTTAAGATGAGCGTATACTGCTTTGTTTAACGTTGACATGTTACCTTCACCCATCTCTACCCATGTGTTGGCCATTATTTACTTGAAATATTACCGAGTGACATTTGTACAACCGAACTTCAGTGAGTATTATGCGATGTACCTCTATTTAGCGCTTTCCTCAGTTTTAAGTTATTAAAATAACCATAACCCGAGTGTAGAACTTTTTCTTCCTTTCAGATCTTTACGGCTAACACAAACCAGAACACCGTAGCAACCAATGCGATAAGTCCGCCAATATTGTCCAGGTATCTCCGTATTCACCCACGCTCCTGGGTTAACAATATCGCCTTGAGAATTGAAATCTTTGGCTGCCTTGCAGGTGAATTTTGTTGGTTATTTTTAATATAGATTTGAGCAAAATGTTGATAGCTATCATTGTAATTATTAAGTCAGATTGTAAAAAACAAATAATGTTTTTATTTGGCATTAACAGCAAATTTGCTAAAGTGAATGGCTTTGGCATTTTTGGTTGTTTTAGTGAACATGAACGTTCAAGATATTCAGGATATTGGATGCTATAAGGATGCCCCCAACAGAGCCATTCCCTTGCTGGAAGCGATGAGTCCTCTTCTGGATGGCAGCTACATGCAGAGGGCAGCTGCCATCAGACGTTGTGCAAAAACTGCATACGACTTTCAGCTTGATATTTTCGCGGTACAGAATGGAGGACAATGTTTGGGAGGACCGCAAGCGAAAGTGAGGTATAACAAATACGGCGGTTCGACGCAATGCCAAGGAAATGGCCGAGGAGGATCATGGGCCAATCAAGTATATAAGATCACAAGTAAGTAGTAGGATATCGATGTACGTATACTTTCAACAAAACAGTGATTTAGATATTAAACTAAGACATACTTACAATGTGAGGAGACTAACCAGTGTACTCTGTGGTGTAAAGCTATGCTGAAATGAAATGTTTGAGAGCGAACTTACTGGCGCATTTGCTTTAAGAAAATGTCTTAGAGTAGCTGGAAGAAAACGAGAGTCCGTTTGCTTAAATGTTATTTTGATCGCTTGCACTTCCATAGCACCTATTCTGTGCCATACCGAGGACTAGTTAGTTATTCTGGGTTGATGGAGGAAGCAGCCAATAAAGTAGCTCGAGGGATCTGGGGGTGACAGCGGTATCCTTTGACCTCCTTTGCGGACACTGTGAGTCGAGTCGATTGTTCAAGACAGACATGCACTTGCATGTAACTTTCCACGATAAAAATGATGATGGTTGATGATGACGACAATACTATAATATTTCTATATCAGATGATGGTTAATATTGTTATTCTGAAGAAATGATGTTTTAATAATACACTGTTGTTTAATTTAAACCGTTTATCATACCAGAAAGATGCAACTTCTCTAATGAATGGTGTGATTGGATGAGCCATGATGCTGGTAAATCAACAAATTGGAGTCTAAGCATGGCAGAGGACTTATATAGAGCTGGAGTTGCGGACAATGCGGATTCGGGTAAGAGGGGCAACAAAATGATGTCATTTAGTGTGTGTCAGTTAATATAGGGGGTAAAAACCATAGCATCACAACTTTTCATAACTTTCTTTTGACAGACAATCAGCATGACAGACGCTACATAGTCGAATCGCACAGTAATATGCGCCTCCGTATGACTGCTTCAATATCGAGCCGCGAACACATCATCGAGATGACAATATGTTACTGGTTACAAGATAACAATGCTACTCTATCACTGATATATACACCAGCCTTTAGCCTTCATCAAAATTTTACAGGACTGAGCATTGCTATCATGGGAAACAGCATGTGAGTATATTTCTTCAACTGAAGAACCGATATTTCTGATATGTCAGTAAAGCCGTACATAATTAGTACCTTGCTAACAAATGCAGAGCTGAAAAAAACAACCATTTTTCCGACAATAGCTGACCAAAAGTTCTCCATATACGACGAAAACCCAGGTGTGATCGAACATACCAGTGACTATGATTTTGTACATGAATAAACATCTGTCTCGAGCAGGGAATGTATATAAGTTCGAGTTGGAGTTAATCTTTACTCAAGTTCGAGTTCAATTTAAGTAAAAAAAGGACCTGATTTAGTGTTTAAAGCTAGACACGATTTAAACGGTTAGTTTTCATTTGGCATACTGGAACATGACTTGAACTCGAAGTCATGGAACTATCGATAACTCATAATAAGAAAAGAAACTAACGGTAGCGTATACAGCTATTTCAATTAACGTTGTCAGATGAAAATTTAAGCCTACGCGACAAGACCGCAGGGTAATATGGAATGTTTATGCCTAAGTTTACCAAAATCAGCAGTACCTTGCTTGCATAGCAAAGTACCTTGCAATAGCAAAGTACCTTGCAATAGCAAAGTATATGGAAGAGTTTTTAAAGCATAAAAATGAAACAAATAACGTGAAAGAATAATTTTCAGATACAGTTTTGGTTTAAAACAATTTTTAATCCCACTCATCTTTTTGTTTACCGGGATAAAACGGGCTGCAAATTTTAAATATGTGGGTACACGTGGAGCACGTGCATGGTATGTAAATCAGAAGTATGAAAAACATTAACAGCATCATGAAAAATATGGAACATGAATTTTTGTACTTCAAGGCAAGAACTAACAACTGAAAATGGAAAACCAAATCAGGATTGCCGCTGACAATAATCGGATGGTGCCAATTTATTACTTGTACTAAGAAATTCAAAGTTCCCGACCAACTTCTGACAACCGTTAAACTAAGTCTGATTTGCAACTACCCACACTACCCTTCGGTCTTGTCGCGCAAGCTTGAGTCGGATCCGACAACCTTAATATTGAAATAGCTGTATACATTCATCCATCCATGTTGCAGTTTATCAAACGTCGCTCTGAACAAAAACATCTGGCATCATCTGTGTGTTTCCTGGAGGTCTCAAGGAGGTTTCTGGAAAATTTACAAAGACGGAAGACTCGTTGACTTTGACAGATGGCTCGGCTCCGGAAAAACAATAACAGGTAGCAGTTTCCGTCTCACTCCATGGGTTACATAAAAATTTACCTTTTCACGTGACATAGTTTAGATAGCTTAAAACTGTGACGTTGTTGTTTTATTCCTGTCGGAAATAGATCACTGGACTAGGCTCGCTTGTTCAGACAAGTCAATCGCAAATCACTCAACAACAGTTAGTTTTAAAATATATATACAAAGAAGGAGAATAGACTTTTTCAATCTCATTTCTTTGCCACGAAGTTTTGTCCCACTGTGCCAGTCACAGAGTCACACAGTACGGTCCCACTTTGGTTGGTGCGAGTCAGTTACTGATGTAATGAAATTCTTTGTTTTTGATTCTTTTCCTCCCCATATAATTCAATACTTTCTCGTATCTCGCTTACGAAAGAAAGCTCATTTTGCTTTTCACTATTGTATTTTTGTTCCCGTATCTCGCCTCGATTTCGTGCTTCAGTCATCTAAACCTTCACTGTACCCGGCCTCATAACGGGATGATCGGATAAACGCGGTGTTTAGATGAGAAAATGATTTTTGCTCGAGATAAAAATTGGTCGTTTTAACAGGAGCTCGTGTTAACGTAGTGGTAGTCAGGTTGCTTACGAATAAATCCTCCTCTCGCAGTAGCGTTACCTTCAAGGTAGAAAAATGTTACTTCAGTGCGTTGCCAGCAAATATGAACTTCGCTTGTTAGAGTGATTTTACTTAACCCGTGAAAAAGGAAACTAAACTATTAGGCACTATTACACACTAATTTCATTGTTTTCTGTTGTTTACTTTTGACTATTAGACACTAATTGTCAGAAAAAACACTCTGTGATAATACTATCAAATTGGTTGTCTATTTTGCATATCAAGGCGATTCGTAAGTTATGATTGTAATGTATATTTCAGGAACAGGAGATGTTAGTATATCAATCCAGCAAAACAATAAATCACTCTCTTCAAGACTGAGTGGGGTTAGCATGTGGAACTATGAAGTATCCGCTGACCAAGTGTACCGTCTTTCTCTTGGATGTGGAGACGAAGCTGGAAATCTTCTGCGGTGGTCTGATCTGAAGAGTAGCGCCAAGCGGACTGGCCATGTGTTAAAATTGCCAGGCCCTTCATGCACATATCATGATGGTGAATTAAATGGCTGTTTTATCATCGTGCATTCTTTTTTAAAAAGCAAATAGATTTTAGTCCGAGTTTAGCTTCAAGATTATTCCCAGTAGTAACACACTCACCACAGGACATCGCAGGAGTTTGCAGATTTCGGCAATCTGATTGGTTCCGAAAAAGTATACGACGCAATACACCTCACTACGTTATTTAGAAACCTCACGTTTCAAAAGAAATAAGAAAATTGTACTTTTCTTGTCTTCCTTTATTTTTCTGGTAATAATTGACATTTTGTTTTGTGGTTTGGAATATTATAAAGCAGTTAGTACACTGAATCTCGCTTCACATAAATTCATATACGGCTGTATTTCATGTTATAGTTGTTAATTATCACTTAAAGCAAATCTTGAACTAATTGCAGGTGATATGATCGTGGTTAGTCGCAGTTCAAATGTTTTACTGATTTTCTTGTAGGTGTTATGAGTGTGATTAGTAACAGTTCTGAAGGAGTTGCTGTGTTGGAGAGTCCGGTATACAACAGATCCGCGGAGGGATATGGGAAATGTCTTCAGTTTAGGTTCATGATGTTTGGGAAGGGAGCAAAAACGTTGGAGATATATCAAGAAATAAATACAAATCAGAGACGAATCTGGAAAGAGTCCAACAACACACTCCCATACTGGCGCTACGGACAAGTGTCCTTTACTTCTGTTATGAGGAGTAAGGTAATTAAAAAACTCTGTACGTGATTACTGTTGTTTTAGCATTAATTCCTCGCGAGGTTAACAGTAGTCATTCTGGTCAAAGAGAGGGTACTCGGCAGGGAAGGGTTCAAAGCTCAGCCAAAACTCGGACTGAGCATGAATTTATGATTTAAGCTTTTGGAATTTTTGCGTGTGAGCCGCAAGGTTCTCCAAATGCTGACCAGATCGTTTTCATACCTAGGCTCTAAAATCCATGTCCCTGGCTTGCGTTCTCAAAATCTAGACGACCTATCGGGCCCGAAAACTATTCAGATGTGCAATAATCTTTCATGACTAAAATTCCTCCAGGTGGTTTGATAGACCCTTTTTAGCTTCCTGGCGTCGGTTTTCATTTGCATATCTGAGCCGGTATTTCATTAGTCTGCGCATACCCTTGGTTCCCTTAAAATCATACATAATTTCAGACTAAAAAGCAACACCTGGGAATGATACCATTTGGATGGTTTTTTTTTCCAAGTTTCGCAAATTCGTCTTTTGACTAATAATCATCATAATCCTGTTTTTGTTTGTTTTTGTTGTTGTTGTTGTTTTCGTTTTTCATGTATGTTATTTGGTCACTGTTTTATTAAAACGCGCTGTTATTATAAAATATTGAAAGATAATAATAATAATATTGAGTCCTGAGAAAGGGGAATGAAAGGCGTTTTGGTAGTTGCATTGAAAGCATTTTGTAGGTTATCATCAAAGGAGAAGTGGGAAGTTTGCCTGGTTACATAGCTGTTGGAGGACTTTCCTGGACTAAAGTTTACTGTGAAGCTGAGCCATCGTCAGCAAACATAAACGGTAATGTTTAATGTAGATGAACTCAATAAACTGGCCTGCTCCCAATGTATGGGACTTTATAGCGCAGTTGGTAGAGCACTGCAGCGCGAACGCAGAGACCACGGTTCGAATCCCGTTGAAGCCCCGAAAATCTTTTTTTCGGGCTTAATTCGCAGTTGCTTAAATTGTGATCACAGCTGCGATGGTCACATCTTCATTTCATAATGTTTAATGTTCTCAATTGTATACTAACCATAACACATTCTGACACGCAATTCATCTGCAACACAATGCATTAGCCTTGAAAACAACTTTCTGGGCCAAAGTGCATGATCTTTGTTGCGGAAACACCAGCCCCGCTCATGATTCCTCCCTCTGACTCATACCGTCCTCTATAAGAGTACACACAACAGCTAACTATCAGCTATTTGTTAAATATCTTTGATGACGTAAATAATAAGTGTGCTTTTTTAATAAGTGACGTAGTGAATAATCATACAATGATTGCTTCCTGACGCTTCAAGAATGCGTGAATATAGTAATTCTAACATTCCAAAGGAACTCCTCCTCAGAATCAGTTCAGAGACTAATACGTATCCCAGTAAATTAAAAGCGCTACATAGCCAACAATCTCAGTTTTGTTTAACTATGAGTTGCTAGCTTCAAGTTTGTTAAATAAGAGTAGTTAAGGGTTAAATTCATGAAAATTAGTCTTGTTTGTAGCACATAAGTTTTCAAAGATCCGCAACTTGCTAAAACCACAAGTATAATTATCGCTTTCTGGGTGGCACGTTAAGTTTAAGCTGCTATGGCATTCGGATACAAACGAGGATGAGATTTTAACTACTCTATACCTATTTATAAAACTATATAGCATGCAGTAAAAAGCTGAAGTCGCCTGGTTTTATCTCATCTCCTTATCATCCGGGATTGTACTCACCTAACTCTCACTGCGACTGGTTAATCACCGCACCAGTTGGTCACGTGGTGCGCCTTGAGGTACTTGACTTTCAACTGGAATATCACTCCTGCTGCGCAAATGATTTCTTGGAAGTTTTTGATGGCCGCAAACCCAGCGCACAAAGCTTGGGGAGATTTTGTGGAGAGAACATTCCTACTGTTATTGAGTCATCGGATAATACAATGCTTATTACCTTTAAATGTGACAAAGACATTCAAAGAACTGGCTTTAGACTGTACCACTCCTTTAGAGGTAAGATATTATTTGCCCAAAAAAGTGTAGGAATATGCCGCGACATACAGTTAGTTATTTGTACATTAAAAAACGGTTTGGTGGTTATTTGTTAAGTAAAAAAACCGTTTTTCTAACGCGTGCGCGTTCATCCCGCTTCACCTTTTCTGGTACTTTTCTTTGGTGCTCGTTATAAAAGGTTAAGTTGGATAATAAGTGTCTTATTAGATGTTTTGGTGTGCAATGACCCTGTATATATTTACTAATTGTTTACATTTTGACTTGTCCTCCGGGCTCGTCAAAATCAAGACAGCACAACTTGTAAGAATATACAGCGATACTACACGGAAAAACATCCAAGCAGTCGACGAAGATTGTGTCGTGATTTGAGAGTGAGTTATAAGCACTTTTCACCGAGTGATCGCTTGCCAGCTTAGATTTACAGTACGCTAAAAAAACTATCAGTGTGCTATCTCCGTCAACATAATTATGGTATAATTTACGAACTTCTTGTACTCTAATAATTTTGTTTTTTCAAATACAATATGTGATCAGTAATATCTATTGATTAATACACAGCAGAAAATTAACATGACAATTAAAAAACGCACACACCTACCACTGCCACAAAAACAGCAAAGAACAACTGGAATGCGAAAAGCAAGTCACACCACACACTTCCATAAGTGACTGCCCACGGAAGGCATTAAAAAATGGAAAAGGCACAAAGTTAAAGACAGAACTGCAAAACTAGCCTTACTTCTCAGCTTGTTGTCTCATTAAGCGCTTACAGTCTCTAGTTGACATACAAATCTAACTTGTTTTCACCTAGATGATGAACTTCAACCGGTCGTCTTTCTTATGTCCTTTATATTTTTCCACAGAACAAACTGAAGACAAGATATGTGCCGATAAAAGAGGTAAACAACTTAAGCATTTCCTTGTTAGGTGCTGAATTATCCTGAAATTGAATTTTGTATTTACAGCTTTAAATGGTGACTTCAGATTTGCATTTCACTTTAATGGCGATCGTAAGAATACGCAAAATACAAGAGACCTGAAAAGGGCTGAATTAGAACACATACTGGGAAGGTTCATGGAAACATTTTATTCATTTCATGCCACGTTTTGCACGAGCGTTTAAGAGAAACGTTTTAACTTATTTGTTGACCTTAGAATGTCCATCAGGCTGCTCGTGCTTCAAGATCAGCGACAATCCCAGGAAATTTGCAATCCAAGGTTATGATCTACGAACTGTTCCAAAGAGTATGCCTTACTACACTACAACCTTGTAAGTTTATAGCTGAGTTATTGATCTAGTTCATTTAACTGTACAACATACCGAACTAATAATGAGATTTTGTTGCACTCTGTCGCCCTGTTAGTGAGAAACTAAAACAGTTCCCCAAAACAAATAAACAAACAAGATAGGCGTAATAGGACGAAACTACTGAGCTGAATGAGACAAAACTCACAACTGACGCCTGTTACTACACTGAAAATACCCATGTAAGGTTTTTTCTTGTTGAGGGCAACTTTGAGATCATAGCATGGATCCCACAACTTTAAAATATCTGTGCTGTTCATAAACACATACGAAAACTATGAACCAACTTTAAGAAGAAGACGAACTTAGGGAGATACAGGGAGCAGTTACTGCTAAGCTACTGGTCAATGAGCCACTAGACGTCCTCAATCAAACGGGGGGCGCCATTTGCCTACTCATCGCAGAATTAAAAAAGAGACTCTGCTTGTTTCACTCTAGAAAGCCAATGTGCAGACCTTAATCAAGACATACTTTACTGCTTACAATTACCTGCACCATAAAAATAAATCGAAATCGGAGCACAAACAGAGATACAAGACCCAGACTTTTTCCCACCCCGACTACGCTAAGCCACTCGTAATGCTTTACAGCAATACCAGTGATACTGACCATGGCGCTACCACTGTCTCTCGAGACTACAAACAAACTAACCAACACCCTTATCATCAAAATAGGCAAACTGAAATAAACTGTTCTAACAATAGACCAACGGAAGTAATGCTTACAAAAGCTGACCAGTTATTGTTTCAAGGCTTCCAACTCAACAACATTTTATGATCAGCAAGGTAAATTACCGCAACTGTCTACTGTCCTCATTTTGACCAAAAGAAATTGGACTGGCCCACCATATACATCATGTAAGTCTTTGCAGCAGTTGAAATTACAACGACGTTATGCTTTCTAACTTTCAGACTATTTGCGAACAACAGAATAAGCCAGATCCAGGAGAAGGCGTTTTCAAAGCTTCCACTTGTAGAGTATATGTGAGTTCTGCTTTATTTTTATTACTGTACTTTGCAGGCACTAGTATTGCTTATTCTTTATCATCATCGGGTTTACCTGGGTGTAAGAACATGGCAAAATTTTCTTTGTTTTGTGACTGAGCTATTGTTTTGCTGTACGCTATTAAAATGTTTTGTTTCCTTTGTTTCACGTCATCCGTGAGTTTTACAGCTTCTTACACCGAGGTAATGCCCAACATTCGATTGATTTATTTTATGTAAATCAAGTTTCTATACTTAAAATTGTAGTGCATGCAAAAGTGATCGAATGTGCAAGTGCTACGAATTACGTGCGATTTCATGTGATTACTTGAAAATCTGGATTTATTAACTATAAAGATGAATTGGCCACTGTAAAGGAATTCAAAAGCTGACGCTTGGAGCGTTAGCCTTCGTCAGAATGAAACAAGGAATTGTGGGTCGTATGTGGTTTATGATGTAAAAGATAAATTTTTGCTCTAATTTTTTTTTACTACTTTACGTCTTGCTATGACGTAGGGAAAGGCTGCAGAGCGTGAAGTGTTTGCTAGTATGATCGAGGAGATTGAAGTGTCGAGTGACTGGTTTGGATGTGTCTTTGTCGTTTGTTTCAGCGTCTCGCAAGTGTTCACGGAATGTATATCTCTCTGCGTAAAGTCCAGGTTATGCAATAGATATCATTTTCAGAGGCCCTAAAGCGATCATTGATTTTAATAGATCGCGCTTGGGTTTTTGTCCACCAATAGCGGAGCTCTACCTTTCAGTATATGAACCACATACAACCCACACCTTATTGATTCACTTTGACGAAGGGCTAACGCTAGTACCGTCAGCTTTTCAGCTTGTTTACCGTGGCCAATTGTGTCTTACACTTCCCCATGTGATTACGTGGTTAACAAATGTATGCACCCATTACGCGCTGTTATGGATGGATTAATGTTTTTGTAAAGAAAACTTGGATCCAGCTGGATTAATGTTGCAGAAAAGAGGGGGCGGTCAAAGTGCGTATCATTCATCATTCAATACCTTCCGGTAAAAGTATCAGGCTATTCTCATTATTAATTTCCCACCATTTACTAGCTCCAAAGGTGTAAAATGGTGGAGGTATCACCGTTTTTATAGCTGATCGTCTTGTTTAATAAAGAACAAGTCACTTGTTCTAGCACTTTCCTAAGATCTTCAATTCACCCCACCTGTTCTCACACTTGTTCTCTTTAATGTGATGGTATTTTTCTGCCAGATAACTTTTCAAGGGAAATGATTCCTATTTTTTGTTTCCATAACAGAGATCTCAGTCACAATGTAATTCTGTTTTTGGTGGACTATTCATTTCAGGGTAGGCAAGAGCTAAAAAGCATGTAAGTTGAGTTTTTCCATGTGCATCATGCCGTAACCGAGAACTAACCGAGAAACCACATTACAATTAACTGACACAAATTAGACTAAAATCGAAGCGAGATCACGAAAACTGACTGATCTCCTCTTTGAGGTAGTGTAGCCACTAGTAAAATTTACAACCTGACTAACTAATCAGTCATTAGGGATTTAC
Organism: Siderastrea siderea; assembly: GCA_964030785.1. Lineage (NCBI taxonomy): Eukaryota > Metazoa > Cnidaria > Anthozoa > Scleractinia > Rhizangiidae > Siderastrea > Siderastrea siderea. The sequence goes on along the minus strand of OZ034972.1, from coordinate 18,192,649 downwards.
TGACTTCTTGACTATGAAGGTGAAGTACTTCAGGAGTACCAAAAAATATAACTTTGCTTAGATTCCCTAAGCTGTTACTAAAAAATGGGAACCCAACATATTTTGTGTTATTCATGAACGATATCTCACGTTCTTCCTAAATATCGCTTTAAAAAAGTAAACCAAAGCGATTTAGTATAGCGTGTTCATAGATAACAACATGACGATCATGACGATCATGACGTCTTGACAGAACAATCGTTCAGGTTCATCATAAACTAAAAACTCATCATTTAGTTACGAGGTGTGATCAGAGGTCTGATCAGTGTGATTCTCTCAAAGTAAATAGAAAACTTAAGACATCTAGTCTTAACATAGGACATTTTCGTACCTAACACAATCCTCGTAAGATTAATTTTCGGTTAAGAGGCTCTTCAGATGACTTAAGCTGCATTAATAAATGCTGTCTACAGGTTCAAAATGATCTGTTGATTCAAACCATTTACTGTAACAAGCGTTTAATTTCCATTCTTTACTTACTTAGAAAGTATAGATTCAAAATGTTCTCTTGGCTCAAATAATTTATCATAACTAATATTTAATGTTTCATTTTTGCTTCCTCAGAAAACTAACCGGAAATTTCATCCACAAATTAAGCCCTCTTGTATTTTCTGGCCTGGAGAGTTTACGAGTCTTGTGAGTACTATGTTTTACAAGCTTGTTTTCACCTCTAAAATGAGCTCTTTCCCTCTTTCCGTCACATTCAATGAACGTATAGACAACTTACACAAACATGCTAAGGTCCAATGAAACATCCTCAGCCATCAGCTTTATTTAATACCAGTCTGAAAACAATGGTGACTGTGATATTAGTTAATGTGTTTATTTTATCTGGAATGCAGAGACTTGGGTGAAAATCTCTTATCAGTGATTCCTCAGGGAGCCTTTAGTGAGGTGCCTAGTCTCCATGTGCTGTGAGTATAGTAGCAAGTTCGTTTATTTTAATAATAATAATAAAAAAACATTGACAACAAGGTATACAAAAATTCAACTTTTAACAGGTACACAACCTTGTGCATTGCTTTGGTCACAACATGTTGATTTTAATCCACTGAGAAACTCAGATTATATCAATGAACTGCCTTTGAGATCCACAACATCAGATATCTTCTGGAGACTAGTTAATAAAGTTCAAAAATTTTGCATGAAATCAAGAATACCAATTGAAATTACTTAAAGTACTTAACGTGGGAACATACGCTTAGCTATATGGTTTAGTTTAAAATTGCATTAGCTACTTTACAGGTATGCCACGATAAAAAACAAATACATAAAATGAGAGATAAAATATTGATCATACAAAAAGAGTCAGTTTAGAAATCTATATATAAAACTATTTACAATTAAAAATAAAACCATCACAAGTGGAGTAAGACCAGGCCAGAATGTAGCATTTCTCGCGCATTTTTAGAAGTTACAAGTACTTAGTGAATTGTCCAACAACGACAACAACAACAACACAAAGACCCTCTAATCGCACAGTGAAATCATGTTCGCCTTAGGCTGTAGCTATGAGCGAGCCTGCGATCAGGCCAGATTTTAGCATCACTCTCATATTCTGTTAGGTTGGTCGCTCGCCTGAATGTTTCACCAAGCGAAACGAAAATAGAGCCTGATCGCAGGTTAAGCGAGGCTTAACAAATGAATGCTTCAGTGTCCATAAAGAAAACAACGTCTTAACAATCCCTTCAACGACGGTTTAACTTTCAGCCAGCTTTTCACACTGTATCCTTTGTTGACTGCAAAACGGTGTCCGTTTCGTGCTAAAATCTGCACTTAATTTTACTTAACTTAGCACCGAAGTCTTACGCCCTGTAACTAAATAGTACCAATTTTTTTCGAATACGTGTGGAATAAGAAAATCTCATTCGGAAAATGAAAGACTAAGGTAACATTGTTTTTCATGTTTTTCTTTAACAGGAGTATAAGGTCCAACGAAATAAACATTCTTGAGAAAGGAATGTTCAGTCAAAGAAGTAATTTGACATTTCTGTAAGTAACAATGTTTTTCAGTTTAGGAATTATTGCATGGATTAACAAAACACTATTAACCTTACTCATAAGCAGGTGAGTATGAGCAAGTTATTGTATTTTCAGTCTCTGCAGAGTTTTCGACATTCGGCTTGACTAGTTTTAACTTGGTTGAGACAACGATTTTTTTTCTGTCGTTTAAATGATCGGCCCTACCACGTAAAAAGTAATGGCAGCGAGAAAAATTGACTGAAAAACTATCAAAGTTGACATTCAAGACAGAAAAAGAAGCAAAGTGGCTTGTAAATTTGATCACGACTAGGTAACTATTGTTTAAGGAACATATGGAGAGCCAAAACTACACGCTAATCAGCATTTTTTGTAATAGTTATCTCCAAGACAATTTGATTGAGAGCATTCCGGATGGATTATTCAAGGATCTTAAAAACCTAAAAGTTCTGTAAGTATCAGTCATGTTATTGCTGTGTCCAGGTATATACACATTCTTACCTAATTGTCCGTTGGTCAAAGCAGTGTGTGACCAAGGGTTGTGCTCTTCTAAACGTGCAGTGGACGTGTGGACATCCTGGCCTCCTCCAGCGTGGGAAACCGCTGCTCATGTGACCAAGCAAGTAGTGCGCTTGAGCAGTTAGAGCGTGTGTTCAGAGCGACTGTGTGTTGCTCGAGTTTCTGTCCTTAGTGGCCCCAGAAATACTTCAAAACGGTTGAACCCTTTGATTCTAAGTGTGCTAAGATTTTACAAAAAAAGAATAACCTCCTTCACACCAGTTTGAATAATACTAAAAAAGCATTACTTAAACGGGCTTCATCTTAGGAAATCAAGAAGAAGATACCAGGGGATTTTCTTAAAGGCAGAACAAACCATAATTAGTTTTTATCGATCTTTCTTAGAAACAAGGGACGAAATTGAACAAAATGGTCAAAATGGTCAAAATGAACAAAATGGTCATCACGTACCGCAACTTATTTTTAAAATTTACTCCTTCTTAATCTTTTAGGCCAATTTCGCCATCACTATCAACGTCTGCTAAATGGCAATGGGACTGAGCCAAAAAAATTATTTTGTGCTAGCTCCTGTTCTTGTTTTTCAAATCAGTTGTGAATTGTGCGTATTCCAGAAATCAAACTTTGGAGAAACGGTTTTTCATTGGAAGAAACACGTATTTATTATTTGCTATTTATAAACACGTATTTTTTGTTTGCCAGCAATGTGCCTAAATGACGTGCAGAAATACGGTTTTTCCGAAAACCCCTAGAAGTGATTGGGTTAAACAAAACCGAACCATTGATTTTGGGTTTCCTTAAATTCCAGTATGCCTTTCAGCTTTTCAAAAAAAATGCAAAAAGAAATAACATAGCCGCTTTATACACAAGTATACAACTATGCTTTTGTGACCCTTTAGGTTCCTGAACAATAACAGGATAAAGAGGATATCCAGGTCTACTTTCGAGGGACTTTCGTCATTGGAGACTATGTGAGTGGATTCTTAATTATTTCATACGTAGACATTGGTTATTGTCTCTGGAGGAGCTAAGTTGCGTTTAAATTGGCCATACCTTCTTCTGCTGCAATATTTAATAATAACTTGAAGTTTACAGGTGCATGTATTTGCCAAAAACAACCACAAAAAGAAAAAAAAACAAATTTTATTACTGAATTCAACTAAAATCGTTATATCCAACGCACAGCGAGCAAATCAAGTCCTCCATCACAACCATAAAAATCTTTTCACGACAAGGCACTGAACATACACCCGTCCAAATTACTACTCATCTATTTTATATTAAACGCTGGCAGGTTAACTGAGAGGCTCATAAGTGTTTCAAGCCAATATCACCAGGAGAAAATGAAGGATACATTTATTCCTACTTGTTAATCACAATTTTCTTTTCGGTTCACCTCAAACCAAAACTAATCCTTAACCTAACCGTGACCCCTGAACGTAAATTTTAATCCCCATTTCCATGTCTTGTTTTACTTTACGCTCCCTGAAAATTACAATAGCCCTTTTCACAGTTACCTTTCCTCATTTGCATTACAATGTTTTTGAACATGGATGTGAGGCAATTTCGGGCAATTTTGCTCTTTTAGCCCGAAATTGCCTCACATCCACGTGCAAAAACATTGTAATGCAAATGAGAAAAGTTAACTGTGAAAAGGGCTATTGTGATGACACGTTGAAAACCAGCCACTGATGCAGTAAAATTAGCATGAGAATGCAATGGGCGCATAATACATCGCGAGGTGTAGCCTAACCTGCTGATGCTGATTAACCATTTTAACTTGGAAATATCCTGATCATAACATACAGGTATCTAGACAATAACAAGATAGTGGACTTCTCTCCTGAGGCCTTTCGTGCAATGGGCAACTTACGACGATTGTAAGTGAGAACAAAATTCACATATTCCCTACGGCACTCAGATGCACCGAATGATGTACGATCGGTTTCTCTAGTAGATGGGCGTAACATATCAAGCTACACATTCCCTGCAGCATTCAGATGCACCGTGAAAAATGTGCAATCGTTATCTCTAGCATATTCACGTGACAAATCAAGCCACAAGTTCCCTACCGCATTTAGATGCACTAAAACATGTACGATCGTTAGGTGCAGTACATAAACGTGACTAATTGAAGTGATATTTAGACTTTTGCTGAAATACGCGAATTTAGGCAGAGTTCCATTTCAGGCATTTATTTCCTTATCAGGTAATATATTTTGGGAGGTGGGAAGAATCCCTGTTTTGAACCCTGTTTTAAACAATCTCTGTTTTCAATCGTGCTCGATCGTTTGTATATTCTTCTCTGAAACGGATGGCCTTACCGCGAGGCTTCATTTTCACAAAGTCCTCGGGTTTTATTTCGCAATTTTCTCTCTTGTCCATCGCGAAAATAAGCGAAATTATTAGGGATAATAGGTGCCGTTAATTATGATGGATGGCGAACATTTTGGAAATAGTGATGATAAGAATTACAGTAAGCCAAGGAGAACTCGCGCATTTAGGATGTTCAACCTGCCTTTGCTTTTAGCGCGGGTGCCTTTTTAGCTATTTTGACTTAAGCGGTTCCTGTTTGCAAGACACACAAGTCCAGTCGGGGTGTTCCAACGATGATTCTAAAGTTTCATCAGAATTGTGAAGGAATCAACGACTCACCGCTTGGAGTAATATTTAACAACCAATCATGTACGCATTTAAATCCATCGTTTTCGTTTTCGATTTTGTTCATACCAACCACATTCACTTTTTTTATTTTTCAACCGTTTATTTATTTATCAGTAAGGGTTTTTGAAAACAATTGACAATAAAAACTAACGGTAAAAATTCACGACGTTTCGACCGCTCTTCGGTCATTATCAAGCGAAATGTTGAGAATATGAATTTGCATAGATATATAAAGTGACAAAGGGGCAAAAATATGTAAGGAAAATGTATGAGGTAAAAATGTGTAAAAGTAGCTAAAAGTACGTGTAAAAAGAATTTGTTAAAACAATAAAGGCATGCAAAAAACTTACTAATATAAAGACTAATTATTAAAAAACCTTCGCACGAATTGAGTCGGTCTGTACATTGAGACTTGGTCTCAGTTCATGGATAAAAAACATTTCGTAAATGAGGCAGTCAAATTTGTTTTTACATTTCTTTAGAATTTTAAAATTCTTGTTAAGATCCTTAGGGGCCAGAGAATGTTCCGAGCGAAAATGCTTGCCAATAGACGACGACACGTTCTTGTGTTCCTCGACGCGTTGATGCAAGTGCCGGCACGTAAAACCAACATAACCTGCATCGCACAGGTCACATTTAAAAAGGTAAACTAGGCACTGTTGGTTTACGACCGGCGGCTTGACTTCACGTAATTTCAGGTCTCGCTCAATTTTGTGACTGACGAAAACGGGTTGGATGGTGGTGTTAATTTTCTGGCTAAGGTCTTTCAGTTGGGTACGAAGAATATCAGCTGAGGCTTGGTCTTTGAACGGTAGAACAACACGAACGGGCTCTGGACTATTGTTCCCCGTTGGTGAGAAAACAGGTTGTTCAGTGGCTTTGATGGCAATAAAGCGTGTAATGGTGGAATTTATTAGCTTATCTGGGTATTTAAGACTGGAGAACAACAACTTGAGACGATCGCATTCTTCAGAGAAGTAGGCCCAGTTAGAAGAAAGTCGAATCGCACGATCCAGCATAGTGTTCAGTAGGCCGCGTTTATACCGATCTTCAACATGACTCTTGTAGTGTAACATTAGACCGGAGTTTGTGGGCTTCACATAAACCTTTGTCTCAACGTGGGTAGATTTGTTGAGCAATCGTGTTCCGAGAAACGGAAGCATACGATTATTTTCAATCTCCATGGTAAACTTGATCGAGGAGTGACATTGGTTAAGAGTCTCCAGAAAGTTGTTGGCTGATGTTTTGTTAGGCATGATGGTAAATGTGTCATCCACATACCTCCTGTAGTAGCTGGGCATCTTTCCTTCGCGATCCAGAGTTTCTTCAATGCTGCACATAAAGACATTGGCGAGTAGGGGCCCAAGCGGGGAGCCCATGGCGACCCCGTTGGTCTGTTCATATAGTTGGCCGTTGAACAGGAAAAGCTGATCTTTTGTTGCCCCTTCTAGGAGATCGACTAGGTCCTGCTTACTGAGATTAACCAATGTCACTCCTCGATCAAGTTTACCATGGAGATTGAAAATAATCGTATGCTTCCGTTTCTAGCGGAACACGATTGCTCAACAAATCTACCCACGTTGAGACAAAGGTATATGTGAAGCCCACAAACTCCGGTCTAATGTTACACTACAAGAGTCATGTTGAAGATCGGTATAAACGCGGCCTACTGAACACTATGCTGGATCGTGCGTTTCGACTTTCTTCTAACTGGGCCTACTTCTCTGAAGAATGCGATCGTCTCAAGTTGTTGTTCTCCCGTCTTAAATACCCAGATAAGCTAATAAATTCCACCATTACACGCTTTATTGCCATCAAAGCCACTGAACAACCCGTTTTCTCACCAACGGAGAACAATAGTCCAGAGCCCGTTCGTGTTGTTCTACCGTTCAAAGACCAAGCCTCAGCTGATATTCTTCGTACCCAACTGAAAGACCTTAGCCAGAAAATTAACACCACCATCCAACCCGTTTTCGTCAGTCACAAAATTGAGCGAGACCTGAAATTACGTGAAGTCAAGCCGCCGGTCGTAAACCAACAGTGCCTAGTTTACCTTTTTAAATGTGACCTGTGCGATGCAGGTTATGTTGGTTTTACGTGCCGGCACTTGCATCAACGCGTCGAGGAGCACAAGAACGTGTCGTCTTCTATTGGCAGGCATTTTCGCTCGGAACATTCTCTGGCCCCTAAGGATCTTAACAAGAATTTTAAAATTCTAAAGAAATGTAAAAACAAATTTGACTGCCTCATTTACGAAATGTTTTTTATCCATGAACTGAGACCAAGTCTCAATGTACAGACCGACTCAATTCGTGCGAAGGTTTTTAAATAATTAGTCTTTATATAGTAAGTTTTTTGCATGCCTTTATTGTTTTCACAAATTCTTTTTACACATACTTTTAGCTACTTTTACACATTTTTACCTCATACATTTTCCTTACAAATTTTTGCCCCTTTGTCACTTTATATATCTATGCAAATTCATATTCTCAACATTTCGCTTGATAATGACCGAAGAGCGGTCGAAACGTCGTGAATTTTTATCGTTAGTTTTTATTGTCAATTGTTTATTTATTTGTTTATTTATTTATTTAGTTTCCATTTTTCCTTTTGCAATTGTAATAATGAACTGTACATTCGATGTGAAATCAAAGTACAATTTGTAAACAAAACCATTTATCGTTTGTCACCAGGAAGATGGATCATTTCACCCACTGCTGCTATGCTGTTAAAACTATTCCACAAGTAGATTGTCAAGCTCCTGCTGACGGTTTCTCAAGCTGCGACGATCTTATGAAAAATAGAACGCTTCAAATATTTATTTGGATTCTTGGGATCTTGGCGTTTTTTGGGAATGCAATTGTAGTTGCGTGGAGAGGTTTCTTGAAAGAAGACAATCGTGTTCACTCATTTCTCTTGACAAATTTGGCAATATCAGATTTTTTGATGGGGTTATATTTGTTAATTATAGCCATCAAAGACGTTCAGTGGCAAGGAGAGTATTTCAAACATGACCTTTCCTGGAGGACTGGCAGACTGTGTCAGTTTGCCGGTGTTTTGTCTATGGTTTCAAGTGAGGTATCTGTGGCAATGTTAACGATCATTACTACTGATAGACTCATATGTATTGTATTTCCTTTCCGGTTCAAAAGAATTTCTCTCAAACGTGTCTACATACTCTCCACCGTTGTATGGCTTCTGGGAACTGTGATATCCACAGTGCCACTGATGGGAATTGCCTACTTCGTTGATGATAACACCGGTTTTGGTTTTTACGGCCGCTCAGCTGTCTGTCTTCCTCTGCAGTTATCTTCTGACAGGCCTGCTGGATGGGAATATTCTGTGTCATTCTTCATTGCGTTTAACTTCATGGCTTTTATGTTCATGCTTGTTGCTTATATTGCCATGTTTATTACTGCAAAACGAGTTGGCGGAGCTGTCAGGTCAACAAGCGTTAGACGAGAGACAGCAATGGCAACAAAGATGATGTTTATAATTCTTACAGACTTCTTCTGTTGGATGCCTGTTATCATCATTGGAGTACTATCTTTAACAGGAAACTTATATGACCCAAAGCAGCTCGTGTATGTGTGGATAGCAGTCTTTGTTTTGCCAGTCAACTCCTCCATTAATCCTTTCCTTTATACATTTTCTACAACAACAACCAGAAAAAAGTTGAAATCAATAAGAAGGACATTTAGCACATTTTTAAGCAGGAACATCTCTCACTCTTCAGGTAAGACTTATTTGTTTGGGTGTGCACGTTAATTATTATTAATTTATATAAGGCAGTCATCAACAAAAATTTCCAGTGCTTTTTTCCTTCCATTTTTTAAAACGTGGAGAGGCATAGTCCTTTGTTTGTTGCTTGATTATCCCCTCTCCCACAATTCTCCAATAAGTCAATGTTCCCACAAGTCAATTGCCCTCTAGCCAGGATGGTTACCTTTGCATTAAAGCAAGGCCTTCTCTCGCATTACATTATCTGACATAGCCACCAGTTTAATGATTTATGAACCAGTCAGTCTGCACTCATATTCAGTCAACTTTTGTAGACAAAAATTCAGATTGGAGAAGTCTGTGAAAAGCGTAGTGCTGTAGTTTATACTATTACTTTTTCTGACCGTATAAGGCTGACCGTATACCATTTGGCTGGTGTAAATTTTGCAGGGACAAGAAGCAGACTGGAGCAAGGCGACACTGGCTTTGACCTGACCTTATCATCAATGGTTCCTAACTTACCTGACGATAAGCCGAGCAGTCCAGGAAATATTAAACTGAAGATTATTGAGATTTGTAACATATTCAATAAACACCACTCTACTCAATCAGTCGTAAGTATGACAACAGTCCTAAGCACTGTTACAAGCACGTGTTCTGTGAGAGCTAGAGAAGGTTTCAAGGCTTTGTTTGTTAACACCATGTAACACAAACACTGAGTAATTGACATTCAAATGTTTTCAGGGACATCTTACTTCCTGGGTGGAGGGCGAGGTGATGGAGATCTGCATTTTAAAACACTTCGCAAGATCTAAAGAGAAAGACTGGGTCAGAGAAATTAAAGTTTTAAGTGAAATATCTAAACACGGCGAACATGAAAACCTTGTGACCTACCGCTGGCATTCAGAAGGTAAAGAACTTTTTAGTTGGATCCTTAATATAACTTATTGATATTCCCTTTAAAGAATGAAAACTCTGGACAGCCATGTTAACTTCTTTACTTCACATAATTACAAAAATAATATTCATATTTAAACAGCTTTTGTGCGATTGGTCAAAACGCGTCAGGTGACGTAACAAAAATATCAGGAAAATATCCTATAATATCCCCCAAGTAATATCCTCTGTTTTCAAAATTTGAGGTTGAGTTATCTGAACACTTCACAGGAAAATTGTTTTGTTGTTGCGCCAGAGCAGAATACAAAACTTAGAATATTATGCAGTAAATGTTTTTGGTGATATTTTTCCTTAATATCTTATTCCATCCTCGCTCTTGAAAGCTGTTTGTATCTCAGGCGGAGCAGATGTACTTTCTTTTCCTAAATAGCTCTTTGAATAATCAAGACCAGTTGACAGAGCCATTTCAGCTAACCTGTGGGAGAAAAATACACTGAAAAAACTGCTTAATTAGCTTTTCTCCTTTTTTCTTTTAAGTTTGTGCTTTAAACGTAGACGTTCAAGCTATCAAGGTCCCATTTTTGAAAAACAATGGATTGTAAGTATTTTTTAACCTTCAGTGGAATGTTCCAGCGCTAACTGATATACCCACTTGTATCTTATTCAATAACGTCCTTTTTGCTTAAGGAGTGTTCTCCAAAGCACACACAACCAACGGAAAGCTAAGCTCTCTTTCTTTAAAGTTGAGATTAACCAGTAATTTATCCAGGCATGTCAACAAATCATGGAAGGAATCACAGACCTTTTCTACAAAATTAAAAATCTTCAACTAAAATTACTCGAAAACTATACGTGTTCGATAGTGCTTTTCTACGCACCACAGGCCAAACCACATGTAACCAAAGCGTAATATGAGAGATTGTATGGAGCTGAAATTCGATCGAAAATAATTGACGGTTTTCCGCCGAAAATACATTATAATCGAAATAAAGTTTAAAAAACCTTACCTGTTGTGTGTTTGCTGTGTTTTTATCGCTTTTCCGAGCTTCCAGAGGCCGTTTAGGTGATTTTCTGCTTAAACGGTCGATGCGACCGACAGCATGTCACGTACTAAAGAGAGCTAAAGGTAGGAAAACGGGAATTCAAATTTGCCAACCGACATTTGAGGTCCCGATCAAAATGCCCGCTAAAAATCGATTCAATCCATAGTCAGTGCTTTCAAACCACAACACATTACAAAAAGGATAAATCCCCTACCTTTCTATGTGACTCAATCAGTTCAATCGTCAATTAGTTTATCTCTCGAAGTGCAGCCCTGCATTAAAAACGAACTAACTTTTCGAAATCGCCGCCATCACAGGCTTGTAAGGAAAAGAGGGTCAAAACTAACGGTCAAGCCTGGGACAAAGCGCCAAATTTCGCTCCACCGGGGGACGACATGAGTGACTTCTGTGTTGCCAAATGCCAACTCACCCTCTCTCCGGTAAGTCAAGTTTATACCTGAATGCGACCCGCGCGCGATTTCCCGCCGAAATTTGAGCGGTACAACACTTGACTTACCGGAGAGGGGGTGAATTTGCTATTTGGCGACGCAGAAGTCACTCATGTCGTCCCCCCGGTGGAGCAAAATTTGGCGCTTTGTCCCAGGCTTGACCGTTAGTTTTGACCCTCTTTTCCTTACAAGCCTGTGATGGCGGCGATTTCGAAAAGTTAGTTCGTTTTTAATGCAGGGCTGTACTTCGAGAGATAAACTAATTGACGACTGAATCACATAGAAAGGTAGGGGATTTATCCTTTTTGTAATGTGTTGTGGTTTGAAAGCACTGACTATGGATTGAATCGATTTTTAGCGGGCATTTTGATCGGGACCTCGAATGTCGGTTGGCAAATTTGAATTCCCGTTTTCCTACCTTTAGCTCTCTTTAGTACGTGACATGCCGTCGCATCGACCGTTAAGCAGAAAATCGCCCAAAACGGCCTCCGGAAGCTCGGAAAAGCGATAAAAATACAGCCAACACACAACAGGTAAGGTTATTTAAACTTTATTTCGATTTTAATGTATTTTCGGCGGAAAACTGCCGATTATTTTCGATCGAATTTCAGCTCCATACAATCTCTCATATTACGCTTTGGTTACCTGTGGCCAAACTTATCGATAATTGTATTTTTTTTTTACGCAAGAGCTTAGTAACGACCGTTCTGTGCATGTCAGGAACTGCTGACATGCGCAAGAACGCTGACAACGCTGTCGATAACTATCTCACAAACTATGGAAAAGTAAGCAGTTGTCGACAATAAACCTAACGCGTTTGTTATCGTCAAGTAAGGTACTATTCCTTTTGAGAAAGAAAACTGCTATGTTGTCCATAACTTATTTGCTTTGTAGTGTTTTCGATAACTGGCTTCAAACACTGGCTCTTCTTAAATAGTTACTGATAACAAATGGTCTATTCTGGATGGTTTATTTATTAATTTTTTTGTCTTTTTTTATTCTTTTTTTTTTTTTTTGGTTTAATTTAGCACCCTTAACTTATTTCTCATTTCATAAACTGTGGTTTGGAACCCAGCTTTCTAAACATAACTTAGCCTTAACCCTACGTTTTTTTCACAGTCTCTTGGAACGGAATTTGGCAAAAAATTGATCTCATCGTCTCTAACTTTTTTAAGGGCATTAGGTGCTCTCATAGTTTACGTGATTATTGTTCTGAAAACATCCAATTTATTTACAAATACATTCATCTATTTAAAAATACACGCATTTAATTAAAAATACATCGGGGACTGGTTAAGAGATAACATCCAACAAAAACGCGTTTCAGACGGAATTCCTTATTATTTCCAGCCCTTCAAGCCCTGGCTAAACTATCAAACATTTTCGTCCAACATCGTGTTTGTCACACAACACATTGGGTGGCTAAACAGGCACACAATGTTTGACCAAACCTCGGACAATGAAAAACCATTTAAATGCAAAGTTGAGAGAGGCGGCTAAACAGTAAAACATGTTCGTCCAACACGATGTTGGACGAAAATGTTGATCTTTTAGCCGGGGCTTGACGTTTGGAATGACCGTCTACTGTTCTACAAACTAAATTATGAGGGCAAAAGTATTTCTTCCCGTTAAAACCCATTTTATAGATCAAGAAGTCTCATTGCAAAAGTAGGAAGCTAGATATGGTTAATCGTTATGGAAAACGCAGTACAATTAAAATTAAAATGTTTAGAGTGATCTTTCACAGCAGCAAAATTATACGTTGAGGCAAACGTTGAAATTAATTAAAGGAAAATTTCATCCTGCTCTTTGCAATAGCTGCTCTCTACAAAATGGTTGAACAACTATTTTTCTGGATACTGTTTGGATCCAGGTCTTAAATCGCTTGAGTTACAGTTAGGGTTAGGGTTTGTTGCAGTCTCGAAGTAATTCGTTCCCTTACATCATTATATGTTTGATCTTTAAAAACTGGTAAAAAAGAATTTAAAAAGTTGACACTGGCTAAAAATAGTTATGGACGTTTCGGCCACTACTGTTGCCTTCCTCAGCAAAGATAAAAATGCAAATGTCTAACGGCGTCCTACTTAGAATATGAAACCGATGTGTGATAAAAAAAAATCACACCTCGAAGGAACTTTCTGAGTGCAACAATAGTCTCTAGAGTATTCTTAATGACTCTAAAAATTCTTAATGTTATTGTATACGTTTGGTAGCGCTATGTGTTCGTTTATAGTGTTCCTATTTCGCACGGAATGCCAAGCTTCAAGAATTAGTCTTTGTCGCCACGCCAATGACCTGTCGACAATTTCAACGCTCTCCAAATCTATTTGATGACCGTTAAGCATATGGTGTTTGGCCAACAAAGAGTTTTTATCCAATGTTGCTATGGCCTTAGCGTGTTCTTTCACACGTGTGTTTAGCGCGCGTGATGTCTGACCAACATAAACACAATCACAATTTTTACATTTGATCTTATATACGATTCCTCTGGAAGCTTCTTTCTCGATCTTGTCTTTTGGCTTTTTGAGTATGCTCGAGATGGTGCGAATAGGTTTATGGGCGACCTTGATGTTAAAACCTCGAAGAACGTTTGCAACTCTTTCGGAAAATCCTTTGGCGTAGGGGAGGATAACAAAGCCACGATGGTCGATACCATTTATTTCTTGTTGTCTACTCAGTTGGCGGCCATTGTGAATGAAGTTAGCAGGGTAGTTGTTAGTGGCGAGGGCTTTCGCTACTCGCTTAGTTTCCCGTGATACTTCCTCCTCCGTGGAAGGAATGTTCCTCGCGCGATCCATGAGAGTGCGAGCGACCGAGTGTTTATGCTGGGGATGGTGGTGTGATTTGAAATCAAGGTAACGGTCGGTGTTGGTAGCTTTCCTGTAGACAGATACGGTGATTGAGCCATCTTCTTGTCTGGTTGTTTTGGTGTCAAGAAAGGGGTTTACCTCGGTGTAAGAACCTGACAAGATTTTCTTTGTTTGTTAGCTTTTGTTTTGCTGTACGGTATTGTTTAAAATGTTTTTGTTTCCTTTGTTTTACGTCATCCGTGAGTTTCACAGGTTCTTACACCGAGGTAAAGCCCAAGAAAGGCAATGGAACCTTCTGATTCTGTCTCGATTGTAAATTTGATGTGAGGATTGATCGAATTGAGATGTGAGTGGAATTCATCTACGTGTTCCCTTTTTACACATACGTGGCTATCATCTACGTATCTAAACCACCATTTGGGAGGGTTAGGGGTCGATGAGAGAGCCTTTTCTTCGACATGTTCCATGACGAGATTGGCCAAGATGGCGCTGACTGGGGATCCCATCGGACAACCGAAAATTTGTTGAAAATGGTTGCCTTGGAATACAAAGAAACTGTTGTCGAGGACGAACTGTAGAAGTGTCATGATATTTTGGATAGATAAGTTGGTTCTCTCCGGTAGTGATTGGTCAGAGTCCAGTCTCTCTTTAACCACTTCGATTGCTAGGTGGGTCGGGATGCAAGTAAACAGTGACACGACGTCAAAAGATACTAGAATCTCGTCGGGATCTACTGACAAGGTGCGGATCTTTTCGACGAAAGATGCACTGTTTTTAACTGTGTATTTATTATTCTGAAGAGGTGACAAGATGTTGGCGAGGTATTTGGATAATTCATATGTGGGAGATCCAATGGCACTCATAATTGGTCTGAGTGGGACGTTCTCCTTATGGATTTTAGGAAGGCCATAAAATGACGCTGGTGTGGAATCGGTGCTATGAAGTTTGTAGTGGAGCTTCGGTTCCAGCTGTTTCTTGCTGTTGTCGTGTGGGGCTGGCTGATCTTTAATCTGTAGGAGAAGTTTATTGAGGGATTTTTCGGTGCTCGATGTTGGATTCCTTCTTTTGTCTGTTATCTTGTGGTAGGTTTTATCGTCATTTAGAAGATTGTTTATTTTGTCGGTGTAGTCATTGGTATTCATCACGACTACGGCTCGACCCTCATCAGCTGGTAAAATTGTAACAGACCTGTCCTTGGCAAGATGTCTGAGAGCTTTTTCTTCTTCATTGGTAATGTTGTTTCGTGGAGGAGGATGCCAATTGTTGATGGCAGAGGTAACCAAAGCTCTGATAAGGTCTTTTTCGGCGTCAGAAAGCTGATCTATGCCAGATTCAATTGAGGAAACGATTTGAGGCACTGGCAAACTCTCAGGAGTGATAGCAAAATTGAAATTGAGGCTTAATGCTGAATGCTCGCTTGTAGATAGAGGTCTATCCGAGATGTTCACGACCCACTTCTCTTTGAGGTTGGTATCGAGCGCGTGTGTACGTGGTAAGATGTTGTGAAGTTTCTTCTTGTGACTCTCCCTTCTCCGTTGTGCTTCCCACTGTGATCGTTGTTTGATTGTGTGGAGGAGGGTGTGGAAAGATTCTTTGTTCAGCAAGAAACAGCTGGAACCGAAGCTCCACTACAAACTTCATAGCACCGATTCCACACCAGCGTCATTTTATGGCCTTCCTAAAATCCATAAGGAGAACGTCCCACTCAGACCAATTATGAGTGCCACTGGATCTCCCACATATGAATTATCCAAATACCTCGCCAACATCTTGTCACCTCTTCAGAATAATAAATACACAGTTAAAAACAATGCATCTTTCGTCGAAAATATCCGCACCTTGTCAGTAGATCCCGACGAGATTCTAGTATCTTTTGACGTCGTGTCACTGTTTACTTGCATCCCGACCCACCTAGCAATCGAAGTGGTTAAAGAGAGACTGGACTCTGACCAATCACTACCGGAGAGAACCAACTTATCTATCCAAAATATCATGACACTTCTACAGTTCGTCCTCGACAACAGTTTCTTTGTATTCCAAGGCAACCATTTTCAACAAATTTTCGGTTGTCCGATGGGATCCCCAGTCAGCGCCATCTTGGCCAATCTCGTCATGGAACATGTCGAAGAAAAGGCTCTCTCATCGACCCCTAACCCTCCCAAATGGTGGTTTAGATACGTAGATGATAGCCACGTATGTGTAAAAAGGGAACACGTAGATGAATTCCACTCACATCTCAATTCGATCAATCCTCACATCAAATTTACAATCGAGACAGAATCAGAAGGTTCCATTGCCTTTCTTGACACCAAAACAACCAGACAAGAAGATGGCTCAATCACCGTATCTGTCTACAGGAAAGCTACCAACACCGACCGTTACCTTGATTTCAAATCACACCACCATCCCCAGCATAAACACTCGGTCGCTCGCACTCTCATGGATCGCGCGAGGAACATTCCTTCCACGGAGGAGGAAGTATCACGGGAAACTAAGCGAGTAGCGAAAGCCCTCGCCACTAACAACTACCCTGCTAACTTCATTCACAATGGCCGCCAACTGAGAAGACAACAAGAAATAAATGGTATCGACCATCGTGGCTTTGTTATCCTCCCCTACGCCAAAGGATTTTCCGAAAGAGTTGCAAACGTTCTTCGAGGTTTTAACATCAAGGTCGCCCATAAACCTATTCGCACCATCTCGAGCATACTCAAAAAGCCAAAAGACAAGATCGAGAAAGAAGCTTCCAGAGGAATCGTATATAAAATCAAATGTAAAGATTGTGATTGTGTTTATGTTGGTCAGACATCACGCGCGCTAAACACACGTGTTAAAGAACACGCTAAGGCCATAGCAACATTGGATAAAAACTCTTTGTTGGCCAAACACCATATGCTTAACGGTCATCAAATAGATTTGGAGAGCGTTGAAATTGTCGCAAGGTCATTGGCGTGGCGACAAAGACTAATTCTTGAAGCTTGGCATTCCGTGCGAAATAGGAACACTATAAACGAACACATAGCGCTACCAAACGTATACAATAACATTAAGAATTTTTAGAGTCATTAAGAATACTCTAGAGACTATTGTTGCACTCAGAAAGTTCCTTCGAGGTGTGATTTTTTTTTATCACACATCGGTTTCATATTCTAAGTAGGACGCCGTTACACATTTGCATTTTTATCTTTGCTGAGGAAGGCAACAGTAGTGGCCGAAACGTCCATAACTATTTTTAGTCAGTGTCAACTTTTTAAATTCTTTTTTACCAGTTTTTAACATGCCTGGCTACACACCGAACATGTTTGATCTTTGTTTCGACAAGTTTGGTATTTTAGCCTTCAAAACAAGTGTTTGCAAAATTTTTTTAATGTTCGATTTTTATTTTTGCTATTTTAGACTGATTTGCTTCACGTTTGTTTCAAGCACCACATTGGAGGAGTTTCTACAGGAAAGCACCGGTGCAGCAAGCTTCAGTGAACTCCTGAGCATCATGATTGATGTGATTAAGGCTCTTGAACATCTCCACAAGATTGGAATCTGTCACAATGACGTCTGCCCATCCAATGTTCTTATTTCTTTTACTGAAGGGGTAGGTCGTCATATCTCACTTAAAGTGCCACTGGGACTAGAATTTTGGTATTCCATATTTTTACATTTTTAACCGACGAAGTCGAGTTAGAGCAGTCGTGACAAGAGGGTCGACTGGTTTGGTCGGTCAAAATACGTCGTGTAAGGTTCACAAGGTGTGTATTTCGCTATGGCCTACGGGATGGGCTGACGTATTCTGCAGTTAAGCCCATCGATTAGTACACACACGCACCCACGATAAGACAAGGGTCCACATAAAGTATCGTAGGTATAGAAGGACACTTCCGCCGAGCAGTATTGGTTTTGACCGGACTGAAATATCTGTGCAATACCAGTGAAAGAAAGCAAGGAGGACTGATAATAACGGGAGGTGAAGTCCAGTGGCACTATTGATGCTGGTGGGACCAAAGTGTTGCTGAGACATCGTAAGGATAGAATCGTTCTCAGTAAAGGTTATGAAAGGAAAATTCTGGTGTATGTTGTTGTGGTTATGTTTATTACTTGAAAATGTCCAGCTGCCAACTTTAAGAAAAGTTATTGGCAGGTGGGAAATGAATTAAGGCACGAGGCTGGATTTTCTTGGATAGTATACTATAAGCGGCACAGAAGGATATACCAGTTAGTCTTTTTAATTTGTCTGGTTTACTTTTGATTTTGAACCGATTTGTTCGATTTTAGAGTTCGAGACACTGACTTGCTGACTGCGGAAGAGGAAACCAGATTTAACGATTACGTCATAAGACATGCTTTAACGTGTTTGAGATAAAGCGACGACTTCGCTTTTTACTAATTTCTCCAGATCGATAATCATGTTTGTATAGTGCCATATTCACAATAGTATATAAATGCTTCGCTTACAACTCTTGATAACGGCATGTTCAGTTGTGGACAAAATTTATCTTTAAAGTTTAATTTTAATTCAACAAAATATTCAAAGCGATAAGACAGATGAGCTGAGTCATCCGATTTTAAACATTACGTCATTCGGTAACGCAAAAGACAAAATACTGTCACAATTTTTCGCCACGCCGGTTAGCACGTTGAGATTCTGACGATGTGTTTGTCTTTATCGATAATCATGTTTTTATAGTGCCCTATTCACAAAAGTATATAAATACATTGCTCACAACTCTTGGTAAAAGCATGTTCAGTTGTGGACAAATGTATATCAACATTTAATTTTTTAGTTTAATTCAACAAAATTAAATATTCAAAGCGATAAGACAGATGAGCTGAGTCATCAGATGTTAAACATAACGTCATTCGGAAACGCAAAGGGCAAAATACTGTGACAATTTTCGTTACGCCAGTTAGCACGTTGAACCAAGTAAAAACATTTGTCGAGGGTGGAGTGGGTCAAAACAACTGGTAAATGCCTATAATGCGCTTTCTTGTAACCTGTACGATAGAGCATAACAATGATTTATTTCGTATTTGCATTCACAATTTGGCTTAAGGAGCCCTTGACATGATTAAAGGAAACTGTGCGCAAAGCGTGGTTCCCAGGTATGGGGAAAAGTTCTTTTGGGCTGTTACGGTGCCCCCATACTGATCAATCGTGAAGATGTGGTTACTTTTATATTGGGAAATTTGTCGCCCATTTTTTGAAATGCGTCTGTTTTGAGAATTTTTGTTCCGGGTTTTGAGGAAGACCGACCAAAAGACAGCGAAAAATGATTTTGAGTGAAGAATGTATAGTCTGTGGAGCTCTGTTTGGTGAGGAGAGGGTGAATAATTCAGTTGACCTCCTTTCCAGGGTATTGGTCGCCTTTTCAGTTGGTCAAATTTAAGCGTTAGTTACAGTTACACACTTTTACTGCAACTTGCTGTTACAGATGTTTGAATGTTATTGAAGCTGCAGTCACGCACGGCTCGCTTCCTTTCTTTTCGAGACTAACCAACACTTCGTCGGTTCTGCACGCATTGCGGGCCTATGTTTGGACATAGTTTGTGGTTCTTAGTTACCACGCCAAATTTCAACTTATTACGACGACTAGAAGTCGCTTTTTTCGGACGGTTTTTGTCGAGATTTTGCGGCCGCCATTACTGGTCCTTGTTCCGGAAGCTGGCTTGCGAATGAGCGGAAGTGACGTCAGAGGCTCACCTCAAACCTAGTGCCTTCACATGGTTACTTGCCACGCGAAGGCAAATTGTCCTCGAGGAAAGATTTCTTGCCAAGTGTTTGTTGCTCGACTTTGAAATTTTCCTTGCTGCAGCAGTAATGACAGGCAGCACTTGTGTTGTACAATGCTACAACAATAAATCCAACCACCGAGCTGGTATTTTGCTTCATTGAAGCCCTGCGAACGGACCCGCAAGGGAAAAAAGGACAATGTTCGCACTCACACACAGTGCGAATTTCAACCCGAGAGGCATTTTGATCATTTCACGGACGAGTTTTTACAGAGGGCTGTTCATGTGGCAAGATCCCAGAGGTCGATCATTCCATTGCCCATTCCAACTATATGGAAAAAAGAACCGGAAAAACACTATCTGCGCGAACAAGACGAAAGGTAATTTACCTAATCTTATAACGCAGTTGAAGTGATAGTTTGTTTCTTTTTCAACGCATCCACCATTGTGCAAAACTGATTTTCTTTTAACGTATTTTGAAGTTTATTATCGTCGAGGAAAACCCTTTCAGTTCTGCCGTCTGCTAGCGCGAAGATCCTCGGCGAATGCAATCCTGACCGCCGTGATTAAGCTAATATAGTTTGTACTGCTTATCTTTTCCTCTTTTTAATTCCGCGTGTGTTAATTTCTGAGCAGTAATCGCATAGAAGCATGGACATTTATTTTATAACATACCATCCTGAATGTGGAGAAACTTTTCTCTCTTTATTCCCTGTCGGTGAACAGTCGATTGACATTATTGTTCGGGCAGTAGCAAAACTTAGGTTAGCTATTAATACAACCTATAAGAATTGAAAATGGAAGACATTCCACCCCTAAAATCCCTGAGCATCTGAGAATTTGTCAATGCTGCAGCTCAAATGAAGTTGAAAACGAAGTACACTTTCTCTTATCTTGCAACAGATATGATCCAATTAGAAAATCTTTAATGGACGATATTATTAATAAATATTCCGATTTCGATTCTTAAAATTGTATTTCTCTTAAATAGCATTGACGCTTTCACTTGTTAAAAATTAGGTTACTTCATTTACGAAGCTTTTGCATTAAGAACTGGATCAATAGACACAGAAATTGTAAATTAATCGATTTTGCAACATTTTTTCTTTCTCTTTTCTATGTGCAATGGCATTTGTAATTGGGAATGCAAATAAAATGTTGTTGTTCTTGTTCGAGATAAAGGCTTTAATAGATCGGATCGTCGGTGCGTGGAAATTGAAGTTGGGAAAAAATATGGGTCAAATATCACACGCTACTATTTGCCTAAGGGTTTAACAATGTTATTTCTTTTACCTGTCATAGCAATCTTAGTAAATGAACTACTAAGAAAAATGATTACATAGCAAGTTATTATTTTTCGCAGCGAAGAAGGCAAGCGAAAGCTTCGTGTCCTCGGCGGTCCGCATGTTGTTGTTGAGCAGCGGAAAATTTTCCTTGTGCGCTTTTAATTTTGACTACAAATATTTAGATTCCGGTCACACAAGGCCTCCAGTTCTTGAAAAAAAGGTTTTGATTTATTTCACTTCTTTCGGCTCAGAAAAAGAATTCTCTAAAACTGTTTAAAATATTTAGCAGCGCCAAGCACTTGTGTTTCAATGTGTTGAGTGACCACTGTACTATGATAGACACGATAAGCTGCCTGGCAGCTGACTACAACAATAATGGTTTTTCAAGAAAGATTCCCAGACTATGCCAAGAATGGCCAAAAATCTCAATGCTTTTTTTATAATATATAATGAACATAAACAACGGCAGACAAGGTATCGCTTCTTTTATTTTCTCCCACACCAATAGTAACATCGATCGACCCAAGGTTGAGAATTCGCGAGCATCAAAGTCTAAAGTTTTCATAGGTGTTTTGTCTAAATTTCCACAGCTTAAAAGATCAATTCTACGAATAGCCATGTCTATTTTGCCACAGGTTTACAGTGGATAAAAGTTACACAACCTACCTTGGAATGGACAACTTTATGATCGCTGTATAGTAGCTTAACAGCTGGCTGGAGAGCACTATCCAAGCTTTGAACAACCGAGATGAAGCGATAAATTTTATCCACTGGACAGCAACTTATCGGTTGAAAAAGAGTTATCCACTTTTTGAGCAACTGGGGCCTGAACTACAATCATTGCCTAAGCATATTTCGCTTATGTTTTGAACTCCCGCCAAATAACTCAAATAATATTGTCAACAAACCGGTTTACAAGATTATTAGTTGAAACCTCACATCAGTTCTTACATCGTACGGTAAGAAAAATTCTTCATTTGCCGAATGAAACGAATCCTCAGAGTCTTCGGAAGTTAAAGACTGTTCCGAACCGTAGAAATACTCTTCGGAGGTTTCGCAGTCGACGGTAGACATCTTCAGTCAAAACACAAGGAAACGCAACTGAGGTGAGCCTCTGACGTCACAAGCTATTAAATTGCGCAATCACCCAGGAACACGTTTTCAGTAATGGCGGACACATTTTACGCGACTTTGGAGCTAAAAAATATTAGGATGGAAGGTTTGTTGTTCAGTTTTCTAGGGAAATATGAACAAAACGCGATATTCTGCAACAGAATTTGGCGGAAATAAACCTATGAATTTTCGTCTCAGTGGCACTTTAATTATTAATTATTATTAATAAATAATTCACGAAGTATGCACGAGTTGTCTCAAATGCTTAAAATTTAACCTCCGGTGCACTGAATTTTTTTTAAAAAGATAGTTAACGACAGTAACAATAACAACAGCAAAGTATAAAAGAAAAGAATTACGCCCCGCACTGTTAGCAGAACATTTACTCTGTTGAGGAAGAATGTATCTACCAAACAGTTGGGTTGAAATATTCTTCAGCAAAAGAAAAAGAAAAAACCTAGAGAAATGTTGTTTGTTGGCAGAGTAGAAAGAAAAAAATCATTTCAGTATATGAGGGACTTCAAGATAGTCCTTTCCACTGTCAAGAAGCATTTGCTTCATCCTAACGTTTAGTTTCCCATAATGCAATAATATATAGATTTAGCCAAGCCTAAAAACGGAACTCCCTATCTACCTGGTTACCATCGACCGCCTATAAATTCTTCGGAATTTCTTGTTTACTGTTATTAACCTAGGTACTCGACCTCGTTAATTACTGTATAATTTTAGTCTCTGAAGCATATCATTTTAGTATAAACTTAGAGTTATAATTCTGTTTCGTGATTCAAGCAAATCTAGTTTATCTATCTGTGCTTTCGCTTTAAGTTCGCTAGGCAAATTCATTCAATCGTTTATCTGCATTTTTCATTTGTTTTGATTGCTGTTATTTTACTTGTCGCTTTGTGTTTTGTAATTGGAGACGCGTGTTCGCTTCGAAACTACCAGAAATTCTCTTTTGGTTTTGTTTACAGATTATTGCACAGTATTGCACACATTTTGTCGTAAATTCAATCTGTTTATTGTGAATAACTTTCATTCTGTTTTACAACTGTCAGTTGGAAAGCTATGTTCTTTTTAATTCTGTTTGGTAAAACGGATTCGCTTCATTCGTTTTAAAATACAAAGGTCATGCTTTAGGTCAGAATTATTTGTTCGCAAATTAGTACTTTTCAGCTCGACTTATAAGCTTGGTTTTGCTCTAACCTTACATCCTTGAATGTAGAATCCTGTTTTTCATCATGTTATGGCCGTTGGATACCATTTTACTGTAAAATTATCCATTGTTTTCACGAGTTATTTTATCGCTACGCGAGTCGCTTGTGCAACACACGTCAAAAGACTTACGCGATTCCTCGCACACCATTGGCTAGAAGCTGCGCGAAAATTGCTTCATATAAGAAAGTCATGAAATGCGACGTACGTACGTACGTACGGCGCACGCGCCCGCGAGCCATTCCGTTTGCCATGACGATAAAAAATTTGCAGCACGCCTCTTAGCAAGAGTATGGGGCTCCACTCCCGCGGCCTTCGGCTGCAAAGGAGTTCCGCTACAAAGTTTAGTTTCCCATAATGCCCATACGTTTAGTTTCCCATAATGCAATATAAAGATATTTACCTCTAATCCTAATCCTAATCCTAATACCTCTACCCCTAATCCTCAGGGTGTAACAACAGTTGTCTCCCCTTATGGTTACTTCAAATCTATCCAGCATTCATTTTATTGGAAAACGACTAAACGGCATTATATCACGACGACTGGCATTGTGATTATAAACATGCAAGCTTGTATTTGTTAACAGTTTAACAGATAAAAATTACCAGGCCCCAGTTGTTCAAAGAGTGAATGGATAACTTCAACCAGTGGATAAGTCGCTATCCAACGACGCAATTTTTCTTTAACTTACACATTTGGACAGATTTTTGCAAAACCACACAATTGATTATAGATACACTCTTGCTCTTTTCATAAATCATAGGGCTATGTAGAGATTTTCCCACCTGTTTTATCTGTTGGATTACGGCTTATCCAGCGGATAACGTTATCCGCTCTTTCAACAACTGGGGCTATGAAAACTGTTTCATTTTCCTTTTGAAAGTGATTGGTAATGATTATTCTAGTTATCGATTACCTTGCTCCTTGTGAAGTATATTTTCCATAATTTGTTTTGGTATAATTTCTGCACTGGAGACATGAGTAATTCAAACTCGGCTACTACACAACATCTCCATTTATAAGTGAGAATTTGACACGGCCCGCCAAAAGAAGTACCGTAGCCCGACCGAAAAGTAGCACGGGCCAAGGAGATTACACTTGCTTTCATCTGAGCTGTTTTCCCTTTCTTCACGGTGGGGTTGGATATGGCAATTGCTTTTCTATGATTTTCGTATAAATTTCAGCTTTTGCTATAATTCAGTCATTGACACAATACTGATTCTCTGCTACATACAGAACACAAAAACACACAAAAGTCCTGGCCTCTATTTAACAGATGCATAAAGCAGTTGGGTATGGAAAGCCTGAGGCTGTCATTTTGCACACAACTACGGGGGACTTCGATCTGTTAAATCTTTCTTCCGCGGTTCACACATACGATTGCTCACATATTCTCTTTCAAATTGCCAGAAAATTGGCGAAAACCTTCGGTATATTTTTAAAGTTGTCTGGTCAACAGCCACCAGCGTCCTTTGTGAGCGTGCTCCATGTACTCTGCGCTTGATAAATTAGGGCCAAGAGAGGAGAGGAAGACGACAAACCTGTTTCAAAATTAAAATAAAATATTTTCCTGACTCAGAGCGCAATAAATAGTTTTAAACTGTTAAAATGGGATATTTCGTTCGGACCAACCGAACTTCATCAGCCACAATAGAAATATGAATGTTATTGTTGAAGCAGTAATCTTAATTAATCTTAGTAATCTGAATGTTGTTGGCGCTGCCATCTATAGTAAACAATTTCTCAGCCTTAACTGTCTTTTTTTCAGGTCCTGCCTATAAAGGGGGTGCTTGGAAGTTTTGGCCACGCAATTTTGCTTGGTTACAAAGAAAATTGGTGTTTGATGATCAAGGAGGACCTCAGACAATTCAGTAAATTGATGGAAACAGTTGTTAGCCACTGCCCTCTAGAAGAAGAATTCGAAGTAAAGGTAATGGACTCATATTAACATCAAATGTATTATATGAGGAAAAACACATGGGCATCGTATTCTTTGTAAAATCACCCTGGAAAATCGATTTGAGTTTGATCCGAGGGGGAGGGGAGGGAGATTTTATGGCTGAAATATCTTGAGGAGATTTCCAAACAAGTCCCAGGGTGCAGACGACTTCATTTCTTACGTGCATTTGTTTTCTTTAGTTTATTTTTAATTTCTCCCGGCTAGGGAAAATGGATAAATACTTAGCATTGAGATATTGACTTGAACAGCCATTTAACGAGCTGTTTGTGGCTGCCTTTTAATTACAGATCAGGAAAATATCTAAAGTGTGCGGCGACGAAGAGGACAAAAATGATGCTACTTACGTAAGAAAATATTTGGAGGAAATTCGTAGTTTTCTCCAGGAGGAGAATACTCGCCTCTAACTCTGAACTATTTCACAAGTCTTTGATTGTGATTGGTAAAAGATATTCACTTTCAATGTTTCAGTGCATTTCTCCGTTCATAAGGGATTTTGCTAAAAGTAGCCTGTAACAATGCTAAATATTGTGACCAGTAAAACAACTAATAAAACTGTCGCAAAACTAATAACTGCATCTGATCATTGACATGAGAAGTATCAAGGGTTTACCGATTCTTCCGGTCAGTTGCAAGTTGGTTGAGACTGTTGTTTGTCATCTCGATGTTGGCTGTCTGAGAAAGTCCGACTCACTTGTGCACAAGGCAAGTCGATGTTCCCATACAGCTGAGTTCCAAGCTGAGTTCATTTGCTTTCATCTAGCATGATACTGAACGCTTTCCGGGCGCGTCATCACGAAGCTAATAAGGTGATTCCTGAGTAGCGCACTGCGTATACTTTCTGCAGTAGTATAGGGTGACTGGAATTAGCCGTTTTGATGGATAGGTAAGGATAGTTTAGTGGATGACGACATAGGTGATGGCCCACTATAGATACAATAATTAATAATTAACGTTGTTACTGGATAGGTAGGGATAGTTGATGGGTAGCAATGATGTCACTATTTGGATTTTCCTCCATACGAAATGAGCATCACTCTTGCACAAAAGGAACAGTAGGAATAGTAGACTTGCCCGCTCTCTCTCAACACTGACTGGTTCTTAAGCTTTCCATTGTCCATTTGAAAAGAAACGAGCAGCAATTCAGTTACAACAGCAATTCTCAGTCAACTCTACCAAACAAACGTTTATCGTTATCGCCAGTACTTTTTCTTTTTATTACAAGGTTGTTCCAAACATTCAAGTTGACTCGAGCTCCGAACTCCTGTTGACGGTAGATAAAGTAGAAAAATTTCATCGCCAAAGGATGACCAGTCTTACCTTTCAACAGGCAAGTCGTAAGTTGATTTCAGGATATGTGATTGTGCCTTACGCTACTTGGAATAGAGAGATCAGCAAAGAAAGAATTACGCCGACATTGCCCATTTTATGGAAACCATTACTTTTGTCAAAAACAGGGCCGCCAAGATGGAAGAACTTGTCGTACCCACCGCTTTTGCGACATCCATGTTTATCATCCGCCTGTTTCCAAACGCGAATTGGAAACGTGGAGCACACGTTGTTGCGGGAGCATTACCTACATGGAACCAATGTCAAGTGTTTAAAGGGTTTCGTCTCCTCAACAGAAATATTATCGCGTGGTGCCCAGCTCTGATTTGGAACCTCCAGGGATGATGATGGGTTGCGTCGACACGTATACAGTGATCGAACACTGGTGCCTTTTACACAGTGACCACCATGGAGGACAATTAGAGAAAAACTCAGGGATGACACCGTCGAACGAAAAAAACTTTGATGGCCCCATCTCGAAAAGATGAAGGCCCAGCAATTACATTGCGCCAAGCGGTCACGGACTTTAACTAATAAGAAAAGACGCACACACTGTAGATTTAATTTTAATAAACCGTTTACGCGGAAAATACCATACGTAACTGTGTTAGGCCCAGGTTTTATGAGTTCCATCGTTACTGTTCCTTTTGTGTAAAGTGATGCTCATTAGCCAAATAATGACATCATCACCTATCCATTAACTATCCTCATCTATCCAGTAACAAGGTTTAATTTCTAAGTACAGTGAAACTCGTATTAAGCGAACACCCTTTATCAAGCGGACTCCATCTTAAGTCCCTACATTTCCTTCCCACGCTTACTTCAAAACAACCTGTATTCAGCGGACGCGGACACCAAAATCAAACCATTTTGTTACGAGAAACCTGCATTAAGCGCACATTTCAAGTGTTTCCAGAAGGCTTTTGAACGACATGACGGCATTGCTATCTGCTCCGAAGAGCGTTTTTTCCAGATAATTTAGTAATTGTACTCGGAACGGCCAGTTGCGGAAGGTTTGCGATAAAGCATGTCGAGTATGCTGGTAAATAAAGGTGGAGGTCAAGAGGTCAATAATTAATTATTGTTTTGCAATTGATTACAACATGTATAAAGAGGACACCCTGTATTAATTAAGCGGACACTAGCGAGGGTCCCAAGGGTGTCCGCTTAATACAGTTTTCACTGTATTAGCAGATCTATAGTGACGTCATCACCTATGACGTCATGCACTATCCTCACCTATCCAGCAAAACGGCTAATTCCAAACAATGTATACTACTTAGGCCCAGTTCAGACGCCGTACCTCTCATGTGCCGTACCAAGTAGTACGTAGTTATTTGGCAGTTGTACAGTGTCCAAATCAGTGTTTTCGACAGATTGCAATTAGGCAAGCCAAAATCTCAGGGTACGGCCGCAAAGCTTGCCGCTTAATACGACCAAGAAGCGAAAATGTATTTGGTACGGCACATGAGAGGTACGGCCTTACTGCTCGTCGCGGGTAATTAGCGCGCGCGTTTGAGGGCACACGCATTAAGAACATGGAGGCTTTTATTTGTGGCTGTTAGTTCGTCAGACCTACAATTTTGTTCGCATATTTTAAGTTTATTGATCATCTTCTTATCTTTTTGTACAGCGAGTATAGACTAATTTCCCTCATAGAAAAATTAATAATCTATGGAAACATGTACATGTTTTTAGTTGATTTTGAAGGGAATTATGTTTTTATTGGTTGATTACCTCTCTTTCGCGGGCACGGTGATCTGTGATCGTTTGCCGAACTCTTGTGGTAGGTAGTCGTGTATTCATTACGACAGGTTCGACAACTTAACGAGCCTCGCCCTTCTTTACCTGAGTACCAGGCCTTTCCTAAGGAGAGGGTTTAAGGGAGAACAAATGAGGAAAATGGGGACACCAAGGCAGCTACTAGCTGGTGCCGAACACAAAAAATCTAGACATTGGGCTGAACATCAGAAATGCAAACTCAAAACTGCATGGATTATCTTCTCCTTTGACCACTCCTTTGAGCTCGGGAATATTAATGTCCTGGCGGTTTTATTTCTTCTACGTGCCAAAAAAGGTCGGACTCTAAAGGTTGATTTCCACTGTTGCGTAAATTTTACGTGCGTACGGGCGTAAATTTAGCTGGCTTTACGTGCGTAAATAAAATTAGAGACGATGTATGAACGGCTTACGTAAACGTGAAAAGTTGAAAGTTCTCTCGTAAAATTTACGCAACAGTGGAAATCAACCTTAACGGTGAGCTATTCAAGCGCTTGGGAATGAAAGCCAATTCCACTCTTAATTTATACGTGTAGAATAGTACACTATCTTCAGTCCAACTGTATTACAGTGGAACCCCGACATAACGAACCCCTATATAACGAAGCACCCCGTATAACGGACGATATTTTTCAGCCAAGAAATAGTAAAATGCATGGGAAAGAAACCCGATATAACGAACCCCCTTTATAACGAAAAATGTGTGATTCTGTATAGCACTATCGATAGTATCGTAATAATTTATCGTTTTGAGAAAAGTGCTCTCTGGTAATTGTTTCCAGACGTTTCGGGTATGACCCCTTCATCGGTGGATTAAAACTAGCTCCTGATTAAAAACGTTGCACAAAAACGTTGAAGTAAAATGCGCGTATAGTGATGAAAATGCAACATACAAATTTAAATCACAATGCGCGCGCAGGAATTTGAAAAGCTTCACGCGCGCCTGATAAATTTTGAGGTCCTGGGAATTTGAAGTCAATGTTTAAGGCACGCTGGGCTAGCGTTCCCAGCTTGTGGATGTGGCGTCTTTACTCGCGCTGTCTCCCCTGGGTTCCTCCCGTGGTTTGTTTGATAACGGACACTCTCATGTCGTTGATTCCGCCATGGTTAGGGACGTTAAAATGTTCGGCCACAGGGAAACCACCCCCTTGGTATCGTGTGTTGTGACTGAAACCCTCCACTGAACGGAGGCCGCTGACCGCTCACCGAAGCGCTCAGAGAGCCTGCGACCAGTTTCGCCAGTGTACATGGCATGACAGCGATAACAAAGATAACACTGGCCGCAGTGCAGTCGGACCAACCTTAAGTCAAACACCTTCGCCAGTGAAAGGGATTATGGCCGTTTTCCCAGTGAAGGTCAAGTGCGGCACCTCGATCTACGGCAAGGAAAAGTTCCGGCTGTTGCCTGCTCGTGTTCGGGTTGAGACGAGAACGAGCTGTGAACCAACATGTCTCAAAGATTAGAATCTCTCCGATAGATACACATGGGTTTGTTATTAAAGATGTGATTCGTACTCGGGTCGTCTATTAGGACGTGGAAGTTTTTCATAAGGATGTTTTTAACTTCCTGGTTCTTTGGATGGTACGTGAGCACGAGTCGTAATCTGTCTGAGTGACCTGATGTTTCTCTTCGTGACGTTCTGAGTGCCATGTCGCGGCTAGTGTTCTTAGCCTTTCTCTGACCGGTGGTAGTGATCCTCTGTGGATATCGCCGCCTTGCAAAGAATGTTCCCATTTCGGCGGATTTTTCTTCAAAGTCAGTTTAATCTGAACGGATCCAACGAAGGCGAAGGAACTGTATGTATGGGATGGCATCTTCGCAGTGCGGAGGATGGGATTATCCATAATGTAGGTAGCTATGCGTGTTAGTTGGTTTGTAGTGTATGCTGGCGGATATTTAGTCGTCGGAAATGGAGAGGCAAAGTTCCAGGACAGAGAGTGATGTGTAGGTTATGTTGAAGGTATACTGAAGGGCAGATGATAAGTGGAACAGTAATGTATGAAATCCTCAAGATCTTGCGTTGTGCTTGATGAAGCTCCAATTACGCCGTCAATGTACCTTTTATAGGGCTGTGGCTTGGGTTACCACGGTAGTTGTCAAGCATATGCCTCTCGACAAACCCGACGAACAGACAGGCGTAATTTGGACCCATTTTCGCCCCCACAGCCACACCCCGGTACCAACCTGTTGATAGTAGTCATGGACAAATAATGAACACATCTTCCCAGTCCCTTGCACTTCGTTATATCGGGTTTCCACCGTAGTTGTATTGCATCGCAATTTCGAAGATCGCTTTCACCGGATTTCATAAAAATGGTTCTATCGTTGTAGGCTTTAAATTGAACTGGCAACTGACTTAGCTCTCAAGGTAGAGAGCTCAGTGGAGGAACGCTTTGCACTGATTTTGCGGAGATTATGGGTTGGAATCATGTGCAGGCAAGGATCTCTTAGACTCACGTGGTTGCTTTTATTAGCAACTCCTTTAGTTGTGACAACTCAGGATATCCCACGACACTGTCAGGAATGGTAAGACGCAAGGGAAAATAAGTATATACCACAGTAACTTAGTCGCGTTTTAAGTCTACTTGATATATGGATGACAAAAATTGACTGAATCCTCTCTTGGGTTCGTTTCCGAGTCATCTGGCCGTGAGCTTGTTATGTTTGATATTTCACTGGAGAATCCAACGCCAGCAAGGGAAGTGAAGGATTTCAGCCCTTCCTCTCTGCTTTTTACAACGCCCCATAATGAAGTTCACGTTCCTTCATCATTAAGCCCTTAAAAGAAAACAAACAAACCTAAATATATATCGCCGGTGTAAACATTTTTTCTCACAACCACCTATGATGAGTAAGACCCTAAAAATGTAAATAAGGAATTGTTATTATGTTGTTCAAGCGAAGAGAGAAAAGAAACAAATCGAGCAATTGCACTTTGCAAACATTTTCTTTTGAAAGAACGGGAGGCAATGGTTAGAAAGGCAGTACTTTCATGAGTATCATGTTTTCCTTGAACTCTTTTTAAAACATAACAATTTTATGACAATACATGATTCATGAGTAACAAAATCACTGTAAATAAAAACTGTTCTATAACCTGACTCAACATAAGATATAGGTAGCAGCTCACCTGTCTCAAAGCAGCAAGCTGCTGCAAAATCATCTCCTGGCGTGCGGTAGGTAATGGTTCTGGGGACATCTAATGGAAGACATTATCACAGTTACAATCATAAACGGCCAATATGCAGTATTGCCGTACAGCTGCAGTTAGTCTTCAACACTTAGGAAACACCAACACCTTGGAAACACTAATGTGCTTTAAACAACACAAATAATACACCACAAGATATCAGATCACTTCCTTCGACTTTTGTGTAGACTATTTGTTGGCTCACAAACAGATAACTTATCGATACTAGAAAAAAAAAAGAAAATTTCAATGCTGATAAATTTTAGCGTAATAATGTCCGTATGGCACTATCGATTTCTTACACATGCGTGTAAAAGAAATTGTACTAGCAAACCCTAGATCATGAAACATGTTAAGTTCCCAAAACAAGCAGGCTTTTGGTCCTCTTTTTTTTCGAGCGACGTCTCCACTGGCAGAAATGACAGCCTAATAAATGAGGTCGGTAGCCAATCGGACCGCTGTATATATATAACTGTGTAAGATCTACTAGAAACATAAGGACGGAGCCCTTCTCCAACCACAGTACGGTCTATTTCAGTAAAGAGACCGTACGGTATTAAAAATGTTGTTCAAATATTTCACTTCACTATCTTCACCTCCTACTCCTCGTTGCGTGACTGACCTGTACTGGATGCAAAACTGGTTTTCCGTCACCATTATTTGACTTGTCTTTTTTAACACCGCGGTTTTCGGGCAGTCTAGAAACGTTATTGTTTTTGGAACTGACTCTTTGACCACCTTTTGCTCTAGCAATGTCCTTTGAGATTGTCGTAGTCCTTTTTGTAGTAACCTGCCTGGACTCTGCAGCTTGGTTTGTCGGAGGGACTGCAGATGGTTGTGCGTTCTTAAGTGTACGTTTACTCGTGGTCTCACGAGTATCTTGGCGTGATGACGGAGTATCCAAGCCAACGCGGAATGTGGCACTTGAAGTCCTTCGGTAAGGTAACATAAACGCATCCTCTAAAGGAGGGGCAGGATGAACATCAAGGCCTTGCGTTATGTTACCGGAGGAAGTGCGTTTATTGTTTTGATGGCCGGGTAGTTGTTTCTTTCTCTGGCTTCTCTCTGACTGTGCCCTTGTTGTTTTGTTTTTTTGTCCAGTGAATTTCCGAGGAGGTGGAGACGATTCTAAGTGTAACTTTGCCTGAGAATCGTTCCTCAAAGTGGAAACAGAAGGAGAAGGTGTCCATTCTGATTCCAGCGATGTATTTAAACTTATCTCTTTAAGTTCCGATTCCAAAAATTCATTGTTTTGACGGGTTGAAGAACTGGTTCTGTCATCTGTCTTTAGTAATTCGAGGTGTTTTTCTATTCTGGGACTGGACTGGTGGTCTTTCCCTATTCTTGGACTGGACTGGTCGGCTTGTCCTATTCTGGGACTGGACTGGTGGTCTTTCCCTATTCTTGGACTGGACTGGTCGGCTTGTCCTATTCTTGGACTGGACTGGTCGGCTTGTCCTATTCTTGGACTGGACTGGTCGGCTTGTCCTATTCTGGGACTGGACTGGTGGTCTTGTATTTCATACGATGACCTGTTTGTCTGCATTGTTGTTGACTGTCTACCAGCTTCAAAGAAAAACATATTAGTTAGAGGGGTCTAGTAAAACCAGAAGGGTAGCATCAAGTGATAGCTGCCTCCAGAAAGACTAAAGTCAGAAGAAAGGTCTTGTCTTTGACATTTATCTCTCCCAATCAACAGGCCAGACACCAAACATTTGTCGCCCAAAAAGGGAAATCAGACCATGCAGTTTAACTAAATACCAAATGTGCAGTAGCAGTAGCAGCCAGTGATTCTAAATAGTTGCAAGTGCATTACAATGTACATGTAATACATACAGGATTTCAATCCAGACACATCATGACCACCTGACTCCAAATGCTTTATTCGCTTCGCAGCTTTTTCCTGAAAAAAAAAGGAAAGTTGATTATCCTAATAACATCACCAGTTACAAAGCTCACGATTTAAATTTTCCACAGGGTACATATACAACTACAACAACACGTGATCCAATAAAACACTGAAGTAACGATAAGTGTCCCCTTCATCAGATTTTTTGGTCTTTGTACAGGAAACTATTGCTTACAGCCAGCAAAGCGATCCAATGTCCTCGTTTTTCATATTACTACCTATAAACAACAACACACGAATCCTGTAATACAGTGGGCACTGGAAAACTGATTGGGGCTGTTGAACCATACACCCTCCTGGTGGCAGCTATTGGTCGGAACATTATTGCTACTCATAAAAAGACACGAATGATATATTAATAGGACTTCTCTACCTTCATAGACACTTTGCAGCCTGACCACACCTAGTCACTCACACTTAATTTTTTTAGGGCTCGCCTATGGGAAGTTAAACTGCAATTCGCCAGCCAAGAAAAACCTTTGCCGAATGAGTTTGTGATATGAAATTTTAAGCTTACCTGCTGAGCTGATTCGTACGCCTGTAAAACACTCAGTTGTACCGCCTCAGCCTGACGCCTTGATTCTTCCTACAAAATACAAAAACACTTGGATAAACTAAATTAACAGACACCTGATACTTAAATGTCAAGCCAGGGAAGCAAACTGTCTAAAAAC
Source organism: Siderastrea siderea (assembly GCA_964030785.1). NCBI lineage: Eukaryota > Metazoa > Cnidaria > Anthozoa > Scleractinia > Rhizangiidae > Siderastrea > Siderastrea siderea. The sequence goes on along the minus strand of OZ034972.1, from coordinate 18,158,359 downwards.
ACAAAGCCTGATCAATGGCTACATCACCTCTCCCTAAGGCGAGTACCCAACTCTAAAGGGACATCGACGCGCAAATGGCCAATGATGCACGTGGTGTTTGACAACTATAGAAAAAAGTCTTGTTTAACAGACCATAAACATCCTATACCGTTTTCCCTGTGACTAACTTGTAACTTTTCAAACGAAAGAATTCCGACAGTACTAAACCTGAATAAACAATATATGTTATAAATAAACAATATCCTAACCTCTTTTTCGCGTCGCATTTTAAGCTCTTCTTCATACTGGACTTGCAGTCTTGCTCGTTCTTGTGCCAGTTCCTTTTCTTTTTCTGCTTCTTCTTTCATCCTTCTTTCTTTCTCTTCTTGCTTGAGTCTCCTTTTCTCCTCTACTTGCTCTTTAATCGCTAGCTAAAAATATTGCTATATACTTTTACAAAGCAGTGACAATGAAGGATTGGGGTATAAAAAACTTATATTTTCCAGAGAAATGAACTTGTGGTTTAAAGCAAACTGGTCACCTGGTGTTCAAGTGTCTTCATTCTCTTTTTTTCCAGTTCATCCTGGTCCAACATTCCTAAACTTTGTAATCCATGACCTCGAGCATGAACATTCGTAGTCCTGTAAGACAAAAATAAAAGACTGAATAATAAGCTCGAGTAATAAGCTGTTAAATGTGACAAGTTGGGCGCACAACGTTAGCATTAAGTGACTATTGCTGCAGATAAATGCTCAGCATCACGAAACTTGACATGATTTTCTTCTTTCCCTGAGAGTCATGAACAAACCTAGTACTGTTTGAGTGATGATAAAACCATGTTTGATTTACGTCCATAGAGATTGCCTAATAGGTGAATAGTTTTGCGGGTTTGGCCATCAACAATTTTTTTCTGGTCAGACGATGTGTATGAAGCAGTGTGTTAAGGTATTGTACCTGATGCTACTGGCTGGTCCAACTGAAGGTTCAACAGTCAGTGTAGAGTCTAAAGCAGTACTGCTGGCCACAGTGACAGGTGACTCACGAGGCACAGGTGTCTGATACCACGAATCATGTTTGGTTTCCTGTTATTGAACAGAAACATGTTACAGCACGTAGTAAATATTTACAGCAGAGTTATTTTTCCACCACAGTCCTTGCGGTTTACGCAAGGTGAAACGATTTTAAAATGTGTCACCCAACATCAGCATTTTACCTTCAGTGACTGCTGTAATCTTTCTTGAGCCTCTCTTTCCTTTTTTTCTCGGATCTGTTGCTCTGTTAAACGTGAAAAAGATGAGAAGATTCTTTGCTTTAATGTGTATTTGGGTACCGTGTTTTTTTGTTTGCGTACAACATTACAATGTACAAGGGGCTGCAGAACAAAATACCAGACTTGACAAGCACGGCAAGCACTGTACAATTCAGGACGTAATTTGGGAAGTCATTTCAAATGACCAAGCACGTAACGCAAGGATACTCTAAAATTATGATCATGGGTACCCACGCACTGTACTGTATGGAGTAACAATAACAACAATTGAGGCCAGTCAGTCTAAGTGAGCAATTTTCACTTTAAGCATCAAAAATATACTAACGGTGGTAAAAGAGCAAAACAGAACCCATGTGCATCTGATTGACTCAAAAGTAGCAGTAGTAGTTGTTGTCGAGTTACAAACTCTTGCAGTTGGAAAGTTACAATTACAGTGACAGTGCATTAATATTTATGTCACAAAAAACAAGAGCTTAGAAGGCCAATCAAAATGCCCCATTTTGTCGTTAATAGGATTACATCCATCACAAGTGAGAGTGTAAGGAACCAATAAGAATCAGGAATCTTGTTTTTTGACCAATGTCCTGAAATTATCCATACCAAGCTCTTGCAACCACTTTCTCTTTTCTTCAGCTTTAGACTGGTCTGTTTTATATTTAACGATTCCTGGGGCCTGAAAGTAAACAATCATAACAGTTATTCATTTCATAACTGAATGAACTTTGTAGACTTCAAAAAGAAAAAAAGACAATTGGATCCAGTACACTAATATGACTCACAAGATTTAATTCGTTAATTATAATAAAAGCAAACAGTTTCCAGTGCAAGTTCCAGACTTGCGATTTGTAGGAAAAGCGGGAACTTGGCCTCTTAGATTTAAAAAATATTCAATAGAAGCAACCACGAGATTCAGATATCACGAACTGTTATGTGATTGCTAAGGTTTTACTATGACATAATACAACGAGTATGTGCTTATACGAATGACCATTCCGTGTTTCTTCTTTACCTTTTAAATACGACTGCTCTGAACATCAAAGTGGGGTGGGGGGAGTTTGAATGTACATGAAGTCTTACAATGCAGCTACTCGAACCGGGCCACTTGCAAGAAAATTGACCAATCACAACGCTAACTGTGAACAAAAGAAGGCAACATTTTTTCATAAACTGACCAATAGTGTTGCAGGATCTAGACAATACCTAGGATACCTACGATCAAAAAGCACAACAGCCGATCAACCACAAAGCAGACCTGTGAGGGGACAACATCTAATAGTCGGAATAATGAGGATCGAAATGCACCAATAGCAGCAAACCAACATGCTACAAATAGCGACACGTAAACAATCGACCTCATCGCCTGATGAAGACTAGCAGTATTGCAGTCGAAACGTCGCGATCAACAACTCAAAGCGATTCCATCGTGAGACAAACGAAACGTTCATCTTGCCTATCTTACACCACGATTAACAATAAACACATCTTTAATGAAATTTGAAACTGTCTCCTTCTGCGGACCTCTCAAGAAATAGTTGAACTTTTTCATTGGTTAGCTTCAATGATGGTGCGGTGTTGACTCGATGTGACTCAGTGAAATCGGGCAGATTGTTTTTACGCGTCACATAAGCTATAAGCTTATTGTAAATGTAAATGTTTCCAAAATGGCTTTCACCCAGAAAAAACAAGTAAGACTGAATCGAGAGGGCGGCATATACGGCAACAGTCGCCGACATTCCCCATCCCTGAATTCCCAGCTATTACGAGATTACATGTACGTTTCAGACTTGCCCCACGCTCACATAAAGGATTTGGATTTTCTTGCAGTATTGAGACCGCGGTTGCGAATGGGCTGCAGAAACCAGAATCAATACATCAACGATAAGCACCTGTTGATTCAAAAAGCACTTACTGAATAAGATTTGTGAACCCCCGTTTATAACTGAACGATCAAAGGGCGCAAATGTCGATATTTATCTTAAGATCTGTGTTTGTTTATACTCGCTGCGCTGAGCGAACGCTTATCAGAATCAAGCAAGCTTGTTGCGTTACCGAATTTCATTTCGGAAAAGGTTTGTTCTACAAACAAACTTATGCATTAGCTGTACTGCTGAAGCGAAAGTATTGTTTAAAATTTGTTTCTGAGCGAAAATTTTGTTATCAATTGCGAATTCGACATCTCGATGTTCTGCTCAAAATTTAGGATCGAAAGCAACCAATCGTAGACGTCACAGTTTCCCGAGTGGTCACGATCAGAGGTCACGGTGTCAAATTTTTTCGAACGTGCATTGTCTGCCTGCTTCAACGTTATTGGTTGTTTACAAAAAACTTTGCTATCTTTTGTTTTCAATCAGCGTTGCGATTGGTCAGTTTTCTTCCAACTAGCCCGGTTGGAGTAGCCGCACTGTAAAGCATGCCCGGCACTGTACCACTGTGTTATGAACTTACACAAGAATATTTAGATTATTAACTGGTTGAAGATTGTAGAAGCAAAAGCCCTATTTATAATTAGTTACTATTAGTTACTAATACTAGTGCATTACAGTTCTTACCCCAACTGCAAATGAACTTCTCATGGCAACAGGAGTTTCTCTGCTGACATAATCTGTGCTACTTATTTCTCCAGTTGTCATCATTTTGGGTCTGAAATCACTTGTCTGAACTGATGATACAGTTACCTCATTCTAGTACACAACATGACAGAGAAAAATCATTCGTATTATTAAAGGTCAAAATCAGGACGTAATCTGAAGCCAAGCGTATTCGCCTAAAAAAAGCAAAAAAAAAACACATTTTCTGTTTTGACACCTTGCCACATAACACACCTAGTCACGCAAGACATGAAAAGATGAACACGTCACACAGCAACCACACTATCAGTTGTACCCATAATATTAAGAGATCATATTTAAAGCCAAACAAGTTCACGCTCATCCCATGTCCGCAAGCACGCAGACCGTTTATTATTATTAGCCTTGAAAGTAACCTAAATGAGATTACCACTATGAATTTATTTTGTTTCAGCACCTAGATTGCAGACCCGCAAATTCAGTTAAATAGCAACTTCAGTAATTTCCGAGTCATCAGCTCCCGGAACTTTTCAAAACAAATCGCAGCAAGCTGAGTTGGCCAGAGTTTTTGTGGGCCGCAGGGCTTTGAGTTTTGCCAGAAACACTGCTATATTTTTCTTTGTTTGGCGTAACAAAGTGGAACAGAACAAGTTATTGTTATAGGAGCATGGAAATAAGTAAAAGAAAACAATCTTTTTCTTCTATCTGCCAGGTGCTATTACAAGATCTCATCGTCGCGCTAACTGTTTTCTGTCTATAGTATTTTCCGAAGGGACTTCTAATTCATTTGCAAACACAAATGAGAAATGACTGTTCGTTGAGTGGCATGTTTGCTTCTATTTGTATGTCGAAGTCTGCCACATCCTTTCAATTTCAGCAGCTGAAGCACATTAACTCAGGTTTGGTTTTAATAAGGCAGTACAATGATCTGCAGGGCATACCAGTTTTTTGTAGTCTGCCACAACATTCCCAGACTGGGTTCGTATAGGTGCACCTCCTCCAGGGCGACCCCATGGATTGTATTCTTGAAAATCATCCTCTTTACTCTGCATAAAAAATGAAAAAAAAAACATTATTTTATTCTTTTTTTTTGGTGGGGGGGGGGGGGGGCGGGGGACCGGTTAGTGATTCAGAATAGCCTATTGTACAGTTTTGTGCTTAGGACTTTGAGACCTGGACTTTGAGATGAAGTGAGGCTAGAGTTGACTCGGTTTTGACACAAACCTTCCTGCTTTTCACGTGCAAATCCTGTTGTTCTTATGCTAACATAATTCCCAATAGCCTCATTTACATGAATAGCAGGAACCTCGTTTCACCTCGAAGGCCAGGGCAGTGAACACACAGGTTTAAGGACGTTCGCACCCAAATCTTCCCACGTTCAGATTTTTTCCAAACTTTTGCTGTACTTAGATAATGAACCAACTCATGTCAGAAAAGCAAAAAAATTGGGGGTCACCGTGCTCGTTTGGGAAACAAAGCGTGTTGGAAATGCTTTGTTTTTAGAAGTTTTGGTTATGGAAGGCGAAATCGACTTTCTTGCTGCAAGAATGAGCTACGCTCGATGAGCGCGAACAATGAGCAAAACATCCCTAAATTTGACTGTCTACTGACCCACGCTCCATTAGTCAGGATGTTTCTTTTGAGACCTCACATGCAGATGGCTGTTTTGAGATCACAAAATCGCGAATATTTTTCACCAGTACAATTAAGAGTTGGAATTTTCCTTCTCAAATCGAAAATAAATTAGCAGTTCTCTAACCACTGGGGTATTCCGCTGATTTCAACTGTCCCAATTTTGGTGGTTTGCTGTTGCTTGTTATAAACTACACCTACTCACCAACACCATTTGATTTCAATTAAAACCAGAAAAGCCTCAGGGGCATTAAACCCCGCCATTATTTTCCCTCCCCATAGGGTACAAAATATGTTACAGTCACTTAAGATACAAGCCTAAGAGGTAAAGCAGGAAGTTTGCGACGAAGATTTGTTTGGCCGAGCGAAAACCGGAGGCCTGGAGCATGTGACCATGAAAAAAAAATTATGAAAAAAAAAAAAGGAAACGGCTATTACTAGACCCCGTCCTGACGGCAGGGTAACTGGTTCCTCTTTTGCAAAAGAAAAAGTATAGGAACAACATAATAACAATAAAAACTCGAACAAGAAAAGCCCCGGGGGCGTTGGACCCCGCCGTTTTTCCCCCTCCCCTCGGGGTGCAAAATACATTACGCTCACTCAAGATATGTGCCCAAGTGGTATAAAGTTTTGAAGTTGGTGATTTTTCTTACGTTTGACGTGTGTGCTGCCATCCCCCCCCCCCCCCAACGTCTTCTCTGCACCCTTCTCCTTGTGATATCATGAATCCCTTATAGTGTGAACACCTTTCCCTTCCCTTATTCCTTGGTCATCCACCCGTTCTAGCCCTTGCGAAGAAGAACGTGACGAAATAGTTCTGACCATTGCGTGACTCAGTTACGTCACTTTTTAACGAAATGACTTTTCAGCGTAATTCTAAATACTAAACAAGGGCACAAAAATTTAAATAGATTTGTTGATAAAGAAAAAATTTCCTTAAATCGAAAGGGAACGGTTATCTACTGAAAAAGGAAACGTAAAAGTCTACTTCTAGGCCATGATTCGAGAAATGCTTTAGCGAAAGCAAGGAAATTCCCCGAATCGGTTTCTGTCTTTCAATGACGTAATGTTTACGTGTTAAGGCAAGTTAGGCGAATTCATGCCAGCTTCAAAGCTCGCTAGCACCTTCGTCCTTGCTCTCATCGAAGAGAAGTCAACTCCATTAAATTTCTTGTTCTTTTCTACACAACTTTCCCTAAAGATTTTGGCGAAGCAAAGCAAAACTGCCAAAAAATGCTTGCATTTCACTGTTGAATTATTCAACTTGGCGAAAGGAAGGGACTTCCCCGAACTTCCCCGAATTGCCTTTTGTGTTTCAGTGATGTAATGTTTACATGCCAGGGCAAGTTTGGCGAATTCGTGCCAACTTCAAAGCTCCCTAGCACCTTCGTTCTTGCTTTCATCGAAGGGATTTTCATACCATTAAATCGCCAGTAGTTTTCTACACCAACTTTTATGAAAATTCTGGCGAAATAACGCTAAACGAACGAAGATTACTGGCAAGTATTGTTTTGACCGAGCGGAGGTCTGGGGCAAGTGGCCACCCCCCCCCCCCCCCCAAAAAAAAAACAGGTATTACTAGACCCCGTCCTGACGGCGGGGTAAGAGTGTTTCATCAGGTATCCAAACACCTCGAAGTCGGTTTAAAAAAACTCGGCCGCGCCTCGTTTTTTCAACCCACTTCTCGGTGTTTGCATATCCTGACGAAACACTCTTTCTTGTATTTGATACATAACGTCTAAATCTGGTCCAAATGTGGTGTGACAAAGAAACGAGACCTAATAGGAAACTTGACAGGATTGCATTACATATTCCAGTACATCAGTAATTTTAAAACCTTCACTCACACGTAGTGTAAGTTTTTAAACTCTAATAATTTCAATGCTAAAAAGCAGGCTTTTGGTTAAACATTTCAAAAAAATAAGTGAAAGCGTATGACGTTTCGACGTCATCGTCACATCATTTTGAAGTACAAGAGGGTCAACACAGAGACAAAAGATAAAGAAAAGCACCAAAAAGGCGGGAAAGCAGCAATGGGGCTAAAGGGAAGCAAGACCTTAGAAGACAACGAACAAGAGGGAAGAGCAAAAACTGCTATTGTTGCGGAGTTACAACAGCTCATCCAAAGTCTGAGTGTCCAGCCACGGATACTATATATGATATAAAGCGCTGGATATAATGTGATGACTTTATAATTGTACAAATCACTGTTTGATGATAAGGAGCTTATGCTTACTCCCATTCAAATCGGATATAGGGAATCGCACCAGCAACAAGCAGCAGCCCTAGATAATGACCCGAAAGGCATTCGAGGATATCTTATCCTAGGCATAGAAACATCACAGCAAGTCAGTTAATTTGCCTTTCCGGAGGTGACATATCTATTTTGACTAGCGTGCTGCAAATCCATACAAAGAGAACGTCCTTTGATCAAACGTGGATGAGGTTATAAAGGTATCCATGCGTTACTGTGAAAGATGCTGTTATTCTGAATAGAAAAGACACAGTTTACATAGGAATACGTGTTACTGGAATTTAGAGGGTTTTGAAGGCATAGGAAAGTTAAGTTGCCAGGGGAAATATTAACATATTCAGTTTAAAGCAGGGCTCAACCTATGCAACACCTGCGAAGAGCAGTACATGAAAAGAAGAATGCAGCCAATAAAGAAGAGCTGGAAAAGACTATGTACCTCACGAATTATTGAACCAGTTGACACACACACACAAATTGGATCAATAGCATCGTCCCTGATACAAAGCCAGATGGATCAATCGGGCTCTTTCTAAGACAGAAAAGACGTCAACAAGAACATTAAAGAAAGGAACCAGTACCCTCAAAGATGACTGATGAAGTGGGTGCCAAGCAACGTGGTTCAAGATACTTCACATTCGTTAATGCCTAGTGAACCACAAGTGGCTCAGACTCCCGTCAAGAGCGACCGCTTGATATACCATAGAGGAATGGAATAAAGCTCAATCCAAAGAAACTGAACTTTAAGACCACCAAGTGCGAATTCGATGGACAAGCTTTAACACCCAAAGGCAAGAAGACTGATGACATGAAGGTGGAATTCTAAAGCCGACGCAAGCACCCACAAACAGGAAAGTCTTCAGAGTTTTCAGGGCATGAATCAGTCCAGCAAACAAAGCTCTCCGAATTACTCAAGTCATTATTACAAGAAGATACCGAGTGGAGCTGGGACTCCAGTCACCAAGAGGCGTTTAATGTCATCAACGAAAAACTCATCAAATCTCCAGTAATTGCATAGTTCAACACAAAGACTGAACTTGTGCTTCAAACAGATGCCTCCACAAAAGGATTGGCTGCAGAACTGCTTCAAGAGACTGGTGATCTACGTGTTCAGAACTCTTAGTCCTGCTGTTCCATCACTGAAACAGAACTGCTAGAAGTGCACACGTAGTATTCGTCATGAAGAGACTCCACAAATATGTGTATGGTAGGCCAGTGCAAGCTCAACTGGAACGCAAACCGTTGGAATCGATTTGGTAAAAAACAGTGCCACAGTACACCCAAGGCTTTCACTCCTGAGGTTGCAAGCCAGGATGATCCGTTAGAGTAAGTCCGTGGAAAGGACTGGACAACTCGAGTGCAGACGTATTGAGTCAACCAACTCAGTCCAAAGCTTCAGGATGACAAGCAGATGGATGCGATTCCGTTGGAAGAAACTACTGCCACTGATTCAGCAACAATACAACCTGCTACCACCATGCTTCAAAAGTAGCAACTTCTAGAACAAGTGCTGCAGTACAGGAACTACCTTGAGACGCTTACAACTGGCTCATTGTCTAGTAATTCCAACACTGCAGAGAGCAGCACATTTGAAAGACTTTCACGAGGGTGTGTAAGACAGTGCTCTAAGAAAAAGCGTGTGAGATTTGGCAGAAACACAAGCCAAAAAACCAAAGTACCATGCTGATCCACCAAGCCAGACCAGTCAACAAAGTCAATTACATGTACGTCCAGCAGAATGACTCACTCAGCGCATTCAGAGCACTCCTTCCAATCCATCAATATCTGCATGCCAATCTGAAGAAGGGCAGGGAGGCACAGAACGCAAAGAAACAGACCCAAGCTGACCACTATAATGACACAGTGAAGCAGCTGTAGGATTCAAAGCAATTTCAGGGTGTTCACATCCAGCTAGAAACAAGTCATCAACACAGCAGAAAGCTACAGTGATCCAGCAGATGACTGACAATTCACCCAGGAGTTATTTAGCGCACACTGAATCTTGTGCGACCAGCAATCCACAACCAACCACAACATTAAAACCAAGCACCAGTCATTCCAGGAGAACAAGTATTGCCAACACTGTTAGGGTGCACAATGCACTGTGACACTGACTGTGAAGAGAATAAAACGTGTTTCTAGTCAACATGGCTTTGTGTCATCCTCACTCGTTCTCCTAAGGTACTGAGCAGAAACTTGGTGACAGAAAACGGCTACCTGAAAAAACAGTCTAGCCGAAACCTTCGTCTAAGCTACGCGAAAAACACGCGCAAAATTTGTCTGCCGAAATACGACCCTGTTGTCTTCAATCCCGTTCTTGGTTTACTCGATTGATCAGTCAAACAAGTTGCACCTAGAACTTATGAAGGGGACTGTCGTAAACTCCACAGTTTACATATGCGAAAACTTGTGACGCGTGACTCGTGTCACGCGATTTGCGATAGACATTCCAAAGCTATTCTTGGTTTTCACTGTCACACCATAAAATATTAAAATCAAAACCAGTTGATGAAAAAAGCCAAGATTTGTAATGTTATAAAGGATACACAACTAAACAATTTCATCAAGTCTCAGATCTGTATGGTATTCCGTTGTTGAGTTATTTGCCGAAACGTTCGACTGAAAACTGTAGAGCTCAGTACGGAAACGCCATGTTGGTGTCCCTCGGAGGGGCACAGACTTAGCTGCCGGAAATCAATGAAAACATCTGGAATTCACTTCTGCTCTTCCAGCGATTACTTTCATCTCATGAACTACTATACAACCACATTAATAATTTCTCTCCTAATGCTTTAACTGTCCAAGCTGCTAAAAATCACAAGGAGAGTCCTTTTCTTGCACAGGAGAAAGCTTTGCCACGGACGCTGTGTTGGTGTCACGTAGGGTGAAAAGCCAGAAATTTAATATTCTGTATTTTCAAAACAAAAGACGCTACCGAGCTGAAAACTTGTGAAAAGGTATATTTTAAAGTCACCTTCAACCTGATGGGGATATACAATCTCAAGACCTTGCAATTTATGATTTTAGAATTTTATGACGTCACGTGAAAACCAGCAATTACGTGTTAGACTTTATGACTATATTTGGATAGGTTTTTTTCTAGACACGTACTCGATCGAAAGAAAATATTACTAGGTTTTTGGATTCACTACTGTAACCCGGCGTTTTACTTGCGTTGGTTGATCGGCACAAGGAGAGAATAAACAAGTTAACATTGTACTGGAAAGGAGTGAATTTCTTCAGTGTCTCAAGGAATTTTCTGCGTTACGTTAACAAACATTCCCCACAGGGACCTAATAATAATAATAATAATAATAATAATAATAATAATAATAATAATAATAATAATTATTATTATTATTAATTATTAATTATTAATAATTATTAATTATTATTATTATTATTATTATTATCATTATTATTATTATTATAATTATAATAATAATAATAAGATAATTCAGGCACATAAAAAATAATTGCACGGTGCTGCGGGCAACGGACAGACAGTTTCTACTTGAGCAAGCTCCAACAAGCTCTAAAGCCTCGGTGGCTGAGGACAAACGTGGTACGTCTAAAATGATATAAGCTGCGTTATTTTGCTGGATTTGTAACAACTTCTGTTTATTTGAGTGTTATTGGCTCTGTCACCCAAAACAACACCACGATAATCAAAAACTGGTAGTATCAGTGATTGAAAAAAGCGATCCTGGCTTTCATTGGGAAAAACCGCTTGATGTAATATGTTCATCCACTTAAAAGAGATACAGCAGGGGGAAGTTTGTCTTAGCTCTCAACCTCTTGAAAAAGTAAAAGCCTCTCTGTCCTCACCCTCTAACAGAAATGGTAGAAATATTTGTCCACCATAAGATTTTAGGATTACCTTTGGGTTCAAGAACATGCAAAGACATGCAAAGCACCTATGAAACTGTGTTTAAGCATCTATTAGTAGAGAGACACTTGCTTTGTTGTTTTACATCCTTGTCTTCAAGCTTTCAAGAGAACGGAGATGTGACAATAAGCACGAAGTATTCAATTGCTAGTTATTGTACTTCTGACTTGTTCAAGCTTGGGCATAGGCAGTGATCGATGCACTGGATACGTTTTCCATCCTGTAAACTGATCGACTGACTGTTACAGCTGACTGATTGCTGATTAACACCATTACGCCATTGTCTACGGACTCCTGAATTCTTAAGGAACAGCAAAGCGGCGTTTGTGATGGTTTCTCAACAGAAAAAGCTGCTTCAAGCCGTGGGAAATTCACCGTTATGTCTGAGAATCAGGTGAGGACTTGATTGGTTTATCCATTAGGTAAAAATATTAAATTCACCCTACCCTTTTTCATTCTTTTGTCATGCAGTTGCAAAGCAGAAGTTTTAAAATTGTGAGCAACATCTTACACCATTGCCACTTTCCACCGTTTGTACTGTCACCATTTGTATTGTCATCAACATCTTCCACCATTGCCACTCTCCACCATTTGTATTGTCATCTTCCACCATCGTACTGCCATCAACATTTTCCACCACCTTGAACATATATATTTCTAGCATGAAAGCGAGTCTTCTGCCCCTGCTTCCATCATGTCAATTTTCAAAAGATCAGAAATTTATTCTGCTTCCAATGCTTTTGTCAGAAGTGTAAACCAGCCCTTACAAATATACAGCCATGCATACTGCTATTGTCTTCTTTACTACATTAAATACTATTATACAACAAACAATAAGTAACCGGTCATTATTTATTGGAGGGGGGGCCTCGATTTTTTGAGCGCCGCTTTAGGGAGGAAACTTGAGTGATAAGTCATGATGCATTGTAAGCCCGCATTGCAAATACCTTGTTGTGGTAAGGACATTAAATGAGACACTAGCAGAAGTAGGTAAACTACGTTCAACAGCTCTGGGAGAGAATGACCTGAAGCCCAAAGCTCTTGATCACGACAAATCTTTAGCCAGTGAGGTACTCGATAAAGTAGAAATACATAAATACTTTTTGAAGTATTGCAGTCATTAGAGAAGCGTCATACAGGACTGAGCACTGAAGCAGATCTATGGTCGTTTCACGGTAAGGAAAACAAATGCATCGATGGTGTACAAGATCTAATAGTGTCACTCGAATTGCCTCCGCCCCCCCCCCCCAACCCCACATGCAATGATGTACTTGCTCTCACTGATGCTGACCCACGTTGAAGAGTATCAAACATCCAAGTGAGATACAAAAATGCTGAAATAGCCAGGCTTCACAATAGTACACGGAGAAACAGAATTCAGACTAAGGAACGATTCAGGACAAAATGGAGCACAAAGGACAAACGCAGCAATAGGTACGAAAGTCTTCCTAAATAGATTTAAAATTGTGGGAATTAACCGTAAACTAGTGAATTAGCTTCCTTGGAACTAGAAAGTTTATCAGACTAAGATGACTTCCGGTTTTCACAAACACGCCAGAGAATACAAAATACAAATATAAATCAGTACATTGTTTTAGAATACTAAGTGCAACATTCTCCTGCTATGCACTGTGTATAGGGTACTTTAATTTTCTTATTGGTTAATGAACTTTGGGGATGCGCTTCCTGACGGGTCAACAATTAAGTGACAATATTACAGAAGGACTTACAGAGGATGAGATTTCAAAGCTGATGAGTGAGGTTATTAAGGCTTTGGAGGCAGAATGTTTTGAAAAGAATGTATGGAAAGTTTGCCACAAGGTTGCCAGCAGAATAGATGGGGAACCTGCACCTTGTGGTCACATGGCAGTCCATGCCACCCAGAGGACAGGTAAATGTTACTATTTGCTACACGAGTTCCTTTTAGAAAATGGAGATCACACACAACACATGATGTATACAGATCATCAATTATCTACCACTTTTCTTCTCTTAATTTCAGGTGAGCATTTCTTTTAGAATTCCTCATACCTGGAGGAGTTTATTAAAGCCTCAGAATCCCGCAGAAATGATGTTCCAGGACAAGTGTACTTCACGAATTTAAGAATTTCATTGATGCTCATTGCTTGTTTGAGAGCTGTTTTCTGAATGCAGGAAAGGCAGCCGTGAGAAGAGCTTTATAGGTCATAACTATTCTGTAGTTTCAGAATGTTTATGTAATACCGTAAACTGCCGCTTATAAGCCCCCCCCCCCCACCCCGCTTATAGGCCCATCTACCTGTAAACAAAAAAAAATACATCCGGTTATAAGCCCCCCCCCCCCCCCCCCCTTGCACTCTCACAGAACACCGTGAAGACACTCTGAACTTGTTTTGTTACTTTCCGGTTACGTTCGTGTTGTTACAGTTTTGATTCTGTTGTTAAAATTAATAATAATAACAATAACAATAATAATAATAATAATAATAATAATAATAATAATATTTCGGCTTTAGACTCTTGATCAGTTGGAAAGTAGGACTTCAGCTAAAGATATTACCTTAGCATCCTGGTAATAGATTTCTAGTCTCAGTGCTCTTACAATTATGGATGCAGATAAAAGAAATCTAATACTAATACTAATTACAATAAAAAATGCTAAATCTGTACTAATTTACAATAATTATTCAAAGCTAGGAACTAACATAATCATAATGATTAGTTCTTGAAACTCACACATGACTTCACGTTGCCGCGTACATGTGCTTGTGAATTCGATTTATTATGACGTTTTAAAGGTTAATTAAAAACTAGTAAATTAAAAGCGTATTTGGATCAAAACTGCTGTGGCTCATTTCGAAACGTTTTTTTTTTATTCCGCTTATAAGCCCCTCCGTTTATAAGCCCACCCAAAACCCCTTACGAAGTTGTATAAGCCCAGGGCTTATAAGCAGCGGTTTACGGTATATTAAAGATCTGGAAAAGAAAAAAGAAATGTTTCTTTTTATCATTTCATGTTATATATGACTGCTTATTTTGTGTGAATGTGCCAGTTTCCTTGATATCAAGTACGCAGATGGTGTTCCTTCTAAATTACCCGGTGTTCCCACGTGCACCCCTGCCATCTGTAGCAGATATAAACTGTTAACAGTCTCCCAGTAGTCAAAGAGTAGAATGTGTTAATTTAAGAAACTATAGAATGTTGCTGCTGCATTTTGTGAGAAGGATACCATTTAAAATTAACAACTCTGATGCTATTCATACGTTGTTTCAGGAAAAGTATGTGATTTCTGTCAGAATTCTCCCAGAAAGCTTCCACCTGTAAGGCACCCCTTTACAGACAGAAACAGGGATGACTTTCATTACTGTCGCGTTCAAGACACCCCGATTGATGGAAGAGGAGCTGATGATTTTCAGCCAAGGACTCAGCTACGCAAATGCACAAACGTACAACCAACTTGGTGAAACGCGCTTTGTTAGGTATGAGCTCACACGACTTCACGTTGTCGCGTACATGTGCGTGTGTGATGCGCACGTACGTATGAATAATGCTACATGTACGTACGGTGACACGCACATCTTGAGAATTTAACATTGTGGACAATAGTCTGGTGGATAGCTACTTTAACCATCTCAAAGAACTGGAGTTAAGAAAAAAGAAGAGAGAAGAAGCAACAAAAAACTTTAAAGCGTGGTAAAGCGTCCCCAGGGCCTTCTCCTCATTCAAAATGGCGGTCAGAGAAACCCCTGGCCAAGGCTGCTGAAATACTCCAAGAATCATGGAGTATTTTGTCACGTGACACATGATGAAATGGCTTTTTCGGAGGTTGTTTCCAGCGTATGGCCGCCCTGTTTGTTTTCTGCAATCGGAAACCGTTGTTCGAACGAAACAAATTCATTTCATCGTGTTTAACTGACGAAATTCTGACGAATTTTTGGAGCCACTTTAGCAGCATTGGCCAGGGGTTTCTCCGACCGCCATTTTAAACGAGGAGCAGGCCCTGGGGACGAGGTTGCAAAAGAACTATTATGATTGTAATTGGCAACTTTTGTATAGGGAGGGTCAGCTAAACAATTAAAAGGTCTCCATCCTAGAGCTGTACTTAGACAAACACATCATCTGTTACCAAAAAAACATGCTCAAACATTTGGTGGGGGCGGGGCACAATTTTAAGGCTTAATAAACAGTGTGAGACCAGCTCACTCCAAAACAAGATAAATAATGACCAGTCCCTAATATAAAGAAGAACGTTTAGTTACCAAAATGTTTTGCTCTTCTTTCAGCTTTTTCTTCAAAGCCACTTGCCTGTCTGTTAATAACAAAAAAACCCAATGTATACTACACAACACCGTATACACTATAATCAAAAAATGGAACTATACACTCTCTCGACACTATCACTCAGGACCATCAAAGTCACAAACATGATTACAATTTTTACGAACCTAGATCCTTCTTCCACTGAAAATTCTTTTCTGTAGGACTGGTCTGTAAACAGCAACATGCAAAAATAACAAATTATACGTTTAAGTACACTAATATAGTCAATCCTGTATTGAACAGTCAGCTCAAAAAGTCCCAGAAACTTCTCCCCTAAATTACCGTAAACCTGACCTCCATTAAGCCGTCGTGGCCACCTATTCCTAGGCCCCAGCGAGTTATTTTCTTCATCTGTATTAAACGGTCACTTTGAGAAATCATAGTAGTAATAAGTATGCTGTGAATGCATTGTTGTGTGGCCTCCTAGCTATTAGGTAAATTCGGTAGTTTCTTTCGCTTATCACAAGAAGTGACCAGTATATTAAACACACGCAGACAGTTTATCTTGTGACAGGTCTTTCTCCAGTTTAAAGGTTCCTTTTCTTTATTTCCTTTCTAGGCCAGTCAACCCTGTAAAACGTGGTAAGTTACCTATTCTCCAAGGGTGACCACTTTTAGGGGCATTTTCTGGCAAGGTGTAGAAACAAATAAAGATACTGAGAAAAAAAAAAGAGCCAAAGTCCAAGATGAGAAATGTGCATATTAGGGTGTTGCATGCAGTTGACCAGTTGTGTCAAAACAGAATTGTAACACAAACGGGACATGACACTGCTTAGTGAATTGAAACAGACTTGAGGGAAGGCTGCAACTGCTAGATGCAAAAATATTGATTACAATCTACTATG
The DNA here is from genome assembly GCA_964030785.1 of Siderastrea siderea. Lineage (NCBI taxonomy): Eukaryota > Metazoa > Cnidaria > Anthozoa > Scleractinia > Rhizangiidae > Siderastrea > Siderastrea siderea. The sequence goes on along the minus strand of OZ034972.1, from coordinate 18,141,626 downwards.
GCAGAATATTCCAAATGTTACACTACTGTACCTGGTTGGCAGTGACTGCCCCAGATATTGTTAACTCTGGTGAATGTGCTGCATCTGTGCTGTTGATTAACAAAATACGAATATTTTATGACATTTTTTAAATTGACAATAGAACGCATGTATTTAGGCAGAATTCTCACTGGGCTGCCACACTTCAATTCCTAGGTAGCAGAGGCTTAATACTTAATACTCCTGTGGTCCTTTTCACCCACAAAAAAAGGGTATAACCAGGCTACTTTTACAATGTTTATTCTTCTTTTTTTTTAGTTACCATCACCGATTCACTAGGGACCCCTCCCTCCTTTAACTGCCCTTAAACTGTTATTAAAATGGCTGCCAGCAGCCTGTTTATTATGGTGCTCATATCTATTTTTACTAATACAAACTATAAATAGGTAAGGCATAGAACTTTCTCTGCCATCACCTAATGGTGGTTTTCATACGAGTCCTGTCTAAAAGAAAATCATTAATATTTAAGTTAAAGAGTAAAATAACTTGAAATCTAGGGGGAAAAAATTATAATTCGTTAAATTGTAACGAGGAATAATTCTACAACAGAGGAATAATTCTGTCCAGTGCTTTAGACCTTATAAACCCCATTTCTACTCCTGAATTGAACTATTAACATGATTTTGAGAAATACGTATGTGTTGCATCGCTCATGAAATGTTTTATTGTGCCACAGATACTACAAGTAAACTAGAAATGTCTCTCTCAAGAAAGGGGAGATGGAGCAGTTGCAAACTGAAGTGATCAGATACTGGGCAACATACTGTCCCTCTGCTGTGCTAAGCAGGGGAATGTTTGGTCAAAGTCAACTTTAAAAAAACCTGGTTTAATTGTTGTTGTCAACTTTTCATCACTATTCTACTTCAAATAAAATTTATCTATAGAATCAGCTCAATTGGTCCTTTTGTCTAAAGTAGATACTTTTACATGAAATGAGTGTAGTTAAAAAAAGAAGATTGGATTGAAACAAAAATAATCATTACAATTAGTTAGAAAAAAACTGACTTAAAAAACTGAACTTATCCGAACAAATAATTATACTGGTTTCAAAAAACTTAAACCAGAGGTTAATGTTGAACTACAACGTCAATATAGCTGGAACAAATGGGAAACACAACATTCATTACCCTGACACAAATTCAAAGAATTGACTGTGCAAAGCTATTGACTGAGGGACAAAATGATGTGAGACTAACTTGCAAGTGTAGGGTGTTACAGCTGGTAGGCATGCATAATTTAGTGAAACAAAACAAAAACTATTTTAATCAGGAAACTGCCTGACATGGTTGTCCTATGATGACGACAACAAAGAAGAAGAATTGTTCTATTGCAGCTGAGGTCATTAATTTTGTTCAAATATATGGTGGCACACAATGGGAGAGCATTTACATACACTGAATTAAGGTCTGCTATTATAACCTACGGTACTTGTCTTGTACCTTCTTTGGTAGTCTAATGCTGATGGTTGATGAACTGAAGTTTCCTCTGCCTTACTTTTCACAGGGTCTACAAAAATAATCATATCCAAATAGTCTACGCTGAGGAATTTCAAGCCACAATCAGTGAACTCAAAATTAAGAATACTACCATAAAAGCTCCCCCCCCCCCCCCCACCAAAAAAAATTACCTGAGTATAACTCATCAATATTTACCTCCCCAACATATTGTTTTCAAGTGTAAATTAAGAGTGACCTCTCTTTGAGGAAAAAATTGTTGGGACTTCTTAGAAGCTGAAACACTGCAGTCATTATTGTAACTACACAAATGGGATTCTTGTCTGAGGCACATAAGAAAAAAGGGTGTCTCAAAAACAAAGACCTCCAAAACAAAGACCCAAAAACTCAAAAACAAAGAACCCTTTGATTTCTGATGGTAAGTTTAAAAAAAATCACCTCTACCTGAAGTGAAAGGATGTTGAAATTATAAATACATACAAACAAAGCACATCTGCCATCTTGCGCTTAGTAACCGCACCATCATACTTGGCCGTGCGGAAGTGAAGGACTGAACCTAAAAATATTGCTCTGCTGGATGATTAATTAATTATTCAAGATATATTTATTCATTTTTTGTTAACTACCAGCCCAGGGTTCAAAATAGCAGCCGGCACTTTGGCCACTCTTGCCGGCGATTTTTCATCCAAGAAAGAGAAAAAAATGACATCCCATCCCTTGATCGGCATAGTAAGCATTTCAACTCAGAAGGTAATGCAGCTATGAAACACACTCACATACCAAAAGTGAAATGGATGATGTTTTAAAAGCTTTCTAAAACAGCAACAGCAAATTACAGAATGTTAACAATAATTATTATCTCGGTTCTTGTAAATCAAGTCTTCGTTCGAGAGAAGGTTTCATACAGTGATCAACAAGGCGACTTTTGAGGAGATAGCCCAGACACGAGGTAGCAGTGCCACAGCAATTCAGTTCTCTTTTAGGAACCGGGCAAATTTTCATTCGCGATTTCTTTGTTACCAGTGCGTCTTCGATCCTGTTAGATGCACTTAGCACCTTCTTGCTTTTTTCGTGTGCGTTCACCTTCTTGTCCAATTTAATTTGCTGGAGACCAAAGGAAATGTACCGTGCGCTGAAAATCAGTGTCACTTTTGCAGCATTTATCATTTTGAAAGGCCTGATCTACAACTGTAACTTGTGAAACGCCAGCAAACAACCCTGCCAGTCCACCGTCAACGAGATTTCCATGCTCAAGAGAAAAATCGAGCAGTCAGACTGACTAGATATTTCTTCGTCCCTGTGCCAAATTAGAGCGTCTCGCCCATTGGGCTTATGAACTGCCAACGGTCGACATGCTGATTGGTAGATTCAAATGGACTCGCATTCTTCAAATTCCTTTGGTCTCGAATCTTGCACCGATCATGTTGAGAAAGCTACTTTTGAGACTTCAGGATCGCTTTTCTCGGAAAATATATGAAGGATGAAGCTCTAATTTGGCGCAGGGACGACGAAATATCTGGGCAATCGGATGCCGGTGTTTTCGAGGTGAGAATTTTGATGGTTTGGCGTCAGTTCTATCTTGAATTGTACAAGGTCGCAGCTGCCGACAGTTTTGCTGCCTGCCTTGTTCTCCCTTCTCTCTCTCTTTCTACCCGACCTCGCAAAATAACACCTTAAACAGCTTGGGACGCCAAAAAAATATGACACAAGACTCAGTCAACATTTCATCTTAACTTCTATTGAATCATTTAGAGTAAATTTCATATTTTGTAGTATTAATAGAAGCCAACGTAATGTTTCTCTATATTTCTTCTATACACACCATTGATTTCAACGTCGTCTTATGTCAACAATTATTAACCACCAACACATAGGGTGGTCTGCCTGTGGCCAAACTAGCCCGCCACCCCCTGAAGATTTTTGCAGGAGCGTGCACTTGGCCGGAAACTGGTATGAACTTTGGCCTTGCTTTCATGATGCCCAGGCCCCAAACGGTCAATTTAGCGTGTAAACACAACGTCACCAGAGCCGGCGAATATTGATCGTGGTTTCAAGAGCAAATTTGTTATTTTCTTCGAGTTTTTCAGAAAAGTTTTCGAGTTTGTCGACAAGGCACAGTTTCAAGTCCACTTATAAACACAAGCGGCGTACCTAGGATGTAAAGCGGTCGAGAAAACATTGACTATTGATACGGACTTTTGATTTCTGCCGAGGTCCACAAAGGCTTTCACAAGACTTTTCCGGGAAAACTTTTATGTTTGTTGACAAGACACAGTTTGACGCCCACTTAAAAACACAAGCGGCGGAGGTAGGATGTACAGCACTCGAGAAAACATTGATTATTCGTACAGAGATTTTGCTATTCCTTGTTGCTGACTTTAAAGAATTTTAAGTCAGAGTGATTTCTACTGACTTTCAGAGCGAGAAACTGGTCATGTTGTTGTTGCAAGTCATGACGATAAAGACTGATAGGAAGGCTAAGAACGGAAACCGGTCGTTTCGTACCCAAGTCGATTCGTACCCAGTCGATTCATTCTCACATTTTGGTTCATTCGTACCCAGTATTCAGTTGATTCGTACCCATATTCTAGTCAATTAATTTCGTACACAACTCAATAATAATAATAATAAAAGTGCTCACACGAATAACAGACTAAATACATAGAGGATATTACACGGCGGCGCAAAGAGATGGATTTTATTTTTGAGTGGTAAAAACAATATTTTGCGAACGAACACAGCGAGTGAGTAAAATATTGTTTTTTACCATGCACGCTTGGTTTTTCTGACCTATGTTCCAGTCATTTTCAGTTCTTCCTGACAGAACCAAGTAAGTGAGCCTTGCCTTCACACAGCTTTTGAAAGACCAGCACAAAATATGAAATCCGGACAAGAGTGCGACGCCATTTTTGTTTGTTCCTTTTTTGAGTCTCAATAGTAAATTGGAACCCAGCCTGCACACGCCAAACAAAACTGTTTCTAGCCACCTTTACTAAGTGTATAATTTTTCAAATAAAATGATTACTGAGACCCTGACAGACAATTTCGTGCAAACTAAAATAATTATTGAGAGACTCCGTCCCTTGTGTGCACTCGTGCTTTTTAATCAACAAAGTAACAAGTGGTGGCCTTAGTTTAACTAAAAAAGTCACAATTCTTATTTAAATCAGTCTTAGTTTGTTTGTATGAGGTGAGAAAATGTTAATGTTCAGCAATTAAAAAAGTCACAAGTCACAAGTCGACGAGTCTACAGGCAGCAGCAGGCAAAGTTGTTTGATGCCTGGGCATCATTCAACGATGTAGAGAAGAGTGTAAAACAGCAGCTACTTAAAGCGTCAGGTGCACTAGGATCAACAGGCCAGTTTGCCATTGAACTGAAACTTAATTAAAAGGACAGCATATTTATGAGCTGTTAGGAATTAGAAAATAGATTGTGAATTTCATTGTATATATTAAAGTTAGGATAAGTTAAGTTTTCGATTAAGACACCCTTATTTGTTATAGTAGACACTCGCTTAGGTTAAGATGAAAATGCTTTAAATATTTAGGTTAGGGTGCGTAGCTAAAAGTTTGTTTTTGTAACATTGTAAAATTTTGTAAAACAAGTCAAGCACAGGAAAGAAATTTGTCGCAATCGGTCGACTTTGTTGTACTTCGGCTTAGACATTTGAACAAAAATACTGTAAATAATCCCTTTTAGGTTGAATAGTTAAATCAGTCATGGATGTATGTAAAAGATTAAATAGATATTGTACTTTGGCTAAGACATTCCAAAACAAATGTTGTAAATAATCCGGTTAAGTTGAATAGTTAAAAATTTGCTGTTGTAATGTTCGTAGGTAGAGTTGATGATAAATACAACTGAAGTAGGAAATTATACTAAATTATGTGTGTTTTGTTGACCTACATGTAAATAAGCGAAAGTAATTAAAATCAACCCAAAAGCGGACACGAATCTACCGAAAAATGGGTACGAATCTACCGAAAACTGGGTACGAATCAACTAAATACTGGGTACGGATCGACTTGGGTACGAAACGACCGTAATTTCTAATAATGAAATTACACCTTTTTACTTTTATACATGATGCTTTAAATTGTCGTGCCCCAGGGTACAAAAATTTAACACATCATGTATAAAAGTAAAAAGGTGTAATTTCATTATTAGAAATTACCATAAATGTATAATAAGGAAACTATGATTTTGAAGATTTGGGTATTCACTTATCAGGGTTCAAAATAGCAGCCGCGGCACTTTGGCCACTCTTGTCGGCGATTATCTACACGACGCCGTAGAGCTTTATAGTACCTTCAGGCTTTCCAGCTGCTGGCTCAGTCTTGAGAGTTGAGAGGATTCTTGATAACTCATTCTTTGTCAAATAGCTAGCATCTTGTTTTATGTTTGGGGTTTTTTTCATGGGTGTTTTATCTCTTTGTTGTCCCTTGGCTACAGACTTTGCTCTTTCATTTTTCTTTACATGGTTAAGATTTGGAGCTTGATTCTTTGAAGTTGTATCATGTCGTGTTCTTGCTTGAGAAGTCTTGCCTGAAGAGAACCCTTTACTGGTATATCTTCCCTGGGAAACAATCAAGAAGGTTTGCACAAACCAAAATTAATCATGTGATTAAAGGAAATACCACATACCTACTCCCACTGAAGGTCGCACAGGCAGAATTTGAGAAGTGAGTCCTGGGGGTTGATGCCCACAAAATGATGACATCCATCACAATTTACCTCCACAGATATATATATACACTGGAGGAGCATACATGCAACTTATAGTGTTCAACTACAAACAACAACAGTTTCTGGGATTTAAACAAGAAAACCTGTGGTTTGTCAAAGATGAGCCCCCTTATCGGTAAACAACACAAGTACAGTGTACATTTGCGCTCTTGTCTAGAGAACATAAATGTTATTTCTATAGTGAATTGAGCATCCTAAATAAACATAGGCCCACAATGCGTGCCGAACCAATGAAGTGTTGGTTCCTCTCGAAACTGAAGAAAGCAAGCGAGGCGTGCGTGATTGCACGTCTGATAACATTCAAGCATCTGCAACAGCAAGTTGCAGCAAAGGTGCAGTGACTCTGTATGTCCCATGAAAAGAACAAGTAGTCCTGAGGGCTGCATAACCGTGCCATCTGGCTCCCATGCTGGTGTGGCAGTTGTAAACAAAGTCTTCTCTTAGACTTATAGAATTACAGCAACGAACACTGAAATTTGATCAACTGCAAAGGTAACCAATACCCTGGAAAGGAGGTCAACTGAATTATCCACCCTCTCCTCACCAAACATAGCTCCGCAGACTACACTCATAACCTCATTCTTCACTCAAGATCATTTTTCGCCATCTTTTGGTCCGTCTTCCTCAAAACCACGAACAAAAAAGCCATCACAACTCTCAAAACAGACGCATTGCAATAAATGGGCAATAAATTTCCCAATGAAGTAACCACATCCTTACGATTGATCAGAATCATGGACACAGTAACAGCCCAAAAGAATTTAACTCCTCCCCATACCTGGGAACCATGCTTTATGCACAGTTCCCTTAAATCATGTCAAGGGCTCCTTAACAGTCGGTTTTGGTCGGCCTTCCTCAAAACCCTGAACAAAAAAGCCATCACAACTCTCAAAACAGACGCATTTCAAAAAATGGGCGATAAATTTCCTTATAAAGTAGCCACATCTTTACAATTGATCAGTATGGACACCGTAACAGCCCAAAAGAATAACTCCTCCCCATAATGTTTAAAAACTGATGACTCAGTTCATTTGTCTTATCACTTTGAATATTTTGTTGAATAAAACTAAAAATTTACATGTTGATATAAATTTGTCCACAACTGAACATGCTTTTACCGAGAGTTGTGAGCGATGTATTTATATACTGTTGTAAATATGGCACAAAAAAACATGATTATTGATAAAGACAAGCATATCATCAGAAACTGGAGAAATTAGTAAAATGCGAGGTCGTCGCTTTATCTCAAACACGTTAAAGCATGTCTTATGAAGTAATCGTTAAATCTGGTTTGCTCTTCCAGAGTCAGCAAACTGTCTCGAACTCTAAAATCAAAGAAATCGGTTCAAAATCAAAAGTAAAGCAAAAAAATTAGAACAACTAACTGGTGTATCCTTCCATGCCACTTCTTATCACTATCCAAAAAGATCCAGTCTTGTGTAGTAATTCATTAATCCCGCCTGCGAATAACCTTTCTTGATGTTGACAACATACACCAGAATTTTCCTTTCATAACATTTACTGAGAACGATTCTTCCTTAGGATGTCTCATCAACACTTTGGTCCCACCAGCAACAACAGTACCACTGGACTTCACCTACTGTCATTATCAGTCCTCCTTTTCTTTCACTAGTATTTGCCAGATATTTCCTTTCATGATAGGCAAGGGTCTAAAACCGCTCGGCCGATGCCTGCTATACCTACGATACTTTCTTGTGGACCCTTGTCCTATCATGCGTGAGTGAGTGTGTAGTTATCGATGTCTGTGTACAACTTCTTCTCTATATGTTTAGAGGTCGGCACAAAATTATACCACAACACAGTCAAAGCAAATCTTCCACTAAACCTCTTGACCTGCCAATTCAAAATGGCGACTCAGTCCGCTCTTGTTTTCACGTCATCCCATCCCATCGGCCATAGCGAAATACACACGTTATGAGCCTTACACGACGTATTTGACCGACCACTTCACCAGTCCACGGTCTTCATGACTGCACTAATCCGACTTTGTCGGTTAATAATTAACTTGATAACACAATAGCTTGTGCATGCTGAATGGCATATAAACAACAAAAACTAGAATTTTCAGAATTGAAATTGCCTTTGCCAGACTCAAACCTGCCATCAAAAGCAAAACTGTTGAATGGAATTTATACTAAAAATCGAAGGTTACAATGTTAGAGAAAAAAAAAATTTGAGTAAAATAGCAAGCTTTTTTTAGGAATTATTCTTAGTTTACAGTGGACTAAATTTGAATACTGTTAGCCTCAAAATGATTTGTGCAAACAGTGTAGGTACAAATCCACCCTTTCTTTTGTGCACTTTACCCTTCAATTTAAATTGAAAATATAGTAAAATTAATGAAGCTCATATTGAAACGCAGAGTAAATGAAAACTGTAAACGAATTTTAGTGTAAGAAATAGTGAATACCATCCAAACTTTTACTCCCATGTTTCTTGTGTGTAATTTGTGTGTATTTTGCGTGTAAATTTGCCATATTGCACGCATTTTACGCATGTGTAAGTGTTGCAATCCCTCTGGCCAGTACTGTAGAACGTCATTAAGCAATCTATCAATCCTCCAGAGGCCAGTTGAACAACCTACTATGACAAAAATTCTGTTTTGCTATATTAGGTAGTGCCCTACAGGGGCATAATTTTTATTGATTTTAAGTTTGGAATTAAATACTCTAATTGAATACAAGTATACAAGTATTGTATCACAACTAACAAACTATGGTCAAGTTACACATAACTCGTCCTCACACTTTAGAATACCAAACAGTCACTATATCTTTGCCAGAAAGGTGTTCAATCTTTACTTCACGATCATCAAACCATTTAACCTCAGCCCAAAAATTCTTAGAATAATGACAAGTCATAAAAAAGTGCTCCAGGAAAAGGAACATGCCAGAGATGATACAATATGAATTACACATAAAAAGGAATATGTCACAAGACATCTGTTATTAAAAAGTAATTTATACTGAAATTCACGCGATTTTGTATCCAAGGCAACACAATATGGCAAGCTGTAAATCTATCTCCATTCTAAATCATTAACAACTGGCAAGGCATCGAATAAAGAAACAAGTCTTAAGGCATCTAAGGGTGAAATGCTTAGTTCTCTCAACTTAGTTTTGATAATAAGGTTTTAATTCAGCCTCATGCAAATTATGCACAACTGGACATTTAGTGAATGAATCCTAGTAAACTGTTATTGACCATGTACAAGTTAATAATAAAAGGTTAACCAATTCTTACCTTAAAAGGTCTATCTTTTGCGTTAGAATCAAACAATGTCTCTAAAAGGAAGGCAATAACAATATGTTACAGTTAGAGGGTATTGAACTGAAAATTAACTTTTCATTCACATATAAGACGTAGGCAAGTTTTTGAGAACTTTTGACCAAGTTTTGATAAGATAGAATTGATAAGTGGTTGCAATCCTTGAAAATACTGTAGATTTTGATTTGCAAAGACCAAACAATGGAGGCATTTGAAGGAAAAGTTTATCCAGAAGCATGTTGTGAGGCTTACTGGTCTTTAATTAGGCTTGGCGTTTACCACCGCACGAAAACTCCAGGAAAAGGAAGGAAATTATGCAGAGAATTTTGTTGCCAGACTCAAAAGAAGTCATGTTTCTAGAGGTGTAAAAATTTCAAACATCAAAATATTACATTTATTTATGTGTGGGTGGTACTGAATTGAAATAAAAGTCCACAAAGAATATAAAAGTGTGTTGTGTACAGGCTTTGTGAAAGGGTAGATTAGAAACTCCTACAAGGAAATGTTCGTTGGTGTTTTTAACCCTTTCTCAGAAGTGTTGGAAAGCAAACCAGATAAATGCCCAGCTATCTGTTTACATAACTTACAGGGCAAGAGTATATACCTGCCAACTTTTTCTGTGTCAAATGCATGAGATTTTCGTCTCCTTATAACCGGGATTTCCGAAAACATTCCGGCGACCCCAAACGCTACCGAAAATTTCACTTTCAAAGCTATTTGAAACTTTTCTGATGGCTTTCGAACGTACTGAAAAGCGACATTTTAACTCGTTCTGATACAGTTAGGACTCAAACTAGACATCAAGCGCCGTTTATTGGAATATATTTTTTTTTGGGGGGGGGGGGGGTTGAATTGGATTTTTGTTGTTAAAGTGAAAAGAACAATTTGTTCGGATTTGTGAGTCAGGCGAGAGAAATTGTCTTTGACGCGTGTGATCGATGTCTTTGATCCACAGGCGAGAGACTCACGCATAATGCGTGAGAGTTGGCAGGTATACAAGAGAGGGAGTCACCATGAGCTCATGCAGGTAAACAAACATTACATGTGTTGTTATATCTCTTATGGCCCCACACATGCTTTCATTCCAAAACTACAGTTGATGCCTGGTTTCTTGAACCTCTTTTGATTCAACTTGAAGGTTCGTGTTATTGGGAGTCAACTGTAGTTTAAAAATCCCTGTGTGAGGGTCGTCACTTTAGCGGGAGTGGAGTCAGAAAAAGCCATACAGCCCTGCAAGAAACAGGTACACCTCAGCCAGATGTGATTTGAAATGTTACCTAAATTTTGATTTTAGAATGAATAATGACAGCAAAAAAGTAGGAGCATATTTTATTTTGGAAATCTAATTCAGCAGTTTCTTGAACAATACCACATAAATGATTTGACAACAAACAGCTACAATTTTATATCTGATAAACTGCTAATATCGACTGGTTCAGTCACGGTGCACTGACCCTCAAGCCAAATATTTGCCCATCCAACCCAGTCAATACGTACATAGTAAGTGGTCCAACGGACCGGGTCTATCAGGAGGTCCACGGACCACGGGTCCAGCTTTTTCCCTTTCTCTAGCTAACCTTACTAACCTTCAGTTAGAACTATGTCAAACTTCCCCTTCTCGTTCTTCACTTTGAGCCTGATAAAATAAACGTACGATCTTAAACATCTTACATGTAGAAAAGAAATAATCTGAAGTCTTCACATTCCCAGTAATGACGTTGGGGAAAAAAAGAAAGAAAAAGAGACAAAACGACATTCAAAACAATTTACTTCATTAAAACTCACATCTTTTTGGGTTCTGCCAGCCGCAAACGATTACAACCAAGATGTTTCCGAAAATCGAATTATTATCTATATTGTTTTCCTTTGCCTTGTCGGTTGCCGTGAAGACGAAAATGACGGCGCCATGTTAGAGCCCTCGTTCTCGGCGACTTTACGCTCAGCGTTCACCTTCATTCATTCCCAGGGTCCTCTCGTGGTCTCAGTGACACAGGCCTCCCACACAAACATCTGAGAGCGGCGTAATCGCGTTCACAGGCCACGCGATTTTTCCCAGAATTGTCGAATATGTAGAAACGACCTGATTGGCTGTTAATTCTATAACATTGCATCACCTGCATTTTAAGTTTTCTATTAGCTACAATATTTGCGGGTTTTGCAGGCTCGGGGTGGTGATGGCTAGTCCGGGGGGTGTGGGGAACCCCGGGCCATGTTTGAATGTGCGGGTAGCGCTGAGGGTCTGAAACCCTGATCCAGTTCAGGACAAAAAAGCCCTAAAATAACAAACCTGTTTAGGACAACACTCCCTGCTTTGGAAATGACGAATTACACACTCTCTTGTTTTACACAATTTTCAAATGTTTTATTAGACTTCCTCGCGCTCGGTTTTTTGGGGTTTCACGCTTCCGAAATCGCGCTTCCAAAAAAAAAACTCTGAGCTCGACTTGTGGGCAAGTCTAATGTTTTATAGACCGGTGACCGGCACACGTCTTCGATCCGCTAGGATTACGAAAGCCTAGATAGCGAAAATACTGCGAGCAAGCCATATTTTAACGATGACAATCTTGTAATCATACCCTGTTGAGGACAGACTGGCAAAAAATTGTCTACATTCAGGACAGAGAGGCCAGAAACCATACCCTGTCCAGCGGCACGTCCCCGTATAGGCAAGATAAGGGGTACCTCCCCCTCCCCCCCCCTCCCCCAGGATGGCTAGCTACCTCACTCACTCTTGTTTTATGTGCTGTTTCCTCAAAAGGTTATGATTGGTCTCACAAGATGAAAAGCGTATTCTTCTGGAAAAATGCGTTACTTACACGTCTAACAGTCCACTAGCAGAGTGAATTGTAACATAATTCACAGGAATAACCAACATTCACTGCCAGACATTTCGGTAATTAGAAAAGTAAAGAATTACATTAGTTCACCGGCTATAAAGCATCTCGCAGCGGGCCTCTGTAAATAACACACTAAAAAGCTAGTACACATAACAGCACTGAAAGACAGTTTTCTAAAGGGTTTCTAAGAGCTTTAAATCCTATCAAGTACAGTACAAGCGGTACAAGTCGATTTGATTTGTCAACGGGCGGAACACAGGGTCCAGAGGAGTTAAATTAGACTGCGAGTAGTCTCCAATTTTGGCGCGTCGCGTCTCCTCGAAATTTCGTGCGCGCGTGTGTATTTTGTCCGCCCCACAATCGCCATCGCCAAAATTAGAGACTACTCGCAGTCTAGAGTTAAATTTGTACGCAAGAATTATTCTTCGTACATCTTACTTTATAAAATACATAACCACGTCATTTGATCAATAAATTTGCCCAAATTTGTGAATTCAATTTGAACGGCTTTCTTCTCTTTCCATACGCTGTATTTCTCGATCTCGATCTCGCTTAGTACGCCATTTCGTCCACCATATTGAAAATTGCTCTTAACCGCAGACCATTCTTTCGTTGTCGCCTAAATACGTTGCCCTTCGGGCAACGACTTTTTTTCGGAAAGCGAAGCTTTCCGAACGAGGCACGAAGTGCCGAGTAAGAATAAGGATTACTTAGTGTAAGTCGATCTCAGTGATCCTAAGAGCCCACAGTAATATGACCTGCGGTAAAAATATAGGTAACACGAGTAACGCAAATTCGCGGCAAATTATGTCGGTTATCTTTCGCAAGGAAAACTTAACGTTCTGCTCGAACTTCGCTCCTCTGGACCCTGTGGCGGAAGCGAATTGATAATTTATGCAAAATATGAATAGAGAACAACAGGAAGCTGAAACTCAATTATCAACGATAAATCACAGATGCCCCTCTCCGATTTTTCTTGAGGAGAGCGGACGGCTCTACACGGGATATTAATAGTATCTCAAACAAGTGGTCGCTTATAAGAGGTGGTAAAACATGAAGGTTCAACTGTACTTGTAAAAGAAATTTATTGCTGCTGGCATACACATTTGCAATTTTTAAGCAAACACATGTACCCCCCACGGGTACCAGTTTTTACCGAGTGAATGCGCGAAGCAAAGCGAAGCGTAGCGTAATAAAAGAAGTTAGTGTCATATTCACCGCGCTATGTAACATTTCAAGATGTCCACATCTCAAAATTATATTAAAACAATTATTCGCCTCAGGCTCAGTAAATATTTGCCAATATTTACTTCGCCTCCCGTGATTAATGGTTAATTATTGTGGTGTGATAGCGTGCGCTCCATCGCTCGGCTGGTCATTTCAAATTAATTTAGTCGGATTAATTATTTGAATTTGAATTTTCCTTCTTTCTTTCTTCAACGTTTCCCAAAATTTTTACTCCCACATTTGAACCTGTTCTAGCATGATTTTATCGATCAAATTTGGGCTGTTGTATCTGTTCAGTATAGAGATTGATAAGATGCTTTGGCATGTTTTCTTCATCCTTTAAGTGGCTTTTTAATTTACTTTTATTTTTGTGCACTGTTTCCATTTTTGCTTTGGGAACGTTCCCATTAAGGGATGATTGCTCTTCTTTCGAGTGATTCTTTAGCATTTTAGGAACAAATTGTTGTGAAAAATAGGAACAAAGGCGGTTTTCATTTAGAGCTAAAAGGAACCTTTTGTTGTGAATTTTTAACATTGAAAGGAACTTTTTGTTCCTAATTGAGCGGCTTAGGAACAAGTGTTCCCAGTGGTGTTGTTCCTCTTTTATCATTTTGGTCCTATTTAATCGCTTGAGGAACAATTGTTCCTATTAATGCATTCCCTTTTAGAGTGGCTGTTCCTTTATGCTGACATGAGGAACTTTAGTTACCAATTACTTACGTTCCTTTTCTTGTAAAGGAACGTTTGTTCCTTTTTATCGTTGTTCCTGCTTTGAAAATTGGTACCTCTTTATTCATTTGAGGAACAATTGTTCCCATTAATGGTCACGTTTTGAATGAAATGTTCCTTCTTATTGGCACGTGGAACAGTTTGTTCCTAACCATAAGTTCCTATTTATGTAAAATGGTTCCTATTAATAAGTGTTGGGTGCAAATAATCAAGGGCGCTTATTCTCGTTCAAAACGCTTCAAATCATCCCAAAAGGCCATTAAATAGCATGTAGTATAACACATAAACAAGGTGAACCATAAATTATTGTGAATTATTTCGCATTTACGGTAATTAAACGTATTTGCTGCATTTTTCATACAAACTCTTGTAGTTTGCCGAGGTCATGCATAATATATTCAAAATGGAACAGGTTAATATATGCCCTCCTCTCATAGTGAGCTTGAGCGACCTGTGGGATATGCCGGAGACAAACTGACCCACTTTTAAATCATGGAATAAGATAGCTCTGGGAAAACCCTTGTTTTGCTGATGTAAGGCCATCATCTCTAAACACTATTACAGGAACACGTGTGCCTTTCTTTATAGCTGTTCCTCTTAAAAGGAACGCTTTGGAGCAAAAACCATCCCATTTGAGGCGTATTTTTGGCAAAAACAGGTAAAACATCAGTTTTAGCAGTGCCCTACATAAATCTACATAGAAACGTAGTTATGGAGAGATTTGCGCGGTAGTTAGAACTATTTTAGGGTTTTTAAAATCAGGAACTGAAATCTCTTTCTTTCTTTCTTTCTTTCTTTCTTTCTTCCTTTCTTTCTTCCTTCCTTCCTTCCTTCCTTTCTTTCTTTCTTTCTTTCTTTCTTTCTTTCTCTCTTTCTTTTTTTTTTTTTTCTTTCCCTCTCTCTTTCTTTCTTTCTTTCTTTCTTTCTTTCAAGCTAAGTTTTGGTAAGTTCTCTCGCTAGTTTCGAATGCGCCTTTTCGACTGAGAAGAGTGCAAGTTGAAGTAGCCAAGGGTTTCAATTTGACGTCACAAATCCAAGGGGGCCACCTCGATTGATCAGGTTCCATCAATAAAAATGGACGGAAAATACTCCGAAGTCGCTTCTCCGGAAGTTTTAGGAGGAGGGGGGGGGGGGGGGTTGTATCCGCTAAAGGAATGCTGCTCGTGAAAGGTGGGGTGGCTTTTCCACCCCTTCCTACTTCGTTTTCAGCTCTTTTCGATCGAAAAAACAAGCCGGAAAACATGGTCGATTTTCCTTTCTTCGCCCTTGGTTCCGGCACCAAAACTTCCCGGACAAGCAGCTTCGGTTTTTCTCTGTTGACGCGGATGATGGAACTCGATCGTCTGAGGTGGCTATCTTGGATTTTGTGACTTGCCACCGACCCCGCCAAAATTTATTTCTAAATATTTCAAGCTTGAAAGCAATAAATTAATAAAGTAAATTTCGATTAAATTTATGTAAAGTTCAAGGACGAGCGATGGAGTGCACGGCATCACACTGCAATAACTCGTTCGTTGAGCTTCCTCCATTTAATCGTTTAAAATTGAATTCAAACTTTCGGATCTAATGGTCCTCCGTCAGGGATAAAGAAACTACATAACACCCAAAATAATCATTACAGCAATTGCAGGGATTTGTTTTTAATTACATTTTATTCGTGCGCCTTCGGTGTAATATAGGCGCAAAGAGCCGTTATGACGATGAGTCCACCAGAACTTCCGCGAAAGGGTACAACGTTATTGTTGAACAGTCCCCATTCAATACACATATCATCCTATTCAGGTGGCTGAACATATTATTAAAGACCTGACTACTCGGGCAGTTTGCAAGAATGCTTACAACTTAGGACTTCTAACTTGACACACGTGTAACACAGAAAAAATCCGGAAGAAACTAGTTAATTTATCTTGACAATTTATGCCGTTTCCTTGGCAATCAGCCTGATTAAAACCAACCACTAAGACAATCACTATACCTACCAACCCATGTTATTTTTTACGACACGAACAGACATGTTATTTAAATATTGACAAAACATATCATAAGTACTATACTCTATCGTCCTCAAAAAGGAGCTACGGCACAAGGAATTTGTCGTTTTGGCGAGAAAGACGTGCAGAAATTCAAACTGAATACTTTTTCTCATACATGAGCTGCTTTAAGAACATCAAGGGAAGAAATGGAATGATTTTCTCAAAGGGAGAACAAACTTTAATCAGTTTCTAGCGATTTTTCCAAGAAACAAGGGAGAAATAGCACTTCAACCGACCTATTTGGCTTTATGTATCTGTTTATGTGAAACAATAGTTCATTGGTTGTTTTTCGATGTTTCATGATTTTTATTGGTTAGACTATTGTGAAGCACTACTGATCCACAGAAAAATAGCGCTATGTAAATCTATAATTATTGTTATTTATTATTATCTATCTGTGGCTATATCATTTGCAAGTATCGATAACTATCGATCTGCAAATAGCTACGATCAATACCTTTATTACACTCAGTGTATGAAACCAGTCTCGTTCTTTGTCGGCGAAAAAGATTCGGTTTGCACTTAACTACTGGCCCTTGAATTGGTTTGAAGGTTTGACTATGTGCTGTGATTCAAAACCTTTGAAAAATCTGTTTGAACATCTTAAGGTGTTACTGCATGCTTCTTACAATCTACCACACCCCGCTGTTTACACAATTGGCGACCATTCGAAATTTACCCAGGGCTTATATGAAGAGACACCAGCCTCGTTCCCAGTCGTCCTCGGCGCGTAATCCATCGCGCTTGGTTCCAAGCCTCCCTCTGCCACTCGATAGCGCATAAAGGCCTGGGGACTAGGCTGAAGAGACACCTTACTGTGTACGTGTACATATGTTGATGATAAATAACCCTTCACCACAGTTCTATATGGCTGAGCTTAAGGACAGTTGAGTATAGTGCTTGATAATCACTCATGTGTTTCTCGGCAAACTACGCATGCACACCATTTCGCTGGGTACAATGGACGCCGACTGCATTCTTGCTCGATTTGAACGGGATGAATTTTCTTGTGATAATATTTATTCAAATCACAAGAATTCGGAAAGGTAGAGTTGCTTCAAATAGCCTTTGAAGTGATTTGCAATTTTATTTTGAGCAACTACTTTTAAGGTACGACAAATTCGCTGCGTCATTTGTTAACATGATTCAAAATGTGCACTTCTGTGTTTAACACAACCTGATTGCCACAGTAACTATGTTCGGCCACTTAAAGTATCTCCAAGTCCACATGGCGAACTTCTGGGTTTCTTTTCTGAAAAGACAGCGAGAGAAAAAAAACGCTTATTAGTCCACGTTGGTCTATTCGCCAAGACGCTCACCACCGAGGAGCGAAGAACTTTGCCCTATTTGTCTGAAACTATGCTGCCGATATATTCCCGACCAAACAGAATCTTTGATTCATTTTTGCCCTTTTAAGGAATCTAAAACGAAAGGTTACGATTAATTAGCCGTAATGAGCCAAAGTTACACGCTTCTCAGCAACAGGCCTCTGACTCGCCTCATTCATTTTTTTAAGTGTACAAAAGTTGAACTGAGTTACATTGCAACCACCTGAAACAGAGGGATTATAGCGAAACACCCTATGAGGTATAAAAAACGGAATGAGTGTTGATAAATAGAAAGATGCTGAATAATGGGAATTGAACCTGTAATGTCACGTCTAAGTAGGATAGGTCATGCGTTTTAATAAATAGAAAAATACTAAGTGACAGGAACTGAACCTATGACACGTCATGTCTCAGTAGGATAGCTAATGCATAAAAACATGCTAAATGTGAATTTTCGTCACGTAACAATGCAAGACACAAAACGCAAGCTAATGAGTCCATCACACACACACACACACACACACACACACACACACACACACACACACACACACACACACACACACACACACACACACACAACAAAATAGTACATAAATGTGTTGTACCTTGATGTTTTTCTCAATTCTATCCACTTGTTGACCCAACATGTCAATAACTTCTTCTCCATGTTCCAGTAGGAACTGTTCCAGTTCAGGTACTGTTGTGAGCTTTTGCACTTCCTGTTAAGTGTCATAAAAAGTAATCCTGGCTCGGTAAAGTCATTTTCTTTGTGATATTTAGTATATTCATGCCGAATAAAGGAAGATTTACTCACTTCTAACAACAACTCCATATCAACTCTGTTGAGATGACAGCGAGTTATTTCTCGTCCATCAAAATTTACCTCTGCCTTGAAACGAACTACATCTGCACCTGAACACAAAACAAAATCAAACATCACTCCACCTTCGGTGCACAAAATTTCTAATAAGACTTGAAGGTTTTCTGGACAGTTAAAATGACCTCTAATTGGATAGTTTCTTTGTTTCAATTTTCTTATGGGAGACACCAAGGACGTTTGTCCATAATTAAAGCCTCGGGGTTATTGTTCAATTTCAGATCTACTCTACCACTCCTGATAAACATTCAAGGGAAACAAACAATGCCTCAAGATGGCAGGAACTCTTAATCGTAAAATTGTGTACTATCCAAGGTAAATGGGATTCACTTCAAGACAGGACAGCGAGAAACTGAAGATAAGGAATCAACAACAACAAAACAAAACATAAACAGATTGGAACCAGCCGAACGACCAACCCTTTTAATAACACTGTCAGAAGTTTGCTATCGAATAAACTCAGTTCTTAATTTCCACAAGATTCGCTCGACATTTTTGAATTGAAAAGGAAATGTTGAACGGGCAATTCAACGCAGAAACGTGTCACAATGTTGAAGCAACGTTAAATCAAAATTTTTTAAGAGGCTTGTTCAAACGTCCCAACAGACTGATCAATCCAGTATACTGTGAACCCAGAGCGTCAGAATAGGACAATAAACAACTTAATTGGCGAGATTATTTCTCCATTTATTGCTATTTGCCGCAAACTGCCACTTGAGCTACAACCACTTACCCATCTCAGTGGCTTTCACATCATGTATGGATCTGACGCAAAAAGGAAAACAATGCTTGTGGTCACAAAACAACATAGATCGACTTTGTTTAACAAGAGTAAATGACCAACAAACTTGTGGCCTTTGGATCAACACATCATAATTATAATCAGCTCACTCTTTAAACATAGAGAGACCCACGCGTGCCTTATTAAACATGTTACTTTATTACTTCAAAGACAATTGCGGATTTATTTCTTTATTTATTAGATTAAATAGTTCACTTTCAAGCAAGATAATCTTTATTCTCCATACACATTCTCCATTGTGATAGCACTGTGACAGGAAAGCCATTCAATGGCCGCTGTCATGTTCAACGTTACATTCAGCAGCAATAGTTAGTACTTTATTAGTGCGTGAATTTGAAACAACGAACTAGCCCACCTGACTACTATGTCACTTTCTAGCACTTCGATGATCTGCTGTAGTCTGTTAAGTGGGATGGATCTAAAAAAAAGCAACAAACAACGTTTAAAAGATAAAACTTGTGCCCTACTGGTTACACAAATCAATCATATTTTCTCTACCATACTAGGAAAACAATGGCCACAAGTAGGGGTGACACATTTCTTCCCAACACAGAACAACAGATACAGTAAGACAAGAACTTATGTCTGCTGAACCTTTTTTGGTTTGTCGTGTTAATTGCGATTGTCTTTACAGCTATTCAACTTGAGTGTCTAACGACGGACAAGAGATACATCTTGGGCCAGTTGAATTCAATTCTGGGATGCTACAAACTACTACAAATGCAGTCAACTAAAAAAACTCTTTTTACTGTCCAACAGTTACGGTTTACTGGAAAAAAATACGTTCTTCTTACTATCAACCGCCGAAAAGACGTAGAAATCAACAAGAACGCCGCTCGATGAACCCAGAGCTTTTTTCCGAAGATGCACTTTGAAATTTTGCCACATCGCGTTGTTAGACTTAGATCGCCAAGAATCGAAATCACTGGGACGTTTTGTGGACCAGCAACACCATATCAAAGCAAAAATATTTAGCGCTTTTAAAAAAGCGCTAAATATTAAGTTCACTTTCCTCTGTGTGACACATTTGTACTTCAGAATTTATAGTTTTATTCGCACGGTTTATATTAACCCATGAAAAACGTTGATTCCATCCAATCCGTATTGTGTATCCATTTGCCGCCATACATGTATTTATGATTCTGTCCTGTAAAAACTCAGCCTTTTCACGCCGACAGTAGTCAGCATCAGAGATTTGCATTAGAAAGCTTCCAGTCTTGACACTTTCTCACAAAACTTGTAAACAAATATCGCCGTTTTTGAATCTCATATGAAAGAAAAAAACAGAAAGTACGGTTGACTCCCGATAACTCAACCTTCAAGGGAAATCAACAATGGTTCGAGTTACGAGGGTAAAATTGTAAAGAAAATAACCTGAAAGGAAAAGACCGTCACTTCAAGTTACCGGCAGGTTCGCGTTACCGAGGATTGGAGTTACCGGGAGTTAACTGTACACATAGGCAGTGAAGTTTCTTGCGTCTTTATTTTGAAGCAGTATGTTTTTTCCTACTAACGTGATCGACTGTTTGCAAATTACCGTGTATTTTCCAAAGGTGTTTTCGCATTGCATGAGCCAGAAGTTTACAAAATAGAACTTACTGCCTTAGCCAACCGATTCCATTATTCTATAATAGTCTTCGAATTCCAACTCTTGACTTAAAATTTGCAGGAAGGTTTTATGCGTAACGTAAAACACAAGAGTTGTAGAAATGGAACTTCAGCAAATGGCAGCAATACATCTACCTCAGCAAATACATATACCTTCCAATTAGAAAATCTGCATTCCTTCCAATGAGAAATACTGCAAATGAGCCAAGAAGCCCTAGAGAATATTAATAGAGTCACGTCAAGATATTTAAAAGAGTAATCACAGAAAAACAACAGCAACAGGATTGAAGGCACTTGTGCAATGTAAACCGCCGCGCGATTTTGAAATTGCTGTATGTCCATGTAAATATTTCTGCAATCCTAACTTGCTTAGCTCCTATGGGTATATTGCTAGAATGACATGAAGAAGAACAACGACATGGATCTTTACCCCAAGGATTCCTTTCTGAACACACCAATTACATCAGCAACAGAATGCCGTGCAGTAGCAACTAACTTGTGAGTCACGTCACTACTATTTTCTACATCTTGTTGCACAAAGTAAGGGCGGAAAAACTATACGATGTAGGGTCCATAAAATTAACAGCTTTGTGTTAGCTGCATGATCGCGACTTTGCTGTTGCAGTGTTTGAAATATCAAACTGCAAAGAATCGCTAATTTCCTGTTAAACTGAAAGAACTTGCTGGTAAGGAGAATAGAAGTAAACTTTATGTTTGCCATTGACACCAGCCATCTTGCTTTCACTCACTTGGTAATTACTCAGACATCTTACTGTAATGATTCAAATTACAGCCCTCCTTCCAGTAAGTGCCCCCTTTCTAATAAGTGCTACACCTTGAGTGTCTTTTTGATAATAAGCCGCCCTATTGTAATAAGCGCCCTCTTAATGAGCGCCACTATTGCGAAAGTGACATTAATGATATCGACATGAGTACACCAATCGGTCAAGTGAATTTTATGGTCTTTTTTTCTCATCTGAAAGTAACATTAAAAAGTTCGACTTGGAATGGACAAATGAATGCTATTCTGACTACGCGAACCCGTATCATCACAGTTGTTGCCTTACAGTTTTCAGTTGTGATTGTTGACATTCCGATGTTTATGTCACAAAAAGGGAGCAAGTGCCCCGTCTCTAATAAGCGCCTCCTCTCCAATAACCGCCTTTCAGCTACCAAATGTAAATTAGCACCCCAGGCGCTAAATCGAATCATTAGGGTACTGCATTTTTGCAATTAAACCAAACACAAATTTGACCTTCCTTCTATGATGATCCATGCACTGTGATCATCCTTTCTCCAAAATCCCTTAACGAGAAAGTGGTAGGACAGAAAGAACATTACCTCCTATTATAACTGATCCTATGGCATCAAATACTGGGCTGCCTGTGTAAGATGTAAGACCAAGACAACCTGTAGCCAGAATAACTCCAGCTACCGCAGCACCATCTTCTAACAACACTGTTACTGCACTAGGATCGCGACCCCGTACCACTGCAAGCAAAGTACAACATAATCACTATAATCAGCATTTCACAATGACGGGTTTATCCTTTTTTAAATTAAGTGTGTATCTGTCTGATGTTGAAAATCTGTTCACTACCACATGTACCTGAACAACGCCCAGCGCATAACACTGAGCTCCTTTGGCGAAAAATAAATTTAAAATAAGGAGAATAAAAAGCAAGCTGAAACAAACTCGCAAGCTCGTGAATATTTTAAATACAGCACGACAATCAAGTGAAAAGAAAGCTCTCATTTGTATCACTACTGTTACCATATTACCTCCCTGAACAAGAAATTGCAGAAACCTTTGATTATATATACCTGTATTACACATATAAAAGCATAATCATACCATATTCATTGAAAGACATCCCGCTTTCACGTGCGCTCTTCCTCACCTGTGCTATGGCCAGTAGCAAAGTGGCTATTAAACAATTCAAACAGCCAAGTTTTATTGGTTATAAAACATTTTCGAGTAACAAAATGCGCCAAAGTTACTAGAAATATGGAGTGTTTTACTAAAAATAAAGGATGTGTTGAATGTGTGCATATTTGAAACTGGTCAAGTCAGTAGCAAAACATCTTGTCAAAATCTTAGAGGTTTTTACATCCACAACTAGTCTAGAAACTATTAGTGGCTGACAAACTATTAAAAGCGCTAAAATAACTAAACTAATACCCTTTCAGTTTAAAATACTTAACCTTAGGTTAAGGACAACGATATCCGTACTTTCTGCAAAAATGACAGAGAATCATTCATCCACCCATCTTGGTTGTGCAACGTGTCTTCTTCTTTCTGGTAGTTTTAAACAGTGGCTCTCTGAACAAAGTTGCTCTTTCAACGATGCTATTTGATCACCAGGCAAAATACCAAGCCTGAGGCATGGTTTCTAACAAAAAACAGTTCTTTTATCCCCTAATACAAGGGAAAGCCAATAACAGTAGCGACCCGCGTTTTCTTTTAGTGTTTGTTGTTAGGATAATGAGGAAAATTGCGACTACCTTTGGACACGCCATCTTTCCAAATGCTATGTGGACAGCTCGTAGACCAGAAGAAGCGACAAAAGCTATTGAAAACTACTGACCTCAAAGGGCTGAAAAAGAGTGTTGACCTTTCACGGCTCCAAATTTACGGGAAAATTCAAACGACTTAAGCGTACTAGATCAGCTCTTGTTTGTGACTACCGCACCGCTTTGTTTGGAAGCCGTAAAAACGCAAAACAGTCACTGAATACAACGACTTCTTGATATTCCGATCTTAGTTTAGTCTAGTGCTCCTGGTTTTAGTACATGCCCATCAAACTTGATGCGTGCACTTTTATTTTTGATGAAAAAGATGGAACTGAGCATCGAGGATCGTTTAGCAAAATTCCAAGAGAGTTCTTAACAGACAACAAACCTCCTTCCACTAAAAATGATCCAGCAAGAATAGTATAGGCCTGTAGTAGGGAACAAATAAAGGGTAGAATTAATTACCTTCAGGCTTCAATATAAGGTTTTGTCACCAATGTTTCGGTTTAAAGGCTTTCATCAGTTAGAATGGGAATGTTGATGCATGGCTGTATAGTGTGACATGAAACGTTTCACTCGATTTTTTGGTGGTATGACAATGGATAATTAGGCCTTCCAGGACTGCCGGCCAGGATACGAAGGCCTGTGTATTGTATTTAATGTGAAGCAGGAATATAGCACCGACTACAAGAACATTAAGACCCACTTATAAAAAGACGTAGAGGTTCATTGATTGCCTTAAACCACGGTCTAAGTTAGACTTCGTTGAACAATTGGCCCTTCAGGTTTACATTTGTAGAAAACACACTTAAATTAACACCAATTTAAAAATGTTTTTTTTTTTTAAATTTTCATGCAGTTTATTTGTTAACAAGTTCGAACGTAGAGTTCTTTGCAGTCGGCTGTATCTCTTTTGAGTGGTCAGCAGTACCAAGCATGCCGTGCATGTCGCGCAACGTTTCTGTCCTCGAAGTGTGGATGTGATTTCTGCAAGCGTTTGGCACCAACCACCTACAATAACGATTGACAAACGAAAAAATTGTGGGCTCCGTGGCACTTATGCGAATAAATAAAAGACATCAGTTTAATAAAATGGAAATAAAAATGCCAAATGTTTGAATAAATTCCAAACGTTTTGGACTTAGCCCTTCACAACTGGAAGTCAAGGTAATCCATTAACATCTGCATCACAGTGTCCAACATCCTTTTTGAATACCTCAGCCTCATTAGATAACATGGTCGTTCAACCGTTTATTTCTTCTTACAGCAGGTTAAGCTCGCCATTTGTTTCCTTACCCAGAATCCCCACTAGCCGTGTTTTGGAGCCATAATTGTCGTCCTCTGGGGGTTTTCGAGTGCTGGCAATACGTCATCTCCCTAACCATCCCTGACTATGTCCCCATACTGAGGGCATAGCTCGCGGAATTGTTAACTAAGAAGGTAGATCCGTGCTCAGGATAAAGAGCCTCAGGCTTGTCTTGACGAAAACCTAGTTAGCTACCCTGCAAAAAAGCAGGTAATGGACATCTCAGTTGTTCCCACGTGGACGAGGCTTCTCCATACACTCGTCCTTGCCATCCTGTTGGCATGATCTTCGCTAAGATAAACTGTCGATCATCCAGTGTTTATCTAGCCTGCCATGGCAGCTACTGGCCTGGCATCTCCTCAACTTCCATACTAGGTATTCAACCATCCCTTCTACTTGTGAGGTCTGGTAAGACACCGACAGAGTCAGTATCCACCCACATCCCCATGTGGGTGGATACTCTCACCAACACTCTTGGAGAAACGGTCGCTGTTGATAGCCCTTTGGCTGATGTCGATTTCGCTACACCTGTGAGTCCTAAAAGACTGCTAATATTGTCCCCATGGAGACAGACAGCAAACATGGTCTCCGGAAGACAACAACATCATTAATTCGTCGAGCGTCGCTTTTCCAATCTTCAACGTAGATTGGGCGACCTCAATAATACAAATAGTGTCACGTCTAACAAAATGTGGTTTATCAACCGCACCAAGATGAATTACGGTATGTTGAAAAGTATTTAGGATGAAGCTTTTTAAATGGAAAAATTCCAAAACTCTAGGACTAATAACAGTTTTACGATGGCACCAGTTGGGATAAAAGATAATTAGTAATTAGACAGTTAGATAATTCATAATTAGCCATAACGAAGACTGTACTAGTATTGTATGAAGCACTGCTTGGGATGAGGATATTTCTCATATCGTGCTGTCTTGCAATTTCGTACAAAGATTGTACGAAATTGTACGAAATTGTACGATTTCGGCCATGATTGTTTACACGAGTTGCGGGCAAGAGGTGGTTGTCGCAAGAGTCAGAAAATCCGAGTTTTTAAACGTTTCGTGGACGGTTCTTGCATTCTGACATCAAGCGTAGCTAGGGCATCCAGCAAGAAGAAGTGTGTAGTGGCAGTTCACGTCGGGGCGCAAGGCCCTCTTTTGTACAAGTTCAACCGGATGGTAGACATCACTGTGACGAAAAACTCGAAGGATAATCAAAAGTGTATATCGTTTGTCGCACGAAGTGGTCACTTGAGTTGTAGATCGCGACATTTCGACTGCTTACTGCTAGTCTTCATCAGTCGATGAGGTCAACCAGTTACGCATCACCATATACATCACGATGGTCGACTGTGACTGGTGCGTTTCGATCCTAATTGTTCCAGTTAAAAGTTGTTTCCTGAGAGGTCCGATTTGAAGTTGTTCTCTCGGCGGTTCGCTGACGTACCGGTCTCCTTGTTGTGTTTCTTGATCGTTGGTATCCACAATTCGGGAATTTCAATTCCGTTATCCCTGTTGATGTTATCAGGGTGAAGTCTTATGTGGATAGCTTCCTTAACCATTCGGGTGTACCAGTGTGAGTCTTGATCAATAAATGTTACCTTGTTCCAAAGCGGGTGGTGGCCGGTCTTATTGGCGTGCTCAGAAACGGCGAAGGTCTGGATACGGGCGAGTCACATATCCCTGTCATGCTCTTTAATCCTTTCCTGCAAAGATCTTCCTGTTTCGCCAATGTAGACTTTTCCGCATTCACAGGGAATCCTGTAGACTACACCATCTTGTTTAGCCGAATCGACGGTGTCCTTTGGTCGCACTAAATGTGACCTAAGTGTCATGTCGGACTTGAAGACGGCGCGAATGCCTTGTCGTTGCAGGCAGCGGCGAAGAGGTTGTGACACTCTTTTAACACACGCAAAACCGCGGTTGACTTAATCCCTGTCGCAAGCTCTCTCCTTGGGGCTGTTTTTCTTGTCCTGATGAGCTTCCGCACGAAGGAGAGGGATAGCCGTTAGAAACAAGGACAGATGACAGATGTTCTTCTCCTCAGACATGACTGATGGTTTGGTCACGAGACGCTATGCCCGGTCGTACAGACACTTAACAATACCGCGTTTTACTGCTTGAGGGTGGTGTGAATCATATGCCGAGTACTGATCAGTGTGTCAGTTGGTTTTCTGTAGACACAGGTGGTAAGGCGGCCGTCCTGTTCTCTCGAAATTGACGTGTCAAGAAAGGCGATCTTGTTGTCTTTCTCGGTTTCCATGGTTTCCATTGGTGGGCTGCTGATTGTTGAGATGGTGTAGGAAACTACCAACATTACTGCGATCAAGGATGGTGAAGATGTCATCAACGTAGCGTTTCCAGATCTTAGGTTTCTAGGGTGCGGACTCTATTGCTTGTTCTTCAAAAACCTCCATGTAGAGGTATAGTATAATAGTTTAAAGGCATTCGTCACCAATGCATCAATGTTGACGGTCCATTTAAGACGGTGATTAGGACCTTAAAGGAGGACAAAATCGAGCAGGTGGAATAGAGGAAGGATGTCGGGTTCTTCAAGGTAGCAATTAATCTCCAAAAAAAATCACTGTCTATGTTCATAGTTATTTTTCACGTTCTCAGCTCATTCCTAATGTTGACTTTTTACCTGTAAATACTATAGTTCCTCCATCAGCGCACATTGGAGTGCCATATGTTCTTGTTCAAATCTTATGCTCATATTCTAGGCCTCTTTCAAATTCTACACAGGTAGACCTGCTTTAGGCTTTATCTTTTATCGGATTCGGTCCGCCGCCTACAGCTTCCTTAACCCTGATCTACCCTAGGAAGCATCTCGCCTTTTTCCCTGTGACTCAGAAGACCCAATTGAACCCCATTAGGTTGGACAGGCTGCAGCTGGAAGTAAGTGACTAACAATGTCATTTTTGTATGTGGTTTTCGTCAAGGTTTCCACTATCTTTTTTTTCATAACAATCACTTCACCTTAATATCCTTCATGGGCAACATGCATTCTACATTATTTAATCCCACTGCCATCACCCAGTAGATGGAGACTGAGTCACGTAAGAGGCTCCTTTCCTCATCTCCGATACCTAACCTTCATCTGTTCAGTCCTTTACATTTTCAAATCCATTGCAGACGTCTTTGAATTGATACTAAGCTTTCAACCATGGAGGTACCTTATGACATCCACACCTTGGGACCACCAGCTGACAATACAATTTGAACTAGCCTCCGTAGCAGGCCTAAACGGGGAAGGGGAAGGGGAGCGAGAACGCGGGAGAAAAATGGGTTCTGGGAGCTAGGGACGAGGGAACGCCTGCTACAAAGACCCCCATTTTTCCATCTCCGCCCACCGATTTTTAGGTAATCTAATTAAGTTAACTGCCAATGCAACCACCAATCAAAAACAGGCGCGCGCTTTCCTGCATGACTGACTGCACGCAGGAATTTAATGAAGCATCTAAAAATAAAGTTAGGATAAGAATTTTTTTTCCAATCAAAGAACTTATACTTGCGCTTTTTTCGAAATAAGAGACACGAAGCTTTTCTAAATAAAAAGATTTATTAAGGTAAACCCCTCTTTGCTTCTGAAAATCAAACACGTTCAATTTTCGCTTCTAGGAAAGGTAAGCTTATTTTAAAACACGCAAGCGAAGAACCGCGATACATTTTGAATGGCATTTATATTGACCGAAGTGCACGTTTTGAGATTTCAAAAGTAACGCGAAATCCATAATGTGAAGAATCGGACAATTAAAAAAATATTTTTCAATACAAATTTACAATAAAAAATGTAGGTTGCTTTACCATGGATTCCCTACAAAGTCAACAGCTTGAGTGATGTCTCATTGCAACCGCAGATTTCACTTTAAAACAACCGTCTGTTCTCAAAGAATAATTTCTTCGCTTTTAGTTCTCTGAGTTCCACTGTTTAAGGTGTCGAGCGTTTCTTTGGGCTTCTTCTAATTTGTAGTTCTCAAAGGGCGAGTCTTCATTCCGATATTAAACGGGATATTTACACTGCCTCGGAAATTCACGCGTGAAACGGTGCAATGAAATCCTCTCTGACAATGACAAAATCTCTTCTTTCTAGGACCGTATCCCTTTGGCAAAACCACTAAAACATCTCTTCCCTTTGGAAAGCTCTAACTACCGTTTCTCGCTCTGGTTTCGATTTCGCTACCTTGTCCGGCCTGCTGGCTGCTGCAACCAAGTTCACATCTTCTAACTGCACGTCCTCGTCAAATTACGTCATTCCCGTGGGACTTACTGTCAAAAGTTAGCCAATCAGAATTTTGCGGCCGCTGGCGGCCGCAGAAATGAAAAAATGGGGGTCTTTGTAGCAGGCGTTCCCTCGTCCCTAGCCCCCAGTCCCCCTTCTCCCGCGTTCTTGCTCCCCTTCCCCCTCCCCGTTTACGCCTGCTACGCAGGCTAAATTTGAACAAGCCAATCCAATTTTTCATGTCCAGTTTCTCTTTTTTCGAGTAGGGCGTCTCACTCCATACTTGTAAGCCGGAAGGCCCTGCATATCAGTCTAACCATGTTAGGAATCAAGCTGGATTCAGTCATCCCTGCTGGCATCGCTTCCTTGCGAAAAGTTCCACAAAATGTTTGTTACACTGGTGGAGGAATGTTCTCATGAGTGTCACTGCAAGCAGAAAGAGTTATTCTGTCATTGGCCGCAACCAAAACGCCTTGTAGACACTGACCTAATGCAAGTCATCTACTGCTACCTGACCTTGCTGTTTAGGTTTGTTTGACTTTGTTAAAGTGTAGTCTGACAATCTAGGATTTAAAAGTGGAATCTACGTTAACTTCAGTGGAACAGGGTCTGCTCCAAAAGATAAAAGAATGATCGTTTCGCCAGTTCAGATCTTCTGGCCCCCTCTTAACTTATGCAGATAGTAATCCCCTAACCCTTAAGCAGTTATCTTCCTCAGTCCAGTTTCAGTTTAAAGCGCCCAGAGTACTAGGCCACTTCTCCAGTGAAATGTTTCGCAATGGGGCTTCAAAGATGGCTTCCAAGTGAGGCATCTCAGATCAATTCATCAAAACTCTGGAACGTTGGTCTATAGCTAGTGGCGACTACCAGAGGTACATTTGTACGCAATCCTGACACTTGTGGCCTGTGGTCCAGGATGCTTTGGCCATGAGCCTTGCCGCTCACCTGATCAGGTGGTCAGCTCAGAGATTCCCTCAGTTTAAAGAGAGGCGCATGGCTGGGTTGTGGAGATCTTCCAGCCTTAGAAGTGGTATTCCTCTATGGGCTGGCTGGCCACAGTGATAGCCTCAAGAAGTCCCAGGCACCCATGTTCCACTTATCGTAGTTATTGGTCGGTGGTATGGAGCAAATGCCAGACCTGGTTTGCAATGCTGTCTCTTTGTTGTACCGTTGTGTTTCTGTTCTCAGTGCGTGGTGGTGATTTCCAGCAAGTGTCTGGCAGGGTTTCCTCTCCATCTCCCCATTTCCTCTTATCATAATCCACTGACGTGTTGATGGGATAGACGTCTGCATAGAGTCACGACCTATAGCTGGGGTGCGGGAATTTCCCAGCCATGGGAGTGGTATTCCATTTAGGGGCTACCTATCCATGGTCGAAGCCCTTTGATGTTCCAGACAACCATCCGCCACTTAGATAAGTAGTTTGTTGACTAAACGTTTACTACTGAACAATACTAAAACCTTAAAAAGGCACTACTTATCAGACTTCACAAAAACAAGTATAGTGAATCAATACAGCCCGAACGACACAAGTATTCACACTTATCAAAGCGAAGACCTAAAAAAATCACTCAGCATCCCCAATATAATTAAGTGACCAGAGTATTTTCTCCTACAAACTGTAGCATCCATATCGCTGTCTCAAAATTGGACACATCAGCATCACATTAAGTGACCCCGGATGTGTGAAATACGTTGTGGAATAGCTGCTCAGTTAGAAATGAATCTGGCTTCAAATGTTTAGAGTAAGCCTTCCTCTAACAAGTAACTTTAAAACTCTACTTATAGAGTTTACTTTGTTTGTAAGATCTGGTAGAAGTTTCATCATGACAATGATATTTATTTATCGGTGTCTATTATGTGATTATGGGGTTTCCTGTCTACCTATAACAATCTATAATTATGGGACATATGTGGACAGTAGCGAAGCCGGCACTCAGACCAAACAATCATTGCTATGATGAGTTAGTGCAATGGAATCAGTCGAACCGCCCTCAATTGGTTTACGTCTGGTATTACCAATAGGTCGTAATGCGTCGCTCTAAATTGCTGCACCTCTAATAACCTTCCTTAATAGAAGACTGTTGTAGTAGTCATTACGTCCGATAATGAAAGCATGGACTAACGCATGCAGAATCCCGAGACAGCTACTTTCGAATACGCCTAATATTGTATAAGTGGAAAACCCCAGATTTGCAAGTTCTGTTGATCTGTTCCTGAAGATTCAAATTAAAGTCACATCATGTTCCCAAATTTCTTGCCGCAGAGACAGGAGCAACGTCCATGTCCCCTACAACAAGAGAGCTGCCGTTTTGTACCAAATAACATAAACTCGATTTTATCATCGTTAAGTTTCAACTTATTTGTAAGCATCCAGGTACGAATGTCCTTTCTACAACACTGCATGGCATCCTGTTACGGGTAGGGCCTGAAAGAGAGGTAGAGCTGTGTGTCGTCAGCATACCCATGTGCCTCAGGAAGATGATTTTCAATTTCCTCGAAGAGTTTGCTTGAATAGATGGTGAATAATAGTGGCTCCAAACACGATTCTTGTGGAGCTCCATAATGGCTTACCCTCAGTGCACCTACCTCGCTATAGTCACATAACGCCCGTACTATCTTCACATTGGCTTCCTGTAAAATTTCGTGTCAATTTTAAAATACTTCTTTTTACTTTTAAAGTAATTTATGGTCTTGCGCCGAGGTACTTGTGTGACTTGATCACTATCAAAGAACAGTCCCGCTACAGTCTTCGTTCAGACGAAAGACTTCTCTTAGAACATCCTAGTTAAAACTCAAAAACTTAAGGGGGCCGTGCTTTTTCATGTGCGACCCCTAATGTATGGAATAATTTCTTGTAGACATCCGCTTTTAAGACGTACAATATTTTTATACATAGTGTATGTAGTAATAAATGTAAAGAAGATCCTCGCAGTTGTTAACGCAACTTATGCAGTTGCGAAAAGAAAGCCTGAAAAAATCAGGCTTGCCGGGATTCGAACCCTGACCTCCGCGATACCGGTGCAGCGCTCTAACCAATTGAGCTATC
Source organism: Siderastrea siderea (assembly GCA_964030785.1). Lineage (NCBI taxonomy): Eukaryota > Metazoa > Cnidaria > Anthozoa > Scleractinia > Rhizangiidae > Siderastrea > Siderastrea siderea. Next base: position 18,109,564 of record OZ034972.1, on the reverse strand, counting down.
AAGCCAACTGGGAGCTGGTCATTAAATTGGTTCGTAATATACCCGGGAAAGATGATAATTCAAGATGATAATTTCAGTGTATGCAGTGTTTTACTTACATTTTAGTTTCTAGTCTTCTTACGTTTGTAGCACTGTTGTAACGCACTTTTAATCGTATCTGAATATTATTATTATTATTATTATTATTATTATTATTATTATTATTATTATTATTATTATTATTATTATTATTATTATTATTATTATCAACTTACCATAACAAGATTCTCTAAGGGAGCGGGATTAATAAGGCCTGTAACACCATGGTACATTGTTACACCAGCTCCAAGGAAAAAAATTCCCACGCCACTGATGAGTGAATATACATAACGAGCTCTTGACCAGCCATACCTAAACGACGTTGGAATTTGTTAGAAACAGATTATTTGTCTAAATAGTTATTCTTAAAATGAGCTTCTTTGGTATTAAATTTCCACGTTTATCTATGATTACATAGTTTCACGTACGGAATCAAAGAATTAACATTCTTGAATGAATTGTAAAACTTGAAAGAAAAAAACAGCAACAATTAGTGTTAACTTATTTTCGAGCGGTAGCTACACGAAAATGTGAGTTTTCTGACAAAGAAAGCTTACAGATGACGCATTTAGTTATCACTCAACCTCAGGCACACAGAAGGCCCATTCGTGCAAGAAGCAGACTGCTTTAAATAAGGCCCAGATATACAATACGCAAGAGACTCAAGATTGCAGGAGATAGAGCAATCTTTTGAAGGATTTACGTTATTGCTATAAATGATCCTCGTACTTCTTGAGGGTTGTTTAAGACAAAAGTCTGAAAGGCGAGTGAAAGCTGTTCGGCATTGAAAAGGTTTGCCCACAAATATCACGTCTGCAGAGATCTGCTTACACCTATACGTGGATAGACAAATGGTCATTCAGAAGACCTAACCAGCGACAAGTGCAAGAAAAGGAGAACAACAGGGTGCCATTTCAAGTACATTGTGCTCTAAAACTCCACAGAAGTTTAATGGGGAAAAAGGTAACCGCCCCTCATACGCATAGGGTAGAATACTTCAGAATTCATTACAATCCCTATTTGACCCGATTATCAACACTGAGGATTCATTAATCTCCGATAGATCTTCTTGAGACCTTTCTTTTCAGTGTTTGATATTGTACAGACTACAGAGTGTTGGCACGGAAACTGCTTACCACATTGTTGTCATCGAAAATTGCAAGCAAAAACTCCTAAACATCTTTGTTAAAAGAAAAGGCAATTTTTAACAGAAATACTAGATCGCAGGCAGCCCATCTTCGACCAAAATTGGAGAAGCGACATCTAATTTCGCTTTCCCTGTCTTTCTACGATTTGATAACCGTTGTTTTGGAATCCAGCTATCCAATGGAGGACCCAAGTAGGGCTTTAATTGGTCTGAATGGTTTAGCCTCCATGTTCTTCTGGATTCGGTGAACTACACCTCACAACGCTGATACAACTAGATAAGGGCCCTCCTAGGGAAAATAAAAGGCTCTGGCCAATTCCTGTGAAGAGCTTGGGCTGTCTGGAACAATGGTGCATCAGTAGGTGCTTCGGTGATGCTGTCCAAGGGAACGTTCACTTAAGTGCGCAGCATTAACTGGTTAAGGGACACCTTTGTTGACTCGTAGACCAAACTTTGATACACCATCAATACAAGCTGAAAGCTGCAGGTCCCAGGTCTGCTTGGCCTTCTATTGAAACGTTTAACATGCCCACCCAATGGGGTGCAGTGACGTGGTGCAAATTTTATCAATGTCCAACAGTTTGCAGACATCAACAAGTACTCTTAACATTAGTTACTTGGTCACAAAGGACAAATTCCTTACCAGCATCTCAGCAACCAAAGTAGCCTACTAAACATTTAAAGTGTATGTAGGAGTGCTCTGAAGTGAGCTACTGCCCATATAAAATTTCCCTCGGCCTACTCGCCTTTAAGAAGGAATTACAAGAAAATCCGGGGAACAAAGAAAAATCTTTGACCTCTGCCTCTTGGTTTTGAACCGGGTAGCTCTCAGTCCATTTAGTGAACCATTCTCTAAAAAACCAGAGTAACCTTGTTCTCGCGTAGAGTTTCTGGCAAGGGTCGAGGAATGTCAGTGATTCGATCCATGGGTACTCCAACCATGTACTTGTTCAGGGGTACGTCACCCTTACTTCAGCAAGTCTTCTTTGCTCCACACATACGGCAACCAGCAACGTCTCTCTGTACTGTTGAAGTATGTCCTGGCTAATAATATCAGGATTGACGAACAGCTCTTCTGTACATCACGATGACCTGCAGTAGCGTGACTTTGATGGGCAGCAACGGCAGTCTGTCGGAGACTGTAGAAAAGAACAATCCCCTTAATGATGTGGTCTTCCAGGTCACTTTCACACCAAGAACAAAGAACACCAAATCTCAAGAACAGTTGGTTTCTTGTGTCCACCACTTCTTACCGTAGGACTTAGAGGTGACACATCCTCCTAGAACGGTCTTTCATAATCGCATAAGCTTCAGGTCAGGGTCGTCTTAATGCTCTGCCCTCAGGAAGGTGAAAGTGCAGGTGGTTCCAACGTGACTGTAGCACAAAAATCGCAAACAGGATCCACACAGTTCTTAGATTGCTCCTTGCCAAGATTAGTGAAAGGTCTCAGTTTTCACACCAACATGACACAAAGGAAGAACACGAAAAAGGCGAGACCGAGAATTGGGATCATCTTCGTAAAACCAAGTTTTGGTTTATTACAAGATAGTGATAGATATACAATAATTCGGCTCTGTTCCAGAGTCATAGTCAATGAACTATGGAATTTGTTTCTCAGCGTTCCAGCCCTTGCAACACTTACAATGGCCATAAAAGGATCGACAAGAAAGTGTATCTGCTTTGTGGCGTCGTTGACCTGGCTGGTACTGGATCTCAAGGTCAAAGGTACCGAAAATTCAATCCAACTTGCTAGCTGTCCCTCCGGACTCTTGGCTTTAAGGATGGACCGCAAGGGAACATGAGCTGTTTGAATGCAGAATCTGGTTTCTTGTAAATAATGTTGATGTTGTTTTCAACCTCCAACATAGCCAAAAGCATATGCACGTCCTGCAGAAGTTCCTTTCAGACTTCGAGAATGTTCTCCATGCAGATGCAAAAGGTCTCTCCACCCCCCTCTGGGCCTGCAGTAATATGGCACCGATTCCTTGCTACCAAGAGGCAAGGCCAAGGAAGCCTTTGACGTTTGTGGCATTTTCTTCTGCTAGTTCTGCAAGAAAAGAGACTCCCTTGTGGAAGAGGTTACACGTCTTTGGCTTAAGTTTCAATCCTGTGCCGCCTAGTTGCTACACCACTTGTTTCAGCCGCTCAACCTTTCTCAAACATTTCCTTGGTTGAGAGTGATGGTGCTTGTGACCTTTCGGCACAAGCTCCATCACTCTTTTACATACACTCGATACATTACAAAGCCCTGATGACATAACATTCCACCCATAACGACCACTTGAGGTGCTAAAAGTAACTTGTCCTGAGTGGTAGGATCTTTAGCCGGTCAATAACATATATATGTATGGATGTTTGCTTCGTGGTGACTGTTTTTTTAGAGCTGGTTAATCGGGTACATTTTCATTTTAGGAGGCCACTCAATGTACACACAGTTTATTGCAGTAAACATCTCGAATAGATAACATGAGATACATACTTACGGGTGATCTGGAGAAGGTTTCTTAATGGACTGTAATATACCAACAGCTAACAAGCACTGAAAAATAATATTCTATTATTTTCTAGAACTTCAGCACATTTATATATCTGCAGGCCTTCAAAATTGTTTCTGACAAAACACTGACCATCAGCTAATTGACTACAATTCACAGGGGCGATATCAACAAAATAAATATCAGTAAACCTTACCTGAAATTTTCAAGAAAGAAGGACAAAACAAATCAGAATTCACAACAAAGCCATGTCTCGATACACCACGGTCAACACAAGTGTGAAACTGTAGTTGTACAGATTGTAGATCATAGCTGTTCCACCACTTACCTCACGAAACTATTTCTGCTACCAATTTTTACAGGATTCCCGTTGTGGAAAAGGAAATACACAGTTTGAACTGTATTACTTTATGAGGAAGACTACACCTCTATTTGCTTTAAAGCTTCAATTAGCCAATGACTGAAACGTGACCAGCTTGCTATTTTTAATTTCTTCACCAATTGCAAATGTTGGTGGCATTTGACGTTCTTAATACCTTCTTTGAAGCTTTTTTTTGTTTACCACAACAAAATAAAAACAAACAAATAGAAAAGGAATTGCGGAGTGAATACCTGGTTTAACATATCAGCCAAAGAGTGAATGGATTCTGATAACATGGTTGCTGATCCAGTGTACAAATAAGCACCAAATTTAAACAGCATAACAGCTAAGTTGCTGAAAGAAGACAAATGACATTAACGTGATATTTATAAATAAAATATTAAACATAAAAAGTGGGGTTCTCCAAGTACTCAGTTGCAAAATTCTTTAATTTGCTAGTGAATATTTGAAATAATCATGTATGTGAACTGCGGATGAAATAAGAAAGATGACCCTTGAAGTTTAAGATATCAACTGAAGCAGTTGATAAAAAACAACCTCTTGCCTCCTCTCTCTCTCTTTCCGCCATATCGGACTGCTAGTTTGTGTCCCCAAATTGACGTGACAGGCTGTTGTCGCGTGGTATTTTGGCCGCGCGATTTGAATGCCATTTTTCGGGGCAAAATAGCCCAACTTTCAGCGCTCGTAAAATCGCCAACTCTTATCCTAGACATCTCAAACTTTGGAGTCGTATATTTCAAACGGTAAATTTTAGAAGTGTGTAAAAACAAATTTGGCTTCATATGCACTTTAAAGTGGTACTATGATCAAAAAATCGCTTTTATTTTTTCTTCGGATTTCGAAACTATGTTTATTAAACACTCCCCAAGCGAAATTATAAGCCTTAATTTTGAGAAGAAGACCGTTAATTTAAACTGCAATTTTCCGTTTTAATGGTCCGCCATTATTACACCAGAAAGGATACAATGACGTCATACACTCAAGAGCTGTAGAATGCAGTGTGTGTGAAAGTGCCTTATTTAGTATGCAGCACGGGAGTTTTGAGCTTTCACACTCTCAAACTCGTGTTTTGCATAATTTGTAAGCCGCGTTCACACACTACATTTTACAGCTCTTGAGTGTATGACGTCATTGTATCCTTTCTGGTGTAATAATGGCGGACCATTAAAACGGAAAATTGCAGTTTAAATTAACGGTCTTCTTCTCAAAATTAACGCTTATAATTTCGCTTGGGGAGTGTTTAACAAACATAGTTTCGAAATCCGAAGAAAAAATAAAAGTGATTTTTTGATCATAGTACCATTTTAAGGTGATTCCATTCAATTGCATTGCAGATCCTTTCTGTGCATCATTTGTTGCGTGATTAGCACGCGCACGTTCGGAACTTGGTAGGTTTTCTAAGAAAACTGAGCTGTTCAGATAAATAGATGGTCGTTTTCTCCTAAACGAGGATCGAACGAGGACGGTGACCAATTTTTTTATACATAAATTTAAATGGCATACGGTTGAATACCAAACATCGCGATTTTAAGAAAAGTTAAAAATTCTGCTTGGGATATTTTTATTTGAATTCCGAAAAGAACACGACCTTAGGTACAGCAAGGTATGTGCGCCTGCAGCAAATTCTTCTATTTACTTCATAATCTTAATTTCTGTTCAACTAAAAGAGTATCATGTTTATTTTGTTGAACTGCTCCAACATTTTAATGCAAGCAATCGCGTCTAAGGAAACTATAGTTCTCATTTCTGATTACTAGGGTTTCAAAGGAAAACCTTGCGGGTCATATAGTTGCTATTAATGGCTACCCATGTTGTGCAAAAACGACCACAGTGACGGTGCATTTTTCAAAACTTCAAAACATAATTATCGATTGGACCAAGTTTAAGAAAATTTTAAAAATTCCTTCTATTTCGATGGAATCACCTTAACGTTCACAAAAGCCTCACATACGTCTCACCCTGTGCCCTGAAAGTTAGTGCTGCTCTTCATAACTATTTAGAATTATAGTTATTTATTAAAAATTTAATTTTCGTAATAACTTTGTGATGATTTACTTTAGACTGTTGTTCCGGTTTATGCCTTTGTAGTATGAAGTCCTTTAGCATGTAGTTGTTAACGCCTGTTGTACGTGACGTTTAGGAATTTACTGATACACCCGAGCACTGTATCATGATATCAAGGTAGGGCTTTGTACAGTTTCCGTCTTTACCTTTGACACTGGAACTGCAAGCCCTGATTTAATTGACTATGGGGACATGCAAGTGAAATCATTTGTAATGCCATCAGTTTTAATAACAGATGTTTTTGACAAGCTGCTGAAAGAGTAAGGAAAACACATCAACATCGGTACAAATTTGACAGAGATATGAACAATTGCTTACCCACTGATTGCTTTCCTTTTGTTGAATTTCTGCTTTCTGTGCACCCCCTAACAAAACCTTTCATACGCCTGCCTTTAAAATGAACGGAAATTTCGTACGCATGATACAAACAACGTTTTAGGCAATTTGGCCTGCATAACTGGTTCAAGTTCATTTGGTTGAATGACATGTCCTGTTCATGGGCAGTCCCGCAGCACCTTGTCATATGTACTGGAAGGATACTCTTGCATTTCTTTTTAAGCTTCAAGTCTCACAGGAGGATGATAGGCGGTGAAAAATAGTATGGAACGGAAAGGTCTCAGAGTCCTGAAGAGGTTGAAGAAGCAGTATTTCTAAAAAAAACACAGTTATTAAGTAATTGCATAGGTACCTGCAAATTGCATACGTCACAACTTTGGCAGAGCCCCTCAGCATCATATTTCTTTGTGTTCTTTCACCAAATTGCTGAAAGGTGAAGAAATATAATGAAAGTTACATAATTTGCCAGAACGTGGTGTTACACCACATAAAGTGCATTCACTCAAGACATGCAACTGTTACTACTGTGGGCCTTCTGCACTGTCATTAGAGCTTTCTCTATAACAACGACGTTATTGTTGCGGCCAAGCGAGTAGTCGAGCAAGCACACCTTTCCTTGACATGATATCCAGTCTTAAACAGTGTGAGCTGCCTCTCGAGGCAACATAATCTGAAACAGGGTGGCGAGTAGCGACAAGGACAGAAACATTTTGTTTAAAAGTTTGAAGGAAACGTAGCTACATAAACAGTAATTCACTGGCTGCAACTCATTATACTAACCAGACATTGACCCCATTCAGACTGGGCTTTTTAGTCTTCTGGGATTTTTAGTCTTCTGGGACTGGGGGGGGGGGGGAGGGGAGGGGGCAGATTCCGCCCTCTCATTCACTCCGTGAGTATTAAAGCTATGGCAGAGAAAGTTAAAGGGCGGATACTACGTCCAAAAATGTTTCCTTTGAGGTCCGTAACATAAGCTAAAAGCGTCGGATGACGTAACAATTACATCACGTTCTCAAACAGCAGCCATCTTGGATTTCAAAATTGACCAAAAATTTATCAAAATTATAAAAGAATACTTCCCTCAAATGAAATAGCAACCATAAATGTAATGACTAACACGACGTTTTTAAGTTTTACAAACATGTTTCGGCAGAAACGTTTGCCATCTTCAGTGTGATTCTATACATAATGCGTAATAGAGTTTAAATAGTGAAGAAATTACAATAATAATGGCAGTGATTAAGACAATTGTAATGGTAATGAATAAATTAAACAGAAAGTTTTAAATTCACGTGCTTGACCTGCGCATTGAGTGTAGGTTTTTCCCAAAGTATGTGTAGCGCTTCTTTGATCTTAAGTGCAAACCACGAAGAGGCCTGATCGATAATGGCAAAACTGTCAAGGAAGCACGCAGAGCGACATTCTTTTGAGCCCTCAAGGTGCTTGAAAATGTGCGAGGCCCTGTCCGTTTCCAAGTGTTCTCTTACATGTGCGTAAGTGTCGGTTGGTCTCACCGACATAGCAGGCAGCACAACCTGCACACGAGAATTTATAAGCCACACATGATCTGAGTCCACTGGGGATAGGGTCTTTCACACTTAATAGACTACATACTTTGAAAGAAGAAAGTGCTAACACAATGTTTACATTGTTGCAGTAGAATTGTGAAAATCGACGAATTTCTGCTGGAAAAATAACTTATATAAGGTAATTTGAAATAAAAAGTATTAGGCCATTGTTCACCGGTAGATTTTCCAGAGTTGCTGGTTACATGCTTAGTGACACTGCGATAAATAATTCTATAAGCCTTGATGGATAAAGGTTTTCCTTTAGGATAGTTGTCAAGAACTAGATGTCCTCATTGAACGCTTGCAGGTGTTACAAATCTTAAGTTCTATCAACAAGTGTCTTAACTAGCCCAATTTTATAGGAAAATGAAGTAAGGCTGGAAAAACTTGTTAATAAGCCGGTGAATGTTTTCTTACGAAACACTCTGGTAACTAACGCAGGTCCTGTGTTATCGATTCCGCCTCCATGGTGAATCGAATTTCCGACGAGAAAGTTTTCATGGTGACCCATGAAAAGATTAGCCAGGACCGGTGCAAGCGGCGACCCCATAGAAAGACCGTCTATCTGACCATAAAATGACCCATCGTAAAGAAAATACGTTTGAGAGGTGGCTATGGAGAAAACCTTTTTGAGTTCGTCACGTGTAAATTTGATGTTGGGAATTCTTTTCTATCGACGGTACGTCGATGACATTTTTTGTCTGTTTCATACGGAGTCTGATGCCTTACTATTTTTTGATTTTATCAACTCCCGTCATCCCAACATTCGATTCACCATGGAAGCGGAATCTGATCATAAACTGCCCTTCTTAGACATACACATCGATAACACAGGGCCTGCGTTAGTTACCAGAGTGTTTCGTAAGAAAACATTCACCGGCTTATTAACACGTTTTTCCAGCTTTACTTCATTTTCTTATAAAATTGGGCTAGTTAAGACACTTGTTGATAGAAACAAAAAGACGTAAGTGCTTTTCGTCTCTCCAAGGAACGCAGTCCTTCCACGAGTCCAAAAACCGCCAATGAATTATTTCCTCTCTGAGACCAGGCGACAAGATGACTTGCCCATTGGAGCTAGCTGACGAAATGGCACGAGTCATCTCTCTAATGAACAGCTTAGCTGCAGGCACGGCTAGGGAAAGTGAAATACATTTCCCCTGAAAGCGCTGTTAAGTCTTAACATCCACAAATTTACGGAGAGCCAAGATCTCTTCTCGCAGTGAAGCCCAAGAAATATTCCTTCGTTGCGGTACCAGAAACGACTTCCTCTGAGAGTCAACGACAAAACCCAGATACTCCAAAGAAGTGGTTGGGTGCAGCACAGACTTGCTTATCCCAATCGTGTAACCAGGCTAGACCAAAACAGACAGGACAACAAAAATAGAAGCCTGGACCGCCTTGAAACTGAATTCCTCAAGTCTATCAGAATACAAGACCGACCAAGGACCGGACTGGGTCAGCAGCTCAACGTTCAGGCGGTCGTCGATGTAAAGGGAACAAGGTATCCCTTGATCATGAAGGAAACTAGAAACCGCCAGACCAATAGAGTGGTAGATAAATGGCAAGATTTTCCAACCAAACGGCAAAGTACGATACACGAACCAAAGGCCACCCCACTCGAAGCCAAAATACGCCTGCGAGTCCGGTGTCAGAAGGACGCGATCGTACCACGACTTGCCATCATATTTAGTCATATAAGAACCTTGGTACCATATCTCGGAACATCAGCAATCTTGTCTAAAGAAAAAGGAGCATCTTTCATTCAGAGGTTCAAAAACCTAGCATCCACGCACAGTCTGGGTTTCGATGGTTCAACGGCCAGCGGTAGTATCAAGTGTGGAGGGCTGACCATTCCCACACCACCCCAAACGCGAAAGGCGCCGGAGGACACGCGTTTTAAGATTTCCTCACAGATAAAGTCCCTAAATGTGTTACAAGAACCATGGTTGGGGAAGCGTTTGGCGGGAGGCAGGTCCGAGAAGTATTGCGAGTTTTTATAGACTCTAGAGAAAGATTCATGAAATTCAAAGATGTCCACCTTGTTACGAATCCAGAGGAGAATTGAGGAGCCTCTCTTTCGCCGGATAACCACTTAAAATCACTTCCCACGCAGTAGGATTGGCACAAATGCCCCCAGCAACAAACGCGTTGGGATCTCTTAATCTTAGAAGTTCAATTTCTGGAACAATTCCAGACAGTAACAAGTCCTCCCAGTCACCTGAGGATAGACTTTCTCCCTCCTGAACGGAGACCCCATTGACATTAACCCACGACACGGTCTCTCTAGGACAAGTAGTCAAAGCTTGCATTCTAAAACGATCAAACTGACTCTCACACAACTGCAATCTTCTTTTCTTTCCCGGTCGGATCTACGACTAAATGGCAGAGAGAAGAATGGAAAACTAAGCACTAAAGGAATGAAAAAATGGGAGAATTGTAGCAGCTAGACCTGGGGTCCCCGATCAGGAGGGAGCAACTGCACACGCCTGGAAACAGTACGTCTGTCGACTACTGAGAAATGCGGTAGGACGGTAGGAGTTACTCGCCCCAATCTAGACGATGGAAAACCGATAATTCTTAAAAGGGCCCATCTCCCAAGGGGATACGATTCTTATTTATGTTTTCAATAAAAAGACATTCAAAACAATTTGTCCCATTTAATATGTAGATTTAGAAGTTCCTTTCTTTGGATCCCAAAGGAGTTTATTAAGACCCGCCTAAGACACAGTCTAATCTTTATTAATGTACTCCCTTCAATACACATTGATTATCCTTACAAGAGATCACATGCAAAACTATTTGTTCTGGCCTTGTCCGGAAGAAAACGGCGAACTTCAAAAAGTGTCTGATTTCCTCTAAAGAAGAGTCTGCAGTAGCTTTTTGGGCGTCTTCTAATTTTTTGATGTGTCTCATCACCTCCTCAATATTACGCCCATCCTTAAAACAAAACAAGACCTCATTACGAATTCAGCACAAATACACATATTTACCACAAGAATCAATTGTGTTGAGTATAAACAAAATGAATAGTCTCAGCGGTGTTTCCGCATCACCGAAGCGAATCAAGAATGACAACATCATGCCTTGCTACGAAACTCACAACAAAAACAAAAAATTCAAACATCCAAAAGAACCAACAAAATATGTGCGAAACCGTAAACGCAAGTGAACAATCAATGTTGGTATGCGAAGGAAAGCTTTCGCTCACGGAATGCCATAAAGCTCTACAAAAATTTCCAAACGGTAAAACGCCGGGTAATGATGGCCTTACTGCCGAGTTTTACAAATGTTTTTGGAACTTACTAAGTCAGCAACTTACGGACTCCTTAAATTTCTCTTTTGAGAACGGCGAATTATCTAACTCACAAAAACAGGCTGTCATTAGGCTTATAGACAAAAAAGACAGGGACAGAAGATACATTAAGAATTGGAGACCTATTTCTCTTTTAAATGTCGACGTTAAAATTGCCTCGAAAGCCCTCGCCTCGCGTTTAGAAAAAGTTTTACCAGAGATCATACATCCTGATCAGTATGCTTATGTCAAAGGAAGAACGATATTCGATGCCGTTAGGACAATTGACGATATTATGGAATACACTAAAATCAAACAGCTACCTGGACTAATGGTTGCTTTCGACTTCGAAAAAGCTTTCGATTCATTAAGTTGGCCTTTTTTGTTTAAAGCTTTGAAATCTTTTAACTTTGGTGAGTCCTTCATTAAATGGGTTTCTACACTTTATTCCAATATTTCAAGCTGCGTCCTCAACAACGGCTTTGCGACACAAATGCTTGAAGTATGCAGGGGTTTTAGACAAGGTGACCCGCTGTCGGCCTATCTTTTCATCGTGGCTCTGGAGGTATTGCTTATCAAAATTCGTTGCGATAAGGAGATCAGAGGAATTATGGTTGAAAATAGAGAAATAAAATTAGCAGCTTTTGCTGATGACTTAACTACATTCTTACGAGGAATCAACTCCTTTCAACGCCTTTCTATAATCCTAGACGGCTTTGGAATCTGCTCAGGTCTGAAACTAAATGCGGAGAAGACCGAAGCTTTATGGTTGGGGAGCAATCACGAGAACCCTCCGTATATCGATATAGAGAAAGTTAATAAACCAATCAAGATTCTAGGGGTGCATTTTACTTACAACTGGCGCAAACGTCAAGAACTAAATTTCGATGCTGTATTGAAATCGATATCGAAAACTCTGAAGGGGTGGAAATGGAGGAACCTCACCCTATATGGGAAAATCCAGGTCGTGAAATTCTTCGTCATACCCAAATTTATGTTTCGTGCTTCTCTCATCTGTCTCTCTAAAGATATCATAAAACAGGCTAACTCCGTTATTTATAAATTTATTTGGAAAGGAACGGATAAAATCAAACGTCTCGCTATTATCAGCGATTACAAAAACGGTGGTTTAAGAATGCCTCACATTGAAACATTAATCGACACACATCGCATTATGTGTCTTAAAAAATATTCTCAGGACTATATTTCCCCTTGGAAGCACATCCTGTCCTTTTTTCTGAAGGACTACGGGGGCAAATTTCTTTTGCATTGTAATTTTAGTGGTGCTGATTTACCTAGCTATCTTCCAAATTTCTATAAAGCGTGTTTCACAGTCTGGTGCAAACTATCAACCTTATCTGTTTCAACTCGCGAACATGTCCTAGAACAAGTATTATGGAACAACCAATCAATTGTGTTGAGTATAAACAAAATGAATAGTCCCAGCGGTGTTTCCGCATCACCGAAGCGAATCAAGAATGACAACATCATGCCTTGCTACGAAGCTCACAACAAAGACAAAAAATTCAAACATCCAAAAGAACCAACAAAATATGTGCGAAACCGAAAACGCAAAAACCTAAAGAAGAGCCAAATTCCATACTCGGCCAGCCAGGCAAAAGTTAAATGTCATTCTCGGCCACACAGGCAAAAGTTAAATTTCATTTTTTCGGCCACACAGGCGAAAACAAACTTCATTCTCAGCCACACAGGCAAGAGTTAAACTTCATTTTCGGCCACACAGGCAAAAGTTAAACTTCATTCTTGGCCCCACAGGCAAGAGTTAAACTTCACTCTCAGCCACACAGGCAAAAGTTAAACTTCATTTTTTCGGCCACACAGGCAAAAAGTTCAATTTCATTCTCGGCCTCACAGGCGAGAGCTAAACTTAATTCTCCGCCACACAGGCAAAAGTTAAACTTCATTCTCGGCCCCACAGGCAAAAGTTAAACTTCATTCTCCGCCCCATAGGCAAGAGTTAAACTTCATTCTCCGCCCCATAGGCAAGAGTTAAACTTCATTCTCGGCCCCACAGGCAAAAGTTAAACTTCATTCTCCGCCACACAGGCAAAAGCCAAACTTCAATCTCGGCCACACAGGCAAAATTCCATACAAATTCTCGGCCCCACAGGCAAACTGCGCAAAATGAATAACTGACGTTAGACGTTCAAATAATATTTAAAACAGTCGGCAATCTATAAAACGATTCTTTATGCTCACAAACAAGCCACACAGGCATTGTTTCAGTAATTAACTGCATAACCACACAGGCAAGTAGGCGTAGCCCAAACTGAAAATTACTTCGATATGAAACTTAAATGATTTCAAGACTTAAAAATTCAAAAGGAAACAGCACAAAGAAGGAAAAAACGCCTACAGGAAAGTCCAATCCAGTAATATAGAGAAATAACGTCAAGAGGACATAGAGCTACCCACAAAAACGACCAAAACATACTCAAGAAATACTTCGTCAACTTCCGCTGGGACGTTGGCGGCTACTCGGTTAGGTGCATCTGGAACAGCCCCTGAAGCTGGCTGAACTACAGCATCTTGAACCACTCGAGCAACTTCTCCAGCTTGTGCCGGACGAGGATCTTGTTCATCAGACCATATTACCAATTCAAATGGACTTTGAATAGTGTAGTTTGGTTGTGTATCCATTCGTTAGACCTCTCTTTACTTAACCACTTACTTGAATTGTATACTACCATAGTAAAACCTTTCGGACTTCTATATTTCTACCATTTTAGCCACTGAGATTTTCCCACAAACATTATCCGGAATGATATTCGCTGGCCTGTCACGGGCTACGCAGGAAGCTCCGCGCAGCAGTATACGTAAGGGTTAGGGAAATCATAACTAAAATTTTGGCAGAATATTTACAATGCAAACCACGAGAAAGTACGTGGCCTTTGAGCGAGTGGAAGCCTAGAAAAAGTGCGAGTGGTTTGAGAAAGAGACGTGCAATTGTTGGTCTGTTATACTATATGAGGGGGCTTCCAAGAATAAGGGTTTAAACACAGGGGCGTGCTAATTATTTAGCTATGACCTAAGAAAGGAAGTTGCTAAAGGGGAATGGGGAATGAGGAAAGTGGAACGGAAAACAGAAAAATGAAAATGGAAAATTAAAACAGGGAAATTGAAAATTGTGGTGCTGAATTAACTTTAGAGGATATTGAAATTAACTCTTAATACCAAAATCAGGAGTCCACCATTAACCACACATTTTATGACCCGTTAACAAATTTCCAAGGAAGACATTTCGCTTGGCACTTAAAGACCCAGTTTAACCCATTATGCTTCACGCGCCTCTACTGTTTTGGTCTACACGATAGTGAGGCTTCTATTGTTTTATCGAATTTCGCTTTTCTCGCGGCAAAGAGCTGTTTGCGACCGATCACGTGGAAGGAAATCGATTGTTTTACCGCTTCTGCTGCCCTTAATTTTGTCTGAACACATGTTCCATGGACACCTCCATCTCAATTTCTGTATTGTCTGAAGAAAATGCCGCCGTGAATGCCTACAGATCGATTGCTCGAGACCAGGAAGCAACTGACAATAGCACAACGCAGGTTCGCTGTTATTTGTGCGATACTACGATGGAAAATTTCTCACTTCATTTCATTTCGCCTCAACACAGTTTTGTTTTCGAAAACTTGACCTTGTGTCCTTTTGGTTGCTATTAATTTTAGGACCGATCTTTATGTGATTGTAAAGGCCAGTGCGCCAGGTAGAAAGGAAGAGGCGCTTGCAAGTGTCGCGAGGCCAACGTCAAGTGTCACGACCTTAGTGCTTGCGACAATGGAAAATGCAAGAACAAGGAAAAGTCTTTCGATACTTTCCAGGCCTGTATACATGTCTGATGCTCTTTCTAATTGCTCACTTCTTATTCAGCCAAATGAAGATCAAGCTGCCAAACATGAACGCCATTTGCAACCCCGACCCCGCTGCTGATGGCGAGGTAATGTGACACCAAATTGTGCCCAGAGAAATTTGCTGGTGAGTATATCAACTGCTTAGAGGTTGATTATTGCCAATACTAAATGAATAATCAGTAGCCTAATCAACAGGCTAATCAAAATCTCTAGGCACTGATTTATAATTGATGTCATTACTCATCAACATTGGCACACAACAAACCACTTGAAATGCAATACATTATAAAGTCCAAAAGAACTCACGTATTTAGAAAATTATGGCATAACTAAATTCTTAAGAACGCAACTTATCCAGTCTCTCACTCTACTGACGAGTCCGAGACACATCAAAACAACACGAAGACCTAAGGACCACTCATTTATCAATTCGTTGGCCTTCCTCCCCAAAGATTGGTTGGATGCAACAACCATACATTTGTGCCCCTGACAGTTTTTAAACTGAAGTTTACATTTTAGAGGTCTTTCATTGTACACTATGCACACATGCACAATACACAAAATTTACTGCCCTCCCTATTCAGACCTAGTGAAGAGGCTGTTTAAAATACTGCACCCCCGGGATACTGCATCGGGAGTAACTATTCTTGGCATACTTCAGACTTACCCTTGAAAACGGAGTGAGTTAAAACAGCTGGTCTAATTAAGTTAATTACAAAAACGTTCACACGGAAATTTGGTCACTTAAACAAAACATAAAATATCCTTTTTACAGTCTGTTTCATCAACAATTGACGGAAACAAGATGTCTAATCTACGTTGTTTTCGGCCTATTCTTATTAACTGTGTAATTATTAAATGCACATCAAATCTAGAATCTGAGATCACATTTGACCTCTTGCAGGACAGAGGACTTCTTTGACAATCCACCTGTAAATATGCAATTACATTGAGGCAACAAAGTTAATCAAACCGTACCTTATTTTCTTCTTTCTTCTTTGAATGATCTCTTATTGTCTTTTTCAAATGTCCTATAATTGCTCCCAGGCCTAACAGTGAATAAATTGATTAGAACTTTTCATTGAGTTAAATAACAAGATGGTAAATGTACTGAATAAAGGGGGTTATAGATTGAGCGCACGCCCCTTAACACTCTCAACAATACTTGTCAACAGCTCCCATACGTAAGTTTTCCAACCGAAGTCTGTAGGTGATTTTTGGTATAAAATCAACTAAAGCACTATTCTTCAAGTCCAGCTTCTGGATATACAGGAAGCGTTTTGCAAATAAATATATAATAATTGATTTTTTTTTTATCAAGGTAGTGGTATGTTGGTCATTAGTAGGCGGTAGTCTGAAGAGCCATTCGCATACTGATGGCAATAAGGTAACGTCACTGACTCTGTTGAAATAATCCAGTACTTGATTGAAAAAAATTTTTTGGAGAAATGGCACTCCACAAAAATGTGGATAATTGAATCAGGTTTCTCTCAATAAAAGCAGTTGTCATTGGCTTCTATTCCGTAGACACATTGCTCCTTCTTTGTTGCCATTGTTCGATGTATTAGTATATAATAAAACTCCCTAAGCTTATGGTCGTTACAAATGTCACTACCCAGATCTTGGTAGTGCTTTTGATTGGTTGAAAGAAAATTCCAACCAATCAAAAGCACTACCAAGATCTGGGTAGTGAACGTCATCAGTATGGAATTTCTGCGCTCGTTTCTCAGACGTCGTTTTGCGAGGGCTCAAGTAGCGACCTCGTGAAGCGTCGGCTGTTTTCTCAGGCTACAAATGTCCATGGATCTAACAAATATATCGTCCCAATTAAGATGATTTGTCCCGCGTCGCTTGCGGTTTTCCTTATTAACATCCAATAGTAATGTTGCATTTAAACTTTGATAGATCAATAACAATGGTTAGCGATATCCAAAATTCTGTACGGTCTCGGGCCTGCTTCCTGGCTTTACCGAGAAAATGTTTTGGGATTGCCGAGAGTTTAAAAAATTGCATTTTACTTTATATCTTTGTAAAAACTTCTCGAACGATAGGAATTTACCATTGTCGTCCAGGGTGTCATGTATGGATACAATACCCTTTTCATACCATTCGTTGATAAAAGGAAAAGAAAAGGTTTACCATCAATTATTATATCTTTATTAATGAACAATACCATGTCGCATCTATTGCCACAGCCATAGAGTATTTTTAATTCTCTAAAGAAATCCAGGATCTCTTCATAATACAGAAGAATTTTCGAATTCTTCCACCGTTTATTATCATAGCTGCAGCATAAGAGAAAATTTAGGCCTCCATATTTTTTAAAGAAAAAGTAAGGGACTGTTTTCCATGTTTCAATTCCGTTACCTTCTGAGAACAGTAGGCGACGAATCCACCGTAAATGCAAAGCTTTACATAAAACAGGAATATTCGGCGCACGCAGACCATCATGGTTGTAGTCCTGGAATAAAACCTGTCATTTTATTTTGTCCGGTTTATTATCTCAAATAAAATTAAAAATTGAAGCATTAACTGTAGACATGTATTCTTTTGGAATTTTCAAGATCGAGGCAGAGTAAATTAATTACGAGATTCCTATACCCTTTACAAATAGGCATTTTTCGTATAGAGATATTGATCTACTTCTCCAGATATGTAGCCTTGTATTTAGACCTTGAATCTTCTTGGATATGTTCCTTTTTTTCCTTTTCCTTCACATTGTAAGAGACAAAAATCCACAAGGCTCTGACAGGTTCCTTCGTCCATTTAAAATTGAAAGGAGTTTGCTTGTATTTGTTTTCCACGGTCCAAGCCAAATAGCTTTAGTCTTTGCTTTGTTTAAATGGAGTCCAGATGCACTAGAGCATTTTGAACGGAAGATAAGTTATTACAATTCAAAGAGGTGTCGTCCGCAAATTGACTTATTTTGATTTCTTTTCCAAAAATAGACACTCCCCGTACAGAGCTGTCCGATCTAATTTTTGCCGCAAGTAGTTCCGCTACAAAAATTAAAAGATAAGAGGAAAAGGGGCAACCCTGTCTTACTCCTCTCAATAATAGATATTAGTTGGTAGCATACCCATTATTCATTACTAAACTTTCAGTTTTATTGAAAAAAAAAAAAAACGGAGATCCAGCGTTGCATGCTCTCCCCAAAGTTGCAAAGTGAAAGTGTCTGTTGAATTGCAGACCATTCTACAGTGTCAAAGGCTTTTTTAAAGTCAAGAAGCAAAAGAACACCTGAAATTTCTTGCAATTCAGTTTGTTCTATATAATTAGACTCGCATTTGGCCAATATACCTTTCTTTAACAAAGCCAGTTTGATCTGGCCTTAAAAGCTATTTTGTAGTCGACGTTTAAGAGTGTAATTGGGCGCCAATTTGCTACAGTTCAAGACATGAGTCCTCTTTTGGTATTAAGGTGATTATAACCCTACGCTGGGGAATCGACATTTCCACGCTGCGTTGAGGCTGAGAACATCTACTCCCAAAATACCAAACAATTGCTAGTAAAACCCAACAGTAAAGCCGTCGTCCCCTGGTGACTTTCCATTTGAGAGAGTATTGAGCGTGTCGCGGCATTCTTGCAAGGTTAATTTTCCTTCCAGAGAGTCTCTTTCTTCGCTAGATAATGTTGGTAATTGTATATTTGAGACAAAGCTATCGAACGTTTCATTTGACACTTTACCAGCGGAGGAATAAAAGGTTCTATAAAATGTTTCGATTTCCTCCAAGTTTAACTCGCTTCACTTGCCGCTTCCTGACGTACCTTCCTGAAGTTTACTTTTAGGCCTGCACAGGGCCAGTAAGGATTTTTTGTCTCTACTACTTTGTGGCAGTCGAAACAAGATGATTCCGAAGGTAGTTCTGTCGCGATTGAAAAGGACGCCAATGCAAATATTAGCATTGCCATAAATGGTTTGGGAAAAAACGTGGCATTTTTGGTGGCATTGCAGACAACCAACTACGTGCTAATCACAAGCTTTTGCACACAAAAGCAAACAAATTTTGCTTGTCGGTAAAGTGTTGATTATCTATTGTTTATTACGCGCGACTGAGAAGCCATATCAAAAACTCGTGCTTCAGGTTTCATCAGAGGTTCCAAACACCTCGAAACAATAAAAGCACTCGGCTTTCATCTGTTTCTCGGTGTTTGGAACCCCCGATGAAACCCTCGCACTCGTTGTTGATATATTACATAAAAGATCTTTGATTTTTTGATTGGCTTTGTTTTTTGAATATGGAATCGTGTCACTTCTAATCTCCATCTTTATTAACCGCCATTTTAATATTTTGTCATCATCCGCGCAGAATTTGACACAAATTTGATTGTAATTATTCTGTATATGTTTCACGTACTCTTCAACGTTCAAAAGAGAATTATTGAATTTTCACGATCCAGGGCCTTGGTTGTTTTTAGAGAGATTGGAGGGATCAGGAGCCACCGATTACTTATTAAATAACTGTACTCGTTATGATTATGTGTAATAGGCTTTGCCACTAAGAAGACGTCTAATCTTGATTTAACTTTCAGAGCCCTGGATTCTTATGTGTAGAAATTGGCATTGTATTTCTCCTTATGTCAACTAAATCAAATTCATTCACGAACGACTAAATTTGATAGCAATGATTTGTCTGCCTCCATGGTATGACACCTTTGTTATCGATTGATTCAAGTGTTATATTCCAGTCTCCTCCTATAACAAGGTAAGCAACATTTGCCGTAGCAATTAGGATGGTATTCAAATTTTGGATAAAATGTTGCTGATTTGGACTTTATTTGGGGCGTAGATATTGCACATTGAAAGACATTTAAGAGAAGAATTCTGCCATCGACGTCCTTATATAGGATTTCAATTGATACGTTATTGCTTTTGGCATTTACAAGGATGCAAACATTTTACACGTTAATAAAAGTAGTATTCTTTACTGTCTTTGTAAACAGTTACAATTCAGCAGTATAATGCACACATTCATTACCTTTTCTATAGCGCTCACTTTCTTCGTATGCCTTTTTCCTGTCCCAGATCTCTCTTGCAAGTCCTTCAGGACCTCCCCAAACTTCATATGCCCTACAGGAGAAAAGGTTAAGATCCAGATAAAGGTCGCCTACGATTGGTAAACAGAAAGACCCCTTCAATTGTCAGCGACAGGTTATGAGAAAGAGAAGACATATTCAAGTGAATGAAAAACAAAAACAAAATTTATATGAGAAGATAGAAAAGCGAGAAAAGACAACGAAAGACAAAGGATGTTACTGAATTAAATCATCATCATATTTCATTGCTGATTGAAAGTTTTCATGATAAGGTAAACATTGGCCCAGAATATAATTATATGCACGTGTTGTGATCAGTTATGGTACAGATCATCAGCTAGTTTATGTAGTAAATCTTCTTGATAACAAATATTCAAAGGATATTGTTGATTGTTGTGTTAAACTGGGATAAATAAATTTGTCACAATTTATTGGGAGCGGATTGCTAATTTCTTGCATGGGATCGCGCACTGATCACTTAGGGTGGTTGAGGTGTACAAGGTCGCCAAACAACAAAAAGGAATCACGACCGCTGACAATAGTGCACTCTCATGTTTATTGAAAGAACGAAATTTATATGTGAAAAATTCGAGAGAAAAGATACTAAAGAGAAAAAGGAAGTTACAGAATCAATTAATCAACTTCGATTCATTGTTTATTAATGAAGACAAACATATTGGTGAAATAAAATACAAAACACTCCTTGCAGAAACCTTTTGAAACATTTTTTTCTTAAAAAAAAAACAAGCAAAAAGCATCACAATCACGAGATCTGCAGTCAGTGGAACGCTTATTCTCATGGGCTACGCGTTATTGGCATGTGTTCCTGTTTCGTCATGTTTCCTTACAGAATGAGAAATATTCACATTACTTTTTCTTTCTCGCACGCTACATGTATGCTTTACTAACCTGTCTTCAAGTTCTGTTTCAGGGTGTTTGCTCGTATCAAGAAATGGTCTTTTGTTCGAGCTCAAATTGGCTTATTAAGACTTATTAAAGGACGTTCGCGCGAAAAACTTCTACGACACAGATTTTTTTCATACTTTGGCTACAGTTAGATAATGATAGAATTATGTGAAGATCATCGCAGTGAAGGTGTTTCAACCTAAGCGGTTGAAAGGAAGAAACCTGAAAAAATTCAGGCTTGAACGGGAATCGAACCCATGACCTCTGCGATACCGGTATTGCAGAGGTCATGGGTTCTTGAAACACCTTCACTGCGATGATCTTCACATAACTCTATCTTTATCCGCAGTTCAAATATATGAATTTCATATATTAATGTTCAGTCAGATAATGAGTTACCTATGTCAGAAATGCAAAAAAATTGGGGGGTCACCGACTTCATTTTCGAAATAAAGCGCGTGGAAAACTAGCCAATTTTGGCACATCAGTCCTCGTAACTTGACATGGCCTCAGTGCTTGTTAGTTGAAAAGAATTAAAAATGATTAGCTGTAGGCCCACTTTCTTAGTCAAATTTTATTTAGGTGGGTCTGTCAAGTAAATAATCTGAACTGGTGTCATCCTTTTAGCTGAACTCATCCTCTAAGATGGACTTTTGCGAACACCATGCAGCTTCAATAATAGCAGAATTCGATCATGTGAGGGCAGAAAAGTTGAAAAAAATCAGACTTCCACAACACAGATTTTCGTTAATTTTTCACAAAACGTAGCTAATCTACAAAGTGATCTATCAAAAGAAAATATGGGGTCACCGAACATTTAAGAGAGTTAAACCCGTTCATAGATATTAAAGTGCCCACTAGCACTATGTATCTCCACATTTCTTCAACAGCGCGCGGGCTTAATGCATGACATGGCATGAAATCGCGAAGTGAATTGCGTGCGCAGTAAGGATGCGCAAACGTCCTTAAACAATGGCCCATTTTTCTTAGCTGACACTGCGAGAATTTACCGAAACCAAGCCAAAGAGATTATGTATGATTACACATTATGATTCAAATGCCTGTTAGCCATTTTTTAGTCATTCACATTTGTACAATAATTTATATTTAGCACTGCAGAATATAAATGCACCACACAAGCAATTCAGCACAAAACAAAGACACGCTACAGAATTGAGACTGTTTTCAGGTTTTTCAGCTGTTAGATCATGCAATAAAAAACTCAAATTTGCAAACTTTCACCAATGCAATGCTACTTGCAAGAATCACATTTGATATCCTACATAACTCCAGTAGCCTTAACCTTATTTAAGTGTAATGACATTCTAACTGAAATACTAGGTTAACATTGTTATGTACATTAACATAGTACCTTTTCTCTACATCAGACTTCAGATAACAAACATCTGGAGGTTGTTCTGGGTCACTGTAAGCACTGCGAACTGCTGTAGTCTTTAGACCTTCTAAATCACTGAAATTCAAATATTTTTGTTAACCATTGTCTTGTAGTGTCACTCAGAATTTAAAGGATTAAAGGATTAATTTTATCTTATTTAACAGAATAAACCCATCAGTGAAAGTTGGGATCAAACATTATTAACAACCTCTGTGGGCTAACAACTGCCAGGGAAATCCAAAATGATGTCATTTAGTCAGCTACATGATACTGTACGTTCAACAATCAATTAAACAAAAGTCAATCCATCCATCAAACTGAATAAAGGAAATATGTTTCAGTTCAGAGGTGGAATGGTATTTACAGCAAATTAATTAGTCTGTGTTTGTTTACAAGTTGCTTCTAGCAAACTCTGTTTCAAAATTAACAGTATTTATGATTAGGAATAGATATCTGTCACAAATTCTGTAGGCTGGATTTCTGCTCAATCGGCCCCAGCTTTCCTTCCCTAAAGAGAGGGGAAAGCATGGAATCATTTCCCAAAAAACGGCTGGTTATCAAGCCTACAAATTCTGCTTTAAATCGGCAGGCATCAGCTGTCTTCAAAGAGAGAACATTTTCAAACTACGTGATATTTGACAGTAACTTGGCAACAGCTTTTTCCTCCCAAAAACTGTCAAATGAAAAACTAAAATTCACCACCTTTCTTTATTTATCACAAAATAGAACTGTTTGGAAAATTAATGAAATGAAACTACCATGATAATTTCTGTCAAGTTTCATTTTTTATCTGTAATATTAAAATTTAAAAAGTAGTTTGAAGTCGTCTACTGTTTTGAAAACAGCTGCCGCTGCATGAACAGCTGGTATAAATCAATCATTGTGTTACACACCTTGGTTTCAGGAGGTAGTCACTCATGGCACGGGTGGTAGAAATAAATGTGTTTTGATAATATTTTCTGTCATAATTGACCTCCCCTGGTGGTAGTTTAAAGAGCCTCTTTGCTCGCTCACCTAAATGATATCATCAGCATTATTTACAACAAAAATTATTACGTTACACAGTATAACAAGGAATGCAATAATATTATATATAGTACATGCTTTTACAATGTATGTAATGTTATTTACAAATGAATGTACCTTTGTTAGTGGTCTTCTTATTGACAGGCTTCTCTTTGGTCGTATCATCTGACAAACCGCCATTGCATCCTGCATGGCTTGAAACTTCTCTGAAGTTTTTATATCCTTCCAGAAAAAGAATGTTTTGAACATATAATAATTTCAGCAAATGAATGTAATATGCTTTCAGCTACATTGTCATTGAAATCAACAAGTTATTATTATTACAATAAACAGATCTTAAAGCCTCAACTAAGAGAAAAAATGCATAATTTTCATTGGTTGTGGGAAGAATGCGAGTTGTGGAGTTGTGAGTTATCAGTTGCAGTTGCCAGTTGCAGTTGTGAGTTGCCAGCTGTCAGTTGCCAGTTGCAATTTGCAATTGAGTGTTGCAGTTTGGACTTTGTGGGATATTTATAGCTGCGAGGTAACAGCTGAAATTGCAAGTTCATTCTTCATACTTCTGACTAGCAGACTAAGGCTGTGGTTGATTGTGTTTCTTTTCAGAAGAGATCGATGAGCCAATGGCTTATATGCCGCCAAAATACACACACCCGTAATTATAACAGCATATGTGTTCCGTTGAACCAAAGACCACGCCAACACGGAAGGAGAACCGTATTTAATGATCACAATCAGCAATCACAAACAAATAAACAATTCGATCTAAAATACAAAGAAACTACATTGGCACTAGGCCTTACAAATATTCAGAATAAATGAGAAATTAACTGGAATCCAACTAAGAACTTACTTCTATGACTGCCTCTGTAATTGGCATACATATACACAACTTGTTGAACTTCTTGACAAACTTCTTAGCAAACTTACAATATTAAACTGGTTAGCAAAACGGGTTAGCAAAACGTAAACGACCTGGTTAGCTTGACAGTTTTCTTGCAACTGAAAACTACGCTCGGTGACGCGACTTAAGTCACACGACTTACGCTATGCTATTGCAATGCCTAAATTTAAAAGGCGTGCGCGCAACATTAAACCGAGACAGCGCGCGCGTCCAAAGTAACTAATAATTAAAAGCTGATCGTTTATCAGAACAATATGAAAGCGGACTTCAAGAAACATACTCTTCCCACCTTGCTTTTGTTTTACCCAAGAATTTAAAAATGATGATATTAACAATAACTAACACCAGAACAATAGTATAACCTTAACATAAAGTTAGTGGAATACACATGCAGACCAAATCATAGATAGATGAAAGTTTCCCACACATTGAGCATGAAGTCACTTTCTGAAAAATGTTGGTCAAGTTATTTTTGCACGGTTCTGAACTGAATCTATGGCAAGGTTCACAAACTGGAAACAGAGACATATTTTTTAATTTTCCATATATGTACGGATGCTTAGTTAAATCGAGACCTGTATCTTCAAATTGGGCTCAAAACGTATATTTGTTAACTTACTGACAGCATGGTACACTCAGTTAATCAACTGGAAATGCACTCTGCTAAAAGGATGATAGTTGAGTAAAAACAAAATATTTCCTTGCAAACTTTAGTAATAAAGTTCTGCAGAAATTTGAACAACATTTTGGAGACAGAATTTAGTAATTTTAAAAATAAAATTGTAAGCAATCTACTTTAACCAACACCCAACCACTCAGGAAATTTGTTAGTGGGTTGTGGCTAGTTCAGCCATAGGTGAGAAAAAAGAACGCAATTGGTATATATACACAAACACTGAACTTGTTTTATGTTCAACTTAAGTTATATCCAAAAACTCAACAAACCTTGAAAAACACAACAAATGAAACAAAAGTTTCTAATTATATCTAAACAAATACACTGAAGTAAGCAACGGGAAATCACCCTAACATTGAGGAAGCTTAGAGAGTCAGCAAACAAAAACAAGACCTCTATGACTGTAGACAGGTAGACAGGAGGTTATGGGCTCCTGTTGTAGTTTACGAGAAAATAGAAATCCAATTTTTGATGGGACAAAAATAATTATTGGACTGGCAAAAGTAAACACATGAATATGGCAGTGTCTTAAGTGCCAGGCAGCTGGATATGGTTCTTTCAGTGAATCTCTACGGAAAGCCACACTCAAACATTCTGAAAGTATTCTATATGTTTAGAATTGTGAAGTGATTCAGGAAAGTATTTTTGTTTAATTTGTAGTTGACGAATTTTCTGAGCTTGTGCATACTATAAAGCAGTATGTTTGCAACACTTACAATTCTTGTGGTTTGACTGCCAGTCAGAAACTCTCATACAATTTGGGTAGAATTTCTCTTTCAAATCTCCTGGGAGTATTTGATATTTGTTTAGAATAACCAAGTGATTCAAAACACCAATTTGGTTTTGCAGTTGACACATTTTCCTAGCTTGAGCATACTATAGAACTGCTAGCTTGATCGCTAACTAAACCGAGCTGTCGTGCCATCATAGTGAAATTGTCCAATCAGAAGAGAACAGCAAGCTGAGATTACCATATTTGTGCGTAGAGGATGGCAGACAGATACTGACATTTGATTTCATGTGCAAGAACCCAAAAACATTGCCGTTTTATGGTTAGAAACATTAGAACAGATGGAACTTATCCGGAGTATGGTTGTTCATTCCCTATGGAATTATTCTGGTTTAAGGCAATTTGTGAGTGGAAATGGCATATTTCAAGAATTATAGCTCAATTAATAAACAGAGGTATTCTTGGTGTGGTTGAATAGTGTATCACCTTACATATTCATTGGGAGGATAAATTAGAAAGACTCTTATTCTCCCTCGGAGAGCGAACCTTTGTCCCAGATAGCAAGTAAGTAAGGTATAAACTAAGAAACACTGTTAATTTCATACAGTTTTATTGACTTTCAGTCATAATTATTAAAGCTTTGGCTACTTGTGTTATAAGTTGGTGTGTGTGATGAAAAAATACAGCAGAACTGCAATCAAATAATGGAGCAATTGCAGAATACCCGACAACTCTTAGTACATACACTGTGTATCCGGCTATGCGTCTATGCAGTCATATCTCTCCAAGTTCACTGGACACAAGGCTGTGCGTCTAACACCTTTACCCAATGAAACTTTAACTCTCAAAGTTCATCGAAAGAGTGGCCACGACTATGTGTCTAAGCCAAGAAAATTCATTAATAGTTCTCAAAGTTCACTGAAAAATTGGCTACGCATCTATGCGTCTATGCCGTAAAATTTTTTTCACACTCTCATGTTCACTGAAAAGCGGCTACACGTCTAAGTGTCTACACCATAAAAATTTATTCATACTCTCTAAATTCATGTACAATGAAAAGTGCCTACGCATCTATATGTCTATGCCATGAAAATTTATTCATACTCTCGAAGTTAACCAAAAAAGTGGCCACGCATCTATGCCATGAAAAATTATTCATAGCTCTCAAAGTTCACTGAAAAAGTGGCTATGCATCGACACATCTACGCTGTGAAAATGTGGAGGTCATTTGCAGAATACATTGTTGTCGGTATTTGTACAGGAATCTGACCTTTCTAGAACGAGACATGCACTACTGATAGCGCCTAGGCATAGACATGTAGCCACGTAGCCACAAGAAAATCATTTGTCCCTTAACCTCTAGGACACGTTCATCCCCAGTGCTTGCTCTGACAACATAGCCAATGTTAGGTGGATACGCAGTACAGCTAGAGTTGCAGGGTATACTGCAATTTGGCCCAAATAATAAATCACTTCAGCCCACAACTGGTTAGTGGCAAGAGGAAGTTCTTGAATGACGAAATTGATTGAACCTTTACATTTTTTTACAGCTGCGATGATGAGGTCTGGACATACCCAGAGATGTAGCCTGCGAGCAAGCTCTCTCGGGGGTGGGGGCGCAAAGAAGGGAAAAGGGAGAGAGAGCTTGCAGCGATATCTCAGGAATTTGAATATCTGCATCGCAAATTTCAATGCAAAATGCTGATTGGCGGAGATTTAATTTGGTAATGACGTCATCAATCTTCATGTGAAGACGACAATGTGACGTAAACAATGACACTATCATTTTCAGAATTGAAATTGCCTACACCAAAACTGCCATCAAAAGCAAAACTGTTAAATGTAACATACTAAAGATCGAAGGTTGTGATTTTAGAAAGGGAATCAGAGTAAAATAGCAAGTTTTTTTCCTGGGGTTATCTTTAGTTCACAGTGCACTGAATTTGCATACTGTGAGTCTCAAAATAAATTGCGTGAGTGATGTGGGAACAAATTGAACCTTTCTTTCATGCACTTTATCCTTCGACTAAAAATTGAAATAGTATTTGAAGCTCATATTGAAACTCAAAGTCAATGACAACTGTTAAAGAATTTGCAAGAAATAGGGAATAATAGTCCAAAGTTAGTCTCAGTTCAAAAGTGCATCAAATTTGCATAATGCGTGAAATCTGGGTTTCTTTCATATGTTTTAAACATGTTTGTTACATTGAATCCTGTTTCTGGTTTGCGCTGATTGGCCAAAATCTGACAGCTCAGACAACGGGGAGCCACAGCGGCACTGGGGGCGGAATTCCATTTTCTGAGACATTGCTGCAAGCTCTCTCTCTCATTTTTCCCTCCTTTGCGCCCTCACCCCCGAGAGAGCTTGCTCGCAGCCTTGTAGTGAAATCAGAGGTTATTTGTCATCATGGGGTTGGCTTACGGGTCAGTGTTTTGTTGAAGCCCACACCACGTACATTTCTGATTATAGGGGACAATAAGAGGTCAGCTTATTTATTTTGTAACTTTGCAGTTCAGTAAACTTAATGCTTTCCCATTCTTTCCCATTCTCCCTTTGCGCCCTCACCCCCGAGAGAGCTTGCTCGCAGCCTTGTAGTGAAATCAGAGGTTATTTGTCATCATGGGGTTGGCTTACGGGTCAGTGTTTTGTTGAAGCCCACACCACGTACATTTCTGATTATAGGGGACAATAAGAGGTCAGCTTATTTATTTTGTAACTTTGCAGTTCAGTAAACTTAATACTTTCCCATTCTTTCAGCTTCTGTTAACCTCAATTTCAATGAAAAAAACGTTAAGCTTGCTAGTTTCGTTACTAGTGAGTTGATAGGTGCAAATCACTCGTGTACTTTACCTTTATATAATTCACCGTACTTCCTAATATTTTTCCATGGAGAAGAACCTCTCAATCGATGAAACAGACTAATGCTCACATTTTGTGGAGTATGTTTCCATACAGCTGCCCACATTTTTTATCAAACACCTTCCCCTTTGTCAGCCATCTTTGTATTTCTAGAACTCAGGCGTTTTCTCAATCTTTTTGTGTTGTCCGCGCGAAACCTGGAACGGAGATTGTCCGCGCAAGATTATTACCGGTAGACGCGAAGACGCCCGGACAGACGCCCGTGTCAACATAGCCTGCAGAGCAGGCGTATTTGAGGGTGCTAATGGGGTTAGTAGTTAACTGACAATTGGCCAAAAAAATAGTAGTTAACTGATATTTGGCCAAAAAATTAGTAGTTAACTGATAAATGAAAAGTCTACAGTTAACTGACATTTTATTAATTATATTGAATACGATTGTTGATGTTTTAAAAGCAGCAAAGATTTTCTTAACAGCGAGGCTATTTCGTGACATTTACCTGTCACGCTGCATGACCTGGTAACGGTATTCACTGTTATTTGAGTCACTTCCGGTGCAAAAGTGCCAGCCACGAGGGAGCGTAACTTGGACCTTGATTTCCGTGATGGCTTCGAGTGGCGTGGTCAAAGTAGCCTTCGTGGCAGGCGCGGAAAGGTGAGGGGGGGGGGGGGATGGGAGAAATTATTCGCGAGGGCGGAGGGAGCGGGAGGAAGGGAGAGGAAGGGAGTCATACAGGCCTTCCAACCCCATTTTATAACTATGTTGAATGTAAATTGAGAAACACGAATTTGTGTTCATTCAGGGCGTTCGATTGGGCCCTCGATTGTCATGTAAGTAATTCTGACCAATCATGATTTTGGCGAAAGTAAAATACGGCTGAAACAATGGCCTTCTAGTAGGCGCGCCCTCTCCCTTCCTCTCGCGCTCGCGAATAATTTCAACCCTTCCTCCCCTTTCCGCGCCTGCCACGCATGCTATGGTCATCTCGATAAAAACTTAGAATAAGTTATTCTAAGTTTTTATCGAGATGATGACAAAAGTCAGCATTCGAACGACACAGAGGTCGCCTGCCGTTTGACTTGGCAAAACACAATTCAATGGACATTTGAACATTAGACAGATTTTATAGGAATTAAACAACAAGTGGTAAAGTGTGGACTTGAAGCTGTTCCGATTAGATAATTGATTGTCCAGCACGCAAACGTGGGTTGACCTCGTTTGACCTGATTTAGATCACGTCAATAATTGATCACGGGGCAGAATGACAGACCCTCCACCCTCTGAGCAGACTAAGCAACTAAACAAAAACAAAACAACTTTCTCATCTTTCTTAAACGTTCGGACTGTCTTTCTCTGTCATTATGAGTAAGATTTCTGATTTGATTGTTTTTTTTTAATAATTATGTTCATGTCTGAAGTTGTAATTTATTTATTGATTTGAGTAAAGTCCACCACCGAGGATGATTGACGTACTGAAGTGAGGAAAAATTCGGGTCATGATACAATAATTTTCGATGTAAGAAAAGGAAAGTTAATAGCTAACTACCATTAGTAGTTAACTGACAATTGGCCCAAAAAATAGTAGTTAACTGACATTTGGCCGAAAAATTAGTAGTTAACTGACAATTGGGTACCCCCATTAGCACCCTCGTATTTTGCTGGGCGAGCGATGAATATCCTGGGCGAGCGATGAATAATCCGATATGCCGCCATCTTGAATAATGAAACTGACAGAGGGTTGGGGCGAGGCAAAAAATTATTCCAAGGGAGAGGATGGCGGCCTAAGCGATCGTTAAACAAGTAAGCGATCGTTAAACAAGCGTTCATTTCGTAAAAAACGCCTGCTCTGCAGGCTAGTGTCAACAGTCTACAGTATTTCCATTGTGGTAGGTTCTTGAAAATCACGGATGATTGATTGGTATGTTAATGATATATGTTGGCATGGAAGGGGTGGAAGTGGAATAATATTGCGATCGTGCCGGGATTCTTGGGGACAGGCCTAGGTTTTTGCGGTTGATGATTGATTGGTATGTTGTCTTCGCAGGTTGTTCAAGGTCATTGAGGCATACATTTCGGGCCTTGAACTTCCTGAGGCTTTTTAAGCGTTTTCTGGGTAAAATAACTCCCGGAGTAGATTACATGATAATAAATTTATCTGGTGATGAAAAGTCCTTGAAAATACTGTAGATTTTGATTTGCAAAGGAAAAGTTTACTCAGATGGGTGTTAGGACTCTCAGGAAGCTCCCTGGTCTTCAGTTTAGGTTGGCGTTTGCCAGTGGGTTAGGAACAGCTGGATGGGGAAAGAAATTGTGTGTTTAAGTTGGTTGCCTTCGAAAAGATTGCAAAGAAGTTCTTATGTGTTGATATTTTTTATCTGCGAGTATAATTATCCCTTTATACATGAGTTGAAATAAGTCAATATAGTCCACGAAAGGAGATCATCTGGTACGGGTTTCAGTTATAAACTATCAAACAATCATCCGCATCTCACAGAGTTCAATTACTTTCTTTACAGCTTTCAGTTTGAGTTTTATGCGGTTTATTTCGAGCTGTTATACATGTTGCTCGGCCAGGATTTTCCCCGAACTTCATTTGCCAGAAGAGTCCTGTCTCGTTTCCGTTATTGAGCTTTCCAGAATCGACCGCTAATAAAGTGTGTTTTGTTTCTGGAATTCGTGTCAGTTTAGTTTTGTAGTTCCCATCGTTGAATGTGTGCGGCTTGCTTCGTGGTTATGTCATTGATCTGATTTCTTCGCTGACGATCACCAAAAAACATTCTTGAAGTCCTTGTCAGCAAAAGATTTCAGTGTTTGCTCCCGCTTACCCTTTTAGGGAGAAAATCTAAAACGATCTAAATTGTGCGATTTTCCATGCACGAAAAAATTTGATTTTCATCATTCAATTAGTGGAATGTTTTCTAATAGGTGTATTGTTGGCATGATTTCTGACACGAAAATAACTGTTTGTCAATCTCGAGTTTTTAATAAATTATATACACGCAAAAACTAGCCCAACGTCTGATTCTCTTCAACGATGTGAATATTTTTTCCACACTCATTCTATTATAACGAAAAAAACCGATTTTAAATTTCCAGACCCATGACTGAATATTTCTTTTCAAATGCCGGATTATTTTTACTAAATCCCGTCAATTCTAGTGTCGCTGGTTTCGTCCCTTTTTTTTCGACTGCCTGATATCTCGCCCCATCAGTGACGCTCTCTACCATGCAACCAAATCCTGTTCCTGATCACAATCAGAACAACAAAAGGAGCGGGGACAAAATGGTAGTAAAAAACAACTGCGAACTATCCGAACGGATCCGCTCGTTGCTTTAGTCTGTGTCTTCAACGATTTGCAGTGTACCCTCCCTGTCCATTCGTATGCGTCTTCAATCGCCTATGTTTAACAACAGAGATTTTTTAATACGCATTTTCCATATTTCTCCAGAAGTGATAAACTCAGTAAGACTAAATTGATACGCATCAGACACTAGTGAACGCACAATGATCGGAAAGTGATAACAAATCGAAAGCTGCTGATTTGTTATCGATGAAATCGCTTCCAAGATGTAGATATTCGCTCTAAATAACACGCAAAGTTTAAAATATTTTTATATGTCATAAACTGTTGAATACTGATTCCACATATCAATAAAATGTTAATTGAAAACTTGCTTTCAAATATCATTATTTCAACGTATGTGATTAAAACAACAAGATTTATTGTGATGCAATATTTTCAAAGTAAATTTGACATGTTAGTCTTGTTCCCTGTAAAACGATAGATACTTTTGGTTTGTCGCATATTTTCTACTAGTAAATTCCAAGATAACGAATTCGAATATATATTTTTTTATTACTGTTGCGGGAAACCAAGACAAGACAAGACATGTAAGACATGTAACCTTCTTTATCACAGATGTTTAGAGGATCTGGCAGTTGCGAGAGAAAGAGAAATATTTTACTTGTTTCAATGTGGTATGACGTAGTTTGTGTTATGTAGAAACTTTTGGTGTTGATTTTCGGATCCTCTTAAAATGCTTAATTAACATTTACGCGATTGCGGTTATCTTTGCCTTTTATTCGGTTAGTGGTATGAAGTAACCATTAATCTACAAAGGTATGAGTAACAGCTGGTATTTTTTAAAGTTGATGACCTGTTGACTAGAAAGTTGTTGCAAAATAAAGATATCAGTGAAGTATAAGGCTCTTCTAATATATAACATTTCAATGGAAGTTAATATGGGATCCAAACTCATCCACTGAAACTGCAAAGATAATGGCGAATATCATACAGAGGCTTAAACTGCCAACTGCGAGGAATCACCCTCATCAGCCGTTGACCATGAACTATTGTAGTCTCGGCGGCTTTCAACGGGACTACAGTTCCTGGAGCCCTCAGCCGCAGATGCCACTGGGTGATGCCTGGTTTGACACGACACGAGTGAGTGTCACCTTGTATATCTGTAGCGGACACAGGAGGCGAGGGAGGAGGCCATGTTGGAAGATCCAAGCCTTCAGCTTTCCAGGGAAGTTGGTCTCATCGATGGCTGTCAATCCTTCCCTAGCAGTCTTCTCAATCTCGGTACCACGATGACGATCAGTAAGCGGGGTCCTTTACCAACGGTGCTTTACCAACGCTTTACAGGCTGCTCCTCTGTGGTGGGAATCTGGTCACCACCAATGGAGAAGCGGATTTCCTTGACTTGACCATGGACGATGGAGAGACTGCGACTTTTCTTGGGCTTTGCTTTCATCTGGCACCAAGTGAAGAGCTCGTTCACACACTGGAGGAGGCGCTCAGTACGAATGCTTCCATCGGTGGTAGCACTGTACCTCCATCCAACACCTCCCCCTTTGATGCGTCTTCGGCTCCCCAAAGTAGCATCTCCATACATATGATGAAAAGGAGTGGAGAGATGACGCAGCACATCATGATGCCAACCTCCAGCGCTTGCCAGTTGGTTGTGTAACGCTAGGTAGTGAAGTGCATGAAGGCTGAATCAGAGTACGTTTGCAGGAGAACCATGATCTTTTCTGGGATGTGAAAGAAGTCGAGGGATTGATAGATCAGGTCATGGGGGACTGATCCGTAGGCATTTGCGAGATCAAGCCATACCACATGCAGTTCTCTCTTATCTTGCTTAGCCATCCGGATAGAGTTCCAAATCATTTGACCGTGTTCCAGGTATCCAGGGAAACCTGGAATACTGACCTTCTGCTCAGAAGTATTGATGAACCCGTTATCTATAAGGAAGTTGGTCATGTGGTGCGCGATAACGCCGAAAAAGATCTTCCCCTCTACGTTGAGTAGAGAAATCGGGCGAAAGCTGCCGATGCCGACTGAGTTCTTTTCTTTGGTGATTTAGATGCCATCCGTAAGACACCAGTCTTGAGGTACCAAGTCCTCTTTCCAGGCACGTTGCAGAAGGACCGTGAGCTCACCAAGCACGAGAGGGCAGTTCTTATTCAACTTGTATGATAAGCCATCCACACCCGGAGCACTGTTGGTACGGGTCTTCCGCACAAATTCATGAACTTCTTTCACTTTGAGGTTGGACATATCAAAGGCTACACCTGGGGAGGCTGGCCTCGGGATGCCAGCCATGTGTAGCAGGAGCACATCATGGAGGGGATCAGAGTAGGACATTTTCAAGTGGTCGTCCAGGTCCTCTTGGGGCACATCCAGAACACCGCTCTCGCTTTCAGTGAACAGCGATTGAGCAAAGGCATAAGGGTTTTGTAGAAAGCATCCCTGGTCTTCCCCTTCCGTTTCCATCGCTTCCGTTGATTTTCAGCACGGGGCAGGAAGATTACCTGCTTTTTTATGTCGTCCAGTAGGGTTTGTAGTAAGGCTTTCTTGTGCTCAGGGGCTTCCTTCAGTTGACGCTTTAGGGCTCTCTGGTTTCCTCGCAGTTGGCCCCTCCACACCTGCCGTCTGTTGCGTGTCTTCATTAAGTTTAGTGTCTCCTTTTTGACTCTGCCGCACCAAAACACTCGAGACATGCTTCGTATGCCACTCTACTGAACAGGCTAAATTGATTGCCATACTCCATGTAAATAGGGAGCAGAGGATGATACTTAGGCTACCATTCAGATTTTGCATTGCCTTTTGGCCATTGGATTTTGGCGTTGCTAATGGAGGAACTAGGTGGGTGACGCTGACAAGCTCTGGGCTATAGAGCACTGTGGTTTAAATCCGGGCTCTGGGGGTCCGGATCCCATCGATCGACTTACTTCTTTCACAAAGAGCTTTGGGTTGCTGCCGGTCGGCACACCATTGCAATTGATGTCTTCGTAGTCCAAGAGCATTCCCAAAGCTCTTACCGTAGTGGCAGAATGCAGTTGGAGGCAGTGCTGGGTCGTCATCAGGATGATCGTTGGTGGGTATTGGATTCTCTCCCCGTGATCGGACACCCTGGGAGTATATCTCGTTTGTGCTGCTAGAAGTCAATACATGGTACAGCGTGTGGTGGACTAGCACAGCACACTGTTCGAAACCGTCTTTCCGGCTGTCGTCTTTTGTGGTTGAGAAAGACCACCATTCTGTTCCAGGGCGTCACCAGTCTTCTAAATCTCTTTGTTATTGAGAATGGAGATCGATTGTTTTATACATTACTCCGTAAGGAAACGTGTAGTTTATGAAAAGAAAACCATTAGCATGTAGAATTAATTTGTGAACCATTACGTTACAAAGTTACTGAATTCCGGCTTAACATTCTTTGTTTTCTAAGTAGCAAAAAAATACATGTAGAAATCAAAGAGGCTGTGAGGCAACTCGTGAATGATAGAGTGCCAGATTTAAGGTTCGAATTCTGTTCGCCATGCCCTCCCTACACATCATTTGCAGAGCTTGTACAGTTCATCAGTTTTGAGATTATCAACGTCCTCCTTTTTTGGAAGTACAGTATACTTTCCCGTTCCCTTACTGGTTAAAATTGTAATACACCACAGTACTTTGCCTTTGATAGCGAATATTTGTACGCAATGCTCCGAAAATAGCTATACTTGTGGCCCCTGAGTGACAGACACTTATGTTTCGCCTTTAGGTCACGACATTTCGAAGCCATTTAGTATCCGTTTTCTGTTAAATCATTTTCCCTATTAAGTCTACCACTTTTCGTGCCCAGTCTACCATCTTTTTCACGCTGCTTACTTGAAGTAAAGTATCCTCCATTTGGGCAGCTTCGGTAAGGAATTGTGTCAAATTCCATTTCTTGTTGATGGCTTTCTGGATTAGCGTACGCTTGTGCGTTGTTTGGATGAGGTGTTCCAGGATTCAGTCGTCGCAATTTGTTCCGAATTCGCACTCGATGCCTCTCCCTCTCTTGTTTTTCTTCGGTATGATCTACTCATTTAGTTTCCTCATCAACTTATCAAAGTCATCGGTTTGGTACGGAAGCCGGCTTTTCTCAAGTCGAGCGATCTCCTTCCCGCCACAAATGATGAGAGCATCTTTTTTTTTTGCCGTGCGGATCCGTAAAGATTTCTTCGATCCAATCGTCCCACGCTTTGCGGTATTTATGTGTTTATCTCCTGGAATGAACGGTTGAGTTCTGAGGTTTCTTGTTTCTGTGATAATTCGTACTGGGGCTGCTTCGGCAGGTTGTTCTTGTTCTGGTGTTTTGGGCATGATTTTCTGCTGTTGTGCGAACGGGTCACGCGCTGAGTATCTTTTGAATGAGGGAATATGTCATCTAGCCACTGTTGCTGGGCTTCTTATCACTTTCTCTGCTTTCTTCCTCGTCTTTTGCTGTTTTACCCTCGTCGCCAATGAAACAACAGTCCACAATTTATTCTAGTGAACTCGTTTAATCACAGTAAATGTGAAAGCATGTGCGATGGCGTGATAACTGAAAACACATTACGCATACACAAGCTATGTACTTTTTGTATTGGACTGGACTGGATATTGCACCCACTCCCCCGCACGATTGATCTTTTCATCTGCGAGAGAAGAGAAGCCAGGGTAAGTTTACTTCGGCATTTTATACTGCGTTTACATGACGCGGAAACATGTTTAATCTCGTCACCAATTAAACAACCACCTCAGGCGATACTACAGGCCCATCTTCGATAAGCCACAAAGTTTCTGTCTTTAACTCAAACTAATTATTTTAATCCACACAAAGAGCGAACAAAAACGCTAGAATCGCCACTGGGTTAATTTTGTCGCATCAAAATATTTAGCGCTTAAAACAAGCTTACACTTCAGCCGAGTTAGTTGGGAATCACCTTTCCACTTTCGTGTCCACAAGTAGTCACGTAAACTGGAAGAGGTGATACAGGTAACACAATTCTAAAAAATGCATGAAATTTTTAATATTGACAATATGACAGCTGTAGAAGAATTCGGAGGTTTAATTCTAGTGGCTCACAGCTTGTAAGGGCCTTCTTTGATAATCCACAGGTTATTCTGGTGAGTTTTGTGAGAACGTTTTCAATATTCTAGCCAAAACTGACTTCAGTTTAGAACACTTCAAAAATGGCGGACATGTGGAAGCATCAGTAATTCACGGAAACATTAATTCGAAATGTACGGATAGCGCCAAAGTTAAGCTACCTAAACTCGAACTGAAGTCATTTTCAGGCAATTATCAGGAATGGCAGAGCTTTGGTGACACATTTGAGTCTCGGTTAATGGCAACACTGAGATTTCCCGTATTGAAAAATTCACCTATTTAAAGAGCTGTGTGCCAGGCACAGCTGAATCTGCAATTGCTGGGTTACCTCTTACTGTGGATGATTATGACACAGCCGTTAACATTCTGAAAGACAGATTTGTAAACCATAGTTGTTGATTTCTAATTATATGGATACCTTATTGAAATTGCCAGCAGTTAATTCAGTACTTGAAACGAAGAAAATCCGCGAATTGCATGACAAGATTGAGATCAATATTCGAGGTTTGAATGCACTAGGAATTGAATCAGAATCCTTTGGAAATTTATTGGTTCCAGTCATAATGGAAAAGATTACTTCTGGTTTGCGATTAATTATTAGCCGCAAGTTTGGCAGTGAAGGAACGTGGAATCTTGATACCCTGTCAAATGCACTGAAAACCGAGATAGAAGCTAAAGAAACGTGTAATGCAATGAAAACAAGTGGCCCAACAAATAATGTCCAGAAATTTGATCAGCATAAAGCAAGAGTCAAACAGCCCTTTTCTACCTCCGCGCTTCGTACAGCCAGTGAAGAGTTTACTCCACAATGTATATTTTGTAAGAAGAACCACAAGTCCATTAATTGCATAATTATTACTGAACCAAAGGCTAGAAGAACTATACTAAGACGAAGTGGAAGGGCATATCGCCCCGAATTGTAAATCGAGATTCAAGTGTTTTAATTGTGAGGGCAGACACCACGTAACAATCTGTGAAACCCCAGAACATTGTACAATCAGCAACGACGCACACAGGAAGTAACAACAACTCTGTGTTGTTGCAGACAGCTCAAGCCTTTGTCTGTAGACCTGAAAACAAGGAAATTGGATTCAACACCCATGTGATATTTGACTCTTGTAGTCAAAGATCGTATATAACCAGCAAGACACGTGGGCAGTTGAACTTACCAACCACTGGTAAAGAAATCCTCCTAATCAAAACATTTGGAAATAACTCAGCATCTGTCAGGAAATGTGACGTGGTGCAGTTGTGTGTTAGAACAATAAATGGAATGATAATGTCACTGCCTATGCCTTTTGTATCAGTAATATGCAGCCCAGTATCAAACCAAGAAATACAAGGTACAGTGAAATGCTACCCACACCTACAAGGGCTACAGCTTGCATGTAGAACCAGTAACTCTGTTAGTGTTGACGTGCTCATTGGAGCAGATCGGTACTGGTCGTTCTTTACTGGAGGAATAATTAAGGGAGACCCGTTTGGACCGGTTGCTCTGGAAACTATGTTAAGCTGGGTGCTGTCAGGACCAGCTGCATGTCCAACATCAACGGAGTCCTGCACTGTGAACTTGAGCTCTACACATGTTCTGAAGATGGAGTCAGCAGAGACAAGTGATTTGAAGGATGATGTGGAGAAAGTTTGGGACTTGGAAACCCTGGGCATAAAGGGAAATGAAGCTTCAGTCTGACAAGTTTTCAAATGACATAAGATTTACTGGTGAGAGATACCAGGCCAAGCTACCATTCAAGGATAACCACCCCATGCTGCCAGATAAATATGTAACTGCATCACGTAGGCTAGCAACTGCTATCAAAATAAACTTTAGGACCAACCGGAATTACTTGAACAGTATGATCACCTGATCAAGGAACAATTGGAAAGTGGTGTAGTTGAATTAGTGAAACAAGACCAAGTCCCAGAACCTGGAAATGTTCACTATCTTCCACACAAGGGAGTTGTGAGACTTGACAGAGATACAACTAAGGTGAGAGTTGTATGTGATGCCTTACCCAAAGTATTTGGACCAAGTCCAACCTCACTGAACCCCTTGTTGCTGGACATCCTGTTGAGACTTAGAGTTTATGCTCTTTTCACGAGTAGTATTTGGTGTCCCTTCATTCTTAATGCTACTATCAGACACCATGTATGCCAGATGACAGCGCACTTGCAAAGGAGCTTTTGAAATCATTGTATGTTGTCTGGAGCGAGTGATGTGAACAACGCATATGCTTTGTCGGAAGAAATAAAGCTCTGTGTGAAAACTGGAAGTTTCAGCATGAGGAAGTGGAACAGCAATTCATAAAGCCAAGATACAGCGTTCATTGGAGACTTTGCTGAGACTGGTGGAGAAGGTGTTGAAGAAGAAGATGAGAGCTTCTCGAAGTTGGTTCTTAAACAAAGTGCTGAGAAGGAGCAGAAGGTGTTGGGACTGCTTTGGAACCACACCCAAGATGAATTGTTTTATGATCTGAGCACGACACTGGGGGATGTTAAAGCTTATCCAGCGACAAGACGACTCAGTACTTCTACAAGATTCTTTCACCCCTTTGGGATTAATATCTCCAATTATTTTACCATTTAATATCACGTTTAGAAGCCATGCAAGGCCCAGAGAGACTGGGACGAGTTGGTTGATACTGAACTCAATCAACAGTGGTTGTCAACTTTCTCAGACCTGAGACAAGCTGAGAGTGTGAGATTTAAGAGATGCTATGCTGGGGGGCTGAATGGAAATCTATTCAACTTCACTGTCTTACAGACGCGTCAGAGAAGGCTTATGGAGCCGGTGTGTACATGAGGGCAGAATTTGAGTCAAGAGTAGAATGCCAGATAGTAGCTTCAAAGACCCGAGTTGCTCCATTAGCAAAACAAAGCATTCCTTGTTTGCAACTGTTGTCAAACCTTATTGCGCCAGATTAGTGAAGAGTGTGAGTCAAGCTTTGGAAGATTTGTAAGAGTTGATGAAGCATTGGACTGATTCCATGAAGTAGTATCCTCGGCTAACAGAAACCCCTTTCCCTCGTTTTGAGGCGGGGGATGTGATTGGTTTAGAAAGGGAAAAGGTCGGTCATGTTGGATAGGGGAGTGACGTCATACCGGAAGTGAAAAAACAGGAAGGGTTAGCTGCAAATCAAAAATTACCATAGCAACAAGTCACTTGTCAGGCGAAAAAATCAATTATTTTTAAACAGGGCGGGAGCGTGTGCCTGGACCCGAGTGGTCAGCGGCGTCCCATCATCAAAATCCAAAGTCGAAACAGCGATTTGCATGGGGGGAACGTGTGCCTGGACCCGAGTGGTCAGCGGCGTCCCCTTTGACAAAAGTCCAAAGTCCAAAAAAAAACAGGCACAGGAAGATCCAGGTGACGATGAGCGAGGCTTGGGTGGACTGGATCCAAGTGGTGTGTCAGACCTGTCTTTAAAGTCCAAAAAATAAATATAAAAAAAACAGGGGATGTCATGTAGAGAAAGCGAATCATTAATTAAATCCTGAAACACGTGGGACCCACCCCGGATAGCTCCAGAACAGGCTAACTACATAGATTGGTTTTTGAAAGGGTGGGTTTCCTTTAGTGAAGAACCGAGCATGAAAAAAGAAAAGCTTACCGATATCCGTAGGTGTTGCTTGACATCCTTGCTTGCTTGCTTGCTTGGAGTGAAGAATGAAATGGGAATGGCGAATTGGCTGGTTTTATAGAGAAAAAAAGGGTCACGTTCCATGGGTTGAAAAACCAATGGAAAGAAAGTCGCGTGAATGAAACAAAAAGTGGGGATACCCACAAAAAAAATTTAAAAAGTGGTGGGGGTACCCCCCTGCCCCCTCCCCATTTTTCCCATCATCCTTTATGATTTACTGGGTATAAAACCCTCAACACGTGAAACGGGGCTTTACTCTCTGCTTTAGTTTTGTCAGAGTTAACTTTGATCAGTGTTGAGCGAAAAATGGAGGAAAGAAGCAGTTTATCCAACCTGGCCAACTATACAAATGTTCGTGGAGAGGAGGCAGTGAATAGAAGAGTGGAAGAAGAGACGACGAGACTAGAAAGATTGGAGGATAGAGAAGAAGAGTGGCACATGGATGTCCTGACCTTGCGGCGATTTTACAGGGTTCCTTTGGACCGTCAGGGCGCCCATGTGGTTACACGTTTTTATTGGAGCATCATGCCCGACCAAGAAAACATGCTGAGGCACCGTCGCCAAAAAAGAGTCCTGGGCAAGATGATTAGGAAGGTTCTCGTCCCTTACATTTATAGAAATAGAGTGTGGTGCCTCGACGAATGTATGTGGCCCATTAGTTTTCAATAGTTCGAGGGACTCAATCACTAGCTTCCCCTGAAGTTCCCCGAGATTTGTGCCAGTCGCCAATGGCAAGCAATAGTTCGCTATTATAATGGCATTAAACAAGAACTGGAGAGCCAGAATGAATAAACATTGAACATTGTTTTTATTTTGTCAGACAAGATAAACAAGAAAATTACAATTGTCAATGAAGTTTGTGAATTTGAAAAAATTAAACAGTGGTGACTTTTTCAACAACAAGAAACTCTGTGTCCGTGTCCATGTCTTGCACGCGGCATTGGCGCCTTGCAAACGTTCTCGTATTTGTTGTTTTTTTTCATGTCACTATAAGCAGCTGTTCGCAAAGCTTGACTGAGACGTAACGTAGAACGCATGTCTCGACGAAGTTTCTGAAAACGGGAACGTCTACTTAACACTTCCTCTTCCGAAAAAAAGCAGTTCCTTTTTAACACAACTCATTTGTCCTTCCTTAATGGGATAATACACTTGACTATGTTCATAAACGCTGACAGGTTTATGATGGTTTTGTTTTTTACAAATGAAAGTCTTCCAGCTCCAGTCTTAATTGTTCAATGTTCTCAGGCAAGCAGAAGGTACGATTGAATAAGGCTTTGATTTCCTGCTGGGCTTTCTCATGAAGATCTCGGGTACCAACTACAGCACTGCTTTGATGAAGGGTGGGTTTGAGGTTCCAGGGTAAACGTTTGCTACCAGCTACCAGACGGGCAGAATTATCGCTTACGTAATAGGGATGTTCAGAGAGGTACCAAGTTTGACTGGGAATGTCAAACAGGTAGACTTCTTTGCCTTTATCCAAAGCCAGTTGCACAGTCCACCCTGTTCCCCCTTTGACTCGTTTGGCATCCTTTTCCAATATGCCAAAGACATAGATGGTATGAGCCTTTCTAGCAATTTGGTAATTGCGTTGCAACAATTGAAGCGTGTAGAAATGAGTGGGAACACATTTGGTCAGTTTTTGGGTAGCCCGATAAAGATGAGGATTGGCTAGGACCAACACTTCCACCGTGGCAGGACTGATGTGTCCGGCCCGGGGATGATTGGGGGGTACAATGGCTTCTACTTGCATGCCGAAATGTTTGGCCAATTCTTCCGCCAATTCATCTGTACCTTTGGCACCACCCGTGTAAAAAACATGAC
Organism: Siderastrea siderea; assembly: GCA_964030785.1. Lineage (NCBI taxonomy): Eukaryota > Metazoa > Cnidaria > Anthozoa > Scleractinia > Rhizangiidae > Siderastrea > Siderastrea siderea. The sequence continues at coordinate 18,066,932 of OZ034972.1, read as the reverse complement.
CACTTCCAATGGAAAGTGGCATCTTTCCAATGGAAAGTCTGCTCCAATCATGTCGATGTTGGGGGGCATTCGTCAGGAAAGATGTAACCTGTGTTGGGTCCTACGATTTCAAGAATGTCTGCCTTGCTTAAGCCTACAGCCAAGCCGAAGTCAATGAGATTATAAAAACAACACTGTTGGAAGGTGAACCCGGCAGCTAAACCTCGTTTGAAACGCTCAACAAGATAATCGTCGTCAAATTCAAAGTCTTCACTCTTTAAATCCTTGTAGTAGTCCATAGGACGGAATGAAGAAAAGTGAATTATGAACCGTCTTAAATAGGTAAAAGCGGAATGAAAGTGGACCAGTGGGAAAACACTTGACCTTATATGGGCATCACGTGATGGGGGATGGAACAATTCAGAGTCAAGGTGACCTGACCAATCAGGGACATTTTGAACTTATATGGTCATCACGTGAGGTTGAAATGGACCAATAAGAAAAAGCACTGGTGGTCATTTGTTCACACTAAGCAAGGATGTCTCTCCAGCTCGTTATCCAAATCCTGGTCGGAAGAGAAAATCTAGTACTGCCAAAAGCACTAACTCAAGTGGGAAGAAAAAGAAGGAGAAGGAGAATGAACCCCTTGTGATTCAGAATATGACACCCATTGGATTAGATGCGTTTAAGAAAAATGCGGCGGTCTGTTTGGGTGAAATGCCAAACGACGATGATCCTGCTGTGGTGGTGGAAATGATGAAAAAGAGTGCCATGATTACATCCAGAACACAGATAACCCACATTGTCGTGAGGACATGGAGGAGTGTCTTACCCTCAACCCAGTGAGGAGGAAACCAAGGAAGCTGTTCAAGAGTTGATGAATGAGTTGGGCGTGATGGTGGACCAAACCACACTGACCACACAAACTCCTCCCAAACCCTCATTGGAGGAGAACTTTAACAGCAAAGTGAAGTTGACGGGTCTGTATGACAGTCCTGAGGCTTTTTCCTAAGCCATGAAGGATGAAAGGAAGCCCAACAGATCAACGTATCAGACTCCTTCACCTGAGGATGACATTGAACCTTTTACAAGAATGGTGAGATTTGCTAACATGTTTCGAACCCCAGCTGAGGACTACATGGTTTGCCCCCATCATCGGGTTCGTTTTGAGGAGCGCGTATCCCCAAAAAAATGGGATGGGAGTATGTGAAATGTCCCATGTATCCCTGTTTCCTGTTTTGTCCTAAAGAGAAGGCCCTTGACTATATGAGGGAGGTGTATTATCGACCTCATGCAGACGTACGCAACATGTGGAGCTGTTTGTTGTGCTTTTGCCGTCAACCAGCAACGCTTCAACAGAGCCACTCCCAAGACAACCCCAGACGACTGTTTTTAACCTGTTCCAAGAAAAGTGCAACTCCTTTCGTTGGGCCCACCTTGGGTCAAAAGTATCGGAATTGGTTGCAAAACAAGGAGGAAAAGCCAGCTCGCCCTTTACCTACCCGTGATGCTGATGGATATCCAATTCGTGGGTATGACATCCCAGGCCCACCACCCCATCACCCAGAGTGAGACGAAAGGAGGATGTGGAGCGAGATCGTCCCCTGACTGATTACGAGAAGCAGTTGCTGCGAGAAATCCAGGAACTCAAGAGCCGTCAAGAGGCTTTGGTGGCCCCAGCACCACCTCCACCCAAGTACAGTGACAGTGTGCAGAACTGATAAAAAGGCCTAGAGACTGTAGCTTATGATTTCCGTACGGGTTTCCCCTGTGACGGTTTATTTTGAACATTGTAAAGAGAAGAAAAGAAAACTCTTTTTTGTTAGAAAAAAAAGCAGGTCCGTGAAAAGAGAATTATCGGTCGGGGCACCGACATTTTCAAAATGCGCGCTCTCTTTTAATCTTTTTGACTTGTGAAAAAATTTCTATATAAAATAGCGTTGTCATGAACAAACTAAAGTTCAAGTTTGACAAACCATGGAGTCTGTTGTGGTGTGTTATGGGTGGGATTGTTTATGGTATCTCATTCGATGGAAATGTCATGAAACCCTTTGTGTTTTTTTGTACGACCACCAACAAGGAGATAAGGGAATGTTCCGAAGACACACATCCCTTAAAGGTGTTTGAAGAGACCCATGTGGAAACAAATATATGTCGATGGGTGGTGTTTGTCTTGTGGTTGAAAAAACATTCGCAACCATAGCGGTGGTATCGAATCATTCAAAAGGCGCATCCCCATGCCGTACCCACCATACATCCCTGTGGGATCACTGCTGGAAGGTATGGTACTTAGAAAGAGAAAGAGAAAGACAAAAACAACTCTCTCAGAGCAGTGGCTCTCCCGTTACCATGATCCCAGAGCCGATGACAGTTTAGGAGGTGTGCAACGTTCGCCCGTGCTCATAAGATTCCTGTAAAAAGGGCTCAACGTGTGTTGGAACGGGATTTGGCGTATACGTTGCATAAGCCCCGACGTCGTCGTTTTCCCACTCCCCCTGTGGTTGTGGGTGGATTGGACGACCAATGGGTGGCAGATTTGGTGGAAGTGCAACCCTTGGCCAAGTACAATCGAGGCATCCGTTATTTACTGATGGTCTTGGACTTGTTGTCCAAGTACGCGTGGGTGCAACCCTTGAAAGCCAAAACCGGGGTGGCTTTGGTTAAAGCCTTTAACAAGATTCTTCGACAAGGACTTAAACCCAACCGTTTGCAAACGGATCGAGGTAAAGAATTTTACAATCGTACGTTTCATTTTTTCACGGAGGGGAATGCTAAAGCCGTTGTGGCGGAACGGTTTAACCGCACGTTGAAAGAACGACTATACCGTTACTTGAAGGCCGCCAACACGTTACGTTTTGACGATCAGCTACCCCAACTGGTGCAAGGTTACAATGCTACGCGTCATCATAGTATTGGTATGACCCCCAAGGACGCGACATGGAACAATGAAGAAGCTGTATGGAAACGTCTTTACGAAAAACGTTTGAAAGAAAAACATCCCAACCCAAACTTAAAAGTGGGGGATCGTGTACGACTCAACAAAATTCATCGCACCTTTGAAAAAGGGTATTTGCCTGGTTGGACCGAAGAAGTGTTTGTGGTGCATCGCGTAATTCGCGGCATCGTACCCACCTATAAGATCCTCGAGTGGGATGACACCCCGGTGAAAGGCACGTTTTACGAAGCAGATTTACAGAAAGTGTACGTGTCCGACGATGCCTTGTTCCGCATTGAAAAGGTACTTAAGCGGCAAAAGGACCGAGTGTTGGTCTAGTGGAAAGGTTGGCCCCAGGGCGGGAAAAGGTTGGGCGATGAAACGAGCAGTCCGCTCTTCAAGCGATGTGTGATGCGGAGAAGAACTGGCACGAGCGCTCTTTCCGCGCTTCCGGTGCGTTTGGTAGCCGGCAAAATTTACCTTTCAACAAACCGGAAATCTCATTTTCTTTCTTTATTTTTCAGCCAGCCGTGCACTATGATTAAAACGTTTTTTCACAGTCCTGGCTCACAGCTTAAAATGTTTATGTCTGCGTGCATATTAGTCAATCTTCTTCACAGTAAGTTGGCTAAAAATGAGTTCAATTTGAGGCTGTCGAATGCTTGCTCTTGCCGCAAAACACGACACGGTTGTCTTTCATCGTCTCTTTTACAAAAGCTCCAAATTACTCCACCCTAAATCTTAAATATTTTAAAGGTCGATAAATTTTACATAACATAATAAAAAATTAGCTGGAGATATTTGGAGATAGTGTCGTTTTGCAACTTTAAACTTTGCCTCCTTCCAATGCGCCATGGCGATGATTCGTCGCAACGCTGTCAACTGGATGTAAACAAATTAAAAGTGAAATTAAGTTTGAAGATTTCTCCTCCCTTTATCTCACAAAAACATGGCAAAGAAAATCGTCTAAACTGAGGAACAATTCTATTTGTAGTTCCTAAAGAAACAGACAGACATAGGAGAGATTTTGGGAAAAAAGAGGAAGAAGCGGGGTGTTGATGTTGATTTGATTTAATTAATTTACCAGGGTGTCCTGATTAACCTTGCACGAGCTGCACGCATTATAAATACGCGTCATGCCACGCGTCATCCAAACGCCATTTTCCATCTTTTTACTTTACTCTGCTCGTTTTCAGACAGTTTTTAGGCAGTTTTTTAGCATCGATCAAGGCGGATAAGACAAAGAAAAGATAACCAAAAGTCGACGTTTTTCGGGAACTTAATAGATTATCAGGATTATGGAGGAAACCCAAGGAGGCAACCATTTTGATCTAGCATCTAATTTGATCCCAGTCCACTGCATCACACATTTTTGCTCGGACGCGCTCGTTTCATCGCCCAACCTTTTTCCGCCCTGGTTGGCCCGATAAATACAAAAGTTGGATTTCCAGTCAAGACGTGGCCACACTAAAAAAGACGAAAGCGTGCCGTTTTCATCCTCATGCTCCTTTTACGAGACTTTGATGAGTCAGGCCAGTACCCGCGAGTCTCCTCGCAACCGCCCCACCATTTCAAAAACCGTTTGCCTCAACCCATTCGATTTCTGGGACGGGGATGGCAGGTGGGAATGGTCAGTTTGTCTCTACGCACCATTCCCCCAGTAGGGGAACCATTTGTCGACTAAAAGGATCCACTACTTTACGTGAGATGGCACGAACGGGTGTATGAGCAAGATGACAAAGGCAATGATCAGTGATGGCACCAATGTCAAGAACTGAAGATTTTGGGTCAAGACAAGAAAGAGAGTTTGTCTTCGTCCACTGGCTACCAGTTTTTTCAAAAACTGATTCATCGCTACGATCAAGAGCGGGCCAATCGAACCAAACCCAAAAACAAATGGGCGGAGGACAGTGGGACCAAGTTGTACGCTTCATTTGAATGGACCTCTCGAGGAGATATGTTATTAAACACTGCCCATATGGATTATCAAAGACAAGTGGCACGTGTATTGTGGGGTCAAACCTTGGCACTCAAAATGGGATGGATCGAAGAACTGACCTCTGGTACGTTTCGACTGGGACCCAACTTATGGCAAGAATTTCGTTCGGATACCATTCCCACTCCCACGGATGTACCGGATGCTAACAACAAACTTACGTTTTGGAAAGTGGATAGTGGGTATTTGGTATTGAGCATGACGTGTAACTGCAGTTTTGTCAATTTGAACGACAAGTTTCGTCCCTCGACGGAATTGCACCGACTCGTCCCTTACACGTGTATTGCAATGTGGGAACCAGCAGCATGGTGGGCAATCGTGTCACTGATCTCTTGAAAGAAGTTAAGTATCACAGTCAAGGAACCACTCATTTTGAACCAATCACATCCCTCGCATCAAAACGAGGCAAAGAGGTTTGTGTTAGCCGAGGATACTATTCCATGATTTCTAGGTGGTGGATCAGAAACACTGATAAGGAGTACAAGCAATTCGTCTAGAATCGTGTGATTGAAATCAGAAGAAAATACACCACCTGCGCAATGGAGGTACTGGCACATGACAGAAAAGCCAGCTTACATAAGGTCGAGAGGAATCACGTTCCTGTGCTCAAGGAAAACAGTCTATGGTTACGTGGCCCTGAGTTCCTTTCTAAGGATAGCGAGTACTGGCCAGTTCAGCCAGCAAATGTACAATGCAGATAAGAGTAATGCGAATTGAAGTCGACTAGACCAGCTGTTTAGAGCTTAGTAACCTCGTGCGTCAAAGAGGAAGCAACAGAAGACTTAGCAAGTTCAAAGAACATTATTACGCCACAGACTTTCGGTTCTGTCACGAAGCTGATAAGAGTTACTGCATTAGTGTTGCTATTTGTTGAGAAATTGAAAAGGAGAAAGTCTGGAGAAACTTACGGAGAAGAATTTGTAAGAACTTACGGCAAGCTGAGAGCAAGTGGATTAAACACGTTCAACGTGGGATATTGAACAGTGACAAGTATCAACAAATGAAGTCATGTCTGAGACTTAATCAAGGCTAGGAAGGTTTACTACGATCAGTGGAGGAAGAATAGGCTTGTCATCATTACCTTTTGATACAAGATTTCCTATACTCCTACCAAGAGATCATTACTTCATCAAGCTGGTGATTCTTAAGTGCCACGAACAAGTGATGGACAATGGAGTAGGAGGGACATCGATTCAGCTGTGTTCCAAGTACTGGGTTTTCAAGGGAAGACAGACAGTTAAGAACATAAGAAGCAAGTGTGTGGTAAGCAAGTGTGTGCTTGAGGGTCGACATATGGTACTGCACCCACCGCTCCACTACCTGAATTCAGATTATCAGACAAGTTTGCACACTCAAGTATTGGAGTAGACTTTGCGCGACCTATTTATGTGAAGGATGTGTACAGCAAAAGAAGTAACATGAACAAGGCTTACACTGAATTTTTAACATCTTGTTAGATCAACAAACGGCTTTCTGAAGAAGACTTGGGAACAGCACGAGTCAGTTACAAGGAACTGCGAACTGTCCTTGTGGAAATAGAGGAAATACTAAGTTCGCGACCTCTAGATTACGTGGATGATGAATTGCAAGATCCACTAACGCCGTTGCAACTGGTTATTGGTCGTCGATTGTTGAATACAGAGGGGAGCGGTAGTCAACCTCGCGCGGAAGGTTCAGACTGTACATGAAATGTCAAGGCGTGAAAAATATTTAACGACTGTTCTTTCGCAGTTTTGGAAACGTTGGCATAAGGAATGCTTAACGGAATGACTTGTTCATCACAACTGCAGATTGAAGAACAGGAAGCCATCAATAAATGTTTGAGACGTCGTTTGTACACACGAGGATAGGGCGCCAAGACAACTGTGGAGTATGGGAGTCGTGAAATCTCTCATTACGGGTCGAGATGAGGAGCTGTTGTGAGAATAAGGAGTGGAGATCGGGTCATTGAGGTTACTTAGGGGAGCAGGGACGGCGCAGTGGTGAGAGCACTCGCCTTCCACCATTGTGGCCCGGGTTCGATTCCCGGTCCCGGTATCATGTGTGGGTTGCGTTTGTTGTTGGTTATCGTCCTTGCTCCGAGGGTTTTTCTCCAGGTACTCCGGTTTTCCTCCCTCCATAAAAACCAACACTTCCAAATTCCAATTCGATCTGGACGTCAAGTGTTTACTCATGAGCCCCTGGCTCGGGAGATTAGGCGACTACTCCCCACACTATGACGTTAAATTTAAATTACCACTTACCATTACGAGGCTCCCAAGGAAGCTCTACCCCATAGAGATCGAACCCAAGTGCGGGAACGACGTAATAGGAACACTGATTTCCCAATAACGTTTGTGGAGAATGCTGAACAAGAGCGTGTCAATGAACATTAAGTCTATTGAGACACTGAACTTTACACTTACAGTGGAACCTGGATTTAACAAAGTGCCAAGGGACTGGGCAAATTGGTTCGTTATATCGAGGTTCTTTTCCATACATTACACTATTAGTGGGCTAAAAAATGTTGTTCGTTATACCGAGGACTTCGTTATATAGAGGTTCGTTAAATCGAGGTTCCACTGTACTAACACTGAATGAATGAGTCGATACTTTAGTTGATTGACGTGTGTCAATCAAAGAGGGGAGCGTGTAAGAATAATTATACGCATAAATTACACGTAGCGGGAAACGTATACCACGTGACCCTAGGTAAAGATAACAACACCCAAAAAGAAGAAATGAATCCCACTCGAATCTCGTGGACTTAAGACGAGTTTCGAGTACAGATCGTCACGTTTGTGACGAAACGACAAATATTTTAATGAGGAAAGAACCCGAGTGTAGATCTTTATCGACGAAAATTGTAAAGAAACAGTTTGGGAAGAAAACTGTGGGGAATAAATCGTTTATTAAGATACAACAGCATGCCGATTCCTGACAAATAGGGTCTATTCAAAAACCTTATATGTTTTTCCTTATATTGCGCAGAAATACCAAGGCTTGTCCAAGTCTTGTTGATTGCGCAACCTCCCCTCCCCCATCCCCTCAAAAGCTATGACAATGAGTATTTAGTACGTCTAAAACTGTTTAATTTTCGGTTCCTTAAGGTTACTTCGGACCTTCACTGGAAGCTTAATAAATGTAGATTTTGTAAAAAATATAAATTACCGGTTGTTTGCATTTCGCAAAAGAAAAACGCGAACAACCACGTAAATGACCACGCGTCGTTCAATCGAATTAAGGCCGCGGGTGAGAAACTAGGTCATCAGTATTCACTTATTTAAAGCGTATGCACGAAATGCGACGAATGGTAGCGACATGGCATGAAATATTCATGAACAAGGTCTACAGTAGAACTTTCATTTTCTGAATCAATAATTGCACGTGCGTTAAATCGTGTGCCACGAACATCTTTTGACTTTTAAGCATTTTAAATTTAAAAAATGTTGTCGAAGTCCGGCTTTTTTTTTACGTTCAAACGTTAATAGAAACTTTTTAGAAGTTTCCAACAAAACAAAACAAAACAAACTAAAATGCTTCTTCTTATAGCTAACGTAGAGCTTCAGAAACGCTTATATTATTCAATCCAAATATTTGCGATCTCTTAATTGCAACGTACTGTTCTTTTCTGGACAGTGCACAATAGCTGCTAGACTTTGATTTCCATAATTAGCATAATCTTACCTTAAACATTCGTGTTTATTCGGTAAGCCTTCGGAAGTCCTAAAACCGTCAATTTTGTGTCTAAAAATACAGCGCAGATATAGAATTTCCTGAGCTGACACAACAGGCAGATAAACTAGGCGTATTGTAGATTGTCACAACAGAAGTAATTTTTTCAAGCAGGCTTTTAATCAGAATATTGAAGGCTTCAAAATAAAAGGACGATTTTACTCATTCAAAAGCTTACAACTTTCAATGGAACTCGAAAGCCCATAATCGGCTTCTGTTGTGACACAACAGAGGTTTTAACTCACCAATGAGTGGTAAAATCAAGAAGTGTTGTCTTCTCCACGATGAGAAAACTTGGACAGGGAGTCGCGTTTTACAAAATCTTATCTTTGGGAGCCCACAGCATCGAAAAGAAGCGCAATACATCAAACCAAAAAGAAAAAATTGTTGCACTTCCACCATTCCTCAAGCTATCTGTTAAGTTTCAACGGAATCGGCTCTCAAGCGTTCAAGATATAAAGTCTTTTAGCGTAAGACCTCCACCAAAATTTTGCCTTATAAAATTTATTCATGAGCAGCTTGTCACCCGCGGTATCAAATCCAAGCACGTTGGCAAAGTGTTTATCATAAAGATCAATCATCGGAAGGGTGTGAGCATTTTTCGATATTCTGATTGGTGATTTTTTAATTCATCTGTCAAGTTCGAGCAACAAACAATACGTGATGCGCGTTGCGTTAAAGATCGCCTCGGGTGAAATATTGTAAACGTCAAAAATCCCCTCAAACACTTTTGTTTCACAACATCTAAGTAATGTTCAGGCCAAATTTCCCAGAAATCCGCCGAATTTTTGTACCCTAATATTTCATTTACAGTTAGTGTACCCGCGGTATAACCGTGCAAAACCCAAGTCGGAGATTTTGCAATGCAAACTTTAGTAAATATCTCAAGGTTTATCTCAAGGTTTAGCGGTTCCGTTGGGAAAGTGTAGAGTGATGCCCTAAACTTACAGGTTGAATGCCTACCTCATATAGTCATGATTGCCATGTAACTTGCGCCAACACATTAGACACAGTAGGCTATGCACTATTTGCTTCTTTACCGCTCAAGTCATCGAAAAGACAGTCAATGTTCTTCTGAGAACTGCACTCATCGTAGACAATCTACTTATATCATGACTCCTCGGTTCAAACCATTCAATAAACAAACTAACTCATCTTACAGTTAGTCAAGCTTCATGTCATAATTAAAATTTAAACTTTGTGGATACCAGATGTCAATCGCGAATACAGCAAGATAGTGCATAAAATAAGTGTCTCGGTAAGTAGAGTCCAAAGTTGACCGAATCGAGCCGTTGTTCCGTACATGTTAACAGTACAACATTCGGGGCATCGCCCTTTTTTCAGTGGTTTATGTCCATTGGTGTTCATCCCGCGTAGTGGCACATGCAGTTGTTACATTTGTTAATTTGTTTGCTCAAATTACGTGCGCTCTGATTGCTAAAGAAGCCGTTTGTTACGTACTCATCATTTTAGCATTACATTTCGCTGGGATAACTTTTAAAATTTAATCAAATAACGCGCAATCTAGATAGTAGAATACCCATTTTAGACGGAGATAAGTGAAAACGGAAAAGACGTCAGATAACATTTGCTTGTCTTCCATATTCTCTGAAAGAAACAGAGAACGGCCCTTCTGTGCCTCCGTATGCTGTGGAAACACTCGAAAGAAGGATTAGAAAATACTTATGTAAACCCTCGCCTGCGACCCGACTTCACATTTTCAATTTTTCTTAACCTCCCTCCCTTGTCAAGCATGCAGAACATTTTCTATTTAACAATTAGATTATGAGCTCGAGATTTCTATCGCGTGATAGTTGATGAGGCCGAATGTTTTAGTATAAATCTACTAGACGTTCAAAAATTAACAGCACACAATACATGTTTTTTTGAAAAATGATATAAATAGGTCACACCGCGCGCGGAAAACACTCTACTCTCTATCTACAACAGAATAGATAGCGAGTAGCGTAGCCAATCAGAGAACAGCATTAGTGATAGAACGCTAGTAGATTTATACTTATCATGAATATTTGTAGCTGAGCGGTCAATTAGGCATTTCTGCTCCTCCTTCTTATTAGAATGGGTATAAAAATCTTACACAAATACACAAAAAAGTCATAACATTTACTCGTTTAATAAAAGCTAACACATTGAAAGACAAAACAACACGACGGATGTTACAGTTTATCACTGAAAATTTCCATTTATGATTGGCCTGAATTAATTATCATACATACGGTGATAGCAGGAAAGTTTTTCCCGCATTAAAGTTAAAACAAATAAGAATTTAATAGCTTAGTTTGTACACAAAGAAGGTTCATTTTAACCAAAAACAAGACCGAGAGACAAAATTAGTTAAATGGCTTCTAGCGTTTGTAGCTTTATAAAATTGGGCGAATAAATAAATTGCGTTTCTCACTTTTTAGATGGTAACTAACTGAGTGACTTTGTTTTGTAGCTACTTGCTGCTGGTTTCCCGGCTTGGACGTTTCATGTTGTTTAAACTAGCATAGAAGACCTGGAATTTTGTTCTTGTCCACACACTGTAAGCTCAAAAACAAAAAGTATAATAGGCCCCAACTGTATAGCCAACTAGCAAAATTATCTTTGATGTTGACTCTGATTTGAAGAGAAAGTGACACGGACGCCATTAACAAGAAAAACGCTAGGGTAGATTAACGGAGAAAAAACAACGTAAAAAGTAAAAGGTTTCGTTCAAAGTCGACATCATGATATAACAAAGGCCATCAGTGCTACAAGAATACACTTCAAAAATACAACATAACTAATAATTGTAATCTATAAACAAAATTGTCACAGATGACGAAAAAGATAGAGAATCTACAACGTGAACATTTGAAAACCATGTTTGAGTTCGTAAAAATTATTTGACATCTGAACGGAAATAAAACTTGAAAATGTACGAGACTTCCTCCGGTGTTGCTAAGGCGATTTGACAAACGCTTCAGGGGGTATACTCCCCTTGCTCTGAAAGGGAACAATACCTTTTAATGCTTCACAAATTAACATTCAAGTCCTTTTATGTATTGCAAACGAGTCTTTGGCAAGGCTACTAAGCTGCCATACTGTTAGGGTGTGTATTGAACATTTACTCGACAGAAGAGTCGCCCATTAGCTCTTAACAAAGGCAAGAATAACTGGAATAGCTGCATAATCATGTAATGTTTTATTTTATCAACAGTCCCTGGATTTTGAGAAATCTCTGTGAAAAGAAGCATTTAATTTTCAGCATCTACTTCTTTCGACTGCTCAGTTACTAATGGGATAAGACCTGATGGCTTGTAAGCCGGTCCCGGCGTCATATGTGGGTTGCGTTTGTTGTTGGTTCTCGTTCTTGCTCCGAGAGGTTTTTCTCCGGGTACTTCGGTTTTCCCCTCTCCTCAAAAACTAACACATCCAAATTCCAATTCGATCTTGGAGGTGTCCCCAGTTAGCATTCTGTGCTAAATACCGTTGACACCTAAATAAAGTGATTTATTTATTTTTATCAAGAGCGTGCATATGCCATACTCCGGGGGCCATATAACACACTTGGGTGCTGTACTGTACGACGATACCCGGCAAATCTCTTGCCGTGTCCTGTGAATACGGAAAATGAGCCAAGGAAGAAAACATTCGTAATGAAAAGCGTTGTTCACGCCAAAGGCTGTTTGCGCTTGTACCTTTGGTTCCCTGAGATTTCTGTATGAACCCTCAGTAATCATGAGATAAGGTACGCGGAGTATTAATGGCGTGAAATGCTTACCTTTAATGAAGTAAAAGCAAGTGCAGCTTTCTCATAATCCCAATTATTTTCACTAAGACACCTTTGCAACATAAGAAAGAATGATGTAAATATAAAAAAAAAATATAGCCACTCCCACTTAAAGCATAACTTTAGCTTTACAAGTAAAAATTTGTCTGAACAAAGAAACACTTGCAGAAAACTCTAAAAACAAACAAAACGTTGAACTAACAAAACCAGACATGTTTGATTCTGGAGGATCGTGCTACTTACTTGTATGACCACTCTACATTCATGGTGGACTGTTGTGAAAACCGCAGTAACATTTCTTGTTGCTATAAATAAACAAGCAAACAAACAAACAAAAACACAGAAAATTAAGGCTTTTTTGTTAATTAATGAAACGGAGTGCACAGTATTAATCGCGTGGTCACCTCCCACACCTGAGGCAACACGAATCCGCAAAAACAATGAGCTGTAGGAAACATGGATTTTGAGTTCTCACCGAACGTTGTTTCAAGCAAACAGCGATGAAATAGGTCGACGACTCAATAAAACTATCTCCTTACAGTCAGTTCTACTGTCCTGTGTCTGATTTCTACATCACCTTCTGCAAATATCCCTGTTTCTCCCCGATTCTTCGGTGAGTTCGAGATGCTTACTTTTACCGCCCACCATTTTCCCAATTCTACGCAGCTAACTAGAAAACCTCCTAAAGCCACTCTAAAGTTTTCATCGCTGTTTGCTTGAAACAACGTTCGGTGAGAACTCAAAATCCATGTTTGCTATAGCTCATGCTTAAATAAGGGAAATTTTTTATTGTAATGCCCAAATCCAATGAAGCAACAAGTTTTTACTTACAGCAGAATAAAGAACAATAATTACCTGCGGAGTGTAGGAGGAAGGACCAGCCGGGAGTGTGTCTGTCTGTTTTGTGGAGACTCCAGGTTCACTGGAAGTACGCTAAAGTGAAAAAAAAATCACAATGAATTCTGTGTTTATTGCCTCCATGTTACCAAAAAGATGGTTCTTCAGGCCACTTGGTTAGGTGTAATACTGCTCATAAAATAACTTCTATTGATCCCAGACATTTCTGCATGGCTTGGAGATGAGCTTGTTTCATACGCTGTTGGTTTCACTACACGGTTAACCAAAAATCTTGCGAACACAGACCGCTGATGTTGAATTGTGATGAATTTACTTAAACCGACAACTTGCTTGTTGTAGTTGCAGATATTCACTTCATATTCTGTGACAATTTGAAGACCTACCGCGAGTTAAAAATCATGCCTTTGAAAGTCTAATGATACAAACCTTGGAACACCCTACAGTCAACAAAATGGTTATCAAAAACAACAACATGGAAACCGGCTGACCCTGACGCTCTTATTAACAGTGTATACACATGTAAGCTGTAATGCAATTCAGTTACAGTGCCATGCTAGAACATTCAATTCATATTTAAGTGCAAAAATTGTGCAATATTGCACATTTAATGTGTTAATTTAAGTACAGTTATGAAAAATGAATTAAAAATTTGCTTTAGACATCAGATCAACTTACCTCAACTTGAGTTGAAGATGCATTACGAATGTGAAGTTGATCATTAATAATACTCAACCTGAAATTTAAACATCTGTTTTTAGCACAGCCTGTGAACAGGTCCTCTGAAACGGTTGGCAAGGAAATAGGGAAAGGAGCGGGGGGGGGGGGGGGGAGGGGGAAGGAGGGGGGAGGGGAAGGAGGGGGGGAGGGGGGAGGAGGGGGTTGGGAGGGGCAGGCTTCCTCCACTTGCTGCCTTTAGTTTGTTAGTTTGGAAAATTCCACACAGTCAAACTACGAGGATGATATCTGGCCAAATATTGGCTTATACACCATAAAAAAGCAAAAGAATTGTTGTCGTAGCTTAAAAGTTGGTTATTAACCCATTAACACGGCTGCACCGGGCAACACCGGCTGCGAGGGACCACGGTTCTCGTGCAATTTGTAACGTCATCACTTTGAGTGACAGCACATATTCGTAATAACCAACTGATACACCAGAAAAAATTCTAAGAGGTGCCTAAATAATTTAGATATTTTAGCCCAGAGTTATACACTGAAATGTGAGAAAAATTTCCTTGTGAAATTGAAGCAAAATGTGGCTCTGGTACGGGTGTCAGTAAAACGCGGGGTCGGGGTCCATTGTTCTTTTGTTTCGTTTTCGGTTTTATGTTTTGGTTAGGGCAAGACAACAGAAAACGAAACAAAAGAACAATGGACCCCGACCCCGACCCCGACCCCGACCCCGACCCCGACACCGCGTTTTACTGACACCCCTCTGGTACTCGTTTCCAAAACAAGGAAACATTAACAAACGGCCTACAAACCTACACAAATTGAATTGAGAACCACAAACAATGGGACTGAGCATTACAACCCGAAATGTTGGCTCGCAAAGGACGTTTTAGACGGTTCGACTGGAATTTGAGCAGACAGGGGTCAACATACAGCGTTCATAGCTTAAAATGGCGGTTTCTCTGCAAACGGCCGGCCGTTAATGGGTTAACATTAAAGATGTGGCGTAACGTACGTAACCAGAGGACAGACATCGTGAGAGAATATAACATTACAACATAACAAGAGGATTCTCTTACGCTTTTCCTCCTGCAGCTGGAAGAGCCACAAATACTCTTGCAAAAGACCTCAGGGTCTTGGAGTCTGTAACACAACCAGTAAAACGCTAGATCACCGAAGTTTACATTAATGTACTCTTTCCTACAGTTCAAAAATTCACACGGCCGAAAAACACCTAAGAACACTGAGTAACAAACTCACTGGAGGTAAGAAGGTATTCGTTAAACAGGTTTGCCAAAACCTTTTCCGTTACAAACACAGGTGAAATATTGTGGCTTGTATGGCTCATGGTTAAATTTTATAGAAACATCATTATAAGTAACATGAACTACCACAAAGATAAGAATTCCTAAGACGTTTGGTCAGCAAAAATATATAATGCAGTGCATCTCTTTGTCAATAATTGTGGCAACTTTCAAATGTAAAACGAAGCTCACGATTTCTGTGAATCAGTTTAATACCAAATAGCTGTTCCTGTAATGATCTGCTTTTGGAATGTTTACTTGGTTAAACAGTGATTTCCTAACCTCTTTTAAATACACAACTTTATTGTTGAGCACCAGGATTAGTCTAAATTTGTAATTTTACTTTTCTTGGACGGCTACTCTCCTAGTCCAACTGGAAAATAATATGGCGGAGCACACTCAGGCTATGGGTACGGGACATTGAGTGCAATAACTGTTTAACCGCAGAAAAAAGCGGGCCTTCATCAGAAAAAAAGTGTTTTAAATTAAAAAATAACAATTTTTTGCTTCTTTTTTTTCTCCATCATATTGGCACGATTTCTCTATTCACAGGATATGCATTAATAGTCTGTTAGCAGGAAGCCAACCAGAGCATGTATTTGTTGACATCCAGGAGTAGTCTATGTACATTGTGATGGCTACATAATACTGTCACTGTTATGCTGCATTAAACGTGTGAACAAGGCAATGTTAACTTACCCTCCAAGAACAATCCTCGGACAGCAAATGATAGACAAGTGGGCTAAATGGAATATAGATATACGTAGTTTTTGACCGACAATTGATTCAAAGTAGTACATGCATACATAATTTACTCGACAAACTAGATGCTTAAACTGGCAACTTCAAGTAAAGTACATATTATAAAATTAATAACAACAATAAAAATACATAAAACAAGGCTTCTCGCGGTAATAAAAAGTAAGGAAAAAATTTGCCAAAATTTTAAAGCAAGTTATAAAAAGATAAAAAGCTCGATGATACAGATAAATGGATACTGATGAATCATATATATTAGTGATATCTACAAAATGCTGAGATGAAGCGAAAATATACTAACACAGAGATAATTCAAAGCTGCAGAATTGCAGCGGGATAAGCGCAAAAAAATATATCTGGCTCGTGAAATCTGTGCCAGTGCGACGAAAGTGGCATACAAAATTTCCCAAAGGAAACCTGCGTTCCTGTAAAAAAGATTTTCATTACAATTGAAGTTTCAGTGACAAACATTTTTGGTTGCTTTACTACAGACCTTAAGATTTTTCTCCACAAATCGAATCAAAACCACTGGAGCAACGAGAAATATTAAGACCCCTTACTAATCCATTTGAATGATCTTCCTGGCGTTTTTATTTGCAATTATGATTTTTTCCAAAGCACCTTTTTCCCCTCCTGCCCGGGCACCGTTAACAGCATTGTAAGATAAAAGAAGACTAGAAGAGTTAATCACATGGATACGATGACTCACCACAGCAAGACCAACATCAACTGTAAAACTTGACAAATCGTGTTTAGTCATTGGTAGTTCATTTAAAAATGCAACTACAGAGAGTCTTGAGTGCTTTAGGAAATTGTTTCTTCGCTCTGTAAGCAATAACATTCTTGAATCAATGAGAAGTATATTTACAAGAATGTAAATAGAAAAGGCAAAACAAACTTACTAAATTCAATTTATCATAATTTATGCCAATAAATTTATATTACACCAAAAATAATCTACAATTACAGTCTTCTCCTTAGCTTTTCAGGGCAACAGGCAAGTCAGTTTTCATGACGGTTAAAGCAGCTCTGCTGAAAATCCTTTTTCTTTTTCACCTTTGCCCACGACACTAGGTTCACACACGTGTCGAAAACCTTTCAAAACGCTCGACTTCTGGGATTCCTATTTCAAAGCCTTGTAAGGGCTTACAATTTGATAACTTCAGTTCTTCAAAGGCCATGATAGAAATTTGCAGCCTAGGTGTTATGAGTGACAGCAAAGCTATTGTTAGTACAGAGAAAAATCAAGCAGACAGACGGAGAAATGCCTTACGAAGCTCCCAACGAAGAACGTCGAGGAGAAGACTAACCGTGATACCAACGTACACTAATACTAATAATTAATATTACGCAAACATGAATTTTTCAAATGCGCATTATAAACAATTATTGGATGAGGTTTTTGCGATATCCGGAATAATCAAGGTCGAGGTAACTGTTATCAGCTGAAGCCGGAAAACCGAATCTAATAATTGTTTTATTATACATTGTTTTACAGGTAAACAAGATAACGGCAAACAATTTCAACATTTGTGTCCTTCTTGTCTTCCGGCTTCTGAACGCTTTTTCCTTAAGGTATTCGTGGAACAGTTCCTTCGCAATTTTTGTCAGCCTTTTTTTGTTTTCCGAGTCTTTTTGTTTCAGCATTTTTTCAATTTCTCGCTCGGTTGAAGAAGCGAATCGACGAGCCATGAATTTACTTCGCTTTCAGATGCCTCCCACATTGCTCTTGGAAATCATGCACTGCGCGCACAACCTACAGATTATTCACTAATCTGCTAGCAGATTAGTGAATAATCTGTAGGTTGCGCTGATTCTCAGAAATAACTGTAGGCTCTTAGCCAATGAAAAGACAGATAGTGACTACCATGTATAACAACAACAATTAAACTAAACAATGCAATTAAATTCTATTGGGCATAAACTATTTAAAAAAACTGAATAATTACTAAAACTAAACGTAGGCACGCAAAGCGTGCATGAGCTATTTTGTAGCTGTCAGTGAGTCGTAAGGAAATGGTTATTAAATGAACGTGAGAGTACGAAAGTACACTACTGTGATGTTCTTTATTTGAGTAGCGTTGGGCATTCGAAAAGTACTGGTTTTTGGATAGAGTTTACCTTATAGGTGGAGCTGTGCCCGATATTGTGCAACCTGGTTCCCAGGGCTTTTCCAAATTCGAGGGTGATCAAAGTTCAATGTTTGAGTCAGCCAGTGGGGTTTATGTTAGCGGTTGTGTACACGTGATTGATCAAAGTTCGGTGGTTGTGTTCAGCCAATAAATTTTGCTTTATTGAGCGTTTTGGTGTGAAAGTAAGATGCGAAATTCGACGAAAACAATATTCAGGGATGTTTTAATGTGTAGAGAGGTGGAAATGAGGAATGAATCGTAGGAATCTTAAATGAGCGAATTTTGAGAATAATGGAGGTGTTAGCCTGTGTGGTAAACGACGTGATTTTCATCATGTGCTGTGCCCGATATTGTGCAACCTGGTTCCCAGGGCTTTTCCAAATTCGAGGGCGATCAAAGTTCAATGTTTGAGTCAGCCAGTGGGGTTTATGTTAGCGGTTGTGTACACGTGATTGATCAAAGTTCGGTGGTTGTGTTCAGCCAATAAATTTTGCTTTATTGAGCGTTTTGGTGTGAAAGTAAGATGCGAAATTCGACGAAAACAATATTCAGGGATGTTTTAATGCGTAGAGAGGTGGAAATGAGGAATGAATCGTAGGAATCTTAAATGAGCGAATTTTGAGAATAATGGAGGTGTTAGCCTGTGTGGTAAACGACGTGATTTTCATCATGTGGAGTACCTGTGATCAGGTGAAGATCAAAGTTTGCTTTAAGTAGCTTTATTGCAGTGGTTGTTTAGTGGTGAAACGGAAGTCAAATATTGAAGGAGGACGGCTGATACAAACAAGGGTAGGTTAAATACAGATAGTAGTGCAGAGTTGTTGTAATAGGAATTATGTTGGGAGATGGTAGAGAACATTTAGCTTGTGGTAAAAAAGTAAAATTTTCTTACATTGACAGGCGGTCATGTTTACTGTGGGTCGTTTACCGATAACGCTAACCCTTCGAGGCCGAAGATATCACGTGTAAAGAACGTGTTACGTTAATTGAGCGTGAGATCAGGCTACTATTTTGTGTAAACAAGTGGTGTTTTGTCACGTACAAACATGTGATGGGGCAAAGTTCAATGGTGAGTCACGAGACTTTCACGAGACTGTCACAAGTTCGTTTTCGGCGCTTTTTATCGGCCTGCGTGGCAGCCGTAGTTGGGGGTGACACGAAATGTGAAATATTCTAAAAGTAAGTATATCTATGGTCAAGTCAAGTTGTTACAAACTTGTTCTAAAATCTAATATATATACAATTACTATTATTTAATACATATAAGGGGTCTTACGAACGTACCACTGTGGGGAAAAATGTTAAGGAGATAAACAGCAACTTATGAACATACGAACATAAGGATAAACGTCGAGAATGTAACACTAATGTAACAGTCAAATCGAAGCTTTAACATCCACCCCCCCGGCAACCGCCCGGGCATTTGAACTTTTGAAGATTGGCTTGTTCAAATTCCCTCCCCTTGGGGCAAAAAAGCCGTTCCAATGCCCCACCAATTAGTTCTGAAATACCTCTCCTCAAAGGCAAATTTCGTCTTCAATCAAACACTGTTCACACTTTTCAGAGAGGGATTTGCCGTGATGACACCTTCAGACTTCTTTTGAAGACCCTTTTGAAGGAGTTATTCACTAACAAAGGCAAAATTCTATCTTGTAAATACGTCAAACCTTGCAAAAACCGCGAAGAAACCCACAGGAAATTCCCCACCATCCTAAGGCAACGTTCAAATTCCCCCCTTCCCGGGCACAATGCACAGTCAAATGCCCGGGTTATGCCCGGGGGGTGGATGTTAAAGTTTTAATTTTACCGGTACATAATATCTTACGAACGTACTACCGTACGGCGAATTGTCAAGGAGATAAACAGCAACTTATGAACATACTAACATGTGGATAAACGTCGAGAATATAACACTAATATTTCAAGAATGTACTAACCTACGGAAAAGTGTCCAGAAGACTAATACCTAATCCTTAGGAGCATACAGAGAGACGTTAAAAAGACACAAAACCTTACGAACATAGAAACGTACGGAGAAACATCGAGAAGACTATTACCTTACAAAAGTAGAAACGTCGCGAGGGTAAGACTAACAAATTGTACGAACGTACGGACATAATGAGAAAAGTAACAAAGTCAACATGCGTGGTAAGTGGTACGACTGACATAAATCTTTTCATAATTCAATCCAATCTCACAACCCAAATCTGTTGTATGTTTCTAATCCAGGCCTTAGTATGTGGTTCTAAGCGGTAACAAGCGGGCTCAAGAAAAGCGGTAAATTTTACGGTGTACCGCCTAATAAAGAGAACACTGCTCAGTTAGCACAAAATTAAGATAAAAGAAATGGTTACCAGAGAAGAAGTCATAAAATGTAGTAAGTACTCCAATTGCACTCAGTGACCATCTGCTCAAATGCAAAATAGAACCAAGGTATTCGCCCTGGAAACGTGTTTCTATTGAATTCGGCTCAAATTTTTTAACATGAAGTTGTGGAGGTACGACTGATTCTGTATAAAAACAAGATTTTTCGAATTGATTGCATAACCACGGACTAACAACCTGACCAGCGTTGGGAAAGGAGGTAAAACATGTCTTTTTCCCGGGCTGAAATGATTTTGAACAGTGGGAAAAAAAGCAGTAAAAAGAATTGAAAGAACCCGACTATTTATGCGGAATTTGACCGCATAAACGTTTGCTGCTGGTGAGCCACTGAAACAGATTTGGCATATTTTTTTAAAAGAAAAAGACAAAAATTAGTGATTTCACTTTTTTAGTAACCAAAATGCAGGGTTCGAGACTTAACGGTAGCCAACTAGTCACGGATGAGTAGAAATTCCGTTTTGGCCAGTAGGTTTTGCGCTTTCACTAGTCATTTTGGCTAGCACCAGAGCACTGGATGGAAACCAAACTAGATATTGCTTCTGATGATTGGATTCCAAAAGCAAATTGAATGTACTGAGCAGAAACTAAAACTTATTCCGTAAAAAGATATGTTCGTATGATACTTGCTTTGTCTTCTCAACGTTTTCCCCTACTAATTCTTATCTCAGTTGACAACCTTTTCTCCGATATCACTTCGTTCGAACGAAATTAGCCGTCTTCAGAACGTTTCACCATACGTTTCCTTGAAAGATCCATTGGTGCGTTCATATGGTATTTGTCTACACGTTAGTACGTTCAAACAATTCTTTAGTCTTCTCTTATCGACTTTTTTCCATTAATTGCTACGTTCTTAAAACATAAGTTTATCTTCCCAGCGTTTCTCTCTACGTAACGTCTTCACAACATTTCTCTGTACGTAAGTATGATCGTCGAGTTATTAGTCTAGCCTTCTCAACGTTTCTTCGTACGGTAGCACGTTCGCACGACATTGTTCTCGTCTCCCTAAGGTTTTCAGTGTGTTAGTACATTCGTACGATTACCGTACACCGCTTAGCGTTTCTCTTTACGTTAGTATGTTCATACGGTATTAGTCTCGTCTTCGGCTCAACGTTTATCCGTACGTTAGTGCGATATTAGTTGCACGTCTCATCTACGTTTCTCCGTAATTTATTGTCCCACTGTAATAATAGTTCAGTTTGTCCGTTCGGCGTCCTTCCGTACGTTACACACATTCCTACGGAATTAGTTTTGTCTAATTAATAACGTTTCTCAGTTAAGTTAGTAGTTGCGTATTTTATAAGTCTCGGTGCCTCCCCAACTTGTCTCCGTATCTTGGTACGTTGGCAGTGTTTCTCCCTTCTGTAGTGCATTTGCAACCAACGTGTTTGACATGACTTCTCAACGTCTGAGTTTCTCCGCACCTCAGCCGGTAAGTTTGAACCTTATTAGTTGTTTCTGCTCAACGTTTCTCTGCACTTAAATACGCACTTAAATATGCTTGTTTTACTAGTCTTCTCTTGTAGACGTTTTTCCGTAAGTAAGTTGAGTGCTGCAGCATCAGTCTTGTCTTTTTGACGTTTCTCCGTACCTTATACAACGTCCTTACAATGTTAGTCTTGTCTTCCCAACGTTTCTCCGTACGATGACATGTTCATATAAGGTTAACATTTCGAGATATTCGTCGTGATCTTACCGAAACGGGAAAGAGAGAAGTGAACTACATCGCGCCTGGGAATTTGCCCTGAAGGCACATAATACTTTGAATTCGTGCGAGGATCTTTAACCGTTGGAAAGAATAGTCAACATTCCAGTTCTTCATTGTTGAGATTACAGAGAGGCTTGTCTACAGTACTTAACTAGGCTCAAAATTAGACACATTGAACACAGTATAAGATTATGCAAAAAAAAGTCTGGCTAGTGAAAATTTATTTTGGCTGGTGAAATCAAACCTCTCACTGGCCACTAGGCTACTGAGCTGAAAAGTTAGTCTCGAGCCCTGGAAATGTGGGCAAATATAGGGCATTTTTAAAATGAAGTTTAACGTTGTCCGTTTAGGGTTCTTGGATGAACCTCTACATCTGTTTATATGTGGGCTATTTTAAGGAAATTAATGTCACACTGAGGATGGTGGCAGACGTAAAACTAACTTATCAACACAGAAAAGGTTGTCTTTCAAAACAGACATGCATGGGGAGATTTGTAGCCATAGGAAACACGAAAAAAGAATTTGTTTGTTTTCCTACATCTGTACTAGTGTACATGCATGTAGACATCTGTGGTGATCCTTGGGGCTACAGAGAATTTCCATCAGTCAAAGATAGAAACCCATAGATTAAATTTTACGGTTTAGGCTTTTTAGCTGTTTTATAACACAGCTTTGCTTACACTTGTATAAAAATTGGCTTCAATTTGCGAGAATACAAGTTTTATTCATAGTTTGTAAGCACGCGCAGAACTGGCGTCACGTGTCACAGTTGTTTTGTTTTGCACATTGTTTCTAACGAACGACTAAAATCCTTCGATAAAAACACACACCACCTGAAGTCTTGTTACTAATTCTGTGGTAGAGCTGTAATTTTTGTTGTGAAATTTTTTCTTCTGGTTTGTGAAAAAAGCGAGACCTGTAACGATCTAAAAACTGCACGCGCACAAAAATGGCGTCATTTCAGAGTGCTTTATGCTCTGATAAGTAAGCTATGTTGTAAATATATATACAGTACATTACCGATATATACAGTAACCATGGGATTTCCATAATACAACATGACTAATAAAAATGTGCTGTAGCACTAGAAACTAAACCATCTCACAAAGGGATAAATTACCTGAATCAGTGACTCGTTTCATGTTTCTGCTATTCTTCATGTACTCCCCAAGAGATGGCCCCCTGAAAATTGTTATTCAAGAAACGCATAACAGAAATAGAAAGTTCATGGTGAATGTAGAGCTCGGTACTAAAAAAAAAAACCCAGAGTCCCTGGCTGCAGTCAAACCATGATCTTATGTACCTAGGTTAGATGCTCTAACCACTGAGGGAAAAAGAGACTTGCAGCAAGCGTAGTAGGCTGACATGTGGCAAATGGCACGCATATTGCTAGGATCATTAATTTACCAAGTGTGCTTTGTAGTGTTGAAGAGCACGATGGTAAAACTGTGTTCAATATGTCGTAAGCCTGGGGCAGGGTGAATGCAGTTTAGGATTATTCAGTTTTATTTTAGCTTCTGAGACGAATTACCCTTAGACACACTTTATTCGCTCTTCTTTACTTGAAAAATACTTCGGTGTAACGCTTTCAAAAGCATCAAGATCAGTCTGACAATTCCTTATTTCATTTTGTGGATTTGCAACGAATGATAAATATGACCTCCTCTAATAACACACATTCCTGTCCTTGTCTATAGACTCACTACTGAAACCAAGCCATGTTCGTGCAAGATCACAAGGTCGTCACCCGCAAAAACTAGAGAGGTAACACAATGAAGACTGTACGTTTCCATGACTTGTTCACTAGTTCCTGATTGTCACAGGAGTTGGGTTACCATGGGTTTCCATACAAGCTGTCCTCCTGTAGCTCAGTGGTTGGAGCATCTGGTTGGCATGCATTTACTATCTTTCTTTCTCACCAGAGGACAAGTTTTTGACGTTACTTCTCCTAGCAGTATGCATGTACTAATGTTAAGTTCACTCTGTGACCCCTTAAGGAATAATTTTGTTATCCATTTAGATAACTGAAGGCTATTTTCTGCTAATTTTAGATAATTGAAGTTTTACATAGCAAGCTACTGGACAAAGCTTTGTTCAATATCACTCTAGTCATCACTAAAGATTACTGTAGCTTGTTGCATCTCGCTGTACAGTAAGCCTATTATAGCTCATTGTAGTAGGTCACTGAACCTTTTAAACATGACAACACCATACTCTACAGAGTTTCAAAATGTCTTTGAATGACAAAGCCAGGCTGTCTAGTTTCCTATTTTCTCCACAAATACCTCAATGTAGGTTTCTCAGCACCCGTTTATTCATTCTTGCATAACATTAATAGTGATTAAGTAATAGTAATTAAAAATAGATGATATCAGTTTCATTCACCTTTACCCGCAACCTTATAAGACAGTTGGATTGTTTGGGCTTAACTTACCTCTGTCCACTGCGTTCCTTCATCAATGCTCCAGTATTCACACACATTGAGAATATTGCCTGGTAAAAGACGATTTCAGGGACCATTCACTTAGTTAGGGAGACTGCTAAAGATGCAGCATTTAATTATACTTCTTAGTAGATTTTTTGTTGTTGTAACATATCTTAGAGAAATCAATTCCTTGACATGGTGGAAGAGAGTACTTAGTCTAAGTGGCTTTTTTTGCTAAACAGTTGAAAAAAAAAATGCTCATAAATATTTTGCCCAGTTTTACAAGTTGGCCATACTGAAAACTTTTTTTTTTTGCATTTGTTGGGCAATAATGTATGGTAAAACAATTGCCTCATTCTTTAGCCTGTGTGAGCATTGACATTGCTTGTTGTGGCTACATTTTGGCCACTTTCCAGGCTCTCTCTTTGGATTTAACTGACCAACCTGATCGTGGTAAGCTTCCAGTAGACCTTGTCTGTCTCCAGTGTCATAAACCTTAAAATACCTTCAAAGGCAAAGTATTACACACAGAACAAAACAAAACATCCATTGTTAAACCCAAATTAATCTAAAGTCAATCTTCTACAATTAGGACAAGAATTGCCAGCCTTAAAACTGCTAAATGATCTGCTGAATATTAAGTAATCGGTACATAAAACAGTGGTGCATGGAATACGGTCATGTAATTAGATAAGGATTACTTATCTAGGCTTCTTGGATGCAGACAACATGTACATCACTTCACTGCTAAGATGACCACAAATATTTAATGTCCTAATCTCCTATACCCGAACACTGTATTTTAACAATATTAAAACTGTGTCTACAGCTAGTTTCTAATTGCATCCTAAGAATAGAGAAAGATCGTGCAATGACAGGCAAGTAAAGAGCTCTGATCAGTTCTGGAGGTAACAGCTAATTTCTTTTACATCCTAAGAATAGAGAATGATCGTGCAATGACAGGCAAGTAAAGAGCTCTGATCAGATTTGGAGATAACAGTGGAAAAAACTGCGTGTATCTTATCTGCTACTGTGGTTCATATTGATAGTTGCCAGGTATGCATCACACAATTTTGAACAAGGAATCTCCTGAAAATCAGCATATTGGTGTTGAACATCATGTTGCAGATCACAGTGAGCTGTAGTTATCTGTTCATTTTTGAGACATGGGCACTTAATATTGTGCAGAATACAATCTGCTGTAGTCCCTGTCAAGGGTTTAAACAGGCCAGCTGGAGTTTGGTATCAGTTTACTTATACCACCCCACCTCATGCTTGGCCTGACCCAGCCAAAACAACTACACAACTTGACACATGTCTGGTCACTTGGTTATAAACTCAGCTGCCACAATCAAAATGCCCTGGTGCTCTAAAGAACACACATGCCTTGCGATGTGCCTTTTGATTTGAAGCCAACATTAACACCCAGTGCAATACAGATTATTAAAGACAGTTGCAATGATGGCCACCATTACTATAAACCAGCAGCAGATTACTTCTGTCAGTCAGTTTTTCATTGCCAAGGACAACTTCAGTTAACTTAACCTGCCACTGCATGTTGTTTAAAACTGAAGACAAAGTGAATCCAATTCAAGTGTCACATTCAAGTCAGTGCTGTACATGAACAGCACCCTCATACTAAAATCTAATAGATAAATGTGAATGTGTGGCTGAAGGAGTTAAACAGTAAAGGCTGCCAGGGAGCTTTTATTATAGAAGTTGTCTCTTGCTTGTGTTTTAGTTCTCTCTTATCATCAGTAGAAGTTGTCTCTTACTACAGACTGGAGTTACTCTTATTACAGAAGTGGTTTCCCTGTAATGACACTATGTAAGAACACCATGGTGAATAAAACCAAATACATACTGCTCCAGGAATTTAAGAACCAATTCTTTAATTTGAGGATCACCAAGGAAACTATCCTGAAAAAAGCATAAATTGAGTCAATGAATGGGTGCAATGGCACACAGTGTAAGAATGTACAAAACAGATTAGCAAAATACTGTACATCATGATTAGATTCATCAGCATAATAAAACAATACCTTTGATGAGGGAAGAGCTAGTTCGGTAGGAAGGTCAAATCCTATTGGTGCAGGAAGTTCGTGGCCATCCTAGGAAAAAAAAAACAATAAATTACCACTTCCATATTTATGCCCTTCCAAAAATTACGCTTTTTAAGTCCAAAATGCCCTGTGCAGACTTGAAACCTGGTAATTTGTAACCTTACCATCTCCCACATCTCAGCTCAACCACCATCTTTACCCCTGATTTTTTATAAGACCCACTCAATAAATGAACCTAGGACATAAAGCGCATATAACTGCAGGAGAATTCAGGGTACAGGATTATTTGCATCCAACTTGCCACAAGAAAACATGGATAACAGATGTTGAATTCAATCCTGCTACTTTGAAATCAACTGAAAAAACTTCCAAAGTTTTCTTGTATTTCATGCAGCAACAGGACAGGGAAAGCTCCAGATTTTTGCCACTCAAGCAATTTGAAAGCTACATAACAAACACGCTCCAAAGCATACTGTATGTATTGTCAAAAGCATGTACTAAGTCATTTTAGATTGAAGGATGCAAGAGAACAAGTGACTGTGGGAAAGTAAGAAAGTAAAGAGCTTTACTTAAACTGCAAAAAATGTGTTAGCCAACACGGTGAAGTGACGGCTAGTATGAATACATGTGCAGTAGTTAAATAAATATACTTACTTGGAGTACAACGCTAAATTCTGGTGTACTTCCATTGGTTGAAATCGATCATGTGATGTGATAGTGTCTTTCCCCAGTGGGTGCCTATCAGCGCATAGTGCCTGTTTTTGGCAATTTTCGCTCAAAATTTAGCATTGTATAATAAAAACAATAGAGCACTTCTGTCTCAGGCCCTATGTGCGATAGGTTGCCCAAGGAAATTTGATGTTCAAACTTCATATAAGCACCTGGAACTACGTTCTTGGTCAAATTTCCTTGAGCAACCTATCACATGATAGTGCCTTCAACAGAAGAACTCTATTGTTTAAATAGTGCATGCATAGGCATGAAAAAATCCTTACCAGATACTTTACTTTAGGAAATCTGCTTCTCACAGAACTACAATAACAAGTAGATTAGACAATGTTAGTCATTAGACAAAAGCATAATTATCAGACAGTTTTACAAACCTCAGGTAGAAGTGGGCATAAAGCAATGGTATAAGTGACAAATACAGAGACAAAAGTTCTGGCAATGGCTCACCATGAAGTTGTGAATGAAATGAAACCTTGCAGTAAATATTATTGTTCAAAATATCCTTGTGCCACAAGGAGCAAGCAAAAGAATTGTTTCCAAAGGGACAGTGCAGGCAAAGGGAATTGTTTCTAAATCAAACAAGCAAGGAAAACACATTAAGAAGTGAGTGAACAAGAACAGGCAAGTACCCTTGTCACACAGAATATAAGCCTAAATCAGCCTCCCTGGTATGCATATAACAAATCGATGAGTAATCGATGAGTAATCAACTGATTAGTCACTGATTATTGCCGATAATCAATGCCTATTATCCAACTGTGTTAGTTACTGTACAGAAAATGCGTGAAACGAGTACAAATATAACACGATATTGTACAGTTGGTTATTGTACAGTTGGTTATTGTTACTGGTTATTATAGAGATGACATTTTTGCGTTATTGCAGTACTTGAAAATTGAATAGTAGCACAAAAATTCAGTTTTATGACATTTCAAGCAGCCAAGAATTTGATCAAATTTCAAACTGGTTTATTTGTAAAACGAAGCAATGCATCGATATGAAACTTTCTAGTGTGTTTCTTACTAGTGTGTTGAACATATGAACAGAACAGCTTTGTGGTGGCCTTAGTTTATGTTTTAGAATTTTGATGACGTCACATGAAAACCAGCAATAAATCCCTGTTGTAAGATTGAATACTGGAAGGCTTGTGATGAAAATAGGCAAAATCTAATTGTAAAGCAATAAAACCGGTGGTGTTATAATAGCAGGCAGAAGAAAAGCCATTTGACGTAAATCCTTTACTATGAATTCAAGAGGTTTTCCATCAATGAGGATCTTTTCATCTGACTTCTCTCTCAACAGATGGATAAATGCACGGAAAATTTTTAGACGAAAGCTCCAGACTCACACTTATGCAAACAACGTACCATGCAGTGCTGTCTACAAATCACATTTTA
This sequence comes from Siderastrea siderea, assembly GCA_964030785.1. NCBI lineage: Eukaryota > Metazoa > Cnidaria > Anthozoa > Scleractinia > Rhizangiidae > Siderastrea > Siderastrea siderea. The sequence goes on along the minus strand of OZ034972.1, from coordinate 18,038,107 downwards.
TTCTTAATTGCCCGATATTTCCATTCAAAGTTTAAGTTTTAAAGAATCCAAGTGCTCCTCAAATGGGGTAACTGAAGAATTTTCAAAACTGAATTCACAATGTGGACACTAGACTGGAATGAATGATCTTGCAATTTCAAAGCAAAAGTAGACATTCCATATTTGCTGATTACATGTATCTCTAATGAGTTCAGTTTTCTGTTTTGTGATGTCACTTAAGGTTACACTTAACCTTTTTGACCATGTTGCACGCAAAGCCCTGTATGTGCTCAGTTTTAGAGCAAAGTACCCCAACTTGAAAAATAAGAATTTTATGGAACAAGAAAGAATGTGGCTGCTACAACACATTAAACTGGAATTTACTGATTGATACAAACGTGAATTACCTGTGCTACTGTTAAACTCTACGCAATATCCAGTATGTTGCAAGACATTAAGGAGCAGGGTTGTCCCTAACAGCCGGCAGCCGGCAGAATTAACCGGCTACTTGGGTCGTTTGTGCCGGCTACTTTTGTGATGTATATATATATTTTTAAAGACAAATTATTTGTTCCTTTGCTGGCGCAGACATATGAAAATGAAACTCATTTCCCATTGCAGTTTATTGACTTAAAAATAATCTGGTTGGCACAGAGATACACAATTATTAGTTCATTACGTTAAGTTCTGGGAATTGTCTGTAGAAAACCACTGAATGCATGAGTTTATACATTATATTACTTAAGGCATGTGTTATGATTACTTTTGGAACTGACATTATCGGAAATTTGTGCTCAGAATCAAGGAAACTCCGTTTCTGGGGACTTGAAATGTAAAAATTTCCTGGGGGAGCATGCCCCCAGACCCCCCCTAGAAGGGATCGCCTTTGGCACTCGATAATCACTGTCCGGCTACTCAGAAATGTTTGCCAGCTACTTGAAAAGTTGTGGACAACCCTGAAGGAGGCATTGGCCTCAAAAACTGTCTGGGATTTTTGAGATCGGTTTTCAAAAAAAAAAATAGAGTTGATTTATAGTTAAGTAATTAATTTCTGTTCCGTACTTTTGGCGTTGAGGCCTATAATTTTAAAACTAAAGCAAAATTCCCAAATGTCCAACACCGTTTTGGAGAAGAACTATTTGAGAAGCAGGGTGCAGATTTCACATCTGTAGGATGAATTCTCTGCTCAATCAATTTGTTTAAATGAAGCCAAACACAAAAAAACTAACAGCGGAGAAAAACAACTTGATTTTGCATACAGATTAAACCCCTGTGAAGCGTCTTCTGGGCATGACAGACACGATACCCAAGCCTTCCAAATTAATATATTATCAGTGATTTGGAGCTCTTGCAGGAAATTAGAGACCAGTACAGTGGCTGAACAGGGATTTAACAGTCCTTGTCAAACGAAAGTGGTATTTTGAAAGATCTCATCCTTGCTGGCAAAAGTATAAAGATCCGCTCGACTCAACAGTGTTCTAACCATCCCATGAAAGCAGCGATGGCCTGAACATGGCCGGTGTTTGCCAGACTCAGACATAAACTAGTGCAACTCATTCACTTGATTAGCAATACTGTAAATTAATAAGAGATTCTTTGGAAGATTCGCTGAAAGGGTAAACCATTCCTTCCGCTCACAAATCGGAAAAAATACATTTCAGTTTTAGTGGTTGAGATCAATGTGAATGTATAAGTGAGTTGTCTTTTATATTTGAAATGATTACGATGACCTTTCTGACCTGCAAACAAAACTTTCCAAAAACAGAAAGTGATTCCAGAGAAGCCTGAATACATGTAAATTTTTATTTTTCTGATGTGTAATGTTTGTCTTTGTGCAACTTAATGCATGGGAGGCCCTAAGCGTTGGCAGCTTTAAACACCTTTGAGGATTACTTTTAAAGTCTCACAAACAAAATTTGTTTAACTTAGCCGGGAAAAGACATGCTGGAATTTTTATTTCTGCAGCCAATAGCTAAGGCAGATTGATAAGATATCTACAAGTGATATTAATTTTTCAAGGAATGAAAACTGGAGCCTTCGAAGTGTTTTCTATAGGATTCTTTTGAAGGCTCTTTGTAAATCTAAATAAATTACCTTGCAAGTGCAGTAACTTCAGAAATCACTCAGAAAGTAGAACCACGGAGGAGATTGCAATCATAATTTTTCGTTCTTATGCTTTTATAGATACCGTATAATAAAAGGATGACAAGATCAATTATATGAACAAGAATAATAATAAAAATTAATATTATTAACCAATGCTGAATAAACAATTTCAAGTTCAATTCTAAATTTGAAATACCTACTTGATATAAGTGTTTCCTTTGTTTTGAAACATGTCACATAGGGGATTACCATCAAGTTCCAAGGAGGTAAGATGACTTAGAGTTTTTATCTTGTCCAACTCTTCTAAGGCTCTAAGCTAGTGAACATGAAAAAATGCAGGGTACTCAGTATTAAATACACTGGATATATGTAGTAGCAGAACCTCATGAGGCACAAGCACAATGCTACTGTTCTATGGCTGGTTTTCATGTGTCTTCATCAAAATTCTAAAATGTAAACTAAGGCCACTACAACGTTGCTCATTCAATATATTTAACACATCAGTGAAATTAATCTTTAGGAAAGTTTCATGTTGATATTATTGCCTCGTTTAACAAACAAAACAGTTTGAAATTTGATCAAGTCCGTGGCAGGTCAACTCAAAATCTCATTAAAGCGATATTTTTGCATTACGTTTCAATTTTAAGGTATCATATGATTAAATGTCATCTCCATAAGTTTGAAGAGAAACTAGGAATGTTGAGTTCATTAGCTGCCTTATTTCTTGTACATGTACTAATTTTGATGGCTGCCATATTGGTGCCCCAAAAGAGGGACACCAACATGGCAGACACATACTGTGTCTTGTAATTTTCAGAAAATTATTTTTTTGATAACTTTGTTCTGAAGAATACTACAGACTTGGAAATTGTTGTCGCTATTTGTTTATACCTACACTTTAACTCCTTTGTATCTGAATGTTGCTCATTGCAAGCAAACTCATTTTATCAGAATGATGAAAACCAAGAATAGTCATAGTCCTTTTCTTGCCTGATTGTTACAAATTTTAAGGTGTTTTAGGTCTGATGTTTGTTTTCCAAGTTCCTTGAAGCCATCTAAGTTTCTAAGTCTATTGTTACTCAAATCGAGTGACTGCACCTGGCAAAAGAAAAAAATAAGAAAACATTTAAGATTAATTTATGACTTTTTGTTGAAACATTTTTGCTTGAATTTTCTACCAAGGACAAGTAGCCATTTTATAGGCTGCAGTTACATCAGCTAGGCTGGCCACACAGTTTTCTAGCTTCCCATTCCATCAGCCCTCGCATGCACAGGCAAACTCATACCCAGATGTATACAAACATGGACCACCTCAAGGACCCAGTCCACAGAAAAACTTTATGTACCACCTCTTATTTTTGAAGTTGAATTACCAAGGAGGTTCACGTCACTTTTGGGTTAAAAGGCTGATCTAAAGGCCCACAAACTTGTAAAATGTTTGTTTGTTGAAGTTTGTCCCTTGCACATTTGTGGTGGATTTCAAGGTGACTGAAAACGGAAGTCCTCCAATGTTTCACATTTTGGTCTTAAGATCATCTCTTCTTGGAGAGTTTCTGTGGGATTCACCTGGTTTCACTTGTCCTCTTGCAGCCCTGTTATATACTACAGTTTTTATTAAGATCACTGGGTCAATAGGACGCTCAACTGGCTGAAGTCAACATTAAACCAGAGGTGCCCCCCCCCCCAAACGAAAACTTAGGGGGGCTCAGTCCCCCACATTTCGGTGCCGAAAATTTCGCCAGTGTAGCTAAAATTGGTTTGGCAAAATATTCCGTCTTGTGATCTTTTCACAAATCGTTTCATCAGGATTGTGCTTGGTGAAATAATATGTTGTAGGACTGTTTTTGGAACATTTCTGGCAGCATTCAATGCTGTTCTTGAAGACTATGTTGTACTTAGGCAGACAATGGAAGAAATAAGCAATACCACACACGACGAGTATGGACAGAAGGCCAACAGAGTGCTATTAAGCCTCGATAAATTTGACTCTGTGTTTGGTCTTAAGCTTGGCTATCTTCTGTTTGGAGCTACCATTGTACAGAGCAGCTTTCTAGGGCACTGCAGGGGAAAGATACGACTCTGCAAGAAGCTATTACTGCTGCAAAACTAGCCAAGAATCACTATACACGACTACGCACAGACGCAGAGTTCAATAAATATTATGAGCCATGTGTCTCCCTTTCAGTGGGTAAGTCTGGTGAACCAGTGTTGCCACAACGTAGGAGAGCCCCCCCCCCCCCCCCTCATCGGTTTGAATGTCCTCAGGATTACTATAGAGTGCAATATTATGAAGCCTGCAGCAAAGTTAAAACGCAATTAGAAAGCCGATTCAACCAAGTCAAGTTAAGGTGGAGAAACTTCTTGTGGACGCAGCAAACAGCAATGACTTCAGCAAGCATTTGGAAGAGCTTGAAAGGTCTTGCTTTGGAACTGACATAGACTGCGGCAGGCTAAGGCACCAGCTTCACCTCGTACATGATGCAGTAAGAACTGCACTGCCCGAAGTATGTCAGGTTACTCTGCCCTCTGACGACTCAAGAACTACCTAAGAAGCACCATGAAGCAGGATCATCTGAACAATTGCCTACTTATGCATTGTCACAAATCAATTACGGACACACTGGACAATGTTAAGATGGCAAAGAGGTTTGCTTGTGCCAACGAACTACGCAAAGGACATTTTGGGAAATTTGAGTAGGGGTATGTGCTTAGCTTGGTGTACGATGAGTCCCCACCCCCCACATTTCAAAACGCTCCGCTGCCTCTACATTAAACTCACTGAATGAGAAAGCTGGGTCATGACATAAAAAGGGGGGAATGGAGTTAAAGAAATACTGAGACATTAAGCCTCCCATGCAGTGATTTTAAGGGGAGTTGTATTGGGAGTAATATCCTCTTCTCAAGGACGGTGCCACCTAATTCAGAGGTATTTTTGTTTACAACTAAGCAGGAAAAGCAGATCTTAGCAAGGGCTATGGGAAGCTGAAAAGAAAATTGTAGGTAACCACGTATTTTTCAGGGATAATTAAGCAACCAAAATTCTATAATTTAAGGGTGGAAATACATACCAATACATGGCATTTTCTTTCCAAATTTAAGGTCAATTATCTCTAAAAAAATGTGTGGTCATCCCCAATTTTCAGCCCTTGCTAAGATATTATTTTACTTTTCCTACACAGCTATAAACTGGGCAAAAATACCTTTGTATTAGTAGGTACCATCCTTGAGAAATCAGTCGAGAGTATCTTGGACCTTCCTGAGATGAGCAGAATGTATGCGCTGTATTGACAGGAGGCACCAACCTTAAAATGACTGCATGGGAGGCTAATGAGTGATAGGAGTCTTGTAGCAGGCCCATCAACCTCACTTTTACCCCAGTGGCTGCTAAACCTTTTTTCTAAACCACAGACAAAATAAACAGCATACCTCTGGGCAGTTCTCACCAATAAGCCTCACAATCCCTGATGCTAGCCAGTGTCTTGATAGTACTCCTTGTACATTGCTTTCATTCAGTACTAACAGGCAAACATATAATCATGAGAAGACTGCTGGTCTTTAACCAAGGAAGGAGCTGTACTGAGGTCAAGGGAAAAGGCAGCAGAAAAAAAACATAAAATGTAAAAGGGTTTAAGGGTCAGAGAGGTGGAAAGACATTTCAGTGAAGTGTTGAAAATGGAAATACCAAGCAACCAGGAAGGATGGGGTAATGAAATTATCAAGCTAGGAAAAGGAAAATCAGAGAAAGGAAAGTGAGGGAAGATCAATCAAAAACACCTGGAGTAATGGCTAAATTGATCAAGGCAGACAAGCAAGCAGTTGGCACAATAAGAAATGTTATGCTATTGTTCAGACAAGTTTGGGAGAAGGAGCAGTCCTAGCAAAATGAAAGAAGGATATCATTGTAAAGAGACCGAAAGAAGACATCAGGGACTGTAGAAGTTGCAGAGCGGGAACAATACTCATGTTGAAGCAAAGTATTTGGCAGTTCTTAAAACAAAATGCACATTTTCTGCACAAAAAAATAGACATTAAATAACTGAGAAAGGAAACTAGTTATGTAACTAACTACTAGCACGTAAAACATGCTGTTCACCTTAAGGTGGCTCGATCGGGTTTTTGAGTGACGATACCTCTTAACTTTGAGCAACTAGCGTACCACAGTGAACAACCCAACAGAAAATCGATCGTTACTGCTGACCTAGAGAAAGATGAAAGTTTTAAATGAGGTAAGTTTGATCGAAATCGGAGTTACCATAGCAACGTAATGACGTCATCCCCCATTTTACATGAGAGCCAATTACTTGTCACCAAGAGATAATTCTGGAAAGCGCTCGACTGGGTCTTCGACCTGACATATTTGTTTTCACGTCTGCAAACTTTGAAGAATTTCTATGAGAGCGTTTTCGAGAAATTTTCGGGTGAAGTTTTAGGGTGTTAAAAAACAACAAAAACAAAACAATTTTGATCTGTTATTGAAAAGTATGCCCACAAAGGTTTGATGAAATAACATTTTGGTTTTAAATGAATGTTATATCATCTAATTGCTTTGTGTGAAAATTTCAGGGAAATCGTTCCATTTGATTTTTAGAAACGTTGGCTTGAATATGAACTTGTTTAGTGTGTTATGCGGCTTTTTTTATCAAAAATTGACATTACACTTATTAAAATGGTTATGAATTAAAAAGCGTTAGATGAATTTTTTTATATCTTTGTTCTCAAGGAGAATAATCAATATTCAATACAATCCCAGCGTTTCAAATTCATTGAAACGTTATAAAGCTGTCAATTTTGAGCCAAAACTCAGGAAAATATTGGACTGATTTTCACGCCAGTAGCTTGTTGCTCTCATTATGCATCTCCATTGTTTTGAATCGGCGTGCAATTGTAAATTTCACTACACCATGAATTCATATAACGCTTGGTTGCTTTCCGAAGATGTTCCGAAAACGTGCTGAGACTGGGATAAGATTGGGGGAGACCAACGTCTAATGACCTGTTTAAATTTTTCGTTGACTCCTTGCCATAAAAATTTATCTGGAACACTGACTGAGCACAGCAGCTTTCCGTTTGCACTCACTGCTAACCGAAGTTTGCGCTTACTGCTAACCTTGAGGTTTGCACTCACTGCTGTCAGCCTGTCCATTGTTATTGTAATGCTGACCTGATACATTAGCACGTTTTTCGGAACATATTCGGAAAGCAATCAAGCGTTATATGAATTCATGATGTACTGAAATTTACAATTGCACGCCTATTCGAAACAATGGAGATGCATAATAAGAGCAACAAGCCACTGGCATAAAATTCAGTCCAATAATTTCCTGAGTTTAGGCTTTAAATTGATAGCCTTACAACGTTTCAATGAGTTTGAGACTCGGGGATTGTATTGAATATTGATTATTGTCCTTGAAAGCAAAGTTTTAAAAAAATTCATCAGTCTACTACTTTTTAATTCATAATCATTTTAATAAGTGTAGGGTCGATTTTTGATAAAAAAGCCGCGTAACACACTCAACCAGTTCATATTCAAGCCAACGTTTCTAAAAATCAAATGGAACGATTTCCCCAAAATTTTCACATAGAGCAATTAGACGACATAACATTCATTTAAAACCAAAATGTTGTTTCATCAAGTCGCTGTGGACATACTTTTCAATAACAGTTCAAAATTATTTTGTTTTTGTTGTTTTTTAACACCTTAAAACTTCACCCGAAAATTTCTCAAAAACTCTCTCATAAAAATTCTTCAAATTTTGTAGACGTGAAGACAAATATGTCAGGTCGAAGATCCAGTCGAGCGCTTCCCAGAATTGTCTCTTGGTGACAAGTAATTAGCTCTCATGTAAAACGGGAGATGACATCATCACGTTGCTATGGTAACTCCGATTTCGATGAAACGTACCTCATGTAAAACTTTCATCTTTTTCTAGGACAGCAGTAACGATCGATTTTCTATTGGGTTGTTCACTGTGGTACACTAGTTGCTTAAAGTTGAGAGGTATCGTCACTCAAAAACTCGATCGAGCCACCTTAAGCTTATAAATTTCTCTGTTTGCCAGGAATTTAGTTCTGAATTCAGTTATTAATAAGTTAGTTTGTGCCATCCCATGCATTTCTGTTGGCTATGTCATTATTGGTTTATGCTTAAGCTGTGCTTCTACCAAGTTTTGGAAGCACTTGGAAATTTTGGAGAGCACTAAAGAAGACAATTGCTATTAGCTGATTCAAGCAACTCTTTCTCTTCCCTTGTTCTCTCAGAACTTTCTGGGTGCATCCATAACTTGATAGAACCATGCTAAGCATGAACCAGTTCTTAAATCAAATACCATGAGAGAATATGGTATGTTGGAAACAATTGTGAATATTGTGAAGATGTATGAGAATTCTGAATATGGTTTAGAGTACTTAAGGCTTTTGATATCTGACAGGGCCACTTCTTAGGACTGAAAAATTACTGATGACCAAAATTCCAAACTTCCATTTCGTCTTCAAGATGAGAGGCTGTAATTCTTCCTCTCGAGAGATCCCGCCCCATCCGGTCGAATCAAAATAAACAATGCGTAGTGTTTCATTTGCGATAACACCTTCTGCAGTTTATAGATGACAGGAGCAAATGATAGGAGCCAAGAGAAGGAATCCCATTGGCTGTGCTTAATTGGCTTGAAAGGCGATATGAAATTTACAGCTCAAAATCACTTGGCAGTGAAAGGTCAAAATCCCTGGCTTAGTCTGTAGTCTCTAATTTTTGGTGCTCCCCTCACGTCATGTCTCCTCAAAATTTCGTGCACGCATGTATTTCGCCCGCCCCACAATCGCCATGGCCAAAATTAGAGACTACTCGCAGTCTAAGATGTTTCAATATTGTTGGTGTGTTTACTAAAAGGTGATCACAAACAAAAAAGCCTTTGTTCACAATTTAATATGTTCTCTCTGGTCAATTCTGTTACACGTGGCCTGGTATAAGTAGCTACACTAAAAATTGCATCTCTGGGTGATGTAGGATTGTTTTAGCTACTAACATTAATTTTATTTTCTATATCAAGAACTGACTAACCAGCTTGACAAAACTTTGCCATTAGTTATGGCTTAATCTGACTACCTTCTCATTAATGATAATTAGGCCATAAATAGGCCACAAATATGGAAGATGACAGCTGTTAAGACATACCTTCATCATGAAACAGATCAGAGAGATTAAGTGCCTTTGAGGTGACATCATAACGCTTACTGAGGCATTGCTATTAAAATGTTTGGAACAAATGTTCATGTTAATAACTCAAATTATACAAGTCATTGTATTCTCTGGAATATCACTACTACCCTCCTCTGCCACAAAAGCTTCATTCATCGTTTAATTTAAACATAACTATTCTTTACTTCAAAAGACATTGAAAAAGCTACAAAAGACTTTTCTTTTTTTTTTTACAAAAAAATCGTATGTCACATGACATTAATACCAATAGTTGTTTTGTGAAAGTTGACTGTGCTCTGTGCTAAAATGATCAAAATAGGTATTGATTGGTTATAAATGGTAAGCACATAGCCAAGCTGAAGGATTTTTAGATTTAAGTGTGTTGTTCAATATGGCACTGGAAACACATTGCGAACAAAATTATACATTTTATACCTTTAAAATTTGTTCGGTATCATCATCCAAGGTAGCACTACTTGAACTGGCACCGCCATGGTTACCATCATCAGCACCAGAAAACACTTTGCTGGGGTTATGTGGTGGACCACTTGGACGAACACTTACTATGAGCTGAGGGTGACAGTAACACATTGTCAACATCTTAACCACTTAATTCGTAAAAATGGTTATGGAACAGAAAAGTGTAGGATGCAAAAGGAAGAACCAGTTGATTTCAATACACTTACATAAACCAGTAAAAAACTTATAATAATTATTAAAATAAATAAACAAATAGATTAATAATATCAAACATTTATTTAATAAATAAATCATTACTTCCCCATCCTAATGAAATTAACAGTCCAGGAGTGGTGACGAAGTACCTTTGAGCCATCCTTTACTGTTATTTTATGACTAACTTTCTTCAGAGCCTCTGCAGCTTTACGTCCTTCGACAAAGAATACTGCACTATCTCCTTTGAAATAGTGAAACTAAACAAAAAGAAGGGGAAAAGAGCATTATTAACACAGAATTTGTATTACATTCACATAATTATAAAGGAGAATAATCCCGAAGATAAAAGCTTGATTTCCAAAAGGAATGTACCAACAAAACACAAAGTTTTAATTAAATGCTCAACCCTCGGATTAATTGGAACTCAAATACGTTCCTGGGTTCTATTCAGAAATACAACAAAATCAGTACAGTAAATATTAAAAATATTTGAGTAACTATAACCATTATGGTACAAGCTAACACCACTTAATAATGTAGATTACTTCAAGGTTGGTGAGTGCTTTTGATTTCTATTCATGAGTCTTGAACACATTATCCCAAACTCACTTGCTCGTTGCACTTGCTCATTCATTAATTTTGTAATTCTTTACGAGTGAAGAAAAAATAATCGTACGAGCAAACTAACCATGAAGTACCAGTAACTTGCTTAGAATGTTTTAAAATGATGTTAAATTGTTAAAGGCACAAGCTCGATAAATTGAAAAAACAAATAATTTGCTTTTAAATACTAATGATATGGCGATGACCTCTTGAGCTTACATGATCTGAATTATTAAACAATTTAACTCACACTGTGAACAAAAATTAATAATAACACGTCAAAAAACAAACAGAATAAAACATCAAAATTTACTTCACTTCAAAGCTTGAGCTTAATATTCTTAGCTGAATTCACTGATCAGAAATAATTTTTCTAAAAATGTTAACAAAACCACACCAACTGGATGAACTTTCTAATCTGAATTAGTATAAACCTGCAAGTATTTCTATCACCAATGTGCAATCTGATTGGCTAATTATGCTACTCACATTCTGTTTAGAATGTGAGTACTGAAAAGTCACTTGTCTTCAGCAGTTTAAATGTCAAATTTTGTACTATTACTTGGATTCAGTCTAGCTCTTCCTCGGATTCTAATCTAGTAGGAAAAGAATACCTTTGCTAAGTATCAAACTTTTAGGCAAAATAAACTGGCCAAAAATGGACAAGCAAGGCTTTTAACTGGCGTAAATAAACAGGGTTCAAAATAAAATCAGAGCTTTCAGCCTGAATTAGACGGCTTTTTTTCTCAAGGCTGTTTTTTAGCCGGCTGTCAACAAGAATGAACAAGCACCTATCCAAGTCTGGAATAACGTGTTGACAGGCCAAACGCGGCTCATATTCTCATGCTAATGTGTTTGTATATTTCTCTTAGCAATGGTTGATTTTTAATTAAGTGCCATTTGCTCATAAGGATGTTCTTAAAATTAGGCACAGCTGGGTGGTACCTTGTTATGAAAGGCAGAATTTTTTCCTGCACTGTCTCTCTTTGTTGAAGTGCTACTTCCTATCACTGAATTTGACTTCGGACATTGTTCTTTCTACTAGATTGTTGGGGTAGTCTCTTGCACGGAGGCATGTTTTGAACTGGGTGATGTTCTCAACGAAAGATTTTGCTGAAGAGTTTGTTCCTAGAAGTTGTAGGGCTTCACCTTTGATAAACCCTTTTCTAACCCCTTGTGGGTAGCATGAGGAGAAGTAAGTGTACTGCAAAGTTTCTGTGGGCTTGAAATTTGTGCGGATATCAAGGATTGCTTGCTTGTTAAATGTTTTACCTTTGAAAACAGTGGTATCCAGGAAGTTTATTTCTTTGTCTGGGATTTCAGCCATAAATTTAATTGTCGGGTGGTGACTGTTTGCTAGGAAAACAAACTCTTCGGTCTCCTTTTTATCAACATTTCACAGCGAGAATGTGTCATCGATGTATGTTTTCCACTCAAGTGGTAGAAGAGAGTAGAACATTTTGTACAACTGTTTGACTGAGCATGTGGCGATATGGTAAGTCCAATCAGTGTCTCTCTTTGATCTAGATTTATCAGATTTCGTTCTTTGGAACTTATCATTGTTGCGTTCAACGCGGCGATAATGAAACTTGGTTAGTGTGCCTATGAATTTTTGCTCAGTCTCTCTCTTTATGGAGTGTCTTCCTGTCTTAAACTCCTCGTCTGGAGTGATGTTTGCTTTTGCGACATAGCACAAGTCTCTTGTGCTTGTGCCCTTTTCTGTGTAGGCCTGAAGTTTAACTATTGACGTTTCTGACTGCTCGATTTTCTCTTGAGCATGGAAATCTCGTTGACGGCGGACTGGCAGGGTCGCTCACTGTCATTTCACAAATTAGATCAGGCCGCAACAGTGATGCTGTTTTTCAGCACGACGGTGCATTTCCTTTGGTCTCCAGCAAATTAAATTGGACAAGAAGACGAAAGTGACAAGGTGCTAAGTGGAACAGGATCGAAGACGCATTGGTAACAAAGAAATCGTGAATGAAAACTTGACTGGTTCCTAAACGAGAACTGAATTGCAGTGGCACTGCTACCCCGTGTCTGGCCTGTTTCCTCAAAAGTCGCGTTGTTGATCACGTATGAAACCACACTGGAACAAAAAAGAGTGTCGGCGAATAGAGATAGTCGCTAGAATGAAGACTTGATTTACAAGAATCGAGACAATAACCTTTTAACCTTCTGCAGTTTGTTGTTGGTTTTTTTTTATTTAGAAAGCTTTTAAAATGTCATCCAATTCACTTTTGATATGTGCGTAAGTGTTTCATGGCTGCATTACTTTCTGTTATGAAACGTTTACTATGACCTTCCAGGGATGTTGATTTTGCTGATCAAGCTAAGGGATGGGATATCATTTATTTCTATTACTTGGGTGAAAAATCGCCCGCAGGAGTGGCCAAAGTGGCTGCTATTTTGAACCCTGAATAAATACTTGTTGTCAACAATGGAGAACAATATTTATTGGAATTAAAATTGTTTTCTTTTTGACTACATTAAGTGACGGTATTTTGCCAAAGTTAGTGAAAGTAAACTCAGAATTACTCTGACTGGTTTTTCTAATTTACAAGAAATACCGTGTAGCACTAAATTTTGGCGGGAGTTTATTTTTGCAAATTGGCGGTTTTTTGTGTTTTACGGGAACTAATTTTTGCGATTGGAAAGGATTTGTTTTTCTTTTTGGGAATTAAATTTTGCAATTTTCTGGAAGTCGCGTTCAAATGGAACTGACATCATTGTCGATAAAACATCAAATTTATTTTACCACAGAGTTCCAGGAATTGCTTGAAATATTCTGAGAAACGTATCAGCTGCAATTCAAGGGAATTTACCTTCACTTGTTTTCAAACTTTTAGCCTTGGCAAAAATATGGCTTTCTACACAAAACAGGATTTCTCTGCTATAAGTTTTCCACATCCCAATTTATCGACCACATCCCACTTTTTCTTCTTTAGGGTTCCAATGTTAAAATGGTGTGTGTTCTTTCTGAATCAATTGACTATGCGTGGAAATCAAGGGCCTCGATTTGAGGGCCACAAAATTGAGACAAACTCGGTGATATACAAAAATCAAAAACATCTCAAAAGCTTCTGGCTTTGAGCACAGGCAACCCAGGCTGTTCACGTATGCAGCCTGAAATAGTCTGCTGTGAAGCCTAGTGGCTTCGCAGCAATAACATCTCAGGGACTTCTCCAGTCATGTCAGTTAATTTTTCTTGGCCTTCAACAATTTCTTGTACAGAAGAAATATGCACAAATCTTGAACTACCAGAAGCCATGTTTTTGCAGAAAGTAATGATCAGTGACTTGGAAAGCTTTCTGGATCAGAATACTTCTCATCATTAACAGATGTATTTTACCCAACAGCTTTATTTTGTCTAGAGTAAATATCAGTTCTTATATAACAGCCTGTACCAGACATCACTGACTGCAGACCAGTAAGGTAAGTAAGGTATGTGAAACAATAAGCACATGTAGAAAGAAAATGTTCATTGTCTGTGTAACATATGACATTAGCATAATTATACAGTATTATGCAACAATACATTGTTTCTTTTGAGCATAATCAGCATGCATTGTGCAACAGTATTTTCAATTGTATACTTATAGGCATAATTTTAATTAGCATATATTGTAGATACACATTTAAGCAGGTTATTATGCAGATGCTCGGCATTCAAAGTATGAGTCCCAACAAATAAAATTCACCATAAAGCATTATACCAATCAGATGAGAATTCAAGATGAAACCAACACAGATTTCCAGTAATCAGAACAACCAAAGTACTGATCAGCTGAAAAGCTGCCTGATTTTTGTGAGACAAAAATATTCAATGTACAGAAAGACACTGGGCAGAGCTCTGCTGTTACCTACTCACATCAATGGCCTGAAAAGCCTCTTCACATGCACTCTGAAGTTTCCTTATTAACCACTCTTTGTCATGTTTTTTGCCCTGAAAAATCTATGTAGGAAAAACAAGTTACAACAACAGCAGACCATTTGCTAAGAAATTGTGACACATTTATTTCCCACTAAGGATTGCACTAGTAAGGAAATTTGAAGCCCATCACATAAAGAAAATATCTTTGACTTCATTGGGTTTCAAATTCACAAACAATCACCAATACTCTACCAGCTGAGAAACGAGGCAAAATGGGTAATTTTTGTGGTGTAAATTATGGCAATGAAGATATCATGACAAGATTTCCTGTACACTACAAAACAGTTTCTGTATACCACAAAATAATTTCAGATTTAAATACAGTTTACGCAAAATTGTACAGTATATGAATCAATACTAAGGAAAATAACAAGAGCTTACCACAACTTTGTGCCAGTCCTGATTACTGTTAGATCTGTTAGTGGGGGCTGACCATAATCTAGACTTGATATCACCTCTGTTGCTATTACCACCTCTATTTCCACGCCGAGGAGGTCTTCCTTTGTATGGATTACTGCAAATATAAAAAATTCACTATACAATCCACTACTGCGCCTTTCAATAACATGCAGACTCTAAAATTCAAGCTTAACCAACAAAATAATGAAATGCGTTTTTCGTTACCATCAATCAAATGTTCGGCGGCTCCTCCCAGCTTCTGACTACTGGCGAGCGCTGTTCGGTGTATCATGAGACTTTTTGCAGTTATCAGCCAGGTCATAGAATGACCCATAGCCCCATAGAATGTAGCCTGCAGAGCAGGCGTTTTTTACGAAAGGAACGCTTGTTTAACGATCGCTTAGGCCGCCATTTTGAAAGCAAGTAGAAAAGGAACGCTTGTTTAACGATCGCTTAGGCCGCCATTTTGAAAGCAAGTAGAAAATGGACTAGGGGAGGAGGGGAGGGCAACTCTCTGTCAGTTTCATTACTCAAGATGGCGGCATATCGGATTATTTATCGCTCCGCTCCGCTCGCCCAGGATATTCATCGCTCGCCCAGCAAAATACGCCTGCTCTGCAGGCTACATAGAATGAAAATTTGAAGTTGATTGTTGCAATAATGATTTCATTATTATTTTGTTTCAATAATTCACTTTTTAAATGAAGAATGAAATATTCAAACTGAAACTCGATCCCATACTCGATTTTAGATTCAATTAATTCATACGAGAAGCTACATGTAGTTGGAATTTGTCTGGTTTCCTGATTTGCATAAACCGCTCCCAACGGATTCTCACATCACATTGTTTAATTTCTAGTTCGACTTTCCTAATTAATGTAATCTCCTCCTTTCAGTCCCATCAAACTGCGCAAAGTTTTTTACCTATTCAGATTTGTTTCAAAAAGCTGGTGGTGGAGAGAAAAGAAGCAAAATTTTCAAAGTCAGATGACCATTGGAATACAATTTTGGAGAAACCTGTCAAATTCCCACATGCCTGAGGCATGATGTTATGCATTTGTCCAATCAATATTTGGCTAACGGGTGGAGTTTCATTTTGAATATTATTGGATTATTGAATTGAATAAATAAATCAATATTGCAATAAACAACTTCCAGTTTTTATTCTTGTACTCGCTTGAACTGGCTGACGACTGTAAAAGGTCTCATGACACGAACAGCTCTCGGAAGTAGGTCGGAAGCTGGGAGGAGCCGCCGAACATTTGATTGACGAAAAACGCATTTGTCGGCTGAGCTGTGAATTTTAGAGTCTGCACGTTATTGGAAGGCACAGTAAGATTAAGACTAGGAATAGCCAAGTATGCTATATATAGGTAACCTTTGATATTTGTGATCATCATCTAACTCTTGTATGAATACAAGAAAGTTACACATGATCCAGTTGTTGTGTAACAATTTGCATGACTATACAAATTGTGCTCGCGTGCTTAGAAAATTACAGCTTTAAGCAAAAGAAGTAAGAAAAGCAAATTATCCCATCTCTCAGTCCCACATCTCAAGGTACCATTTCTCAAGGTCCCATCTCTCAGTCCCATATCTCAAGGTCCTCCACAATCAAGAACAAACATGAAGGCCTTAAAGGTGTCTTATGTTTTGGAATTTAATCAAATTCATGAATTTTCAGGCTAAGGAATGCTTAAAAAGAAGTTTGGTAATGTCTCTTGTGGGGTTCGAACTTGCACCAATTTGAAAACTCTGGGTTTGAAGACCACTACAGCAGCTAGGAGAGAGGTGTAGATCTAAGAACTGAAAGGCTTAAACATGATGTCACATGATGGTGAAGTTTATTTTCCTCTGTCCACCTATCATCGCAAAAAAAACCACACCAAGATAGCAACAAAGAAGACAACACAAATGAAAAAAGAAACTTACACTCAATTATTGACTCCAAGTTTTAAGAAATAGATATTGAGACCCAACAAAATGGAAAAAAGAAAAAAGAGTACACTGAAAACTGACACTAAATGGCTTTGAAATGTTGTGGGCTTAAAGCATAACACTAGCGTCCATAGCGCACTCAAGGGTAAAATATGAGTAGCTTAATTTCCAGCGTATACAACTGTGTATTCAATACGTACAAACATCTGTGTGAGAAATGTGAAACCATATCAAAGAGAACCTCTAGTTTCTTAACTAAGCCATTGTTTGGTGAAAATGCACCTGACCCCAGAGCAAAGGTTTATTTCATCGCAAGTTGTTTTATTTATAAGTCAGAGCCTTTGAACCTGTTCTTCATGCTTCCTGTGTCGTGAAATTTAAATTCACAAAAGGCACAGGCTTGTATACATGCTGGATGCTTACACCTTAATTGAAACACATCCCCTTAGTGGAAGTAATTCAATATTACAATAGTGCAGCCATATGCTGCACTAAAAACAAAGCAGGCAGGCCTTTGATTATCAATTAACTATAGAAGAAACTGTCACATCTACAAATACTTACAATCTTATGTCTTGAATACTTACAATCTTGAATCTGATCTGTAACCACCACCTGCACCAGAATCCATATCAATGTCATCATCATCATCATCAACTAAGTGAGACCTGGGATGGGGATAGCTGTCCCTAGATCGGTACTGGTTACCACGACCCCCTCTACCTCTCCCCCTAAAGCGGCCACCATAAGGTTTTCCTCTATTTGGCCTCTCTGATTCTAAAGAGAATGAAGCAAAATGTAGTGTAATGTTACAAACTGATCTTTTCTTTTGGTTACTTCACAGTATGATTTTAAATTTCCACAGCTCATTGCTGCAGCTGTTTGAATGCTTGAGGTATTTTATCCTTTCTCCTTTTCATTTGTTATTCATCCCAATAACTTTGCTTTGTTTGACATTGTTCTCAGGAACAAAAACAAGTAAAATCCCAAGACATTGCATAAATTCTGTCAACTTGTCATCAACGAAACTGGTCAAAAGTAACCACACAAAAAAGTGATGCAAAAAATAATATTAAATTACTTGTCGCGTCACCAAACATCTTTCCTGCTTCACTTTTCACTTAACCGCAAATTAGTAGAAATATGATCTAGAGACACTGCTGTAAACTAATCAATACAAATCTCCTGAAAACATCAATGCGAAAAGCCAAGTATAAAGCCGAAAGAAAGTATCACATACTACATTACTTCTACACACAACAACATTGAATCTTCTTCGCTTCACTTCACTTCACAGCCAATTAATAAACTCATTCGCTTCACCGCTCCCTGAAATTGCTTGGCAGCTCGAAAGTCAAACTCCTGAGACACTGCCGTAGACTCACCATAACGGAACTAATCGGTACGAATCTCAGGAAAACATTGATGCGAAAGTATATTTCATTTACGATACACAAACGCCAGCTTAGGGTGGATTCATTTGCAGCATACAGGTATACTTGTTGCATTCTTAACGCGCAACCTGTTGTAAATAAACGTGTCGATAACCCCCAGAAAACTACCCATCCGAAACGCCTATTGTTTTCGCTTGAAAACAATATTATTACGTTCAACGTCAGGGTCAAAGTAAGGAAAGCGCGGTCAAAAATTCTACTTCTTGGGTGGTTTACTTGGCTTTCAATGCTGTGGAGTGTGATACCCTATGATAATTTAGTTAGTTGTGGTGGAAGTAGCAATAAGAATGTGGCAGGCACAGGTAGAGGGGAAGATGGAATAATTATGGTACAAAGCTAAGTGAAGATGACGATGTACTTCTTTGCTATTTTGCCAAGGGGAAATGTTCAACTGATAGGTTCAATTGATACTTCTGATTAACCTATGGTGCTAGCAAATGTATTAAGGTTATCTGCAACACCGTGGTAATTAAAATGCTGGAAGGGTGGGAAATTTGACAGATTGTTTATTTGCATCACATTCGGGATATGTGCATAGGGTATGTGATTATTCAATGGCATATCGATTTATCGCATTCAATGAAGATATATTTGCATTTTAGCCACATGGGAAAATGCAATCCTTTTGCAAGTAATTGAGCAGGCATTTTCCTCCTTTGGGAAAAGTAATCAGAGTTGACAGCACCAAAATAACCAATGAGGTACGAGGGCACGCTGGAACGCGCCACTGATTCATCGCCTATCCCATACGCGTAACCTAAATGTGATGCAAACAAACAGGTTGTCGCATTTTTGCTATACGTGTATGCTGCAAATGAATCCACCCTTAGAATCGTCCAAAGCATATTTATCTCTCACGCGCACGAGCATGTGCGAAGATGCAAATCTGTCAAATGGAAATATATGCTCGCAAGTAAGCGGTGAACTTTGAAAGTAGCCAAACAGTATTTCTAGTGATTTTACTGCGAGCAAAAGCAATCGAGAATCCAAGACGGCTTAGCGCAAAATTCCAGACTGCTAGACCCGTGAAAATTAGGATAGTAGAGAGTGCGACTGAAAAATATAATAAAAAGTCATCACTCCAGATGATTGCAATAATATTTCCTTTCATTACGCTGAAGTCGATATCAAATTAATCTCCGCAGAAAACGAAAAAAATATCCGAAGAAAACTCTGTGACCTATAAGGTAATTCGAGACTCAGCTCTATCCTTAGACACAAATACACTGTATACAAATTTAGCATGATTTGCATGAATGACATTCTGTAGCGCAATGGATAGTTCTCAAAGCCGTTCAAGACAGCAAATTGCTTTTTCAGCCATGTTCAAAGGCGATGATGTCGCTGAAAATATATTTCCACGCTATTTCTTCAAGTATTCCTGTTTTGCTGGAAATTAAAGTGGTAAAGATGTAAAGATCTTGGCGAGTATCAGACAATCGGCCGTGACCTCCTTCACGTGGTTCCAATGAACTTGAAATGATGTTAAGGTTACTCCGGACCTTTGCTGGTTTCCTGGGGGAAAAAATCGTATGCGCACCGTTTTGAAGGAAACCACGGCAAACTATATATCGTTGGAAAGCTTAATAAATGTAGATTTCGGAAAAAAAATATAAATTGCCGGTTTCTTCAATTACGCAAAAGAAAATCACAAACAACCACAAAAATGACCATGCATCATTCAATTGAATTAATAGGGTATCAAATCCAAGCGCACTGGCAAAATAACTGCACAGTGTTAATCACAAAGGATCAATCATTAAAAGTGTGTCAGCATTTTTTGATATTCTGACTGGTTATTTTTTAATTAATTTGTCAAGTTCGAGCAGCAAAGAATATGCGATGGCCATTGTATGGAAGATCGCCATGGGTGAAATATTACAAATTTTAAAAAACCCAGACACATTTTTGTTTCACAACATCTAAGGCATGTTCAGGCCAAATTTCACAGAAACCTGCTGAATTTTGGTACCCTATTAATTCACTTGATTGATTGAATGACGCATGGTCATTTTCAAGATTTTTTTACAATTTTCTTTTGTGGAATTAAATAAATGGGAATTCATTTTTTTTCTTCCAAAATCTACATTTATTAAACTTTCCAATGATATATAGTTTGCTGTGCTTTCTTTTAAAATGGCGCGCATACGAATTTTTTTCCGGAGGACACGGGAGGACATTCGCGAAAGTCCGGAGTAACCTTAACAGTCTTCGTTTGTCTTGCACCTCAAAGAAGAGTTTATGATGTTTGCCGTGTAAATTCTAGCTTTTGGACTTTCTGTTTCTATTTCTTGAATAGAATTGAACACTGAATTGAGTCAGTTGAGCCTCTATCACTGTATAAGACACAATTGAAATGATGTTTACGTTTTGCCGTCGCTTATCGGGCAATTTTTCTTGCAGTCGGAAAGTCGGCAGATATTTCATTTCATTTGATGTGAATTTTCATTGATATTTCGCTGGTTCGAAAATTCGAAGAAGTGATTTTTTGATCAGCCTTGTGAACTTTCGCTTGACTTGGGGAATTGTCACCGAAATTTCGTTTAATGGTCGAGCGAACGCTGCGAAAAATCGATCGAAAAAGTTTGGCGGTATTTTGAACAGAACAAAGCACCAAATTTGTTCTCATCACTTTTGCACAGTACTGTGGCGAGATGCACGATCATTTTCAGTGACTTGTGTTTCAACATTTCAACACTCAAAGGCATTAAAAAGAAGGATAAAATGATAACAAAGGGCAAACAATGAGCTATCTCATACATACTAATGAGCTCTGCTTTGCGTGCATTTTTGAAGCACTTGCATTTATTTAATGCGTTTCGAACAAGCGCGCTTTGAGCGTGTTTTTATCTACGCTTATCTCTGAGCTGTACTGTAGTTATCAATGAGAATCAGCTACATAAAAGTTCAGTTTCAAATATATGCCAGACTTCAAATAGACGCTGGTACCTCAAATAATTGCTGGGAGCATTTATTTAAAATTTCAACATGTAAACCCGTTGTCTACTTGGACCCCGCATTTACAATATTTGAGCCCAGGATCTAATCGATAAAATGCCGTATATGATTATTTTCTCCCAACTAGCTGGCATTGAAAAGCCATAATGTTGTCTCAAAATTAAACTTAGTGTAAAAGCACTTGTGGTCAACCCACAAAAAAAAAGAAGATAAAAGTGCGCCACGCGTGTCATGTAGGATATGAAGACTCAAAAGCCTGCAGGTGGTACAAATCTCTCCAAGTTTCTGGGTGTAGGTTAAATTTTTAGTCCTCTTTGTTTTTTCATGGTTTGGGCCGTGTTACCTGTTATTAGATATACCGGTAATTCCTAATGTTGCACGTAATATCGTTCCAGTGTCAGATATCATGGAAGATGATTTTTGTGTTTTTTTAAGCATATTAAATTTGAGTGTGAGAAAAAACAAAGGATAAACATCCTTTTAGATTTCAAATGCATGCAGTTGTGCCCCCTGTTTTCAGACACACATGAAGAGATGGTTGTTCAAAATTAAGACATGAAAAATAATAATGTGCAAGTCACTCATGACATAACCAGTTTTCTCGGCTTTGACTGTGTTGCCTGTTGTAATGCTTAACAACGCAAGTAATTTTGCTCTTGTGGGAATTGAAGATCTTTATCGGTTTGTAGAAATAAACCGTTGTTTGATTTGTAGCTATAAATGGAGGATTTTGAGTTGTACCAAATGGTTTCCTCATTTAAGATTCAAATAGTAAATGTTTGGTGGCCAAAATGCCAACATCCACTGAATTGACTTACTCACGTATGCATCCCACGTCCAGTTTGAAACACTTTGGATTCGTTTACATTGAATCTGTTGGACGTTTAAAATTTTGTTTACAATAGCTTGTAAAAGAATCCAATCATTTTGGACATTAAAAATTTAGGTACTTTGACAGTAAATGTTGAAATTAATGGATGACGTAAAACCAAATTTACCACTAACCAGTTTGTTTGAGATTTTATAACCCAAACAAAGCCTGTTTACATAGCCAGTAGAGCACAGTAGAAATTGTAGAAATTACAGTAGAAATTGCAGCACAGCGAACTCTCTCTCTTATGTCTTTATTACCTGTCTTTGCTTCATCATAATGCTCTTTCGAGAAATCTACTTATGCATCTAATTTTGAGCAGACACTAATTTGAAGCCACACTGGTATGCCTCGGCGCACCGTATATTTAACAATTATTCTATGAGGGCGCGCTGGATATCGATTGATAGATAACCCATGAGGCGCGTGTAGCGCCGAGTTGGTTATAATCATTAACTTTGATATCCAGCAAGCTCGAGTAGAATAATTGTTTTATTAAAAACTTAACCACTATTAAAAAAAAATAAAAAAAAATACAGGAAAAATGAGAAAAGAAATAAAAAGGGAGCAAGAATCGATCACATGACTGAACGAAAAAGGCGCCAAAACCTTGCGAAGTGTTGCAGCATTTCATTATAAAGCTGAATGAATCAATGAAAGCTGCTCGAAAGTGAACAAAGTGGCACAAGTTTTGGAAAAAAATCTTCTAATTTTTGGCTCTGAAATATGGTACATGTTTGATTTTTCCTGAAACATTGTTGTAATCATCGTTCAAGGTGGATTGAAGCTGTACAATTTCACCATGTTAGCTGCTGGAGTTAAAACTGAACAAGTTTGTAATCTGTTCGCACAACAGAGCCATCATGTGCGTGTTTGATCGAACTGAAGACAGAACAAATTTGAACTTGAAGAGGTAATTTCTATGCATCTAAGAAGCAAGATTACTGTAGCGAGGAACATTAGAATTCACCATCATAGTTTGTTAAACGCAAAGCGCAAAATGCAGTTGTCCTCGGTTTATAGGTTGCGGACGGGATGGTAAAACAACATTCAAACAACTGGAAAAGCAATTCCAATTCGTTTACATGGCATCCGATTTCTATCTGAGCATTTGGACCTGTTGGAACAGAGAGCTACATGTACAACGAGTGCAGGTAAACCAGTGTCAATTTTGCGTGTTAAAGCCGATCTCACCTTTCCTTCCTCCTTGGTAGTTTGCAGCTGTATTTTTTTCCTAGTGCTTGTTTAGACTGATTCATGATCTTCGCTCCTGCCCCATTTCACTGTGTTTTATTTTATGTCTTGTCTTGATATTTTCAAGTGGAAAGCCTTCCTGATAAAACCTACGGTTTGTTCAATTTCAATGACCGATGTGACGATCGATAGCGCTTAATGCTTAAATTTATATTTCGCACAGTTTCTTCAAACAATTTTGACTTGTGTAAGACGACACTGTTGGTGATGCTTGTTGGTGATGCTGTTTGAATTTCTGCTTAATTTAAATTCTCTACCAAGTGATTTTGCTCGTCCATTTTTCCTGCTGGGTTGCTCGCAAGGAAAAAACTTTCAGCTCACTTTGTTGTTGAGTGTTCATTGACCATATTTAGTCGCAGCAGGTATATGAGCTGATAGCCTACATGTGTAGCTCCATTCAGCCAATCAAAATGCTAGAAATCCAATATACAGTACCGCTCGAAAGTATTGGTGCATTTTCCGCGATACTGCCACGGTGGAATCGCAGTTTGTATCTCCGGTTTGACCTCGGGAAAACCTCGTCTGACTTCTTTGAAAACTCCGGTTTTACCTCGGTTTTTTGCGGTCAAAAATACCGCGGTAAAGAATAGGACACGGTGGTGTTTGAATAGCCTTTTGTTTCCTTTGTTTCAAAGATTAATTAACTTCAATAGGCGAGACGTCGCACGCCGATGATTTTATGATGTGATAGATTTCACATGATCATTGCTTTTACCGTGATTCACAAACCGTGACTTCTGAGCACTTTTGCCGAACGCTAACGTTATTCGAAGAAAGAAGTGGAAACTCGTGCCATTTGCAACAGCTAGAAGAAATAAAACGGATATCATAGAGATAGAATTATTGCGTTACATACCATCTGACGTTCATTGAAAAGGTCAGATTTCACCCATTATGCAAATTTGATGCGCTTTTGAACTGAAACTAACTCTTTTGCAGTTTGCACTGTCTTTGAGTTTCAACATGAGTTTCATTTACTATTTCAATTATCATCGAAGGATTAAGTGCACAAAAGATCTAGAAAGGTTCGATTTGTTCCCACATCGCTCGCACAATTTATTTTGAGACTCACAGTATGCAAATTTAAATTCAGTGCAATGCTCCGTGAACTAAAAATAATCTCAGGAAAAAACGTGCTATTTTACTCTAATTCTCTTTCTAGCATCATAACTTTCGCTTTTTAGTTCAAGTTACATTCAGCAGTTTCGCTTTTGACGGCATGTTTGAATATGGCGAAGGCATATTTCAATTCTGAAAATTTTAGCTTACGTCGCATTTGGCACGCAAATTATTCACGCAACGCTTGGCAACACAGTCATGTGTTTGCCGACTAAAACTGTTTTTTTTTTTATAAAGAACATGTTTTACTTTACCATTGAACGTGTCAGCTTCTGTTCGTCCGTTCGAAGTTTGCTTGCGGCTGCCCGACAATCCATTCTATTGTGACTGTGCATGATTGTGGCATCTTGCAAAGTCTGAAACGAGAACCTCTCGTGTTGTATCACACGGACTACCGGCTTGCTCGAAAAACATTTAAATACATCGGCTTGCTCATAGCTCTCCTTAAACGATCTAATACCGATAAAAACACGATCTTTAAAGTTCTTTATTTATAATTGCACTTGGTGATAAAAACACCTGCAATGCCAAGCTGGCGTGACAGTACACGATCGAGTCCGAAATCGGTTTTATCACGAAGCGTAATCTTGTGAAATTATACTGCTAACCTTTTGTCTATTTGCTCCTTTGAGAATATTAGTGAGATAAAGTATAAACAATGCCAAAACAATAGAAATTAGCCACTACTGTTTGGTTACCGAGGCATTGCTGCGTCAAGTCAGCTGCGGTGTTCGGTCGCTTTCGTCCTTACCGAGGTTGCGGTTTTCGTCCCACCGCAGCAAATTCAAGGAAAAAAAATGGCGGCGGATGAGGTTTCACCGCGTGCTTATGCACCAATACTTTCGAGCGGTACTGTACCTAGTCCAGTTTTTAATAATAGGGTTTACCTCTGTGTAAGAACCTGAAAAGTCAAAACATTTTTTTTTTGTTTTGTAAGCTATTGTTTTGCTGTGCACTATTGTTTAAAATGCTTTGCTTCCTTTGTTTTACGTCATTCGTGAGTTTCACAGGTTCTTACACCAAGGTAAAAGCTCCTTTTTATGCTGCACAGAGATGTACGTATTTACTTAATGTGTTTATTTCAAATATTGCGCTGTTATCTTACAATGCAGATAGTTAACCTTATTTAACGACTGATAGTATCAGCAGAGTGATCACCTCAAAAGGGTTCCCTACATAACAAAACGACTCAGCATTAGGCCAGAACAAAGTGCCTGTAAGAATAAGTGGATTTAAGACAGGGCTCCACTCTACTGTGTGAGGACTGGCCTGTGTGTGCTTTGATGTCTATTCACCATCACAGCTTGTAACTAGTCGCTGGACCTACTTTAATGTCAAGTGTAAAGCAAGAAATTGGTTAAAAGACACCTTATATTCCTCCTGCGCGGCGTTAGAGAAACGTCTACTGAACGATATCATCACAAATAACCTTATAGAAAACCATGGTACCATGATATAACGTTACAAGCTTACATGTAGGTCACTTCCATGAAAAGACGCCAGCTAGCTATTATTAGGCGGGCGATGCGAGTTTGCATTCAAAAATTACCTCCGTAACTCCGTGATCCATCTGAAGATGTTGTTACAGTAAATGTGGCATCTTCTACGGCCTTGGCAAATAAATTTTTAGACATAATCGCAACCTGATCGAAACCATGAAACGACGAACGAGTATTGTCCGTTTCCTTCATGTAGTGATCATAGAGTGTCCCACTTCGTTCCCATGGTCCCATGGTCTTTCGCAATCCAACACAACTCGACACAACGCAATGTATTTTATCACTTTTTCGCACAAAAGCCGTCAACCTTCCAAAATAATTGCCCAAGAAAATTTTCTCGAAAATGATACCACATCTAGCTCACATTCGAATCATATGCATCCTACATACGTGCATCCTGGTAAAGCTTTGTTCCCAGGGTCTCGCACTGCATTCCGTCCGAGTAGAACCTGCACGAGGACATCACGTGGTCTTATCACATGATTGCTCTCCGCCATATTGACTAGCAGCTGGTAGTTTCTGGTGGGAACGTTTTTCTTGTCGTAATAATTCCGTTTAGAGCCCAATTCTGAAAAAAATGGCAGACAAGCCGACTTATGTCGCGTTCTTTGGAGTTATGGGAGCTACGTCAGCCATGGTTTTCAGTGGTAAATGTGAAGTTATGTTAAATAGTGGGCCTTTACACTCGCTCAGGGTCATTTGTTCGAAACTAACCTTGAAGTGAAATCATTCCCCAGCTTTAGGAGCTGCCTATGGGACAGCGAAAAGTGGAACAGGAATCGCTGCTATGAGTGTTATGCGACCAGAGCTTATCATGAAGTCTATTATTCCAGTAGTTATGGCGGGTATCATTGCTATTTATGGACTCGTCGTTGCTGTTCTTGTTGGCAATGGAAGTGAGTATTAATGAATGTGTTGTAAAGGTTACCGTTGTAAAAGCTTGTTCTCTCTTGATCCCAGCAGTTGTTTTTATTAAATTCGCATTATCCTCCTCCCTTGGGAGTAGGGTAATACGACTTCTGAAAAATAGATTGTGGGGAAGGGCCGTGTTTACATGAAAGCCAATGTGAGTTCTTCCCTGGACTCTTTTGTTTGTTTGTTTGATTTATAATAATCCAGGAGTTAAAACAGTTTTGTCTTGGGATGAAGTCATGGTTTGCATGTCAATGCTATGGAAAGCACTCTGGGTTAACATGACATTCTGCCCACACACCTGATGTACGTGGCTGTAGTGTATTAGAGTTACCAATGTTGTCATATTTTGTCGGCATTTCTCGTGTCTCACCCTGAGTGACTCAAATCTAAAGACAAGAATTAAAGAGCAGTGTTTTGTGAGAATCATCAAGTTCTTGGTTATGTTAATTGGAGTGTTTAGGAGGCAAATTGTGACCTTCCACAGGAAAACGTACACTAACGCTTTACTGTTTAAGAGAAATAGCTGTTTAGTATCTGTTTACCATCCACTTAAAGGGATCATAGAAAAGTGTTTAAATGCTTTACTCAACCATTTTCAAAAAACTAGCGTCCGTTTAGCGCTTTCGACAAAATGTTTAAACGGTTAGATGAGTAGAACGGTCATGACTCCATTTCAGTTGTACCTTCTTGTTTTTTTCAATATCTCGGTTTCTAATGTGTATTTCACACTGAAAATTTTTCTCACATCGTGCAAATAGTTCTTCTTGGTGTACAGATAATAAAAACTGTGTCTTCTTGATAATAAACTTGGGAAAAAAATTTTATTTCGGCAAAATATGACTAAATGATCATGTAACGCGTAACATAAACAATGGCCGCGCAAGCATATTTTCAATAATTTCTCCACTTACATCTTACAGAATCTTAAGAAACCTCGGTAACAATTCAGACTAATAAAGGCAAACACACACAATAACTTTCAGACACATTGCTTTATTAGAAGTCCTTGAAAAACGGCAGGTTTGTACCGATCCTTCGTTGTAACGCTTCATAAATTTTTGAAGGGCAGTTTATAAAATAGGGAGATGTGGCTCGGTACATAACTTAAAATATAAAACAACACATGTCATATGAATGGGCATTATGTGATAGACTTTGTGTCAAGGTTTCAAGTCAAAATACAAAATGTGGCACTAACTAGAACAAATTGAAAACGACTGAAACAGTTTCTGAAACGCACTCGTAACGTTCAAATTAGCAAAGACTCACCGCTGCCTTTCAATATTTTGCCGTAACTATTTCGAGTATTGCACTTCCATCGTTCAACACGTGTTGGGCTTGCTATCACCGACAATTGAGTGTATTTTTAGCCATTTTCATCCACTGAGACCGGAGATTTTTAGCTTTGAGCGATGCTGAAACATTTTGCGCCATAATGCTGTGCTCACAAAGCGTAACGAAGCTTCAACCACCAAGCTCCCTTCGAAAATTTCGCATCTAAAATCCGCGATATCTTGCGTAGAATTGAAACATTTTCCTTCGTTGTTTTCACAAACAGCAATCGGGGTTTCCCCAAGGGATTCTTAAGGGCCAACATAAATTATGCAGCCAAAAAAGCGTGACCAAAGCACGTGTTCTAAGTGAACGTTGAGGTCAATGGAGACAAAAGAAAGAAATCCTACTGTTTCGCGCAAGAAAGCGGCCCAAGAGCGAAAGACTGCCGAAAAGAGAGAGAGGAACAGGCTTCATTATCAAAAAAACCGGCAGAAAATAATCAAAAGAGTGCAGGAACGAAGACAAGAAAAACGCGAATCTACAGCGAGTCAACGTAAACATACAAGGAGAACCGTCAAAGAGCTCGCATGAAAGAAAACCGCGAAACAAGTCAGGGGTGAGGCACGTGCCAAAGACCTTGCGAGGAAAGCAAAGATAAGAGAGCAGACAAAGGAAAGGGTAAGAAAATACCGTGAAAGAAAGCGAGTAGAGAACGAAGATGAGACATACGGGACCAAATCGCCGGGATACGCAAACAGGACAGCAAAGAAGTGCGGAACGGATAAAGCAAAAGCTTCCCTTCCGGCTACGCCTTCTAAAAAAGCAGCGATCATCAAAACGATAATCAACAGCCCACGAACAAGAAAAATTCTTGAAGAAGAAGGGATGATGAAAACGCCATCAGAAGAAAAGGAAACCAAAGTCCTGAAAGCACTGGCAAGCGACATTTCTGAGGGTCTACAAGAAGTAAAACGATCTCGGTCAGATGAAAAGCGTTCAGCTTTTACAGCTTTCAAGTCGCTAGCATTTGGAAAGAATGTTAAGAAAGCAAAGGCTAAGAAATCCCTGTCTAAGCTGGTCAACATTGATGAAAAAAGTATAAGCAAGGCAATTGAACGTAGAGAAAAAGTTCTGAAGGGTGATCTTCCTAGCTGGCTTTACACAAAAAGAAAAGTACGAGAAGATGCCATAAGCGAAGAAGATGGAAAGCTCATTTACGATAACTGGACCAGCGTGGCCAGCCGACCAACTGGGGACAAAAAAGACGTGGTGAAAAAGCGCACTGGAAAGCAGCAGTACGTTCAACATTCAAAACACGTTTTGGAAAAGACTCAAACTGAGGCTTACATAGAATTTAAAGAGATGCACCCAGAAATTCAGATCAAACAAAGAAAATTTGAAAACTTAAAACCGTTCTTTGTTAAGCAAGCAAAAGAAAGAGACCGCAAATCATGCTTGTGTAGGAAACATGTTGAGACCAAAATGGTTTTCACCGCTTGCATGAAATTCAGAAAGGCAGCGCTCATAAATTCAGATTCCAGTATCCCAGTTCCCAAGACATTAACAGAATGTGTAAACCTCACTCTTTGTCCAAAACAGGATGGTGCAAGTTATCACGAGATGAAATGTTTAGTGAGAGAGTGTACTTCCTGTACTTCCCGAGGAAATGTGTAAGGAGGGATCGGTACGTTGGTCCTGTTACGAATACGTGTCCACTGGCAAATTTCTTCCTGACGGACAAGAGAAGAAAAAAATCTCTCTAGTTCAAAAGGATACATCCCCATTCCGGCTGTTCGGTTATTTTAAAGATCTCCTGAAGGTGTATCCAAGCCTCTCTCGCTGGCAGCGAGAGCAGCTTGATAATTTGGTGGAGCATCTCCCTGTGGGACATGTCGTCTGTGTACATGATTATTCTGAAGGATACGCATGCAGGAAGCAAGATGAGACTCAAAGTGAATACTTTGACGTTGCTAAAGTTTCCCTGCATGTAACCATCCTTTATCGTCATGCAGTTGAGGCCACTGATGGTGTAGAAAGCACAGAAGAAGACCCCCACACCATTAAGGAGCACCTCTTTGTAATTTCTGATGACCCTGGACAAGATCATGACAGTGTCCACCGAGTTCAAGAGCTCATCCACAAGTACCTTACCCAAGACCTTAGCTACAATGTGATCAAGATGAACGAGTTCACTGATGGTTGTGCCGCTCAATACAAATCTCGACACTGCTTGGGTGACTTGTCCTGCTCTCTTGCTGATTATGGCTATTTGATGCAGCGCAATTTCTTTGAAACATCTCATGCCAAAGGGGAGCAGGATGCTGCTGGCTCACACATCAAACAGAAAGTCAGTCAAGCAGTGCTTCGAAGGACTGCCATCATAAAAGATGCTAAGTCCATGTATGACTTCTTAGTTGAGAACTTTTCCCGTCCAGCAGCATCAACCTTTAATGCGTGAACAAAGTCTGTCCAGCTGAATCAGCGGGTCTTCTTCCATGTATGTTTATCTGGAGAGGGGGCCGTACAAAGAAATAGACCTGGACGGCAGTTCAAAACGGTGAAGGACATCAGGAAATTGCACTGTGTCAAGTCTCTGCCTCAACAGGAGAAGCTGTTGGTTAGGTTCCGTTCCTGCTACTGTGTTAACTGCCTCATGGGTGATGAGCCAAACTGCCTGAATAAAGCCTGGATTGATGAGTGGAAAGAAGAGTCAGTAGTTCGAGAAGCCACAGCCGCAACAACAAGGCAGGAATCAGAAAACCCAATCTTGGATCATGACACAGCTTCGCACCTAGCAGACCTGGCCACACAGGGTAGCAGTGTTGCAATTGCAGCCGTAGATGATCCAGTGTATGACTTTTATATATTGAAAGTCACATCTAATGGAGTGGAAGAACTTAGTGAGGACTTCACAGATGATTACTCATGTCATTATTATAAGGGAAGCAAGGTTTTAAAGGGCCACTTCTACTTGCGTGAAAACATCCATGATATGACTTACACTTTAGATACAAAGAGGGTTGCAGCAGTGTTTGCTGCCACTGTTAGGCATATCTGCACTGACCTTGCAGTAAAAAAGAGAAACAAGAAGCCCATTTACAAACTCTCACTCGTGCAACATGAAGAAATTATTGCTTCATTATGAGATACGGTAGAATAAAAGATATATGAAATTTTTACTCAAAATGCCAAACAGAGAAGTTGTAGCCATCAAAACAATCATGTATTTGTCCTAAATATGTAGAAATAATTTTGTTGCTTGTAAATAGTGCTTTATTTTAGCAAGGCCACGCCCACAAGGAATCATGGGTAAATGTAAAAACTGCTTTTCGTATCATGTTACTGTAATTTTTTTCATGGTTTTGCTTGAAACAAACATTACAAGCAAAAGTTGACATAAAGAAACAATAAAAAGAGCATTTTAGCGTTCAAAGGTTTTTTGACCTATGTAATGCAAAATGGAGTCATGACTGTGCTACTCATCTTAGTTTATCCATTTTTTTAAAAGTGTGTCCTGAAAAAGTCCTGGAAAATTGTTTCTGAAAAAGGGTTCAATATTTAAGTTTTTGTGCACAGTGTTGATTACCACATGCGTAACATTTCAAGTGACATTAGGAAAATCTCATTTCTCGCTTCAGAAATTTAAAATTCACAAAAATTTTTAATTCACAAATTATAGAAAATTGTAAAATTGTAGTTTAGGTGCATCCCGTAGATAGTTATCTTTCACATAGCTCATGGGAAAGTCAAGATATCATAATGAAGAAACCAGGGTTGGAAATAATTGTTCTTTCAGAAAAAAACAGACTTCGTTTAGTTGGCTTTCTTGTTGCCTCTCAAATAGACAAAGATAATGAGAAAACTTAAATGCACATTTTTTGTTCTTGCTTTATTGTTTCAGTTTTCTCTGTGTGTGTACAAGGTAGCAAAGAAAAACTCCGAATACAATGTCACTTGTATTTACCTCGAAAAATCTTGTCTTCAAGGTGAATTTCATGCCATTTCGTGCCCGTTCCAATCGTGCCTCAGGTGACTTTTGTCGTTCCCTTTATCTTTCCCTAATTAGCATATCGAGTCATATCGTTCCTTGATTCTTCCTCGATCGTTCTTCATGAGAATCGTTCTGGAACAATGTCAACAATCCATGTCTGCCTTTAGGTTGCTCTGGCCATCATTAAATCACAGGATCATTATCGCCGTACACTTGCCAGTATGGAACGGTAACAAAAGCAACCACAAGCTTGAAATCACTTCTTCATAAATTTTTTTTATTTTTTGCTCAGATACAATACTGTAGATCACAACAAAGGGTTTTCAGCCCCTTTTCACTGGATATCATCAATAAAATGTGTAGTGTGTTACATACCATGTGATGCTCATCAAAAAGGTCAATTTCACGGCTTATGCGAATTTGATGCGCTTTTGAACTGAAATTAACTTCGGACTATATTCACTATTTCTTTAAAATTCTTTTACATAATTCAGTGTGATCGTCCAGGTGAGTGTAGTCCTGAGAAGGACTGTTTGAGGTGACATTGACGTTTTGACAACCTGAGTGGAAGTCGTTATCAGAGTCAAGTTGACTCTGATGAGTTACCCGACATTACCCGACCACTGGTCTCATTAGACAATATGATGTCATGGAGAAGCGGCCAGGCTGCTAAGTACAATTTAAAATGATGGCGCGCAGTGTTGAATATTGGCCTTCTTTGGAGAGGAATTTCAGTGGGATCGGGTGCACTTTAGAAGCTAAAACCATGGTCAGTAACTCAACTTAGTGTTATCTTTTTATTGGCAATTTCAAAAAATACGCCGTTTCTGGAGTGACCTCCTTTAAGGGACTTAACTACACCAAACTGGAAAAAACTGAGTTCACAGTCTTGACACGTTCCTATTAAGGTGGTACAATTGGCTAAAATGCGTTCTAAACGGAGGCTTCTAAAATACTTTATCCACTTTATTTTAATTTAAAACATAACCATTCTTTAGTATTTTTTCCCGTAGAATCCGAATTTCAAGTCAAAATTTTGAATTTCCTGTCCGAAAGGTGTGAAAATTAACACCTAAAAATGTCACTCAAATTCATAAATATTTTCTTTTCTTCGTTTCTTTTTGATTGAAAGCTTTCTTCTTTGCACTATCAAATATCTATGTAAAAAAGTTTTTTGGGTGACTTAGCCGCAATCCAGGTGGAAATCCTACGGAAAAAAATCGAAGATCTCTAAACCAGACACATGACATGCCACAACATCGATCCAAAGCAACGGGAAATTGTGGCTAAGCCAGACAAAATAGGTCCATTTGTGTTTGTTAACTCTGGCAACTTTCAGCAGAATTGATTAAAATGCATGGAAAGTATTCCTATTTTCACCTCACACGCGCTGATAATCCGTCAAATTTTGCATGTTTTTAAGCTTTCGTTTGCTCAATTCGAGTCCACCATGTTTGTTTTCTGCTTTACAAGTTGCATTGCCTTCTGGGACACTCATTTCGTGGAAGAAACGCGGAAAATGGCGTATTTCGAGCGTGTAACGCGTCCTAGAATCAAACGATCACAGAGTCCCTAGCAACCACGATAAACATTGACACTGCGATCTTTTTGCCAGCGGTATCAATGCGCACAAGCCACTACGCATATAAGTTGCGCGTGTTCGAGATAGCTATCGAGTAATCACGCGGGTGTTTGGTTTCCTCGGCGAAAGAGATTCGATCAAAACAGTGTTCCTCTCGTTTATCGGGTGGATTTTTCTTGTTCAATGGACTGTGAAAGGGAAGTGAAATGTTCTGTGAAATCGTTGGCCTTCTCTCACATTTACAGCACTCAAGAAGTTTGATTTTTCGTATTTTCGTATGTTCAAATATGTAGACGTGATAATATTTTGGCTGGCTCGTAAGTTTGCAAAAAGTAGGCAGCTTACAGTCGTCTAAAAGAGATTCTAAAACTTTCAAAGATGCGGTAGATTTATTTGTATCTGATATAAATCTGTTCACAGGGTAGTTATATGTCGAGGTCGGGGAAATATCGGAAGATTATCGCGGAAACATTCAGCTGTGGACGGTGTAAGGATGCATATTAAATTTTGAACCAAAGATTGAAGATCTTACCGGTTTTAATAATTATGGAGATACTTTGATGAAAGAGGAGTTTGTGTGCCAGGTAATACTTCTAGTATGAGGTTGTTGTAGCCGGCAATTGTAATATTGCTCTTTTGATTTGTCAACTTTACCTTGTTGCATGAATGCGCGGTACGCTTTTTGTCTTGTTGTGTATAAATATGCCTGGGTATTTATGAAAAACTAAGCTTGCTTTTTTCTGATGCGTGGAATATCAATTGAATATCACCAAAAAGTCCTTTAGTATTCAGGTTGATATAGCTTTTCGTTATGTTTTCATTTACTCTCAATACCTTTAGCTCCGCTGCTGTAGATTCAAAGACATCCAGCTGTGCGCGAGACCGGAAGGGAGTCTCCACGCAAAATTCCAAGATGGCGGCTCAAAATGGCTGCATGACAACGAATTTCAAACCTCTCTTTCTCGGAAACTAGCGATCATTGAGCCGCTATTTTGTAAATAACAACATAACAATACATGAACTACACAATAAGCGAAATAACAAGAAAAAAAAGTTTTTGGACCTTTAGCCAATTGTACCACCTTAATGGTAAGTTCTTTGTATTCTATGTGTCACATCCATATCGGTAGCTGTACTCACGGTTTGACGCTGATTTTGTCCAACCATTTAATGTTTTCAGCTATCTGTTTAATAATTTAGGTCAACCATTAAATGTTTCAAGTTATCCGTTTAAAAATTTTGCTTGACCATAACGAGTCCATTTTTGGACTTTAATCAACCGTTTAAGGTATCAGGGTACCCCAAATGACAACATTGCGTTATCATCGTCTGAGCAGGAGGCATTTCACGGAAACCTAGACCAACTATATATTTTCTGAAAGCTTAATAACTCAAGATTACGAAAACGTATTTACATAAAGAAAACAGACATCTGTTGAAAATATAGCTTACGTTTTTCAAAAGTACAGCGTTCACAAAATCGGTTCCGCTCCTCTCAAAAATGGTCTGAAGAGTAAGGCGAACATCGCGCCAAATTCTTCACACCTTTGTCTCAAAAACCGTGTCTTTATCTGGCCTGGTTTGTTTTCTGCACTCAGTTTAACTTTGAAGTTTAAAAAAACACCACCTCTCGTTCTTTAACGGATCATAACTTTTGAATGAACTCAAAAAATGAAATTCGGAGACATGGTTTTGGTGTCAAATTATCTGGCAACATTTTCGCCAAATTTGAGCTAAATTGGTTGAAAACTCGCTGAACACAAACTCCAAATGTGCCCTAAATTTCTTGAAAAATTGGTTTCGAGAAAAAAGGCAAAATAGATGTGGAGACTCTTCCGGCCAGATGAGATTAAAACACCTAGGTGTCAGGATAATTACCTGCGGTTTGATAGAGGGGAGGCTCAACTTACCTCATAACAATAGCGGAAACATGCCGCCAAGAATGATGTCTGAAAGCGACTTTAGTTCGGGTTCTGTGTACGCATGCCGTTCAAAGGGTCTTAAAGGAGCTACGTCACGGATAACGCAACTTGAAAAAGCTGGCAAGTTTTTTCAAGTTTGTCATTCGTAATCCGTCTTGATCTCCCTCAGTCGTAACCATCCTTGTTTAGTTTTGGTTAATTATTACTTCTTTGGTGTTTTTCTACCTTAGGAAACTATTATTTTGAGGTTTCCGTTAATGAGAAAATAATTTTGTGAGATCAGAAAAATGAATGAAAACGCTGTGACATAGTTCCTTTAAGCACTGGAAATTTTACCCCCATAATTTCACGTCGGCTGTACAATGCTGAAGACATCAACAAGAAGAAAGGGTAAGACTAATCAAGCTGCTGCGACCCGAAAGATGAAAGTAAATGCGAAAGTAAAGCACATTGAAATGCGCGAAGAAGCCGCTGCGTGCTCGGCTCAAGAACAAAGAGAGAACGTCCTGTCACAAATGCAAGCAATTGGGTAACAACGAACTTCTTTATTACTTAAGACAGGACTTTTGCAATTTACGTTTTCGAGGAAGGTCACGTCCGGGTGACAAACTCGACAACAAACCGCTTCATCGAGCTTTTCTACGAGCATTTTGCCTGACATGATTGTTCTTCCTTTCAATCGTTGCCACGCTTCTTCACAGTGTTCTCGTTCTTCCATATTAGGTTCTTCCAACCACATTTCTTGATTATAACTATACCAGCTTTTGTCGCTTGCGCAAAGTTTTTCGGCCCACTCCGAGCAAAATTCTTTTGTATGATTACGCTTTGCCAGTATTTTTTTTTCTGTAGAGGCAAGCAGGCAGGATCTCTTCCTTCTTTAGCTCATGTTTTCCACACAACATGCCCTTCGATAATGCGGAAATTGGTACGCAATCGATCTATATCTCATGTCAAAACATCAGGGCCCTCTTATGTCACATGATATTTTCGGCAATGTTGACAGATGACTGTCAACACGTAATTAGAGGAAATTAATGGCTCTAACCTTTTTTTGTCCATAACTTTGCGTAGAAACAATCTTTTTTTCTTAAACTTTTTGTAAAGGAGAGGTTTGAATAATATCTATCTGAAAATGACAAAAGCGTATTTTTTGAAAAAGTGGTCAATTTTGGGGTACCATGATACCTGAAGAATTTTAGCTATCCGTTTCAGTGGGTTTGTTGACCGTTTAAACACTTCCGTTAACCATTTACTATCTGTTTATGTTTCACCCGTTTAATGGAAAAGCGTTAGAGTATGTTTTCCCGTGGAAGGTCACAATTTGTTTTAAAAAAAACATTTTTATGTGGTTACAGTTTTCACATGACTGCTGCTTGCTTGCTGCTGTCACGTGAAAACTGTAACCATATAAAAAAACAACATTTTAATGTGGTTTAGGTGGTTTAAGCGACTGTGGTTTAAGTGACTGTGTTATGTGGTTTTATGTGGTTTAAGTGACTGCTGCTTGCACTGTGACTGACAAGCCTTTAGGAGACTTGAATGTGTAGTTCCAGAAAATATCCATACCCCCCACAGCGGGTTGCTGAAAATTCTGAGGGGTGAGGGTTGAAGCCATAAATTTCCAAGGGGTTGGGGTTGAAAAGGCTTTCTTTCCAGAGTGTTCCCGATACAATCAAACAAACACTTATGCACTTTCTCATGTTATCAGTTGCGGTAGTCAAACCACGATTTCTGTCCATGGAGAGAAGTGCTGAGTTTCTTAAACCCATTGACTCCTACACCGGCCAAAACCTGCTGTGCCACGTGCATGTTCTGCGAGGAGGACACTTTATCCCCTACATCCCCTAATAGGTATATTTTTGTCCTCTAAGGTTGTCAATTGTTTAGAAAACATACAAACCAAACCAGAATCTGTCTTCTGAGTTTTAGAGGGTAGGGGAACGGCAGCTTTTTAACCTACCGCATGGGATTGTGCAAACAGAGAGAATGGCGCTGCACGCAGATCGGTCTTTGATTTTGAAGATGTTTTTTTCTGCTCTCACAATTCAAATACATACTATTTTGGAGCTCAAAAGGGAAAGAAATTGCCCTGAAGAATACTTGACTGCCGAAAGTAGGACATGGAGCTCTTTAAAGTGCCAAAAAGCTGTTTCGCATTGAGATTCCTTCGATTTGCAAAAGACATCCTAACACCTTTTGCTCACAATTTTAAACCGATCCACAGACTTCAGTCAGTTTTACAAGACTCTATAGTACGATAAAATAAATATAATGTTGTTTTCAAATGTTGATTTTCTTTTTAAAAATTGTTTAACTGATCATTTGATCCAGATTCCTGCGATTTTTGCAATTTTGCTTGCAAAGCTGCACAGCACCACAGTCTGTCTGCAAGAATTACATGCGTGTGTGCATACACAATAGACTTGGAAGTTTTTTGCTTCTTGAAGCAAGTGTATTGTTTATTTGAATGAAATTTTTGTTGGAAAAGCTTTTTGTCGATTATTCTGTCTTTTTAAAGTGATAGTTGGGTTTAGGAAGCATTGTTTTGTAAACACGTACTAAATAGGAGTCTTTAGTTTAATATCAAATCAACTCATGTCACACAGAATGATGAGAAAACAAAACAGGACCAACGTGGGATGACAAACTACTGTCAGGCCCCTCTTCTAGAGTTAGTAGTTCTTATGTAGTGTGATTAGCTTTGATTACTGTAAACCGATTATGCTCTACGAACTAATTTGCATAAGTGGGTTGAAATTTGATATACGAGCAGCTTTCAACATGTGGAAAATTTCAAGGTTGTTTTCTGGCCAATACTTGATAGGTAACCATAGTTTTTTACATCAGAATATAGTTATTTGACTATTCCAATGTAAAAGGAAGTTATTTAGAGAAGCCTACATTGTTCAGTCATCTACTGCGCATTTAGGTTATTGTTTCTGCTCTTGACAAAATTTAATTTATGCGAAACACGCAAAAACACGCAGGAGTCAGTGGGTCAATTTTTCATTATTTCCTGCTTCGGATGATGCTGATAACATGTCATCGAGTACCAAGTTGGACTTCGAACCTTGTACTTTCCATGTTGTCTTCATGAGTCAAATACAGCTGTATCAATCATATGATTGGATTATATATCTTTCCTGAACAAAACGGTCATTGCCCCTCTGTAAAACGTTTGTTAAACTCTATTGTTGAACATTAAACCTTTACGGTAATTATATATTGAATATACATCAACATTTCGTCGTAGTGTCAACCAAAGAGCAAAGAAGGATTGTCAGTACATTGTGTGGAACATGTGAAGTAATTTGAGATGTTTTGATGAGGCTTAGGAATAAATTTAAACTTCAAAATCAAAACTTCAATACTTACATTTACGAGGGGGCAGGCTCAGCTGAAGTGAGTTTTGTTCCAGTCAGGGTTACCACAGTAATAACGTTGTTTTTACATGCAGTCGATTGTCTTGCATTTTGGAGGTTTTTACATCTCTTTTTTTGGAGTGTCCCCAAATATACACTAAGAATAAGTTTTGCTTATACTAATAATTTGTGTTCTTTTGCAGTTACATCTGACTACACTCTCTTTAAGTGAGTACAACCACCTGTATCAGCTTTCTTGTAGTTGTTATTATTTCATTTAGTTATAGTTTTCCTGTTTGAATACAATGAGAAGTGAGCATAAACCTTTTCACATTTTCCAGTCCCATCTCAGTTGGGGATTGGGTTGGGTGGGGGGGGGGGGTTCAACATGGCTAGAAGTACAGCAAATGTGTGGGATTGTGAACATCTTCAAACCTTTCATTCATTCATTCAATAGAAAAATAGACCATTCTCTTAACTATCATTAAAAATTTTCTGTGGCTCCTTTCGTTCGTAAATAATTTCATGTTTTGATGAAAAAGGTTTTAATGAAGTTGAAAAGTTGTGGCTGCTGTTGCCTGCGTCAGTTTCTTATATTTCAAGAAAATGATAGTAGGACAACAACTTAAGGAAAGGATGTAATAGCTGTCGACACCTGTCAGATTCCAACAGAGCTACAGAGGTTCAAAGTTGGTAAAAATCTGCTCATGAAAGAATGCACTGTAATTTTTTGCCACCTCGGCCAAGATTTTGGCACTGGTATGCTTTGAAAGGCCTGTTCAAAGCTGGGTCATTTAGTGCTTAAAGTAAAGTATTTTAAGCTTACTGTGTTCTATAACGTGTGCACAGGAACTAACAGTAAGTTATTTTAAACTGAGTAACCAATTTTGCAAATTGCGGAAAAATGACATGATTGTAACAAAAGCTTGGCAGTGAGTGAGTGACTAAGTGGATGAACGGTCAGTGAATGGTCAGGTTACTGTTACTAATATTCAGAAACTCTACTGATTCAGTGAGTGAAACTGTTGTGAAAAAATACTGAACTGGCTCCATCACTATCCGTTTGTTTACATTCCCTGCGGTTTAAGCTCTCGTTTGATGGACAGCTTCAAAAAAAGACATATCAAAATCAAATAAGACTATTCAAATTTTTTTGCTCATGCCATGTATAATCTTACGGGTAAATATGAATTAGTATGTTGATAAACTTTGTTTTCTTTTAAAGGAGTTTTCTAGATTTGGGTGCTGGCTTGAGTGTTGGATTGAGTGGTCTTGCGGCAGGATTTGCCATTGGCATTGTAGGAGACGCTGGTGTCAGAGGAACAGCCCAGCAGCCTCGTCTGTTTGTTGGCATGATTCTTATTTTGATCTTTGCAGAAGTCCTTGGTCTGTATGGGTTGATTGTTGCCTTAATCCTAACCACGAAAAATCCTGGAAAATAGTGTAATCATCATGAACAACACATGGCAAATTTTATTGTGTCTGATTAGTGTGGTCTGCATCTCCCAGGAATAGTGCCTCAACTGACTTTTGTCAAAAGCTGTATTAGTAATAATGATAAGATAAATATCTCTTTTAATTTGCTATTGCATTATTAAAGTGTTGTGCTCTAAGTGTAGGATATTAATTCACCCTCAGGAGAGGGAGGACTCCAATGTGAAAGGGGTGGGGATGCTTGTCAGAAATTTGGATTAAACTGGGCATGGCTCAAGGTTTGTGTACCCCTAAAAGATGCCATTTGTTCAGATAGTTGGATGATTTTAGTTGCAATTGATGCCTATTAATGAGACTGTAAGTGAGGGTTGTAAAGTTGTTTTAAAGATTCCATGTCTGATCAGTCTGGGTCACGAACACAAGATAATGGTGCTTTTTATTTCTTTGCATGCAACCTGGAACAATACCGTTACTTAAATTAACAGCAAAAATATTAGCATTCCGACCTAAAGAAACCCCAAGTGATCTAAAAATCTACAATTTACATCTCCAAAAGAAATGGCGAGCATCCTTGCCCCTTTCACATGCCCATCATTTTCTGCCGTTTTTATTTCGTTTTGTGAAAGAATTGAAGAAGAAGCCTCATTTAAAGTGTGCGAACCTAAAAAGCTAAAATAAACTCAGTTTCAAGGCTCAGTGTAGTGGGTAAAAAGATACACAATAAGTGGCCGTATTGTATCCGCTTTACATACTTTAGCCAAATGTGAGAGTTGTAAAATGAGATACAACGTGGACATAAAGTTTTGTATGTTACCTATGACAACTCCATCTAAATGTTCATGTTTATCAACTGTTTTACCAGTACAAGCAATTTTCATCAGATAAATAAAAGGAAAATTTATGTAGATCACGACAAACTCATTGTGCAATTTTCAGATGTTCATTAAATATTCGAACACTGATGGACGTGTTTGACTGCTTGCCTTGTAATTGTTGCTCTGTTTATTTACATTTCTTTTGGTGAAACTCTCAATGAAAATGTTAACAACCATGTTCAAAATAGGCATACAATGTGTGTAGAACTGATTTTTTGTTACTGATGACATCATTGTCATTGGGCTAAAAGATCGTGCCTGATGGCTGATGTCTGACGTCTGTGAAGCCGTTCATGGGTACTCCTTTAATCTTGGGGCAGGGGTGTGCCACAGGGGCTCTGAAACCCCTTACCCTATACCACATGGGCGCATATATTCATATTGCTTGTGAAGTGTTTGCAGTCGATCTCAATCAACTGGCAACTATTTAATTTTGTTTCGAACATGGTACAGTACAAACTTCCACCGCACAGCTGACCGCAATGCATCAGAAGTTATTCACAAGACGGACGTGTCGAATTTGAGATTTAGGACGTTCGCGCCCAAAATCTTCCCATGTTCAGATTTTTCCAAACTTTTGCTGCAGTTAGATAATGACCAACTCATATCAGAGTAGTATAGTAGCGGCCGAATTATCCTTTTTTCGCGGGAATCTCATAAGCGTGCGCAGGAATACGTCATAGGCTATTGTCTTTATCTCATGAATAAAATGCGGTGGATTCTCAGCGGTTTGACTAGTTTCCAACTCGCATCTCATTTGCGATTGAAAATCACTGAACCGTGACGTTCTTGTGCGGGCTTTCATTTCTTGCGGCTTTCATTGTTACTGCAGGCAAGTAGTGTTATTTAAGCATAGAAAACTATTTTCGGTTCACTGATTCATAAATTGTGCATTTTAATGATGGCGCTAAGAAACCAACCACACAGATTTTGAGTGAAAATTTTATTTCCCCTCCTCCTCCACAATTTTTATTTCCCTCCTTTTCCTCGTCTACAATTTTTATTTCCCTCTTCCTGGAGGAAGCAATTGTATTTTGCTTCCTCCACCGCCACCCCAATTCTATTGTTTTCGACACTGTCACCGCCACAATTCTATTGTTTTCACCGCCACCACTTCTGTATCCCTACTGTAACCCCCTCTGTACCCTTCCTGTACCCCTAATGTAGCCCGCCTGTAGCCTTCCTGTACACCCTTCTTGTACCCCTACTGTAACCCCTCTGTACCCTTCCTGTACCCCGCCTGTACCGTTCTTGTACCCCTAATGTAATCCCTCTGTACCCTTCCTGTACCCCGCCTGTACCCTTCTTGTACCCCTACTGTAACCCCTCTGTACCCTTCTTGTACCCCTACTGTAACCCCTCTGTACCCTTCCTGTACCCCTCCTGTACCCTTCCTGTACCCTTCTTGTACCCCTACTTATGGAAGTGATTTGTCGAAAAAAAGAATGGGGTCACCGTGCATTCAAGAGAGATAAGCACGTTAATACATGTAAAAATACCCACAACCACTGTATTTGTCTACATTTCTTACTCAGTGCCCGCTCAATGCATGACGTGGCGTGACATTGCGATGTGAATTACGTGCGCAGTAAGGATGCGCACAAACAATGAGCAAGAACGTCCTTAATGGCCCAATTTACGTCTCTCTCTAGACACGGTTTTTGTCTTAGTTTTCCCAAGAGGGGTCTAGTTTCTATAAGCTGGCAAGGTTTCTTGGGAGCCCTATTTCAAGATGGTGTCCGGGAAAGCAATTTGCACGAAAACAGCCTTGGAGTTTCTTAAGCCGTCCTCGTATCATTCCTTTCTTCACACCTCATCTCTTCTTTTTGACGAGGTTGCAGGGTGTCAAGTCCCTATTTTTCCGTTTTTTTTTTTTGAGTCAATGCTATTTTCTCCTTTTCCAATTTTTTGTTCATGGTGAACAAGAATGAGGATTTTTATGCCATTCAGTAAGTTGATTTAGACGGTCGATTAAGAGCAGTGGGAGTGTATCTGCGCTTTTGTGCACGGATGCCAGTACAGTTCGGAAAAGTGCATGCTACAAGGGAGTGGCAGGAATGCTCAAAACCGACGAAGAAAAGAACGGAACAAAAGTGCAATTGATGTTGAAAAGCAATGTGTCACCCCTGTTTGAAGACTTCCTTTGTTTCTATCAAAAGAGCACTCCACAGCTCCACAAAAGCTTACTGTGATCAGATTCCTTAAGAAGTCAACACATGAAAACATGCCTGGCAGCGAGATGCAAGATGTTGACTGTGTTAGCAGTAATCAGCTCTTTGTTTCAGGGATTGAAATTGGAGACCCAGTAAAGAAGGCTACTGTAGGGGGAATACCTCGGTCAGCGAGAGGCCAGCTTCTTTATTGGTCTTTATTCTTGCTATTGCTCAGCTCAGCAATTACTGCTTGTAAGTCCTAATTCCACTCCTTACTTCTGTACTACAACTACTAAACTCAGGTCTCTCATGTAACATCTAACATCTCTTGCAAACCTCTCTATATACCAGAATTGTAGACATGTTTGCCAAACGTTTGGGTTTCCCGGGCATGGGAACCAAAAGGCTCTTATTCGACCCGACAAAACAGTTAGCTAAGAAAACCAAATCATACCATACCAAGGGGTGTTCCTGCCTTTACGCGAAATACGCAACTGCGTACCAGAATTTGCTGTCGTTAATATTATTTTTCTTAATTTAACGGTTTATAATACAGGAAAAATGGAAAATTCATATCAATGAAGTGCTA
This sequence comes from Siderastrea siderea, assembly GCA_964030785.1. Lineage (NCBI taxonomy): Eukaryota > Metazoa > Cnidaria > Anthozoa > Scleractinia > Rhizangiidae > Siderastrea > Siderastrea siderea. The sequence continues at coordinate 17,994,028 of OZ034972.1, read as the reverse complement.
AGGTAAAGTTGTGCAATTTTGATACTGACAGTTCTTCATCACTGCTGCGGAAGAATGCGCCTGGGCGAATTGTATTCTCTCTTCCAGTCCAAGAATCCATTTATAGCGCGACTTATTGGCTGTGGTCGCACTCAATGTCTATCAAGCAGTTTGATTCCATTATTGCTCTTTGCACCACAAGACATGTCTTGTCCAACACAGTTGCCTTATCCAGTATGCTCCGACGAGAGAGCATCAACCTCATATACAAGTAACAAAGGAAGTGGGAGTAGTGGTAAATGTAATGACAGAATAAAAGAAACGACCCTATGGTTTGGGACGAACTTTATTTGGGCGTCTGCATACCGCGCTTATGTGTAGCGCCACGACACCGCGTCAATATGCCAGCAGACACGTAACCCCAAGCAGTATTTGCGCTGATTAGCCCGATTCTTCTAGCCGGGTCGCGAATCACGGGTCCACCGTCAAATATACTCGCGCGTATAGCTCAATAATTGAACCTGCTCGCAAGGCTGCAGAGCTGTTTGCTTATTACTGTGCTACAACGACCAATTTCTAGGTCAATATCTGTTGCTCACATACATCTCCACCAGCAAAATAGTTCTTGATTTCTTGATAAGATCTACAACACTTACGAGAGCGATCTTTCCGATAAAGTGACCTACGACAAAGAAGTTCTAAGATGGAAGGCAAAGGGAGCATGCTGCAGAAAAAAATGGACTAGTGGAGACCATGGAAACCACCCAAAGTTCTCGCTATCCTTCTTACAATGCCTGTGTCCACTACAACGCCAGGGCGGTCATTAAGTACCGTGCACAGAATCCAGACCTACAAGTGCTGAGCCATGAGAACTGAGCGGCTCTCTTCTCTGGCCGACACTTAGTCTGCGTAGCAAGTGTTTCCGTGGAGTTTCAGAGCAAAAAAAGACCGAAGAATGGGATTTTCGATGTTTTAGCCGCGCGAAAAATGGGGCGAGAGCAAAAAATGAGAGAGGGGGGAGGAGGAAATCCAAATACTGCAGGAAAGTGCAATAAGTCTAAGTAAATGTGTAAGAACAAGAATACCATATAGAAGTAATAAAATGGCTTTCTGACTATAATTGTAATGATAAGGGTAATTACGTTTCCTTCCCTTTGGCTAAGTGTCATACTGGCTCCTGGACTGGCTTTAAGCGTACTGCCAAAAACTACCAGGGAACGCCCCTGCACAAATACAAAGGAAACTCAACTGAAACCAACAAGTGGAGAACAGCAACCTACAATTTCGCCGAACACATCAGCGTCCGCAAATTGTTGGAAGCACTAAAAACATTCCGTTTTACACTCGCACGAGATTGAATTTTAAAGAGAAGTCTCACGAGAAAATGTTAAAATTGGCATTTCAGAGGCAGTAAATAAAAAACAAAAAACACCGAGACCTTCCGAGAAGCTCACGCCTATTTTTTCGGCGCTCGCAACACTTGCCTCGTCTGTTCTGAATGTCTGGCTACGGCCCTGAGGCATACGAGTATTGCTCTTCTCTGTTATACTGTCATGTCTAGCTCTTTTTCTACCTTTGAACAGTGCTTAAGTGTCGCCACTCCAGAGGTCCGTTATTTGTTCCGTTGTTATTCAGTCAGCATCGCACTACATTTCGAGATGAGAGGTGGTAATTTTAGCCAAGGTTAGTCAAACTTTGTTCGAGGTAGCGGGAGATTCGGATAACCAACCGAAAACAAGATCGCCAGCAGTAAACGGTTGAAAAATAAAAATAAAATCCAAAGACAACAGGTTTCAGTTCGAGATTGTTAGGCGATTCGAGAAAGCCAGGTTCTAGACAGAGGAGCTCTACTGCAGTTATTCGTTTTCTGTGTTAAAAAGACATAAAATCAAGCTAACACAAAGTCAAGCTAAACATCTTACAGTCTTACTGTTCATGAGTTTTCAACTGGTAGTTGTTTATTTATTTTATTTATTTATTTATTTATTTTTATTTATTTATTTTCTTTATTTCTTCTTTTCGTCTTTTTTTAATTGACTAATTAATTGCTTTCACCAAGCTGTAGTGCCAACCTACCTCTGTACTTAAACATCACTTAGTTTTACTCAGCTCGATTAGCTTTATAGTTATCCTGAGTAAACATTACCTATTTTTGTATTAATATATTATATTGTAAAGTTTAACTTTTTTTCCTTTTTCTATTTGGTAATAAAAGCTTGTTGTTGTTGTTGTACATAAAATAGTAGACTTAATTGAACCAGCTTGCACGGTAAGTGCCGAGGAATATTGGTCAAGGAAAGAACTCAGTAGAGCCGCGGTGTTCTCACTCCTTGCGGGTGCTCGGGGGCAATAACACCAATAACAGACTAAAACTCTGCTTGAACTACACAGGCAGAATGCAAATTCAACAGGCCACAGAGAGGAAAGGTCACTGTTTTTAATTAAACTACTATAGTGGTATAAGGAATAATATCGATCGACTGGCAGACCTGGGAGTGCTAACCTACGGTATTTTATTAACGTTTTCAAACAAATGATGAAAAAGTCATTTTCATCCACATTTTAGTTTAAAAAATTGGTAGCTATAGTAACACTTGCAATTAATATCGACTTTGGTGGTTGAGTTGGAGCTTCGCCCCTCGCTATCTATAAACCAAGAGAAACATGGCTAGCCTCGGTACGCAAGCTAATATAAATTACTGAGTCAACCACTTCCGGGAAATACAAAAACGGTTTGAAACGATATTTGATACAAAAGATACCCCAAACATTTATACGCTGGCTCTTGAAAACAAACTCCAATCCGTTAGTAACGGCAACATAATTTGAAATATGCGGTTCATTCAAACCACAGCTAGTAAAGAGTGACTTGCAAGCTGTTATGCGTTTCTTGTGCGCTTTCCTTGAATTCAAACTTCGTAAGAGCCAGTCCTTGCATTATGTCTCTCCTCTTTCAACATGTGCTGAAAAATAACAGAAAGACGCACCTCAATATTCAAATTCAGCCCTGGTCGTTTGGTCACAGTTAGATAGAACGAATCACTTGACAGCCACTCAAAAAATAACACACAAAGATAATAACACACATGGTGTTTAATAAACAAGGAAAACAAAGCTAAGTAAATAAACGTATACAATGGGGAGAGGGAGATTGTGTCTGTTGCTTTTGTAATTGCCAGAACGCAACTCTCGTGTTTAAGAGTCTTAGAGGTACTTAAACCTCTATCATGCAGACTGGGATAATTCTTGCCACCCACAACTAAATTTAGCTTGTGCGGTTCGTTACTGCATTGACAGTGAAAACGGTTTACGATTCTGCCGGACTGAGATTCACGAAACATTGATTCACAGTAGCAGTTAAAATAATGGTACAAATTTCAATCTTTTTAAATTACATTCTTCTCAGCAGAAACTACTCTTTTCCATGCCCACCACTCACAACCACCTTCGTCCCAGTCTTTCCCTCCAGGAAGAAAAAGGCGGGGCTTGAGGGAAGAGAGGGCTGGTCAAAAGTGAGAAATTTCTAAAGAGAGTTCAGTTCTTAGGAAAAGAATGGGATATGATTTTCCACTTCGCAAGCTTATAACAGATTTGGAACAAACTGCACTCGTTCGCTCGACCGATCGCTCGGTCGCTCGATTCCTGTAAACATTACAACAATTTAATCGGGAGTTAACCGAATTCAGTAATTATTTAAGTTTGAATTTTATTAATTTAAAAGGAAGCAACTTGTGCAGTGTTCCTGAGGAGTAGTTTGAGTACATCTAGCGTTTCGACAATCGTTTATTTTGTCGGTCTACTTATCGAACGGTGAAACTATATTTTTCAAAAAAATTGCAACAACAACAAAGAGGGTAAAAAATATAACAAAACACACTAAGGTAATAAGGAAAACTAAAGGCAAATATAAACCCGAACAAGAAACTTATGATTTTGATTTATTTCGTACAGGTTTCAACTGTACTATTTTGTGGGTTATCCAAATCTGTTTCTTCAATGCCGCGGTAGTTAATCGAATATGAGAGCTAAACGCGTAGCGCGTAGCGTGTGGAGCTACGCTACAACTGGAAATTCATCGCGTCCAAACATAGGATAAGACAAAGTAACACGGTCTACACGGTCACCTCACCAAATCTCAACTCGTTTTACCTGTGTACGTGTTTAGCGTTACTGACTTACTGTTAGCGAATCCAGCTCCTGAGAGAAAGCCCCTATTGTTCCTGTAACACGGTCATCACTCTGCAAGGTGGTAGTAGTAAACACAAGGCAAGGTTGTCATTTTGGGTTAAATGTTACACTGTGTACAATTCAAATATTTTCCACGTGTTACCAACAGAAAGCAGTCCAAAGACCAAACAGTATTAGCCATACGCTATCATTTGGTCATAACAAGAAATAGTGCAACAGTCGGTCCAATGTATTGTTATTATTGAGGTACGGAGAGCGACTCCGAGCTAGATCAAACCCAGAAAGGAGGTATGTGCAAGAAATCAATTACGGCTGATCTCATTCGCGGTTTACTAGCAAGTAAATATTACTAAAAGTTATCTCACTTTTTTACAGTTTGTGACATGATAAATTTATCTCCGTCCAACCCCCAACCCCTCCCTACCCCTCCCTACCCCCCCCCCCCCAGCCTAAAAAATCACTTTCCGGTTTTATCGCATATTGCAGCTTTAATCCGACAACGCTAACTGTGATAGCTGTATACCTGAAGGCTGCTTTCTTCGTCACTTCTATGTCTGGATCGTACTGACTCAGTTGACCTTCTGCTCCGCTGGATCACATACGATTGCAGTGGTGCGGGAACCTCCAGGTCCATGGGACACACATAGTCATCAAGTTCCAAGTCCCCTTTTCCACGCTTTCGAAGAGCACCCAAAGACATGGTTCTTTTTACTATCTAATTATGAAGGCAAGTAATGAAAACCGATTTAATGTATCCATGAAATACAGCATAGTCAATAAAAAAGACCACTAAACAAGAACATTCAGTGTTGCATATACATGCCATAAACAAAACGTCTATTTAAGGTCTCCTACACGTCTACAGTGTTCTAATGAATACTTGGTATACATGTTGTTTTTGTAAGGCCTGCTGTCCTGCTGTGTACCAAAGGAACATTTGGTATACTCAAATCAAAATCCAGTCCAAACAGAAAGGTTTATGTTCTCTCAAAAGCAACTTTAACATTTCACCAATTTCTGGGAATTTCAGAAATTTCCAAAACAAAGTTTCCGAAGTTTCCGATAATATTTCAAATAGTGCATTCTTAGAGTTAACTTTATAGAGCTGAAGAGCTGAAGTGGACTTAGTAATCTCTCACAGAGTGGTGCCCCAGTAAAAAAAATGCTATCATAGGATCATAGTACGAGTTCCCATAAATCTGAGAGAATTTTTCGCGTTAAATTAAACGTGAAGAAGGAGAAGGGGGAGGAAAATTGATGAATTTTAAGAAAATTGAGAATTGTTAAGAATTAAAGGTGAGTAAAAATTAAAATCTAAAGTTAATGATTAATAGACGGATACTAAAACAGGCCACAAACAACCCCAAATGCTCTTGCGTGGGGGTGGCCTGTCTGGGAATGTGTACAAAAATTTAATCCCTCTTTTATTTATTTCTTAAATCTCATCCTATTTCCTCAAAATTCAGCCATATTGTCCCCTTAAAGGGACTATGTCAGCTGGGGCACTTGTGCAGGAGGAGTCCGGTTGGTCGCTTTTTGAAAGGAGTATTCTTACGTCAACTTGCTTGATTTCTACAATCACTTTCCGTAGAATATAGAAAATATTTCAAATTAAAATCAGTCGATTTACCTTTACATTTACATCCAATGCGATATAACAGCTCTCCGATGGTATTTGAAAAAGTTGGGCCAAAGATTTCAAAGTGCTTCTCATCAACTTGCACATGCGCCTGGGTGACATAGTCCCTTTAACCGCCCGGGGACGAAGGATTCTCTTGAAAAACATATCTGTGGCATTTTGTTCAAGTCTAAGCTTGTTTTCACCACTAAATTTCTTGATTCGAGAAACTTAACCCACTGTAGATTCTAGCGCTTTTCTCCCCTCTTTGTATGAGCGAGTTTTCAAATGACAGACAGCTTCTCAAAATCGTTTATTGTTCATGTAGATAGCAATGGAAGTCTTGGAACGGCTGTTTTGCGCTTAACCGCATTTTGTGTTCATTTGATCAATCATACGATCACAAAGAAGTAAATTCATAATTGCAGATACCATTTCAAAAAATAAATGGGGATCCTCGCAGTTATTAACGCAACTTATGCAGTTGCGAAAAGAAAGCCTGAAAAAATCAGGCTTGCCGGGACTCGAACCCTGACCTCTGCGATACCGGTGCAGCGCTCTAACCAATTGAGCTAACAAGCCAACTGGGAGCTGGTCATTAAATTGGTTCGTAATATACCCGGGGAAGATGAAGATGAAATTATGAATATATGATATTCATATATTTGAACTGCGGTATGAAGAAATAAATGGAGATCCTCGCAGTTATTAACGCAACTTATGCAGTTGCAAAAAGAAAGCCTGAAAAAATCGAACCAATTTAATGACCAGCTCCTAGTTGGCTTGTTAGCTCAATTGGTTAGAGCGCTGCACCGGTATCGCAGAGGTCAGGGTTCGAGTCCAGGCAAGCCTGATTTTTTTCAGGCTTTCTTTTCGCAACTGCATAAGTTGCGTTAATAACTGCGAGGATCTCCATTTATTTCTTCATATCGCAGTTCAATTAAATATATGAATATCATATTCATAATTTCAGATACCATTTGCTTTCCTGTTTTGATCCAGAAAAGGCTTCAAAAAGCCTTAGGGAGTCCAAGGAATCTGTATCCCTCAATTTTCAGTTGCTGACATTCTGACATGCCTTCTCTATGAGAAAAATGCTATATTGTGTCGTGGAAGAATTCTTTCGTCACTTTGAGCCTCTCATTTTCCACTTCATTTGCAATTGAGTCGGGGTTTTTCATTTCGTTTCCAGCTTTTAAATCGCGTGTTTTTATCCGTATTTTGTCCAAGACCCCCTTGAAAATAAGCGGTCCTGTCGACATCTTCTTAAAAGCATGCAATTTTTCGTCAACTTGCAAAATCTATCTAGGGTCCCCTACAACCTCCAATTCTAAGCGCCGTGGATGAATCGCAATAGCCATTCCCCCAAGAACACTAAGGACAAAACATAAGCCCTCTTCCGCCCCACCCCCATACAATATTCTGACCTTGAATAGCCTACGACGAGGAAATTCTTTGTAGCAGGACTATAGCGGGCCTCCTCTGGACCTGTCTAATGACGGGCGCTTCCAGGGAGGAGGGGGGGGGGGGGGTGATGAAATACTTTAAGGCCCGGTTCAAACGTCGGACTTTAGATGTGCCGAACCTAATGCAAATGAGAAAAAGCTATTATTTTTGCTACTTTGCATTAGGTTCGATACAGGTAAAGTTCGACGTTTGAACCGGGCCTTAGAAGCCCTCGAATTTGATTTTAGAAGGTCTACAGAGACGAAGAAAACATTGCGATGGAAAAAGCTGGCAATAAAATGCACGCTTTACATATGCATTTCAATGGCTCTGGGGTGGGTTGCATAAAACCTAACGCCGGACGTAACTGCTAATGTCAGACGTTAAAATAGAGACTTTGACTGGAGTCAACGTCTGACGTTAGAAGTTACGCTGGACGTTAAGTTTTATGCAGCTTTCCCTTGATCTCATATACCGGCCCCACGGGGACAAAAACAAAACACTAAACAATAGACAACACGGAAAGAAAAACCTAAAAGACAAAGAACATACAATTATCAAATCCCTCGTGCATTGTACATCTTGTTATATTTCTCAACAGTCATCTCATCTCGCAAATGTGGATCAGGATCCAAAAATTTCTACCCACTAAATTTTCACTCTTTTCTGAACGTCCAAAGAAAGCAAATAGTGACAGTCAATGTAACCTGTCTCATTAATTAAAGGGCCCCTTAGGTGACGCTCGTGTGAGATAACTAGTTAGTGCTTCGGCAATTGGGTAGTTTTCTCGCACATACTGTTTGGACGTGTGTGGACGTCGTGTCTGGACATAGGGTGGTTAGTTGATACATGGCCACTACGTGGCCGGAACATTAAATATTAATAGTTAGTCCTCTTCAGTTTCTTTCAGCTTTATTCAGGGGTTTTCGTGTTTTAGGTTCATTTTGTAGACACTTGACTATGGTTCTGTAAGGTTTGTTCGAGTGAAAGGGGTTTCATTTGGTTTCTGGACAGGTACAGGTGGCGATAGTTTATACGGTTGTATGACGTACGACTGGAACACAACCAGAGGGAACGCACACATTTACTATGATCTTTTGTAGTTTCAAAATACAAGGAAATGTATGGAAGCGGTCACACAGTTTGTGTGAGTGCTCCGTGACTTATTTGAAGATTGGGCGTGAAAGTTGATAAGTGCTAGCTAGGTGGTTTTTTGTAGTCAGGGCGAAAACCAAACTTGTTGAAAACGCTAACGTCACAATGACTGTGTGGTCTATTGTTCGGTTTTGGTTTTCTCTTCTGATTTTTTGTGACTTGCTTTTTTGGTGGGATTTTTTTCTGACGGTGAAAACGACACGAAAACCGAGATGGTGTGGAAAGAGAACATTTTAACTGTTTTTGGGAGTAATGCAGTTTTCCAATTTATGCGGATTAGTGTTATCGGGGCTAGTCTTAACTGTTTTCATTCTTTTATCTACACTGCAGTGGATAAGAAATTGTAGTTGTTATACGCGACGGGCAACTGATTACTGAATATAAATGAAAGATATTTTCTTGCAGGTTTTTGGAGTTGGAGTGTATTTGTAAGAAAAGACAGTTTATCTATTTTAAATGTTTTAGCTGTAAGAGTCCTGTAAACAAGGAATTTCTGGAGCAAAATTCCCGTTGTAGCATGTTAATAGTTTTGTGCAAGTTCCCCGTTGTAGCATGGTCATATTTCTGGTGCAAGTTTCTGGTCTGAGTATTGTTGCATTTCACATTTTCACAGACAAAAACACTGTGCACAGTGAATGATTTTATCATACCTAACTTCAAACATGCATACTTAAAAATCGTCTTTCACTGATATTACACATCAGAATTCTATAGCAGTTCAAACGGCACATCATCGCAGTGCAACATCATATGACTTACTCTGACATCTCAATGAAAGGCTATTCCGACGGGATGAAATCTTCAAACAACAAAGGTTAAAACTTGACTTGTACTTTACATCTCTTTCTGATTGCCTTAAATCAATTCTGACAAGTATCTATTTGACAAACCCTAGTAAAATTTTAATATAGCAAGTGAAAGAGTATACTTTTTCCTCATATATCTGTCATGCAAGTTGCATAAAGGTAATTACACACCGGTTTGGCTTCAACAAATGAAATACAAAATAAATCTTGAATCATTAACGATGATAAAATAAACTCTGTACTCGTAGTGGTAAAATCTTTTGTTTCTCGTGTAAAACTCTCGCTATCAACAACTCGGCAACAACTAACTTTTGTTGTGAAAAAAAAGAAAACCAGTGTTTCATATGACGTCATAAGCCTCTTAATTTCGCTCGAAAACTTTGAAATCACGAAGATCACGTTGTGACAATATCTTCAAAAAACTACCTCGGTCTTCATGAATCACGTTTTGTAATCTTCAAGAGAGAAGTTTTTCTTCAACACAACTTTCGAATGATCTGCTAATTACTCGCACAATATAAAAACAACACACTAACAGAACAGAACAAATTTTAACACAGATATGATGACGAGATATTTAACTTCTTTATTAGGAACGTAATTTCTAGACAAAAGGAAAAACATCCAGATTGTTATCATTTTGGACCAATGATAAGCAGTTCATTCCATTACATCTTTAAAACATCTGCTGTTCATTTGCTGTCCATCTGTTGCTTTTCCAAATCGTCTTTTACTGACATTACAAACCACAATTGTATAACAGTTCAAACTGCACATTCCGTGCAACATCGTATGACTTGCTCTTACAACTCAATCAAAACTACCCCGATGTTGGAATCGTGTGTTTACATTTATTTGTTTATTGTTCAAAGTCTATTTTCAGCTATTTGCATTAGGTTCAAGATAACAATGTAACTGGGATAAGTAATTAGCGCGTGTTGCTCTCTTGGGGTGATAAGGACAGTCACGAAAGTGATCAGTGATCAGAGTTTGATTGGTTTTCTGTCGTGTCAATATGAGTTTTGTTCTGAAAGTTTTTTTTTTCAGTGTTTAGGCTGGGTTCGGTTAGCTTACATGTGAAGCGAGGATCTGTGGAAGATTAAAGTTGATTTGGTTGGGAAACTTAAGCAGACTACTTTGTCTCGTTTCCGACATCGAGTTGATGAAATCACTTTCTAGCTGCAATGTTTCACCATTGTTACACTGATGTCAACTCAAGAGGTCAAGAGGTAACCGCAGAGTTAGTTGCTAGTAGGCCCTCAACCAATATTTAAATCCAATTTTTTTAAACAAAAAAATCACTATTTGACTTAATTTGACTTACCAATTCTACCAAACACAAGCATAAGATGGCCATTCATATTAACGCAACTGAAATAAAAACTGAATCACATAGCTAACAAAACTACTGTTGTTTGATGGATATCACAAAGGCATTTGAAATATGTCGCAGTTATTAAGTGAATGAGGTCTATCTGATAAGATACATACCCTTGTACGCAAAAACAAAGCACAATGTTTTCCCAAGGGTTATTTTTAAAAACGTGCTGCAGTTTTGTACAGATTTATATGCTTCTGATGTATTTGTTTTAAGACAAAAAACAGGACAAAGCTTGGACATATGTGAGTGAACAATTTGACTGCATTTTTCTTTCTTTTGCCATAACTTTGTGTTCGAAAACTACGCAATTGTAATTGCTGAAGCTTCAGATTACTCGCCATCACAAGCCTGTTCGTCTTTGCATGGTGAAATCAACTTAACAACTTAAATCTTAACACAAAGGAAAACAATCTATTCATTTCCTTAGTACCGAATTTTCTCCATTTTTTAGAAACACCTGAAACACCGAGCCTTGAATGCATGTAAACCAAGTTCAAATTAACCATGAGTTAATGGATGCCCCCAGTGGATATCATGCTTATTCGATGCTAACATGGAAAATTTGTTAAGGCAATCAGTTAAATTAAACTCCTCTTTATTTACCATATTAATCGAGCGGCAGCAATATCATTTTTATTTTCAAGCGTGTTGTCTTACAACAATTTGAAGACTTATAATGTCAACATACTTAACAGCTACAATTTTATTGCTACAATTTTATTCCATGCATTTCAACTTTAAGAATCTTCACACTTTGCTTGATTGAAACAAGAAATTTTGTTAACACACAGAGAAAAACATTTTCCATAAAGTATCCAAAATGTAAAATAATACAGTTTTCTATTTATGTTAACTGATAACAGAGATAAACCGCAAATAGGCGACAATGTTTAGAAAAGCCGTGTTATTGAAAGTGCTACCGTTGTGTGTGATATGGATTTTTGTTTTTGATGTTAACAGCGAAAAGCGGACAAACCTTGGAGAGTTGTGACTGAACAATTTGATTGCATTTTTTCTTTCTTTTGCCATTAACTTCTGTTCGAAAACCACACAATAAAAACAACATGAAGCACACCAACTAAGAACCACCAAAAATACAGCGACAATACTTTTATTGTTTGAATTTATGACACTAATAAATGATGCAACTTTTCCTTCACCAATCCCAAAGAGTTGCCATTTTAAAACTCTATAACTCTATAATAAACTAAGAAGATATTTGATCATCAATCGACACGCTCCAGATATCAAACTTTACTACCTACTCCCAAAACTCCCACAATGCGCAACATGATGATAAGAGAATACAATATAGAGCACTCAAACATGACCTTTTTCTCACACGTTGTAACCTTTCCTTAACCAACTTGACTCAAAATGATGTCATCTTCCTATTCGCCCACAACTAAGCATAATTTAAAAAAGCCTTTTCCCCAGAATCAAGCAGTTTTTACAAAATTTCACGATTGTCGCACTCAATGCCATCAACAAAAACTATATTACTCACCCTACATCACTGTTAATTGGGCCCGAATTCTCCCTGACATACTAACGTGAGGTACTACTATATCGTTCGTGACCTCTCAAAATATACTTTCATGACTAAAAGCGCCCTCTCGCGAGGTCAACACCAAAAACACTTACGTAATCCTGAACAAGCAATTCAAACATATTTTAAAAGCTTATCTATCAAATCTGAAAATCTTCAAATGCTTTACGTGCTCAGTGACACAAATATGACATTTTTTTGCTCTTTTTTCCCTCCCCTACGTTCAAAACACTATTTTTCTCCCTGTTGTTATAAACTCGACTTACTTCCACCATAGACGTGTTCCTGTTGTATTACTCGTTGACTATTGTATACTGCCAACAGAAGAAAATAGCACATTCCATTCATATTTCTACCTTCTAAGAATGGTTTACAAGGAATGCACTCAGTCCCGTAACATATATGCATCGTGTCGTCATGACGACACGAGCGTAAAAACTACTACAACAGCTCAAAAAAAGCTCAACGTGTAGAAATTTGCAAATAAACTTTAAAGGGTCAATTAATATTCGGTATCCTTTTGTAAAACTAAACAAAAGAAAACACAGGTATTACTGTCAAATAGTATTTAATCGTCTCATGGTAGTACCATGGGATTTTGTAAAATTTCTGTCTCATACGAGTTCAAATACCAAAATACAGTATAATTGCTATGGGCTTTTACTCACTTTTGGTTTTTGTTCGCTAATCTTTTGCTTAATTTTCTTTCTTCTTCATGACGAAAGCTGCAATCGTTGCTTTAGGTAAGCGGGAAACGCTTAAAGAATTTTAGAATAGGAACGCGTCCTGGGAGACTCTGTGGGATGGCGCTGACTCCCTAGGGAGCTAGTGCCTTTTCATTGGTAAAAGCCGGCCATACGATACCGGAAGTTACAGGACGCATCGAGGCCACACAGGGTTTAGTCCCTTTGGCAGGGTGAGGTGAGGTGCGTCCTGTCAACAGGACTAAACAATGAAGTAATAGGGTGAGGGGCATCAAAGCATACTGAAACAACTCAAAAGTCAACTCTTTAGTGGCGTTTTCGATAGCTGGGTGACACTACTACAAATTTCAGAAAAGGTATTACTTGCAGACTCTCTCAGTGGCCCTTATTGGCCAAGAATAAGTTCTATGAGGTTAGCAAAACAGGCACCTTGTTTCTTTCTTCTACGTTTCTGAGTTGAAGAAGAGAATGGATAAAATAATAAAAAGTACAGAAAAATGAAGCTTTCTAACAAATAATCTGAGTAACAGCTGGTGAAGCCAGTACCTTATGTTTGATGCCTGGCATCAGTGGCTGAAATGTTGGGTCTGCAGCGGCTTCTTCCTTCACTCTATGACACTCGGCACCAACCAGTGACTGGAAATGAGTAGCCAAGTGTCGTCGAAGAAGTGTTTTACTAGTTGGGATGGACAATAACGCCGCCAGACTCTCTGCAGTGAAGCGTGGATCAAGAATCTGCACGTGATATGAAAACATAATTACACTTAGGCCTAGATCAAACGTGAACATAACATGTGCCGAACCTAATGCAAATTAGCAAAAACAATAGCTTTTGCTCATTTGCAAAAGATTCGCCAAATGAAAACTTCGACGTTTGAACTAGGCCTTACTGTGTACCACTCTGTGTCACCCTGCTCGCCGGTGCAATTCACTATGAATGAGTTCAGCTGCCTTCTCGGCAAGAAATCGGAAAGGGAAACCTACATCGATTTTCAATGTCAAATATTCCTCGCAGATGCGATTTATTTCAAATCTACAAGTTTGAAGTGAAGCATTTTTACTTGGTGTCTCGGGGAGAATTAACAATCCATCCGATAACAATAATGTAACGCCAATTGCGCATTATTTCCAGTTCTCGCTCTGCGCTGGCCGCACCTACGAGCAAAGATAGATGAGAGTCTGTGCGAGAGGCTGTGAATGCCAACGGCGAGCCTAGTTCATACATAAGTACGAACGGAGCTCTGGACAATGGCTTAACATCTAAATCAGCCTCTCGTCATAGCGGCAAGGTTTAAAGCGCTAGATCAAGCACCTCAGTGGCCAAGGGTTGTACTTGGCTCTCCTATCTGTATGTATTATGTAATGAACTAAAGTTCTTTGGATTAGATGTCGATGTTGGGGAATTGCTCCGATAAGCAGTAGATCACACTTCACGGTAGCAGTCCCCCCCCCCCTTTTTTTTTGTTTCTTTTTTGTCGGCTCCCTCCCTGTGCTCGGCGAGAGGGCGGAATATGAAAAGCACATGGGCTTTCAAGACAAAATTGTCCTAGAAGATTCGGTATAATTCTCACCTACAGGGTCGAAGTAGAGCACAAATTATTTGTGAACTCATCCAAGAAGTCCAGTGACAAATGACATTGATTTTTGAATATATTCAGCCCTAATTTTACTACTCGCATGCAGTGGAGTATTCCACTTAGGTGGCCTGGAGACAAGTTAACGGTTCCGTCCAAACAGACAATGACATAACGCCAATATCTCCATCCCATTCGAACCCTGCTTTACTGACACCCGCTCAATACAGAAAATTCATCATTATGGTCAGTTTCCTGGCCCCGATGGAAACCCCTTACTTTAAATAGATCCGCTTCATACGGACACCCGTTAACAAGGAAAATGGACACTTTTTTGGTCCGCCTGACACAGATCTCATACAAAAGTCAATCCATGTACTACTGACGATGCTCGCTGGAATTCACATACAAAGAAAAGTAGTAAAGGAGTGGAAGAAGTCGTGGACAGTTATTTAAAAGTTGCATTGCATGGTACAGTTTAGCTCGAAAAGAAGTCACACAATTCATCCTAACGTCCATATATGTTGCAGTACAACGGGAGTTTTCAAACGGTTTAGTTGTCCCCTTGCTTCGCGGCTACGGGTCCACCGCACGCTGTATATTCCCTTATTTCAAGAAAACATTTAAGTGACGTCATCCATGTGAACCCGCTAAATATCCACATCCTGTTACTGATCGTCCAATTCATAGCATCGGCTGACATACCATGTAGTGTGGGAAAACATTTGCGGTCAAATTAGCTTTTTCGTGAAAACATTTCTATCTACCCAAGCAGAAGAATGAACAACACTGTTCCTCTTTCATCTTCAACTTAGCCAAACCTCTTGCTCGATGGGGAAAACCATTGAAAAACAAATTAACAAACAGCAATTTGATTGATTTGTATTACTGCCATTAGACACCAACAGCAGTGTGGGTGCATCCACGGAGATGGCAAATTGCGGGCAATCTGGGTCAAGTTAGAACTCGAGTTAACCCTATTATGTGGCAAGCTCTTAAAGTTAGTTTTTTGTGGAACCCACACCAATTCTGCATGGTTATTTTGAGCTATGCCAGTGATAAACTCTTTAAAAGTCCTTACCATAAGTGCTCCATGCACACCACTTCCTCTAAGGTTAGGTGCATATTCGGCTAATTCCACAAGCCGCAACCATTCCGTAACTCTACCATTGGTCCACAGCAATACATCAGCGCCTTTCAACCATGACTGCATAGAGAGAGACCAGAACAGAATACAGTCACTACAAAACTAGTCGTAATCACAGATTAGTGGAGTGCGTTCCACTGCAACCCTTGTCGACATCGGAATTAGGGAAAGAAGAGTCTGCCCAGCTTTCTGATCTTTCTCAACCCTCGGTTGTTATCAGTTGATATATTTTTCATAATTAAATAGAACAGGATTTGAAGTAGTGGAACATTGTTAGATATGAATAAATCTTAAAATAACAAAGTTGCATGACACGTGTTATTTTTCAGGGGACATATTTATTTACATGACCGCTTGTCTGTACTCAGCGAAAGTTTCACATGTAAATACAGAATTAAACTGAAAAGTTACAACTACCGTTTAACCCTTTACCTTTGATAACCTGGAAAAAATGTTCGTACAATGGTCCTCTCAACCTCTTTAAGTTCGTGGCTTCGTTGATAAAGTCCTTTAGCTGATTTCTAAATTTAAAAGTAGCCGCGTGGACATATACACACAAAAAAGTGACTCGCAAAGGCATTGTTCGAAAAAGAAATGATTTAGATGCAATACTACGCATCAAGTAATTTAAATAGCGTATTTCTAGGTCACGGACATATAAATTTGAAGGCTGTATGCCGAGTGGCTCTTCATCGAAGACGAGAAGGTTTGCCAACTAAACAGCGAACTGCAGGATGACATATGTACCAAGGAGTCGTACACACTTCTCTAAGACTTCGAGCAAGAATTTACAATAACTCCTTGGTCGAAAGGTTGCTTTTTCGAGTGTGGAACTTCTCTCATTCAAAACAAGCTTCTCCACAACACAGACGCCTTTTTACGTGAAAGCGAGGTCATCTGGGTTCACGAAAGCGAGTCAAAGTACACACCAGTTCCCGGTCGAGGTTATGCCCCTGCAAAAACCTTCGGGGGGAGGGGGGGGGGCTAAATTGGTAACCATCCATTACAGAGAAAATTCACTCCGGCCGGGAGTAAGGTTGCGTTCTCCTATCGTCGAACGCAATGAATACATTCCCTTGTAGATACATTTTTCCAGTAGCCAGAGCCTCACGTTTGGCTCAGACGGTTAGGGTCCGTACGCGCTCCTGCTTGAAATGGTAGCATGCAACGAACTTTTCACATGTTTGATTGATCTGCAAGCATTTCAGTGGAGCATTACATTATGTTGCCCAGTTTTGGACACTCCCACTATTCCCAAACCAACAATAGTTGGAAGGAATTTCTTCTGTAATACCATAAATAGATTTTGGCAATAAGAAGGTATTCAGGAAGGGGTTATGATCTGTTGTTATAAAGACTACGACATCTTGTTCGGAGAGATGAAATTCCTGCTTTACATCCGTTTTCTAGAATGTACACTTGCTACATTGGATACAGCCAGTTTTATACAGTTTCGCATAGGTATGGAGAAAAAAGTTAAGCACTTTATTACAGAAAGCTTTTAAAAAAAAGGCTTGGGCAGACTGGACTGCTAGAACCTCTCAGGTAAGGCTCTGGCAGACCAGTCTGTCTCGCTTATTAAATATCACCATGTATAAAACAAGCAAATGGCTGATGTATGAACATACCTCATCTACTGGATGTCTCTTTAAACAGTTTGGATGGAAATTGTGTAACCTGCAAAAAATGTGCCAAACATGAGAAATACTCATAATTACCGTTGTAACAATACCAAGCATTTGGAAGATGTGTTGACAAAAGAAATTCAAACTTGAATAATGCTTCGCTTTATGCAATAATGGTACGTTTTATGTATATACCTGATTGAAAAAACGTTGCCGGGAGAAGACGACAAACCATAAACGATACGGCCCGGTGGTATGCTGGGAAACATCTGAACTATTTACTGATTTGCATTTTGAAAGCCGTTCACTTGCATTGTTTGTCTGTTTTGATATCGCACTTTGTCCGTCCGTCACTCATGCACCCGACAGTGAACGAATGGTTGGTGGCAGGACTTAGTTCTACCGAATAGTTTTCCAGCAAAAATTGCTTTTAATTAACTCAGGTAGGGTGCAAACTTTGGCAAATTTCGCACTGTGTAGCGCTCAAATTGGCCCTTATTGGCCAATTTGGCCACTTTCAGGTAGGCTTGCACGGTTTACATTGCCACGTGCAACTCGCTGCAATCAACATCAGTCACAAGAGAACAGGCTTGTATTTTGAATATGCAAATGATAATATACATCTACCCAAAAATCCTTTGGGTCTCATCTTCAATGGTTTATGTTTTTCACCCAAACATCTCAATTAGGTGTATATGTGAACACGTGGTGTCGGTTTTCTACCAACCATTAGGTTGAACCTTCCCCTGAGGCTTAAACGTTGTTTTAATTAATTTACCACGTGAGCAGTTTCCTGAAGAAACTCCAAATTTTTTTAAAAAAATTAAATTCTCGTTGTTTCCTAGTCACAATAATCTCTGGGAAAAAAATTTCTAACTCGTACTTTTTCCCCTTGATTAGGCTAGACCTAAGTAGCATGTGACGTACAAACTCGACTATAGCAAGAACGCGGTGTTAAAATTCAAGAGAAAAAAAACCGAAAGAACAAAAAAATGAATCTTTATTTGACAAAACAAGAATAAATTACTGTTTATGAGTTAAGCCGGCTGTTCACTTGTGTAGACAAAAAAAGATGAACTTGAATCCACTTTCATATGTTTTGCTCCCTTGAAAATATTTGGATTCCAAGCAGGTGAATTGTAGATGGGTTATAGCGCTAGGCTTCGATAGAAACAACAAGCTAGCGCTCCATGCATATTTTATAGTTTTTGATTAATCCGTGGCCCACTCAGTGCATAATTTATTGTTTTTTGGATATTTATCCGAGGCACGCGATTTAAGTCCCGCGTGTTGATTGGTGCAGAAACCGAATCTCACTGAAGAGCCTGTTGATTAATATTTCACGCAGTGTCGTTACCATTCGTGGCACTTTGCGCTTACGCTTTAAATACATGTGTATGAATACCCGCGCCTGTAAAGCCCGTTTTGGCCAAAACTGGCCGTCAGAAACCACGGTCCTTGTAGGCTTTATGACGTCATCACTTTCAGTGACAGCGGATGTATTTAATAATCACCTGACGTACCAGGAAATATTTTAACACAAGGTGCCTAAACTAAAGATAAATTTGAGCAGACTTACTCAAAGAAAAGAGAGAATATTTTCCTTGTGAAATTGAAGCCAAATTTGGCCTTGGCACACAATTATCCACGCTAAAATACCGAGATAAGATTCAAAACTAACGGGTTTGAGCACTGAAAACCGGAAAAGTTGGTCTGCTTGTCGGTTTTTGCTTATCTGATTACCGAATTGGCAAAAATGCCTTGGAAGTAGAAGGAAAGTTTCATACCGCAAAAGGAAGATGTAGATATTTTGACCGAAATTTGAGCAGATAGCGGGGGAAACATGGCACTTATGCTTAAAGCAAAAGCTCAGTTGTCAATGGGTTAAGAGTTCGTTTGGAAAGAGTAAGAAAAATCCACCTACAATTCGTCTGTATAATAAATATAAAAATGGTGATTACATGACATATCAAACAATGATTCAGAGAACAGAAACTATATAACACCAGAGAAGGAAAGAAACGAAAGGAAGGGGAGAGAAATGTAGAGAGCAGGGAAAGAGCATAGACAACAATAGAAAGAGATAGAGGAAAGGTGCAAAGAGACGCCAAAAACAAGAGCGTGAGCTACGACTATGCCCAGTCGAGTACCTAAAGGAGAGGAACGAGCAAAAATACCTAAGTTTTCGTCATTCGCTGATGGCAAGGACCACCTCTAGGCTTATCTTCAGCACTTTGAGAGATTTGCAACCAAAGCGAAGTGGGACAAGACTGGATGGGCCACAAAACTGACAGAGTGTTTTACTTTCGGGACACTCGTTTAATGTTTATTCCATTTATAAGAAGAAACTGCAGTTGACTATGGCAAGATGAAACTAGCCTTGATGAAAACGTATGTTCTAACTGAGGATGGGTACAGACACTCATAGTAAGTTTACAGAATCAGAGTAAGACGAAAGTCATAATCAATTTATTGTTCGCTTGTCCACTTACCATATGCGCTGGCTAGACGTTTCAAACACTGAACAGACGTTCAAAGGACTAAAGAACTTCACCTTTGAGAAGGCACCATTGGAAGCACCTGTTTACATTCTGTTTCAGGGTCGTTTGCGTACCAAGCCACATCCTGAGAAAGATGAAACTCACCAGTGCTCTGCTACAAGAGTAATGTCCAAAGGCATAAGTTTGTGAATGCAGTGAGATTTTTCCTCTATGCAAGCAAGGACACAGTGCAAAGTGTAGATCCAATAAAGAAAGGCCAGGAGGGCAAAGTGAAGTTGTAAATCCTGTCTCAGTTTTGAGACAAACAGCTTGTGTTGTCGCCCCCCTGAGCACAACAAGTTGACAATACAGTGAGAAGGACCCTTTAGTGAAAGTGAAATGAAAAGATAACGTTTATCATGCTACCCTTCTAAAGAGGTACTTTGCGCGACATGAGCCCCGGGAAGATGATGAAGAGAAGTACGAGACTGATATCAATGCACATGAAGATGTTGGTGATTTCGTGGCAAAGGAGTCATTGCTGATGTGACCTTGCGGATGAGCAGCATACTGAATCCATGGATCTCGCACACCAGTTTTCAAATCAGTTCACTGAGGCGCCTGGCAAAATAAATGTGGTTCAGCACCATACATGTATCAAGCCCACATCAGGTGAGTCAGTCAAGACGTATCCTGTCCCTTACAGCATGAAAGAATTCCTGAGGAAAGACATCGACGACATGATCAAGATAAAAGTCATTAGATGATCCAGTTCGCCCCAAACATCACCTGTGGTGGTTATTGAGAAAGGAGAGTATGCACGGCAAACAGAGTATGCACGGCAGCCCTAAAACATGGAATCCGGAATCCGGAATCTGTAAAGGGAATCCGGAATTAAACTTCAACGATAGAAAAATAAGAAAAAAAGTAAACATTTCATAGAGTTCAGTCCAAACGATTTTGTCTTAGCAATCCTTGAAAGGAATTCTCATTAAAATGTCATCTGTAGGGAAGTATTACCTAAGTGTGAAATCGTCTGATTCACTACACTGGAAGACCGATAAAAGTACTTCAGCAAGTAACTGTCATCCGCGAGTTTTAATACGGGAAAGACATTGCCTCAGCATGTGCAAATACCGGTCAGACTAGGTAATTTAATAGAGCTCAGGACACATGCCAAGAGTAGCTAGTTTTGGCTTCACAACACGCTAGCCAATTGCCCCCGAACATGCTCAACACGTAACCGACCCTTGACACGACCACACTTTCCAGCGTTTCAGCAATCAATTTGATTTTACTGTCAAGCAGAACACTGATTAAATAGTGGTGTAATTGGGTCGCGTTGACCTCCCGATTTTACGCTGAGGAGGCCTATTATCCATTAAGCCACATTTTAGAGTAATTAATTGCGGAAGCAGGCAAATGCATGGGAAACTCTCGCTTCGCTTTTCAGTTCACTGTCTCGTGGTTGTCTCAAGTAAGGCGGTAGGATGGAAGTTATACCTTTTTTCCCCGCCCCGTCTCCTTGAATTGGCATTGGTCAAGCGAGACCGAAAGGGGGCCTGGAAACTTCTATAAAAGAGGGGGAAAGATGGCGTTGATTCAAGCAAATTCCGGTGTGGACTCCAAGGGAATGAACAATGTCAGAAAAAGGTAACTGTTCACTACTAACGATCGAATAATCTTACCTCAGTTTTCGTTTTTTTTTTTGGACTAGGTGAGTACTCACTAATTAATCATTCCGACAACTTTCGTGAAACGGCGAGAAAGAATGAAATTGTAAAACGAGCAATCACCCACATCCTTTGGCACCGTTTATATATCACTTTGAAAACAAAAAGCAGTCTCCTCTACCCAGGAAATTTATTTACTTGTGTATTTATTTGATCTGTTTTTCTTTATTCAAATCAATCGCTTGGAGGCTTCTTTCACAGATTCCGGATTCCGCATTTTAGTGCTGCCGGGGTATGCATGGATTACTAACTAGCCGGGTACTAGCTATAGCCGATCACTATGCTAGAGGAAGCCTTTCAGTGAAACCTCTAGTGGACATCACGAGTTCTTAAAGATGCACTTTGGTATGGTTAATTCGGAGCCTACACTAAAATGCCGTATGAAGATACTGCTAAAGGTTTTGGACAACGTGGATTTCTACTGGGACAATATTTTGGTCCACACCAGTACATGGGAACATCTCCAGGCCCTGACAATCATATCTAGTAAGTACATATTTGGCACAGAAAATGTTGAGAATTCTGGTCACCATAGCAGAGGGGCCTAACCAGACTTCACAAAGTAATGTAACCAACATAAGAAACGCCCCAGAAACTAAGAAACAGATCCGTTCATATTCTGTTACCAATTTGTTACCAAGAAATTGTCCAACGCAGAGCGAAATTATTCAGCAATTGAGAAAGGGAGCCATCGACTGCAGACAGTGCCAAGTTTTCGAACAACTGACTTGTGCATTGGGCGATACTTTTACACAGAGTATGAAGGTGGGCGCCATCAAAGGATCAGACAATGTTGATGCTCACTTTCTGTGTCGAGTGGTAAAGTAAGAGAGTGCTTGGAGACCCCGACGTATTAGTTATTCGTTGTTGTAGAAATTTTGCAAATGTCTTCTCAATTTCTTCTCTTAAACATTATAGAGCATTGCAACAGTAATTAATTTGCAACAGTAAACAATTGTGTAATGTTACTAAAAATAGACTTCCCACACATTTCTAGAATGTTATGATGAGTATGTTAGAATATGTTAAAATAAGAAAGCCGTTTTCTGTCAATTCAAGCAGTTTTAAGGAGTGGATTTTAAGGAGTGGCCTCGGCAATAAGGTCCGCCACGAAGGCTTTGAAATTGAATTCACAAGGTGAAAAAGATCAAGGGATTTAAGTACAAAAGCTGATTGCATCAACTAAGCCAACCAAATTAACTTATTAAATCCTCATAAATAAAAAATCTACTCGCCCTCAAAAGAGGGTGGGTGAGGGACTGTAAACTTCAAGCTGTGGAGGATTTGAATTGGACGTCTATCTATTTACTTCCAAGGATAAGCGCAATTAGTACTAAACCAAAGTTACTAAACTAAGGAATTTCCAGTTCAAATTTCTTCACAGACGTATAGCAACGAATTCCTTTCTTTTCAAAACAGACGAGGAAACATTAATTCACCTTTTCTGGGAATGCTCGGTAGCAAAAACCTTTTGGGAAAGTGATAAGATAAAATAAGATAAGATAACTTTATTTAGACACCGTAAAATATCCTTCGGCATACAGTTAAAATAAATAACTAAATAAAATAAAGATCTATTATACCTAACAAAACTAACTAATAATTAAACAAAATTACAACTAATTACATACTAAAGCTGCTTTTCAAGGATGCCGTGTGAAGCGTATTGAACTCATTCAAAACTGTGGTGACGCAGTTTACGTTTAAAATCATTTAAAGACGCTGCAGATCGTAGATCACAGATAAGCTGTTCCACAACTTAGCTCCACTGTAAGAGAAGCTTTTCTTTAAATAATTGGTACGGGGCTATGGAAGAGCCAATTTATTTTCAGTATTCCTTAATCGATAAGAAGTGATGTCGTCTCGAGACACAAATCTAGATCTCAGATACTCGGGAGACAACCCGTGTACAGTTTTGTACATCATAATAGATGTCGATACTAATCTTTGGTGGTTAAGTTTAGGCCAACCCAGTGCCCAGAACAAATCATCGACATTTCATTCATAACTGGCGGACATTAAAATACGGGCTGCACGATTTTGGAGCTTCTGCAGTTTTTCAGAAATACCGATGCCGCAGTTGCCCCAAACAACATTACAATAATCAAAATGTGGTTGAACTAAGCTGTTATATACATTTATTAATACATTAAAAGGTATAAGATGTCGTATTCGTTTAATTGCACCTAAAGCAGAAGCAATTTTTTGCAAATACTCTACACGTGACATTCCTAGTTTAAGTTTTGGACAATATGCACCCCAAGAGATTTCGCAGATGACACTTGCAACACTGGATGCTCGTTTATACTGAAAGAAGGAGTTGATAGCTTCTGCCTCGACGCAACTAACATAAACTCAGTTTTAGTCAAGTTAAGGGTAAGTTTATTGGCTGGTAGCCATATAAACACCCTGTGTAAATCATAGTTAAGACGATCACTTATGCGATTGCTGGTGTCGTCTGCATACATTCCAGGTTGTGAAAAATACAAGCAATTTGGCAGGTCATTAATAAACAAAAAAAAAACAATGAAGGTCCTAGAAGTGGTATAAGCTTCTATGTTTCAGCCCATCTTATACCACCCTGTTAGCAGAGCCTTTCTGCAAGAAATCGAGTCAAGTCTTTATTGAGCATGCGCTTGTTGTTACTTGGATACAATTTCGAGCCCAGGCCAGATTCGAAACCCGCAGTTTTGCTTTGGTAGAGTGGGTTCACAGGTTCAGTTTTGACCTTCGGTTTATCAACAAAATTTATGCATGCAGGGAAAAAACCGGTTTGACGATAGAAAACCGAATAGACTAGCCCATAAGTCGACTACCCCATAAGTTGGGGTGCGGCGACTTGAAAGACTTGACTCGATTTCTGCAGAGTCTTTCTTTTCTCTCACTTTTAAGAAAGGCTCTGCTAGAAGGGTGATCTTATACAAGCCTCACGCGTTTTAGATATGCATGAATGTTTAGTATTTAGAGGGAAAAAAAGATGATATCTTACTAAGCAATTCTTGCTTCTTGCAAGATACAAGTTTCTATTTTAATTAGTAGCTTTTTATCCAACTTTATTCTTCTCCAGTCTTACACCAAAACCAACGTCGCTTAAGTCATTTTTAGCAGGGTTCCTCTCCGAAGCTGTTCTTTTTTTATCCTGCTCTTCGTTTACTTCGTCTTTTTTTCTTTGTAAGTCATGTAAGCTCGTGTAAATGTGAAATGTTGTAATAAAGTGGATAATTAAAAAAAAGACAGTGACCCTGAACATGCGCTACACATCTTAATACATTTATTTGCCGTCCACTGCAAAATAATAATGACCATATTTCGGGTTTTCTCTAAACTTGAATGTCGAGCCTATAAATTCAAATCATGGGTAGTTCGGTAAGATTAAACAAGCCGAACTACTGCAAATACTCGCGTAGTACACAGAAAACGTGTTGACGTTTCTTTATAAAGACCTTTTCGTTGGCGTTGCTGTCGTTTTTGCATAAGGTCCCTATTAGCGTGCACAAGGAATGCATTGTATTTTCATAGTATCTTCACAGCGGCATTTGTCAAATGTAGAACAGTGTCTTGAAATTTTATAATTTCGTTTTCTTACGGAAAGCACGAAAAAACCAAGATAAGAAATAATTTACAGAGTCTGAAGTTGGCCTACCAACAGAGGGCAGAAAATTGCATCAACAGACTTCAGGCAACTATGAAAGCAAGGGAGTTCATAGCTGTCCAACCTCGTGCCAACAGACAAGTAGTCACCAAAAAAATGGAATGAAATGCTCTTTGAAAAGATTTACACTTTTTTTCAGTATAGACAAGGAAAGCCATTTCAAAGTTTTAATCCATGATTGCAAGAGCAATAAAGGACAGAGAGAGAGACTAGGGGTCTGGGATATCTTAATTGAAAAGAAGAAAAGGCCCAGGGGCATTAGAACCCGCCGTTCCTCTCCCTCTCCTCAGGGAGCAAAATGAAATATATTACGGTCACCCAAGTGGTGTAGTAGAAGTTTGCGACGAATATTTGTTTGGCCGAGCTAAAACCGGACGTCTGGGTCTAGTCGAGCCCAAGTTGTGTAAATTTTTGAAGTTGGCGATTTACCGTATCTTATGCTGCCATTCCCCCTTACGTCTTCTCTGCACCCTTCCCCCTGTGATAACATGAATCCCTGATAGTACAACCCCTTTCTCATCCCTCATTCCTTGGTCATCACCCTGTTCTAAACTTCGGGAAGATGAACGTGACGAAATATTTTGACCATAGCATGACTCAGTCACGAACTATTCTAAATACATGCAACAAGGGCACTGGAATTCAAATAGATTTATTGATAAAGAATAAATTATCTTAAAATCTAAAGAAAACGGGTATCTACCGAAAAACAAAACGTAAACGTCTATTCTTAGGTCATGATTCGATCAGTGGTTTGAGCAAGGAACCTCTCCGAATCGGCTTCTGTATTTCAAGGATGTAAAGTTTACGTGCCACGGCACGTAACATGAATCGTTGGCTTTCAAAGCTCGCTAGCACCTTCGTCCTTGCTCTCGTCGAGGAGCCTTTAACTCCACTGAATTCTTTGTACTTTTCTACACAAATTTCCCTAAAGATTTTGGCAAAGCAAAGCAAAACTGCCAAAAATGCTTGCATTTCACTGTTGAATATTCAACCTTGTTTGTTCGATCGAACCGGCGCCTTTCAAAGCTTATTAGCATCTTTGTTGTTACCCTCGTCTTTAGTAATTTTGTACACCGTCTTTCATGAAGATTTTGGCAAATCTACGCTAAACGACTGAAGATAATGCTTGCATTGATCGACAATTTGCAACGCGTATTTGATTAGCCCAGGTCTGGGGCAAGTGACCACGGAAAAAATCACGGAAGAAAAAAACGGGTACCATTACAAGACCCCGTCCTGACTGCGGGGTAAAAAGTTATTTTTAGAAACATCAGAACAACTTCCGGTAGACTCGCTTCCATGAAAGAGTGCGTCCAAGCGAAGCTAAATCAACAACTAAAAAAAGGGTGTGCTTTGCAGAGGTCAACAAGATTCTCACTTGAGAGTATCTGGCTACAGTACAATGGTTTAATTTCCGAGGAGTCATTTACTACAAAATTGCACAAGAAAAAAATGTGATTGCTTGTTCATAATAGCGAGCACTTTTTGGTATATTTCTTTGCCGCTCTATGCACAACTACAACATGAAATGCCCAAATTCAAAGTTTTGCCAGAACGTGAACACACGAGGGTGAATTTTCAATTTTCTCCCTGAACTGTAACGCCGTCCTTACAAATTCAGCTCCTGGATAGTTCGGATAAATTAGACAGATTAAACGAGTCGGAATACTCGCGAAGAAGTTTAAAAGAGTGTGAAGTCATTTTAAAGTGACGCTTTCCTTCGCGTTGCCGTTGTAGTTGTTGAGAGTCATCTTTGCCTTCCGCAAATTTAAAATCAATAACTAAGACTACGCTGACTTTCAGATTTCATCAGAGATTAGTAAATTTTGAACGCTGCCCGCATTATTCTAACAAAATTGTGACATTCTGTCATTTTGAATTGCTGCCATTTTTAGAAGTTCTCCTCTGGCGAAGAAAAGCGGTTTAGGGCATGGGTTGCCCTGGAGTCAAGTCGGGCACCTGAAGTCAAGTCGGGCACCATCAATCTTCGGGTTCGAAGGGTAGGCGTTACCGGTAAATAATAAATTGTTTCCATAAATGTCCACATTTGTTTCGAAAGATAACTTTCTTGCAATTAAGGTGGTCTTGTACAAAAAAAGTTGATGTTTAGTTTGCAAAAGTCACTTTTTATAAAACGCCAAAATCGTAACCTTTATACACTTGGTGATGCTGTCTTAAAATAATTTCACTCGATTTCCAGCATTAAAGCAGTGAAATATAAGAAATCTAAACAGCAGTATGTGAGTTTTTCCATAGCAACGGCCATAGCAACAATTGTCTACATGTATTAAATGCTCACAAACGACGCTCAGTAAGAACATTCCACCCTCCTCCGCCTCTCTGTAAAATGACATCTGGTATTGTTGTGGAGAAACACCTGATTGAGGAGAGAGTGTTGACCCACATTTCACAGAAAAGATGGTTTTTTGCATAGAATTACAATTCCACTTATACTTTAGAGTGACAACTTTAATTTGATAATGGTTTTAGAATAATGAGCGACGGATAAACTGTCTAGAATCCGTTTCCTTATCTTTAAGACTGTTTTTCTCGAATAACAGAATTTCTTGAACTGAATGAACTTTTAAACAAGATATCTCCGGTGCATTGTAATCTAGCGTTCTGAAATTTCCAGCGACATTAAAGGATTTGATTTCCTAGGTCGCAAACCTAAAAAATGCTCACGATTTTGAAACACTTCCCAGTAAGTGAATCTTTGCCCTCTTATTATTTCCGTCTGCCTTACTTTCTGAAAATGCTCACGATTTTGAAATACTTCCCAGTAAGTGAATCTTTGCCCTCTTATTATTTCCGTCTGCCTTACTTTTTGAAAAAAAAAAACAAATTCTGAAGAGGCAAAGCTGACCAATTTTCCAGGTTTATTTGTGGACAGATTAAAGTTGATTTCATCCTTATCCAACCGTACATTAGTGAGATATTGTGCTATTTTCTTAGTTAGAAGACTGGTTAATCAGTAACTATTGTGTAACGTGACCCGAAAAGACTCACTTTGAAGTCAGGCCGTGAAGCCCCATAAAATGATGGTAAACGTTTCCCACAAAGTTCTTTTCTAAAATAATTCACTTTTTCAGGTATAAAACCACATTAAGATATCCCAAAGGCTATACCACAACTCTCCCTCTCTGTCTTTATCGTTCCTGATGATTGATATTGTTCAGGTTTAAAAAAATGTGAGACAATGCTTTAAAGTCCTTCACTTAAATTTTACCTCAATTATTTCACGTTGAATTTTTTACACTAAACGTTCTTTTCTATTCACATTAATTTAAGCGACATTTATTTCAAACCCTCAAGAAACACAGGCAGTGATTTCGTACCCTAAAGCACGTTGTTGATAAACTAGTAATCTTAATGTAGTATTTATTACCTGAGGCACTGTATTGCTCTCTTAATCGAGATATGATGAACTGCATTATGTACTTTGAGATGAAGCATGTCACTCTGTTAAAGAAAACAAAAATACATATTGAAAGTATGTTGTAGCAATCTCCCGCATTTTATTATTTCTGAAATTTAAACGTTTTCCAAAAACTAAGTCATATCATCAGCCCCCTACGATATCTATATGTGCATGCGTCAACATAAAAAAGGCTAGTATCTGACAAAATGAGAAAGGCTTATATGGGCTGACCACATCGCGTGCTTTCCTGCAGGCAACAACGAAGGGAGCCGCCTTCTTCGAGGCCACTCAAAAACCAGATTGGCAAGAGGCACACCAGTAGACTATTTATGAGCAAGGCAAGGGATTAAACATAGCATGAAGAAGGGCGCGGTGGTGTAGTGGTTAGCGCGTTGGACTTCAGATCTGAAGGTCGGTGGTTCGACACCCAGTCCCTGCCATCGTGTTGTTTTCTTAGACAAGAAACTTTACCCCACATTGTCTCTCTCCACCCAGGGGTATAAATGGGTACTGGTGACATACTTCTGGGGGTAACCCTGCGATGGACTAGCATCGGGGAGAAGCAATACTCCCAGTCGCTTTATGCTACAGAAACCGGGTTAAGCTCCGGCTCAAGCTCCGGCTCGTGTGGGCTCCGGCTTGTGTGGGCCCTTGCCTCGTGTGCGACTACCTGATTCAAGTCTGGTAGCTTGGTCCATTCAGGCACGATGCACCAGCCAGGCTGTTTGAGCCAGGTATAAATTTATTTTTCTGAAAACACTTTTCTTTTTCAATGGTGTTAATGAACATTAAACAATTAACAAGTTTTTTCACCCAAGAACATATGATTTTTGGAGAAAGTAAAGAACCCGGACCAGAATGAGAAAAAGTGTCACTGGACAAAGCAACCATGCAAAATTTACTAAAAGTGTGATGTATGATTTGTTTGAACGCTTCGCTCAAACTCTTGATACGGATATACTGTTGACTGTTTCTTGCAAGGACGACAAGATGGTTGCGGTTTACACCCAAGGTAGCACTTAACATCAAAATCTTCAGAGATAATGATCACTGTTGCACCAGAAGCATTTTCAATAGATTGAACAAGGCAAAGGACAACAAAGAGACGCAGAAACATGGCTCATAATGCAGACTACCACACGACCCAACCGCACACCATCTTGACTTTGACACACTGAAGGACTGGAACTCACATGAGCTTGACATTAGCAAGTCCTCTTCCATCCTTTGTTTGTAAGAAATGCTTTTAAATGTAAGTACTTTGCAGGGTTTTCAATAACATTTTTTAAGTGCCGATTCATAGGTAAAACAAGAGGACGTGAGTACCGAAGGCACGAACACGAGTGTTGAAGGCAGGAACTTCTAGGGAGGGTCCGTTGGCCCACTAAGAAATTTTTGAAATTGGACACTCTGAAACGCCATTTTCTTCGTTCCCTGGATCGGATTTTATTACATTTGACACAAATGATCATTCGTTTCCAATTGGATGAGTTACACAAGTGAGCAAAATAAGGCTCAACTCTATCCAGCTTTGTTAACCAAATACAAGATCATCTGATTTATTTATACTTCAGAAAATAATTATTTTGTGTGAAAGTGCCGGACCTTACATAGCAAACGACCAGACGTTACGTCCGGCCTCCGGCCTCAAACGAAACCCCTGCTTTGTCTTAAAATTGAATTTTGTTTTAGATTTAAGATTTTAGATATTGAATTACTGACACGTGCAATATTTGATGTACTTACAAATGTTAGATAGTTTAACATGCGGCCATCAACTGAACCTTCACTAAAGGCATCTTTGTACTGTGGTAAACCAATATCTTCAAGCCAACCTGCAAGAAAGTGGGAGGCTCCTTTAACCCATCAATAGGCCTAGACAGTAAAAGGCTTTTCTATGGATGCAACAACAATCTTGCAGTTTAAATTTTACTACTGCAGGTTTTGCTGCACTTCTGTGTGGAAAAAGAAGTCTTAATGAATGATTAAAGAGTCGAATGTTTGAAAAAGATAAAACAGTTTCAGATAGCCGACTACTATTTTGACTGAAGGAACAAAAATTCCCAAATGTCTTTCCTTCGTGAAGTTATAGCAAATTTTGAGTTTTTCGTGACTACGTCAGTAATCACCAAAGGCATTATAAGATGTCAACCCTCAGAGCTTCAAGTGAATTTGGTGATGTGAGCCCAGATATTAGAAGTGCAATATTTAAGTCCCCATTTCTCAACTCACTAATTCTAGTTTACAGGTACATCAGGTACCTGATTTTAACTATATCGACTATACTTCTGCTTCCACAGTCAGTTAGGTGGATAAGGTTTTGCTTACAACTATTTGAAGTCATACCTAAGACCCATTGATTACTGAGTCTACCCATCACATCTGGTCCATCTGAAACCAACGCCTGTTGGATGAAGAGAGGAAAATTGTTGATGACAAAAGGACCTGATTATAGGATTTACGCTTTTAAGGACGTTTCTTCTAATAAAAATGGGGGGGGGGGGGGGATGAAAAATTAGTCTCTGATGCAGACTTAATTTGTTTTGACCCATCACTCTCAATAAACATGAGAAGCTGATGCTGCCTGTCATTCACGTATAGTGGGCCAGGGTGTCTGTAAATTACTCATAGAATAAACGTACAATGATGGAAACGTTTTGTATTTTGTATTGCGTAAAATAACGTCAAAGGAGGGACCACAAATTAGTAAGAGTATCTGTGTTAAGAAGGTTTTTATGACTAATGCAATTTTGGTGTTTTTTTTAATCGCATTTAAGGTAGCTTACTACATTTTTCTGACATTGTTTCACTGAAATCAGTTAAACAAGCAGTGAAAAAGACAACTGTTACATAAAGTAGCAACCTGAAACATGGAAGTGGTTGTTAACCGCTAACTAGGTAATGTGACATGCTTGTGGGTTCACAAAGAGAGGAGGGGTGGTGAAGCACTATTTTACAACAACTAGGCGAATTCTCGCGCGCTGATTGGCTAATTTTTATTGTCAATAAGAGTACAGACGGATGAAACACGTAAAGCTGACGCAATCAACAAAAGTTTTGTCAAACTTTTCAGCGCTGCACTCTTGATGAGGCAAGATTTGTACCACAAATCTAGTAGTCTTCAATGAGGAAATCAACTAAAATTTATGGGTTAAAACTAAAGAAACCATTGCAACCTTAGAGCGAAAAGATGAGGATGTTTGTTGAGGATTCAGACCTGAAAATCGGCGGTGAGCGGCAATTTTTGCTGTCGATGAAATTAAGCTGAACCGTGTTTAAAAGCCGATTCTTTTGTGAAAAGTTTTCACTGGATTAAAGGTTAGTTGAGCAATTCCTTGCATTTCTGGCCTATTCTTACTTAAGTTTTAATTAACGAGCCTCTGATTCTCCGAATTACAGCGATGAAATTCTGATTCTGCGGGGAAACGGCATCTTCCATTGACTCTTGTATTTCTTTCCTTCATTTGAAAATCAGTTTTGGCTTTTTGTTATTGCAAGAAACAAATTGACGTCAGTTTTTAATGCGGCTGTCCTCTTATTGATGATAGATTTCGTCATAACATTGTCAAAGTGACAACGACAATGTTTGACAATGTTATGACGAAATTTATCATCAATAGGAGGACAGACGAATAACAAACTGACGTCAATTTGAATATCATTGTTGGGGACACTTTGTGAAACATACATGAAATCAAAAAGTCTCTCTCCCGGCGACCAGTCGCTAACCAAGAAGCCTGAGGACTCTGGGTATGAGAATGAGGGAGGGGGAGGAGGGGGTGGATAAATGCTTTGTCCCCTGGGTGGCCGTTGTAGAGAGGTTCAACGGTATACATTTTAGTATGGGGCTTGGTCTTCCTGTGAAGAAGCTCCACTGTAAAATTACTTTTTATAGGGTTAGAATTTACACCCACATCCACGAAAAACACATGTGCAATGATAAAGTGCTATGATCTTTATAAGAATATAACGTTCACTCAAGAAGAGGGGTATTTAGAGTAATTAGAGATTACTCAAGAGGAATAAACCACCACTGGTTTACCTGAAGAGCTAGCTGAAGTTTCTTTCTGTGTAGTAGATTCTTCAACCCCATGTCCTTCTCAAGCTGGGTAGGTGATGCTTTAAGGAGGTCCTGCCCACAAGTGATTAATCGCCCACACTGAAAAGAGTACTGCCCTAAACCAAGGTCATCCAACCAGCTTAAGACCATCTGCCGACTCCACTGACTAAATGGGAGCTCCAGCTGATCACTGAACAGACGGCAGAACATGTCACCTCATATAAACTTACACGAGGAGCACAATGGCATGAAAACCAATAAATGATAACTAATCACCGGTGGAAAACCATGAAATGTAACATGCTTTGTCATATTGTTGCTTTGGTGAGTATGGCCACAAAATGTTTCAAGATGTATAGCGTACAGGTATACTGATAGAGCCTTTATCACTGTTGTCATCAGTCATCGTCAATGTTCTCATCACATTTTACTTTAACTCGCTTTCAGCGAAATCGTTATTCATAACTCCACCAGTGGGCAATGCAAATGACAATTCCTGAGTCTTGACATATGACTAAAGCCTTTGCACACAACATGGTTTAATCAAGACAATGACCATTGCTAGGAGGTGCCCCTTATGTCACTAACGATCACATAAAAATGTAAATCAATAGTTATTGCAACAGTACTTAACCCATAATCTCTGTGATTTGTGAACCTCTTTAGATCAAGAGGTTGAACTGCATGAGGGCTGTCACTGGGATTCATACCCAAGGATCGTGTCCTTCGTAACCTGAATAATAAAAAATTGTAATGAGAAGCAAGTTCTGCATGACAGGCCAAACCTTCCTAGTAATAAGGCCAGAAGTTACAACATAGTAAGCGCCTATAAAAACCGATCATAATGTGCTTTATTTTGGGTATCTCATTCGTATAAAGTTATGTCTTTATGATGAAATGTCCAAAGAGAAAAACAAGAAAATCTGTGACATATTATGCTATCCAACGTGCCCTAAACCGAACAAAATGACATTATTGGAGAATAGGAACAAACTAGAATCCTTTACTAGAAACTTCTTCACTAACAAAAAACTTTGTCAATTTTTAGCCGACAATGCCACACTATGTGGTATTTTTATCATTAGTAACTAATTAGCAATATAGGGCAAAGCTGATAAAACAAGAAGTACTGAAACAATGCAACGACAAATTTAGTCACTTACTTTACAAATGCTTTCCCAAATTTACTTAAATTCTTTTTCTTTTCCTCTTCATGTTTGAGAGGAGAAGTATTCTCTTGTTCTGTGGAAATGTCCTGAAGCAACAAAGGTAAGAGGACACAATAGTTAGGGCAATGATAGCCTGTTGCAGGCGTTCAGATAGTGGTGCGAGAAACAAAAAATATTGAGAGTGGAGAAAGAGGCACTTCTCTCCCCTGTCTCTTCTGGTTTTTTGGATGAGCGTGCATAGCGCAGCTCACCCTACGTCATCAAGCGTGGTGTTTCTGGCTTTATTTATTTATTTATTTATTTATTTATTTTCTGACACTTTGCTCCATGATGTAATGCAGAAACAACAACGTTTCCTGGAAAAGCGTGCTCAAATGCACATTTGACATGCACGACGAACCAGCGAACCAGACACGCAAGAAAAAGTGTGACTTGTCAAAGCTTTTCATATTTACTACAGTATGATCCTGACAACCCGAACCATTAGCTTAAAAAACTCGTAAAAGGTTTAGAGGTATTGAGTTATCTGAAATGGAAATGAAGGTAAAAATATGGTCAAATGCCTTTGATTTCATTTAGTGAAAATTTTGAGATGCCAGGGTTCGAGTTGTCGAGATTTCATTTTATTACGTTTGAGTAAGCACGACCACATGTCAACCAACACGTCCCGTCACGCTCATAACTTTTCGTAATGTTTGGGTCGTCATGAACTGTGAAAACCTGTACTTTCTCATTTTTAACCAATGACAGCAGGAAAATAACATCACAGGTTGATGCTGTAAAACCGAGAGAATGGCGCTGGTACACGGTATATGGTGTCTGTCTTCAAGTGTGTGAGGCAGGGGGAGGGTACTCTGGAGATGCCGGGTGGGGTGTGCCACCGGGACACTGAAAACCTTACCTTTTAATATCAGAGGGACACGTCCATTAGGCTTATAGATGAGAATACGACCCCCGGCCTTTGAAGCGTTGGCATTCGCGAGTCTCGATCAACATAATTTTACACTGATTACGCCGTTTTGTGTACTTGACAACTGGCAGGATTTTTAATCGCGTTGAAGTCCTGCATTTTCTTAGCCGTGGTAAAAATTTTATACAGCAACAAACAGAGCTGAAATTATACACAAGATGGACTCGTCAATTTGAGAAAAGTCAGAACGTCTTGGCCGCAACGAACCAGTTTGGCTTACTTCGTGAATTCATGCACATGTAGTTTGTTTCTGTTTTCCTCTTTTTAATTCCCAAGCGGAATTATTAGTTTTCGTACTTCCAACCAGCCTCTGACGGAGTCAATTCCAATACAAGACAAACATTTTCAGTTTTCTAGTGGCATTTAATACAATTAAAGATCAAAGACCCGAGCTGAGAAGCAAGCGGTTTTGCATAGCCCTGGAAGCAGTAAGCTAGATACAAATATTTCGGTCCTGTTCGAAAGCAACACAACCCTACCGTATTTATCCAGCTATAAGGAACCAGGAGAACATTACCCCTGCACATGCGTGTTTTTGCGTGTTTGGTATATCAGATTTCAACCTGCTTAATATGCAAACTAGACCTTGTTTACAAAGCATTGCTTATCACTAAAAACACAAAGAATAATCAACAGAAAGCTTTTCCAGCCAAAAATATTATTCAAATAAACAATATATTTACTTTTGGAAGCAAAAAAACTTTCGATTTTCTTGCGTGTGTGCATACACATGTAATTTTTGCAGACACTTCAGGTCTGTTTAGTGGTGACCAGTTGATCAATGTCTTGAATTTTATCAATCTCCATTAATGTTCCATCAAAAATACAGATATCTGGCAAGCGAACGGGTTTCCAAACCAAACTCCAAAAACACATTCCGCACAAAAGAAGCAGGAAAATACACAAAGTTCAAATTCATCAATGTTCATGTGATCACGTGTTTCAACCGCGTGATCTGTCCACGTGTTAAGATTATGTTCCAAAAAATGTCACAATACCAACAAAATAATTCCACGTGACATGCCAAACTCTAAACAAAAATAATCCGTGACAAACAAAAGAGGAACGGGTACAAAAATATTATTATAGAAATCTGGATAAAATGTTCAGTTAAACAATTATTAAAAAGCAAATCAACATTTAAAAACAACATTTACCGTGCTGTAGCGTTTACCCAGTTTTTGTAAACTCTATTTAAGTCCGTGGTTCGGTTTACATTTTAGAGCAAACCGGTCCGGTTCTCTTGCAAATCGAAAGAATCTCAACGCGAAACGGCTTCTCGTCGCTTTATAGGGCTTCATGTCTTCTTTTGAAGCAGATTATTCCTCGGCTTGATTTATTTCCATTTTGAGCTCCAAAATAGAAGTATCTTAATTTTAAGAGCAGAAGAATACATTTTGAAAATCTAGGACAGATCCCATGCGGTAGGTCAAAAATCGGCCTTTCCCTAACCTCGTCCCCAGGGTATTCTCGGTTTTCAAAGAAGCTGGGGGCGAGGTTGGGCCTTTCCCCTGATTGGTTTATATGTCTCCCAAACATCAGACAGCACTAGAGGGCAGAAAAATGTGTCGTTGGGGAGGTAGGAGACAAAGTGTCCTCCAAGCAGAACATGTGTGGAGCACGGCTGGTTTTGGCCGTGCAGCCTAGCCTGAAAACAAGATATAAATAATTCATCAATTCAATCCAATTCCGATTACACACTGTTGACACCATCCTCCACCAGATACCATGCACGCACTCTTCACAACCTCAAATTTCATTACCGCCCCTCTACCACCCGTTCACTGCGCAAGCCAAACACGTCATCGGTTCAGCGTGCACTGCGTGCCTATGTTTTTAAAAAGCAATCTAAGCGTTTTGTATTGTTAATATTACCAGAACTTATTAAAAGCCACAAAAGTCTAGGCTCATCCCAAGTCCACGTGTGGACCGTTTATTTTCCTCCGCTCTCAATATTTAGCATTCCCGCGCCACCATCTGAACGCCTGGAACAGGCTAGGGCAATGATGACTACTGGGGCCATACAACACTAATAAGAAAGGGCAGTAACAATCCTAAAGAGTGACTGCCATAAAAAATACCCTACCTAACCAATTGATAAAAACCAGTGATTGGAAATCATAGACAAGTCTATATCAATTGATGATAATTAACCAAAGTTAATAATCGTCTCACGGACTAGATCAGGTGGTTATTGCAGGGCTAAAAATTAACTTCAGTGCTTGGTTGCCACTCGGGCCAGTATCCCTGAATTCTTAGTGGCCCAGGCCAAAATAAAGTAGCCCTCAAATTTCCTCTACTAACACACAAAAAAATTTAACCCATTTTTACTCGAATAAATGCCTCACGACTGTTTGAGCCCGTGGTTTTTAGTAGGGTGTTCAACTGAAACGCCAAAAGAAATTTGCTTGATCTTAACTTTGTCTTGAAAGCTCACATTTGCCAATGTACTGTCGAGAAATTGCTAAAATTGTTATAATAATAGAAACTCTGTTCGATCTGTGGTGGGGATCATTCGTCTCGTTCTTGTTTGCTCTTTTCTTCACCTAAAGGTTCTGACTTGGTCCTTAAACTCCCAAAGAAAAACTGGACCATTATTTTCCAAATACGGACAAAACGATCTTCTCAACATCTATAAACTTCAGTATCACGATTCTCTGTTTCTTTCTATTGCTTTTGAATTCAGGTGAAAAGTAAGTCTATTATATCGCGCAGTATTGAGTGATTTTGCCGATATTCATGTTTGAAAACATACCGCATTGAACTCTGGGTATGTGTGGATTCTTGTGTCAGTAAATTCAAAATGGCGTCTACATATCAGAGCGGTCTAAAAACTCGATCACGAACGACTTTGAATTTTGCACTTTAGAACTAAACTTTTACTACAATTGATGAACTTAGAGTCGAGGAAAAAAAGAAAAACCCTGTTATTGCACAGGGTAGCCAGGCTCCACTTTAGTGGCAAGTATAAAGATTTGCTGGATTTGTATGGCACTTGATCGCTAGTGTAGTCAGGAAACTAATAACTGTCCCACGGAGCAAACCACCTTGGTGGCAAAATATGAGGATTTGCCTGGAATTTGATCGCTAGTTTAGTCAGGAAACTAAAAGTGACAATAAATAGCCAATTAAGTTTACATACCAGATCAAATATTGTCCTTGTGTTGTTTCTTGACTTCAGAATTCCACTTTCAGTGACATCAGCAAAATCAAACATTACACCATACAAGAGTATCATGTGACCAAACCGGAAATCGACTGTTCTCATCCACTGTGTATGCTTCACAATCAACACAAGCATAATCACGAATGCTCCTGACAAAAACCTATTCTAAGAACACGTCACTGTATGCTGCAATCTAATACGATCATCTGCCGTTTCTTCATAAAACATTTTAATTGCATTTTTCATATAATAAAAAAGGTTGGACCCATGTGCAACATAATCCATCATCAACAATATTTTTTCTCATTCTGTCTCGCTTTTATTTTACCAAAATATTAAATTACATTGTTATTCATCTGTTATCAATGTCACTGATACATGTCATCAATCAGCAAACACCATGTCTTTCATGTCGAACACGCAAGCTTTGTTTACACAATCATTTTCCCAATTTCGCAAATATTTTCAATTGGACACGACCTTAGTTGTTCAATTCTCCATCTGTGATCGCTTTCAGTCATCTCGGAAGCTCCCTTTATGTGAATACATGCCGCCCGGAAAATTGAAGAAAACTTAAATGAAAACTCAAGACGTCGCCCTTCGTTGCATGTACTTTGTTCCAATGAAGAATTAACGGTGATCGAAATCAAGGAAATCGGCGCCGATCCCGTTTTCTTCTTCACCGCAGAATGAACATGCGAGCACATTTGCAAATGGAATTAACACAAACATAAAGGCAAAGCGAAACAAATACGAACCGGCAGCTCTCATTTCCACAAGAAAAACTACAGCCGGAGAAACGTTTTTTCAGCTCGCGCATTTTGTTCGTCACTTGCCGGGAGCACTCATTATACTATGATAAAGAGGAGAAATTGAAGATTAATCTGATCAACAAGAAATTCTGAAGAATTTACAGGCGGCGGATAGTCTCTCACCCACCCACCCCCACCCCCCTTTCCTAAGGGAAAAAGGTTTCTTTAAAAAAACTTTAGTACTTCGTGGTTTCCGGTGACCTGTTATGGACAATTTGCAATAAATTAAGCATATTACCGGTGACAGATGACTATTCACAGAGGACTATCCAGTGACTTCTTTTCCAAAATCGAGAAAATGAACACTATGTACAATAAAAAGAAATTCTGGAGAATTTACAGGCGGCCGATGGTAACTCTGCCCGCTCTTTCTCCGGTGGACCCTCATGTACACTCTCTTAAAATTCCAAGGAGACCCAGCACGTGAATCTGTGTGACCAAAACAGTGACTATTTGAAGCAACATTTTGACTAATGTTGTGACACTATCGAGAAAGATATATTGGGTATTTTGAAGAATTTACAGGCGGCCCATGGTGACTCAATGGCATCCCCCCTTTCCCCACTAAAGAGACAGCATCTAAACCTGTGTGGTGAAAACCGTGAAAGCGTGATGCATTATTTTGGCTACGTTGTAACCGGCTGGCACACCTTGGCTTGCGATGAACTGTGAGCTGCGCGCTTGTGAATGTCCGATATGGCGTATTCCCTTTAACAAGATTTAACACGTCTGCAGCAATTCTAATGTAGTTCATCAACACATTCCCTTAAGGTTTCTGCGATCATAGACTTGAAAACTATTCAGTAAAGGTCATGTTATTGTTTAATCACGAGGAGAATGTCCGGTATTTGAGAGACTGGTTTTCAATCTGATAAGATCGAATGCGTTTTAAGTGGGTATCTGTTAACGTCATTATAACAGCAAGGCCATTGTTCAGAGGCCGCGTACCCCAAGAGGACTAAGTGAACTGACGGACGAAGATGAACGACGACGAAAATGAAAAACAAAAAAAAACGTCAATTTTACGAGTCGGTGCGACGTGCGCCTGCTACCGCCTAAATAAACTTAAAGGCACTTGTTGCTCCAACCTGCGAAAGAGCGCATTGGGTTTCACTGCTTCCTGGACAAACAAGAAATGGGAAAAGCCGTCATTCTCGTTGACACATTTGTCCAAAGCTGCTGGGAGGCGGAAAACTTCAGATGCATTTTTCTCGGCAATGAAAATTTACAATATACGGCATCTTTTCGAAGCTCCGGTTCAGACAGGTTTTAATCAATGGACTTGAAACTTTGCATGTTTCAAGTACAACATGTTGGCTAAAATAAGGTGTCGGTGATTTTTTTGGTTTGTCTTTGTTCCTGAGTTTTCACATCTTCCTGGAGCAGATGCCACAACAACCAATAACCAAACTAGACAAGGAATGTTATTGGAAATCACAGACACCTTGTTTTACAGCAACATGTGCTCTTTACAAAAATGCCACCAACTTCGATTTCTGTCGAATTCTCGTGGAGCTGGGACTCCGGATACGAAGATGGGTCATATTTTTAAAACGTCACCAAAACTGGAATTGCATATAAAGTCCACCAAAATCAACTACAAATCAGAAATCTACATTTATTAAGTAATTGCTAAACGCAATTTGAGAAAATGAACTTAAATTCAACAGGCAGAATTTGCAAATCGTAAAGGGCACCTGATACCTTAAATTTTACTGCAACAAATTGAATATTACTGAGCGTAAAATCGTTGATAAATGACACAAGCTACACTCTAAGTAGCACTGAAACCCCAGACATCCTAGTTATCTGATACATCAACGCCTAAAAATAATGAAACTATCTCTTAAGATCTCGCGAACATCAGCGAATCTACGCGACAACTCACAAAAATAACCACAGCAATGTGCTCAGGAATGCGTTCAACTCCACTACAGGGAGATAATCATGAAAGTAGCCCATATAAGCAAGGCCACCTGGGTATTAGCAAGGAAACGGTCAGAAAGAAACACAGTACACTGTAGTGCCCATCTGTGAACATCCAGATTGAAAATAAGGTGCAAGGATGCTTTAGCTACCAGATACTTACAGCCTACACACACAACCTGCGAAGAGCACTGACAGACCGACCATGGGAACTAACACCACACCTTGTAAGCTACTGATGAACCTCCTGCTTGCAGACAGTACGAGATAAGGATAGAACAAACACTGATATACTGAAAGCCTGACATGATAAGAGACACTGGTTAAAGCAGTCCCCTTATTTACATTGGGAAGGCAGTTTTAGTGAAGAAGGAACACAAAGAGAGGAGACAAACAATATTTGTGCTTCATGCATACCTAAACGTTACATGCATCAGGGGTTTCGTTTCAGGCCGGACGCCGGACGCAACGTCTGGTTGTTTGACATGTAACGTCCGGTAGTTCACACACGAAATAATTATTTTTTTAAGCGTGAAAATCGTTTTTTTTTTTCACTTATTAATCAAAGAAAGACTTGACCCTTATTTTACTCCCTTAGTTATGTAATGCATACAATCGAAAAAAAGAGAGATAATTCCTGTCATATACATGTCTAATAAAATCAATATTCATTATTCCCCATCCCTTCCCCCCTCCCCTGCCAGCTATAACAACTGACCAGACAATTTCGCCGACAACTGACCCTGACCTTTGATCAGAGAGCATCTGTCTCGAATCTGTCCGAATCAGTCTTTCTCACATTTTATTTGTACATCATCTCATCGAAATGAAAAGAATAAGCGATTTTTTTGCGCCATCGGCGGAGAAAAGATAAGTTGAAGGTAAATGTATTATGTATCTAAGAATAATGATTAATCCTAGATGTGCAGCACTTAAGAGAGAGCTATTTTGCCGCAGCTTTGCAAGGTTCTCAAACTTTCAGTCCGCATAATAAACAAGCATGAAACAGATCGATCACTCGGCGCTAGACTACCTTCCTGTTTTTAATAGTCTCAGTGATAGTGATAGCGTATTCTTCCTTAAACGAAAACCAATTTATAGCTTTGATACAAGATGTGGAGCGGGGAGATGTGTGCAAAGCATAAAGTGGTTTATTCGCAGAATGTCTTTTTTTATTTGCCCTAGGGACAGCAGGTGATTTGTATTAATTTAACGTTTCTGCTTTCAATTATAAATATACTCTTATATACTCTTATACTCTTTCCGATTGGAGTCCGTTTTGGAATCAACTGAAAAACGGACAACTGCAAACCGATAATTATAATCGCGAAATCGGTCAAATATTTCATCTTTTGTGGGCATTTTTTAACGCCTTAAAAGACCTTCCCAGTTAACCAATTCCGGTCCAGGGAACGCAGGAAATTGCATTTTAGAGAGTCCAATTTTACAAATTTCCCGGGGGGGCATGCCCCCGGACACCCCCTAGGGGTTCGTGCCTTCGGCACTCACCGTCAGCTGAACCACTGGATCTGGTACTTCCAAATGCTACCGAAAACCCTGGTGCATTAAAGGATCTACTGTAATAACTAGGAGAGGAACCAGGACCAGGAAACCGCATGTATATACAGACGCAGTCAAGTTCATAAAGTTTAAATCTTTCACACTCAATGAGCCAGAAAAGTTCCAGTGTGAACAGAGCAGATCCATAGTCGCACCTCACCACGGGAACAGCAGCCCAACTACCACATGCCACTTTTGGGAATCAAACCAAATTACACTGACCTGAGCATTACTAATGACGCAGAGACAGTGCACCGGAACCACAACATAAACCCACATTTGATGACAAATTTAAGCACTTTGAGCAGTTATCAGCTCTTGGTTAGAGTTAATTAATAACATGAAAAGATGTAAGAGAACTTGAACTCTGCAGTGTTTGTCAACTATCAACAGGACTTAGGTTGATCCTTCCTGGTCAATCAACACCAATCATGTGCATCATACACCTCTGTCATCTCCGTTGCTACCAAATTACTTATAGTGCTTACAGTGCTTATATATCAATTACCCACACCTACAGCTCCTGTCTGGCCTCATAGCTCAGGCAATAGAGCAACAGGGGTCATGGTCTGGCATCCACATATCTATCGGAACTGCTGTCTAGAAGCCATCGTGCTGTTTACGCTCTGAAATCTCTAATCTACTCGTAGTCCCCAAACGTAGAACAAAATTGTACGGAGAAAGAGCCTTTGCAGTTGTAGCTCCTACACTATAGAATAAACTGTCTTGTGCGATCAAGAACTGAATCTGTAGCTGCATTCAAAACAAGTTTGAAAACCTTCCTTTTTAAGAATTAATCATTATTATTATGTTAGTTCTAGCTTTGAATAATTATTGTAAATTAGTACAGATTAAAGCATATATTTATCATTGTAAATTAGTATTAGCATTAGATTCTTTTTATCTGCATAACTGTAAGAGCACTGAGACTCTGTTTAAGTGCTCCTAAAGCTGAAATATTATTACTATCATTATTATTATTATTATTATTATTATTATTATTATTATTATTATTATTATTATTATTATTATTATTATCATTATTATTATTTAAAACCAAGGGTCGTAGGGACAAAGAAAGTTTTTTTTTCTACCTCATGTGGTCTACATTTCCTCACTAGGGCAATGCTCAGTAGCAATTACTGGCTTCACCTTACCATTTAACCACAGAGTTAATTATCTCACTTAATTAGACCGACTAGTACATCTATCACGTAAACACTGAGTTTTCTCAACACAGATTGTCAGTGGTCAGGCCTGGCATTTTAAATAGCCCAAAACAATTCTTTCTAATTTAAACAAATATCATGATTTTATGCAATAATAATTTTGGTATAACAAGATAATGTACCTTCCTCTGTGAGGATTTGTTTTCCTCATGCTCTGTTTTAGCTGAAAGGCAAAAAAAGTTACAATGAATTACTTGAAAAGCTTACTTACAAAAGCACATAGAAAATACTATGTAAGGAAAGTGCACACGTATGGAATTTATGCACGAGGTGGATATGTATCAGAAATCAAACAGGTGAGTGCAGTCAGTGCAACAAGCGAGATTTCTCATATGAAGCAACCAGTACATTAACTGTATACAAACGCACCTTGCATGTTGTATTTG
Source organism: Siderastrea siderea (assembly GCA_964030785.1). Taxonomy (NCBI): domain Eukaryota; kingdom Metazoa; phylum Cnidaria; class Anthozoa; order Scleractinia; family Rhizangiidae; genus Siderastrea; species Siderastrea siderea. Next base: position 17,950,289 of record OZ034972.1, on the reverse strand, counting down.
CTTTATTACAATTATACATACTGAGACATTCATCATTTTTAGTACAACTAGAACCCCAATATAACAAACCCCTATATTTAACAAAGCCCCAGTATATCGAACCATATTCTTAAGCCCAGTACCGATATAATGAGCCCCCATTATAACAAACACATTTTGTCAGTCCCGTTGGCACCTCGTTATACTGGGGTTCCCCTGCACAATATTTTTAACATCAATTTGCTGTGCACATGTAGAATAGCATATCAACCTTTACAATAGAGTTAACAAAGAAGAAAGTCTCAAGAATCTGATCTGAACCTTACACATGTATAAATAGGAATTAACCTGTGGTTATGAAGTTTTGTCAAATCCACAGAATCCAAAATAAAAATATTAAGTATAATAATAATAATCCACAACATTGACAGTTCTGCTTTGAACCGATGCTGAGGGCATCCAGTAAATTACAATGAAAACATCACAAGAACAACAAAGTAACTTTGGTTTATTCCCAGTCTGGGTTGTTGAATTTCTTAAGCTTTCTGGTTGCTTCACAGTGCACAGGTTATCAGCAAACATACCCTGCTTTTGCCTTATAAAGAATGGATGCCCTGTCAAAAGATTTTGACAGTAGGAAAAAATTTCATTTAAAAATATGGCAAAACATCTGAAATAATTTATTGAGCTGACAACCTAATAAATCAATAAACCGAAAAACAAAAATTTATAAAAAAAAAATTCAGTTTAAAAAATGCCTCCATGTTTATTTACATTGTTATCACTTCATATCAAAACACAAACCCATGCAGCAATGCTAAATGCTCACAGAAACTGGACTTGTTATTAAAGCAAAGGCAGCAATGAACCAAGGCGACACCACATCTGGTGTCACCTGATGTTTGACCATACATTCCAAAATTAAACATTAATTATGCAAACATTTTCTGACTCACTAACCTATCTAATTTGTGACTGCTTTTTGTTCATGAGAAAAAGAAAGAAAGTAGTTGAATGCATAATTACTGTATGGGGTTATGTAAAAACTTTACCAAACTATCTTCTGTGTTTCTATAGTGCTATCATCATAGTGCACATGTGTTTCACAAGGAGTGCAATAGTTGGAGAGATTACTGTAATGGTTACAGAACTAACAATTATATGTAGACTCAAGGTTTCTACCAATTGACTATAATTATTGATAATTACTAATTGAAGACCCCAGCCAATTGACCCTCTAACAATCGTTTCAGCATAACCCAGTAACCCATCTATTCAAAGGTGTGGTTGGAAAAAGTGGTTTGGCAATTTTCCATATGCTCACTCTTCCAAGAGTCTATCCCAACTAAGAACACTACTGCATAGGCAATCACTTTGTGAGTTTGTCCAATGGCAAGTTTATTTGCTCTATGTATGGTAATTAGTGGTCTAAGCTCAAGATATTGTAGGAAGGCATCTTAAAGGTTATCTTTGGAAATCTCTTCTTAAATGGCTAACATTTACATGGTGCTTATACAATTTGTACAAACACCAAGGGAATTGTTACATTACCTAAATCAGGTTCACTTGAGCTCTTATGTCCTCTTAACTTCATAAGGCCTTTACCAAATGATGCCCGGATGCCATGCCTTTTCTTGTTTGATGGACTGGCTGGTGGGGTTTGTGTTTTAAGTGCTCTCAGGCTTGGTGTGACTGGATTGTTTACTGCCTGGGTATAAGATTCTGCATAGAAAAAAGAAATAGCAGACTTAAATTCATGAATCAGGAGATTTGGAAAAATTAAAAAGGAATTTCATTTCAGTCTTCTGAACTTTGCTGCCAAAACACTAACTAAAGGCAATTACACGTCATGTACACAGCAAAATGTAACAACTTAATATGACTCTTATTCCCATTTAGAATATTAAGAAACTCCTGGCTCTTGATACATACCTCGCTCATGACAAATAAATTTCAAGCAAAGTCACATCTCTAAAAAGTAGCATACCAGTATTCCCATGTAAACAGTTTTATCTTGGGAAAATTTACCCAGAAAAGTTTTTCATGGTGAACTGTCTGAGTACAACAGAAAAGTTAATGGGCATTGTTCAGTTTCTCCAGGTAACCCATCTCAGTGAGAAGAAGAGTTTTAATTTGGACACTGCACTTGTAGTAAGTGATCAGCTGGTATTTGTAAATGGCGAGTGAGATCCCGGTGAAGAAGATCAAAGATGCTTCTTTTCGAGCAATGCTGCTAGTAATTGAATTTGAATAGATTATTTTGAAGAGAAATTGTAATTTTCCCCCAATACATATTTACAGAGCCCAAAAAAGTGGGCTGCAAAAGGTAATTACCTATACATAATTAATAGTTTCAAAGATTTAGGCAGGAAAAAAATTGTTTGTCGTACCAGGTAGTACATCTGTTGGAAATGGTTTCCAGTGGTGGTGTAACCATGGCTATTTTGGTTTAATTTTAAACCAACACTTTTTTCTTGGAGAACACCGGGGGTTAGATAATGTAGAGCTAAGGATCATTGATAAGGGCCCAAGCGAGGTTTTACTTAGGAAAAGGGAGGCCCAATGGGTATACAGACTAAGGTCACTCAGCCCAGTCGGTCTCAATGTAGACAATTTCTTTATTAGAAAGAAAAGAAGGTGATTCCGTTCTTATACATTCTCGCGTGACTTAAAAGGATGCTTTACATTGAATTGGTTTAATTTTAATTATGGACAATGACCATAGAACAGTCTCGCATAACAACACAAGTCAGTATAATACAGGATGTGTTTCCCTGGCCACTGTAAGACACAAAACAAGATCACTCAAAAGGCAAAGTGGCAAAGAAAGCAGTCCTGAAAATGTTGACGGAACTTTTCACCTTTTTTTTACGCAGCAAGAATAACATAAATTTCATCACTGATGAGGTTAACTTTGTTTGTCCCCAGGCTTGAGGAGTGCCATGTTATAGGCAGCTTTATCATTGGTGGAGCAAGTCTTAGTGAATAGTTAAGCCCCAATTGCAATAAAAAAAAAACACTGCTCAGTGTTTTTCTCAGCTTTTCTCAAGTGTTCAGTCACTAAAAGCAGGCCTTACTCACAGCAACGGCAGTATATAACTAAACCATACTCAAGGATCAACTTTCCAAACATGCGGAAGGACTGCTGCGCAAACTCGGCTTGGGGTGAAATTTGAGTGGGTGATGTAAAACACACAATAGCGTAGGCTGTTTCATGTGTAGTAACAAAATGCCCTCATAACCCAGGAATCCACTGGAGATGACTCTACACTTTCACTTTGACTTTGTGGGAGAGGGTTAACTCTTAACCTTTCACTCCCAAGAGCACCTAAAATCAAAATTCAAGACGAATCCCAAATTTCATTTGTAATATACTTAAATATAAATAGTACCACGTGAAAGTACTGTTGAAGAGGGATCATTTGAATGGTCACACCATAGGATTTAATCCACAGCCTCAGAAGTTAGATAACCTTAATGTCTCCATGACTGACTTTGGGAGTGAAAGGGTTAAAGCAAAACCATATGGGAGAAAATGAGAAAAATACGAGAAAAATTCATCTCTAATACAACTACACATTGTTGGATAGCATCTTTTGATGCCACGTACATACATGTACCTGTAAACACTGGCCGGGTGTGATTAGACGTGGGAGGATAAGGTTCAGGACTGCTTGTAGTGCTGGATGTTGTCAACATATCTGCACTGTGAACACTGCTGCTATCCATACCATCCAGAGAAACAATAGGACTGCTATCTGAAACTTTCCACTGGTTTGCTTTTATGAGCATCTCTTCAATCTATAATAATAAACAGGAGTACAATGTACTTAAAAAGCAAATGATTTTTAGATTAAAGAGGCTCAGTTACAGTGTTTTTGTCTTGTCTGTGGCTTTGCTGTCAGAAGCATGTTTGAGAACTGCAATTTCAACAGTAATTTGAACTTTGCAGGTAGCAGCAGCAAGCAATAATTTGTCACAAATAAGGAACCCAACTGTCTGCAAAAAGCACAAAATGCAACTTTTTTTTTTGCTTGGTGGGTAAATTTTCCCCAACACACGAAGTACAATTTGTAAATCTCCAGTTCTTGATCACCTGGAGTATTACAACACTTTTTTGAGCTGTTCCTCATTAGTGTACAAAAACTGTAATTGTTGACAGATTGTCATAAATGAGTTAAAAAAACAATATTTTCTCACACTATTATCTCACTACTTTAGTATAATTATACTGAACTAATTGATCCCACTGTTGTTGTGGTTGTCCCCACTGTCGTTCAGGTTGTTCCTCACTGTTTTTCTGGTCCTGGTTCGTGGAAAGCCGATTAGCGCTAATCGAGGGTTAAATCTCACTAATCCAGGATTAAAATTTATCCCTTGGTTAGATTCTGTTCCTGAAAGCAAGATTAACACTAACCAAGTGGTAATCGAGGGGTTAAATTTAATCCACCTAGCGAGGTCGATTACCGGTAACTCACTAATCGGGGGAAAAACTTGATCAAAACAAACAAAATGGCGGACTTAAATTTTCCGATATTGTTAGTTTAGTTGAGTAAGGAAAAAGAAAGGAGGCAATTTATGCTAGATAAATTACTCTTAGCAACTTAAATAACAAACAATTTTGTTGTCTGCACAAATCGAGCGGTAATCGACTGAGTTTTGGGCGCAAAAACCTGCAGGGAAATGTGATGGAGCAAAAAGGACTACAAACACGCAAATCACGCAAAGTAGTCAAGTTTTTGATTTTAGCATATATTTTAAAACACTAATAAACAATTCCATCAATAGCTCTATAAAATTCTATTAAACAATAACTCTGGAAATGTGGCTTCAGTAAATACGATCTTCACAAAACAGAATTCATGAACCGATCTTCAGGACTACGGGTAAGCTTATGATAAAACGAAACTGAAAGCCATGAATTTCGAAGTCATCTTTCATCGGAAGCAATAGCGTAAATAATCAACTTTTCACGGAACAATTTGCCGGTTTTGGGTTTCTACAGAAAAATTGTTGAATGAAATAAAATATTTATGATAATTTTACAAAAGCAGAAGGAGATGTTTTATTGAAATAACATGAATATTAGACGAACATTTTGACGATTAATTAAAACGAACTTGTTGTCGTTCTCAAACAGTGCAGACACTGAAACAGAGGTTTTTCACTGATTTAAAACAAAAACGAAACATCAAATTTCTGTAACAGGCGAATGTAACAGACCAGATAGGCTACAAATATCAAAGACAATTATTCGGCACAAATCAGTAAGCTTACTTTATTGTTAACATTTTTGCGAGAGGCAAGACTTGCTTTGTTTAACCTCAAAATAGTTTCGATGATTGCAAGATTATCAAGAGGCGGTGAACTCACCGATTTTTCAGATATAGCCCACATTTCACCTCGAAACAGCATAACTTTGCATTGAACCTTGATTTCCACTTTGTTTTTCTTTAAGGACAGGTTTTTCATGACCAGAAAAAGGGCAAATCGTACCGCGGTCAAATAGTGACAATAGACTACAACAGGTATCGATCGGTAAAACGAGTATCGGAGTCGACTTTTTTCTCCCGCTCTGCTGTTTTCCCACGCTTTTATATGCTGGTAACTTGTTTAACCGGTTTGATATGAGTTTAACCGAGGGAGCACTGAGGGATAGTTAAACGAGGAATAACTATGCTTTCAGGATGCCTTTTTATCCCTGGATTAGTTATTCTAGAAATAAGGAATTTAATCATGGATTAACTGCTAATCGGGGGATAATTTAATTGGCTTTCCAGGAACCAGGGCCCTGTTGTTCCCACTGGGGAGCAGGGATGGCGCAGGGATGGCGCACGGATGGCGCACGGATGGCGCATGGATGGCGTAGGGATGGCGCAGTGGTGAGAGTGCTCACCTCCCACCAATGTGGCCCGGGTTCAACTCCCGCTCGGTCAGTGTCATATGTGGGTTGAGTTTGTTGTTCGTTCTCATCCTTGCTCCGAGAGGTTTTTCTCCAGGTACTCTGGTTTCCCATCTCCTCAAAAACCAACACTTCCAAATTCCAATTAGATCTGCAGCGCAAGAACATGTCTTAACGACCTTCCCACCTCCTAAGTGTTTCATTTTTTTTTTTAATTTTTGTTGTTGTTGTTCTGGTTGTCCTCACTGTTGTTCAGGTTGTTCCCCAGTGTTGTTCAGGTTGTTCCTCACTGTTATTCAGGTTGTTCCCCACTGTTGTTCTGGTTGTTCCCACTGTTGTTCTGGTTGTTCCTCACTTTTGTTCTGGTTGTTCCCCACTATTGTTCTCGTTCTTCCTCACTGATGTTCTGGTTGCTCCCCACTGTTGTTTTGGTTGTTCTCAGTGTTGTTTTGGTTGTTCCCACTGTTGTTCTGGTTGTTCCCCACTATTGTTCTCGTTGTTCCTCACTATTGTTCTCGTTGTTCCTCACTGTTGTTTTGGTTGTTCCCACTTTTGTTTTGGTTGTTCCTCACTATTGTTCTGGTTGTTCCCACTGTTGTTCTGGTTGTTCCCACTATAATTGTTCTGGTTGTTCCCACTGTTCTTCTGGTTGTTCCTCACTATTGTTCTGGTTGTTCCCACTGTTGCTTTGGTTGTTCTCACTGCTGTTTTGGTTGTTCCCACTGTTGTTCTGGTTCTACCTCACTGTTGATTTGGTTGTTCCTCACTGTTGCTCTGCTTCTTCCCATTGTTGTTCAGGTTGTTCCTCACTGTTGTTCTGGGTGTCCCTACTGTTCTTTTGGTTGTTCCCACTGTTGTTCGGGTTGTTCCTCACTGTTGTTTTGGTTGTTCCTCACTGTTGTTCAGGCTGTTCCAACTGTTGTTTTGGTTGTTCTCACTGTTGTTTTGGTTATTCCCACTGTTGTTTTGGTTGTTCCCCACTGTTGATTTGGTTGTTCTCACTGTTGTTCTGGTTGTTCCCACTGTTGTTTTGGTTGTTCTCACTGTTGTTCTGGTTGTTCCTCACTGTTGTTCAGGTTGTTCCTCACTGTTGATTTGGTTGTTCCCCACTGTTGTTCAGGTTGTTCCTCACTGTTCAGGTTGTTCCTTACTGTTGTTCAGGTTCTTCCTCACTGTTGTTCAGGTTGTTCCCACTGTTGTTCAGGTTGTTCCTCACTGTTGTTCAGGTTGTTCCTCACTGTTGTTTTGGTTGTTCCCACTGTTGTTCACGTTGTTCCTCACTGTTTTTCAGGTTGTTCCTCACAGTTGTTCAGGCTTTTCCTCACTGTTGTTCAGGCTGTTCCTCACTGTTGTTTTGGTTGTTCCCACTGTTGTTTTGGTTGTTCCCACTAGTTGTTTTGGTTGTTCCTCACTGTTGTCTTGGTTGTTCCCACTGCTGTTCAGGTTGTTCCTCACTGTTGTTCAGGTTGTTCCCCACTGTTCTTCTGGTTGTTCCCCACTGTTGTTCAGGTTGTTCCCCACTGTTGTTCAGGTTGTTCCTCACTGTTGTTTTGGTTGTTCTCACTGCTGTTTTGGTTGTTCGCACTGTTGTTCGGGTTGTTCCTCACTGTTGTTTTCGTTGCTCCTCACTGTTGATTTGGTTGTTCTTCACTGTTGTTCTGGTTGTTCCTCACTGTTGATTTTGTTGTTCCCCACTGTTTTTCAGGTTGTTCCCCACTGTTGATTTGGTTGTCCCCCACTGTTCTTCAGGTTGTTCCTCACTGTTCTTCAGGTTGTTCCCCACTGTTGATTTGGTTGTTCCTCACTGTTGTTCTGGTTGTTCCTCACTGTTGTTCTGGTTGTTCCTCACTGTTGTTCTGGTTGTTCCTCACTGTTGTTCAGGTTGTCCTCACTGTTGTTCTGGTTGTTCCTTACTGTTGTTCTGGTTGTTCCCCACTGTTGTTCAGGTTGTTCCCCACTGTTGTTCAGGTTGTTCCCCACTGTTGTACTGTTGTTCTGGTTGTTCCTCACTGTTGTTCAGGTTGTTCCCCACTGTTGTTCAGGTTGTTCCCCACTGTTGTACTGTTTTTCAGGTTGTTCCCTACTGTTGTTCAGGTTGTTCCCTACTGTTGTACTGTTGTTCAGGTTGTTCCCCACTGTTGTACTGTTGTTCTGGTTGTTCCTCACTGTTGTACTGTTGTTCAGGTTGTTCCCCACTGTTGTTCAGGTTGTTCCTCACTGTTGATCAGGTTGTTCCCCACTGTTGTTCAGGTTGTTCCCCACTGTTGTACTGTTGTTCAGGTTGTTCCCCACTGTTGTACTGTTGTTCTGGTTGTACCCACTGTTGTTCAGGTTGTTCCCCACTGTTGTTCGGGTTGTTCCCCACTGTTGTACTGTTGTTCAGGTTGTTCCCCACTGTTGTACTGTTGTTCTGGTTGTTCCTCACTGTTGTTCAGGTTGTTCCCCACTGTTGTACTGTTGTTCAGATTGTTCCCCACTGTTGTACTGTTGTTCAGGTTGTTCCCCACTGTTGTACTGTTGTTCTGGTTGTTGCTCACTGTTGTTCAGGTTGTTCCCAACTGTTGTTCAGGTTGTTCCCCACTGTTGTACTGTTGTTCTGGTTGTTCCCCACTGTTGTTCAGGTTGTTCCCCACTGTTGTACTGTTGTTCAGGTTGTTCCCCACTGTAGTACTGTTGTTCAGGTTGTTCCCCACTGTTGTACTGTTGTTCTGGTTGTTCCTCACTGTTGTTCTGGTTGTTCCCCACTGTTGTTCTGGTTGTTCCTCACTGTTGATCAGGTTGTTCCTCACTGTTAATCAGGTTGTTCCCCACTGTTGTTCAAGCTGTTCCTCACTGTTGTTCAGGTTGTTCCCCACTGCTGTACTGTTGTTCACGTTGTTCCCCGCTGTTGCTCTGGTTGTTCCTCACTGTTGATCAGGTTGTTCCCCACTGTTGATTTGGTTGTTCCTCACTGTTGTTGTGGTTGTTCCTCACTGTTGTTCACGTTGTCCTCACTGTTGTTCAAGTTGTTCCCCACTGTTGTTCAGGTTGTTCCCCACTGTTGTACTGTTGTTCAGGTTGTCCTCACTGTTGTTCTGGTTGTTCCTCACTGTTGTTCAGGTTGTCCTCACTGTTGTTCAAGTTGTTCCCCACTGTTGTTCAGGTTGTTCCCCACTGTTGTACTGTTGTTCAGGTTGTCCTCACTGTTGTTCAGGTTGTCTTCACTGTTGTTCTGGTTGTTCCTCACTGTTGTTCAGGTTGTCCTCACTGTTGTTCAAGTTGTTCCCCACTGTTGTTCAGGTTGTTCCCCACTGTTGTACTGTTGTTCAGGTTGTCCTCACTGTTGTTCTGGTTGTTCCTCACTGTTGTTCAGGTTGTCCTCACTGTTGTTCAAGTTGTTCCCCACTGTTGTTCAGGTTGTTCCCCACTGTTGTACTGTTGTTCAGGTTGTCCTCACTGTTGTTCAGGTTGTCTTCACTGTTGTTCTGGTTGTTCCTCACTGTTGTTCAGGTTGTCCTCACTGTTGCTCAAGTTGTTCCCCACTGTTGTTCAGGTTGTTCCCCACTGTTGTACTGTTCTTCAGGTTGTCCTCACTGTTGTTCTGGTTGTTCCCCACTGTTGTTTTGGTTGTTCCCCACTGTTGTTCAGGTTGTTCCTTACTGTTGTTCAGGTTGTTCCCCACTGTTGTTCAGATTGTTCCTCACTGTTGTTCAGGTTGTTCCTCACTGTTGTTTTGTTTGTTCCTCACTGTTGTTTTGGTTGTTCCTCACTTTTGTTCTGGTTGTCCCCACTGTTGTTCAGGTTGTTTCTCACTGTTGTTCCGGTTGTTCCTCACTGTTGTTCAGGTTGTTCCCATTGTTGTTCAGGTTGTTCCCACTGTTGTTCTGGTTGTTCCCACTGTTGTTCAGGTTGTTCCCACTGTTGTTCAGGTTGTTCCTCACTGTTGTTCAGGTTGTTCCCACTGTTGTTCAGGTTGTTCCCACTGTTGTTCAGGTTGTTCCCACTGTTGTTCAGGTTGTTCCTGACTGTTGTTCAGGTTGTTCCCCACTGTTGTTCAGGTTGTTCCCACTGTTGTTCAGGTTGTTCCTCACGGTTGTTCAGGTTGTTCCCACTGTTGTTCAGGTTGTTCCCACTGTTGTTCAGGTTGTTCCTGACTGTTGTTCAGGTTGTTCCCACTGTTGTTCAGGTTGTTCCCACTGTTGTTCAGGTTGTTCCCACTGTTGTTCAGGTTGTCCCTCACGGTTGTTCTGGTTGTTCTCACTGTTGTTCAGGTAGTTCCCACTGTTGTTTAGGTTGTTCCCCACTGTTGTACTGTTGTTCTGGTTGTTCCACACTGTTGTTCTGGTTGTTCCCACTGTTGTTCAGGTTGTTCCTCACGGTTGTTCTGGTTGTTCCCACTGTTGTTCAGGTTGTTCCCACTGTTGTTCAGGTTGTTCCTGACTGTTGTTCAGGTTGTTCCCCACTGCTGTTCTGGTTGTTCCCACTGTTGTTCAGGTTGTTCCCACTGTTGTTCAGGTTGTCCCTCACGGTTGTTCTGGTTGTTCTCACTGTTGTTCAGGTTGTTCCCACTGTTGTTCAGGTTGTTCCCCACTGTTGTACTGTTGTTCTGGTTGTTCCACACTGTTGTTCTGGTTGTTCCCACTGTTGTTCAGGTTGTTCCCCACTGTTGTTCAGGTTGTTCCCACTGTTGTTCAGGTTGTTCCTCACTGTTGTTTTGGTTGCTCCTCACTGTTAATTGGTTGTTCCACACTGTTGTTCTCGTTGCTCGTCACTGTTGTTTTGGTTGTCCAAACTGTTGTTCAGGTTGTTCCTCACTGTTGTTCTGGTTGTTCTCGATGTTGATTTCATTGTTCCCCACTGTTGTTCAGGTTGTTCCCCACTGTTGTTTTGGTTGTTCCCCACTGTTGATTTGGTTGTTCCCCGCTGTTGTTCAGGTTGCTCCCCACTGTTCTTCAGGTTGTTCCCCACTGTTGATTTGGTTGTTCCTCACTGTTGGTCTCGTTGTCCCTCACTGTTGTTCAGGTTGTTCCTCACTGTTGTTCAGGTTGTTCCCACTATTGTTCAGGTTGTTTCTCACTGTTGTTCAGGTTGTTCCCCACTGTTGTTTTGGTTGTTCCTCACTGTTGTTCAGGTTGTTTCCCACTGTTGATTTGGTTGTTCCCCACTGTTGTTCAGGTTGTTCCCCACTGTTGTTCAGGTTGTTCCCCACTGTTGTTCAGGTTGTTCTCACTGTTGTTCTGGTTGTTCCTTACTGTTGTTCACGTTGTTCCCCATTGTTGTTTTGGTTGTTCCCCACTGTTGTTTAGGTTTTTCCCCACTGTTGTTCAGGTCGTTCCTCACTGTTGTTCTGGTTGTTCCCCACTGTTGTTCTGGTTGTTCCCCACTGTTGTTCAGGTTGTTCCCCACTGTTGTTTAGGTTGTTCCTCACTGTTGTTCTGGTTGTTCCTCACTGTTGTTCAGGTTGTCCTCACTGTTGTTCTGGTTGTTCCTCACTGTTGTCTTGGTTGTTCCCACTGTTGTTCAGGTTGTTCCCCACTGTTGTTCAGGTTATTCCTCACTGTTGTTCAGGTTGTTCCCCACTGTTGTTCAGGTTGTTCCTCACTGTTGTTCAGGTTGTTCCCCACTGTTGCTTTGGTTGTTCTCAGTCCTGTTTTGGTTGTTCCCGCTGTTGTTCAGGTTGTTCCTCACTGTTGTTTTGGTTGCTCCTCACTGTTGATTTGGTTGTTCCCCACTATTCTTCAGGTTGTTCCCCACTGTTGTTTTGGTTGTTCCCCACTGTTGATTTGGTTGTTCCCCACTGTTGTTCAGGTTGTTCCTCACTGTTGTTCAGGTTGTTCCCACTGTTGCTCAGGTTGTTTCTCACTGTTGTTCAGGTTGTTCTTCACTGTTGTTCAGGTTGTTCCCCACTGTTGTACTGTTGTTCAGGTTGTTCCCCACTGTTGTACTGTTGTACTGGTTGTTCCTCACTGTTGTTCTGGTTGTTCCCCACTGTTGTTCTGGTTGTTCCTCACTGTTGATCAGGTTGTTCCTCACTGTTAATCAGGTTGTTCCCCACTGTTGTTCAGGTTGTTCCTCACTGTTGTTCAGGTTGTTCCCCACTGTTGTTCAGGTTGTTCCCCACTGCTGTACTGTTGTTCTCGTTGTTCCCCACTGTTGCTCTGGTTGTTCCTCACTGTTGTTCAGGTTGTTCCCCACTGTTGATTTGGTTGTTCCTCACTGTTGTTGTGGTTGTTCCTCACTGTTGTTCACGTTGTCCTCACTGTTGTTCAAGTTGTTCCCCACTGTTGTTCAGGTTGTTCCCCACTGTTGTACTGTTGTTCAGGTTGTCCTCACTGTTGTTCTGGTTGTTCCTCACTGTTGTTCAGGTTGTCCTCACTGTTGTTCAAGTTGTTCCCCACTGTTGTTCAGGTTGTTCCCCACTGTTGTACTGTTGTTCAGGTTGTCCTCACTGTTGTTCAGGTTGTCTTCACTGTTGTTCTGGTTGTTCCTCACTGTTGTTCAGGTTGTCCTCACTGTTGCTCAAGTTGTTCCCCACTGTTGTTCAGGTTGTTCCCCACTGTTGTACTGTTGTTCAGGTTGTCCTCACTGTTGCTCAAGTTGTTTCCCACTGTTGTTCAGGTTGTTCCCCACTGTTGTTTTGGTTGTTCCCCACTGTTGTTCAGGTTGTTCCTTACTGTTGTTCAGCTTGTTCCCCACTGTTGTTCAGATTGTTCCTCACTGTTGTTCAGGTTGTTCCCCACTGTTGTACTGTTGTTCTGGTTGTTCCTCACTGTTGTTCAGGTTGTTCCCCACTGTTCTTCAGGTTGTTCCCCACTGTTGTACTGGTTGTTCCCACTGTTGTTCACGTTGTTCCCCACTGTTGTTCAGGTTGTTCCCCACTGCTGTACTGTTGTTCACGTTGTTCCCCACTGTTGCTCTGGTTGTTCCTCACTGTTGTTCAGGTTGTTCCCCACTGTTGATTTGGTTGTTCCTCACTGTTGTTGTGGTTGTTCCTCACTGTTGTTCACGTTGTCCTCACTGTTGTTCAAGTTGTTCCCCACTGTTGTTCAGGTTGTTCCCCACTGTTGTACTGTTGTTCAGGTTGTCCTCACTGTTGTTCTGGTTGTTCCCCACTGTTGTTTTGGTTGTTCCCCACTGTTGTTCAGGTTGTTCCTCACTGTTGTTCAGGTTGTTCCTCACTGTTGTTTTGTTTGTTCCTCACTGTTGTTTTGGTTGTTCCTCACTTTTGTTCTGGTTGTCCCCACTGTTGTTCAGGTTGTTTCTCACTGTTGTTCCGGTTGTTCCTCACTGTTGTTCAGGTTGTTCCCATTGTTGTTCAGGTTGTTCCCACTGTTGTTCTGGTTGTTCCCACTGTTGTTCAGGTTGTTCCCACTGTTGTTCAGGTTGTTCCTCACTGTTGTTCAGGTTGTCTTCACTGTTGTTCTGGTTGTTCCTCACTGTTGTTCAGGTTGTCCTCACTGTTGCTCAAGTTGTTCCCCACTGTTGTTCAGGTTGTTCCCCACTGTTGTACTGTTGTTCAGGTTGTCCTCACTGTTGTTCTGGTTGTTCCCCACTGTTGTTTTGGTTGTTCCCCACTGTTGTTCAGGTTGTTCCTTACTGTTGTTCAGGTTGTTCCCCACTGTTGTTCAGATTGTTCCTCACTGTTGTTCAGGTTGTTCCTCACTGTTGTTTTGTTTGTTCCTCACTGTTGTTTTGGTTGTTCCTCACTTTTGTTCTGGTTGTCCCCACTGTTGTTCAGGTTGTTTCTCACTGTTGTTCCGGTTGTTCCTCACTGTTGTTCAGGTTGTTCCCATTGTTGTTCAGGTTGTTCCCACTGTTGTTCTGGTTGTTCCCACTGTTGTTCAGGTTGTTCCCACTGTTGTTCAGGTTGTTCCTCACTGTTGTTCAGGTTGTCTTCACTGTTGTTCTGGTTGTTCCTCACTGTTGTTCAGGTTGTCCTCACTGTTGCTCAAGTTGTTCCCCACTGTTGTTCAGGTTGTTCCCCACTGTTGTACTGTTGTTCAGGTTGTCCTCACTGTTGTTCTGGTTGTTCCCCACTGTTGTTTTGGTTGTTCCCTACTGTTGTTCAGGTTGTTCCTTACTGTTGTTCAGGTTGTTCCCCACTGTTGTTCAGATTGTTCCTCACTGTTGTTCAGGTTGTTCCTCACTGTTGTTTTGTTTGTTCCTCACTGTTGTTTTGGTTGTTCCTCACTTTTGTTCTGGTTGTCCCCACTGTTGTTCAGGTTGTTTCTCACTGTTGTTCCGGTTGTTCCTCACGGTTGTTCAGGTTGTTCCTATTGTTGTTCAGGTTGTTCCCACTGTTGTTCTGGTTGTTCCCACTGTTGTTCAGGTTGTTCCCACTGTTGTTCAGGTTGTTCCTCACTGTTGTTCAGGTTGTTCCCACTGTTGTTCAGGTTGTTCCCACTGTTGTTCAGGTTGTTCCTCACTGTTGTTCAGGTTGTTCCCACTGTTGTTCAGGTTGTTCCTGACTGTTGTTCAGGTTGTTCCCCACTGTTGTTCAGGTTGTTCCCACTGTTGTTTTGGTTGTTCCTCACGGTTGTTCAGGTTGTTCCCACTGTTGTTCAGGTTGTTCCCACTGTTGTTCAGGTTGTTCCTGACTGTTGTTCAGGTTGTTCCCCACTGTTGTTCTGGTTGTTCCCACTGTTGTTCAGGTTGTTCCCACTGTTGTTCAGGTTGTCCCTCACGGTTGTTCTGGTTGTTCTCACTGTTGTTCAGGTTGTTCCCACTGTTGTTCAGGTTGTTCCCCACTGTTGTACTGTTGTTCTGGTTGTTCCACACTGTTGTTCTGGTTGTTCCCACTGTTGTTCAGGTTGTTCCTCACGGTTGTTCTGGTTGTTCCCACTGTTGTTCAGGTTGTTCCCACTGTTGTTCAGGTTGTTCCTGACTGTTGTTCAGGTTGTTCCCCACTGTTGTTCTGGTTGTTCCCACTGTTGTTCAGGTTGTTCCCACTGTTGTTCAGGTTGTCCCTCACGGTTGTTCTGGTTGTTCTCACTGTTGTTCAGGTTGTTCCCACTGTTGTTCAGGTTGTTCCCCACTGTTGTACTGTTGTTCTGGTTGTTCCACACTGTTGTTCTGGTTGTTCCCACTGTTGTTCAGGTTGTTCCTCACGGTTGTTCTGGTTGTTCCCACTGTTCTTCAGGTTGTTCCCACTGTTGTTCAGGTTGTTCCCACTGTTGTTCAGGTTGTTCCCCACTGTTGTACTGTTGTTCAGGTTGTTCCCCACTGTTGTTTTGGTTGTTCCCACTGTTGTCCTGGTTGTTCCCCACTGTTGTTCAGGTTGTTCCTCACTGTTGTTCAGGTTGTTGTTCCTCACTGTTGTTCAGGTTGTTGTTCCTCACTGTTTTTCTGGTTGTTCCTCATTGTTGTTCTGGTTGTTCCTCACTGTTGTTCAGGTTGTTTCTCACTGTTGTTCTTGTTGTTCCCCACTGTTGTTCTGGTTGTTCCTCACTGTTGTTCTGGTTGTTCCTCACTGTTGTTCTGGTTGTTCTCCACTGTTGTTCTGGTTGTTCCACACTGTTGTTCTGGTTGTTCCCAGTGTTGTTCTGGTTGTTCCTCACTGTTGGTGGCCAGTGGTGGATATTTACGTCAGTCAATATTATTGTTAATTCGATTTTTTTACCCCATAGAGTTGGGTGGGACATAGGTCAGTTTTAATGCTCCTAATAGCTTTTGTGGTTCTACTGAATATTTTTAAGAATTGAGGATCCCTACCAAGATTAATCAACCACCCAAAAGCACTTACCCGCTTCAATTTTACGAGAGACTGCTGGGTTTCTTTTAGCTGGTGGTCCTTTTCCTTGCAGGATGCTTTCAAGGCTTCAACTTCCAGTTTCAGGTGATTAACTTCTGAAGCTACATATACCAAAAATGAAACACTCCATTAACGACTTCTAGTTTTCAACGACATCAAATAATGCAGGGGTTTACAAAACATTTTGATGAATGCATCACCTCTTGCAAGTCTACCATTCACTGCTGATTTAAACGAAGTTTTGTACTTCATCACAATTTTCTTTACACTATTTTTTTCACAATCTTGTCTTGAAATGCAATATAGTTTTTATTAAGAAACCATGCCCAAATGCCCAGCCCCCATGAAGGGGAATGTCGATGAAAACTCAGGTTCATGACAGGCCTGCTCAGGGAATAACGTGAACAAACATTTCAGCTGTGTCTAAAACAAGCTAGAACAAGTTAGCCGATTGTTGTATGCAACAATTTTCAAGAGGGTTTCGGACATTGTATGGATCAAAATACATGTATGCCATTTGAAAAGTGAAAACAAATGGGAAACCTCAGTTAGACTTGATTCAAATGGACTGGAAATTTGAAGGCTAAAAGCAACAAATTAATTGTTCCAGGACAGAACATAGCATTTTCCTCAAAGAGAAGGCTTATCCAAATGTCGGCAACTGATAAATGAGGCATATATTTCGGGCCTTGGAGTTCCTGAGGCTTTTTGTGGCCTTTTTAAGATAAAACAGGAATTCAAAGTAAATTACACGTATAACTATGAGTTAATTTTGTTATGACTATGTAATTGAAACATCTGTCACTGTGGTCACATAGAATATGCCAATTCAAGCATTTGAAATCTAGTTCTTATAAAAAGGGAACAAAAACCCTAGAATCTACACTAGGTTAATATTGTCGAAACAAAACATTAGTAGCAGTGAAAACAAACTTAGTCTTAAATAAAATGCATAAGACTTGATTTACAACAGAAAACTTTAACCAAAGGCATTTAGCTCAAGATCAACTTTTGACAAGTAGTCCCAAAAAATACATAAAATGCAAGGGCTGTAGGAGAATTCAAGTATCAGAAAAATTAGTTTATTTTATTCATTTTCTTCTCGGAGATATTTAAACATCCTGAAATTCAAAAAAAAAAACCTTCAAATTTTCGTACCAGTAAAGTTGTGAGTTTGGGCTGCCTGTGGTTATCAGAGGACATACAGAACACATACTTTTTATGCTCCAGAGAGGTGCTTCAGTGCAGATACTAAAATGACATGAAGTCTAGACCGATTCATTTTATTTCTGAGAGATGCCTGACAAAACTTTGTTCCTGAAGAGGAAGCAAATTTGGTCTTATATGATACAACGTTTTCTGCAAGTGCGTGACGCCATTTTTCTCAGAATAATTATAGGTGGTGTGTTTGTTCCCTCCTGGACAATAGCCTGCAAGTACATATTTCCATGATTGGCAGGTCTATGGAAAAGGATAATAGCCGATGACAAAAACAGAAAATAGGAAACATAGGAAAACAGCCAATGTTTTTTCCGTTTCGTTGGAAGAAATCGGCTTTTTCGATCTACATAGTCACTTTTTCCCACAAGTCCCCGAGTCCCCAGTCTCACGTCGAAAAAGGATAATAGCCGATGACAAAAACAGAAAATAGGAAACATAGGAAAACAGCCAATGTTTTTTCCGTTTCGTTGGAAGAAATCGGCTTTTTCGATCTACATAGTCACTTTTTCCCACAAGTCCCCGAGTCCCCAGTCTCACGTCCCCACACCCCACATCCCCGTGTCCACATCTCCGTCCCACTTTTAGCCACATCCTCATCAAAGACCCCAACAAAAAAATCTCTGACTTGGTTTTTGTAAGAGTTCACTAACTAATTTAAACATAGGCACGCAATGGGCACAGAGCCAAACACGGTTTTTTTTTCACAATATGGTGAATTTTATCCTGACAACCTATGGGTTTTACACCTCCAGTAAGTCCCACCCTAACCCCTCAGCCCCCCCCCCCCCACACCCACCCCCCTGCCACCCAAAAAATTTGGGGTTATACACTATAGCGTGACATCAAAATTACGCGTGGAGTAAAGAAACCGAAGAAAGGTCTTTTAATTTGTAAGGCTTCAGACGTTTCAGTCAACCACCTACATTGTATGTTCTTCGTACATTGCATTGTCAAAACAGGAGTCTACCATCAAATGTATGTTTCTTCTATCCACAAAATTGTCGTTCGAAATCAGTTCGAACTTAAGCGTTTACAAACACGACTGAAATAGTTTTGCAACTATATTTATTTCCCCTGAAGTTGCTTGCTTTGTAATCAAGTCGGCCATAATAATTTTCGTCTTTTTGCTTCACAAATTGACCAAAGCATGTTTACATTTGTAAATTTCCCACGGTACAAAGTTATTTTTAGCTCACATGTTTATTTTGGGTCTCAACGTACAGCCGAATAAATTTTGTTTGCTTTGCCTTCGAACAGTACAAAAATGTTCAAATTCAGATCGCTTTTACAAAACCTGCTCACTTTCCAGTAGATCCAACAGTTCTCATATCTGTTGTTGTTAATCCTTTGGACGGTTCGAGACGTTTTAAGTGTTGTGTTACATTCCTAAGGTTCAAATTACAGCTGTCAACTATGCAAATTTGCTCAACATACATGTATGCTTTACACTTTGAGCCATGAATCACCCCAAAATAACATTTGGTATCTTATACAGATTGGCTAATTCCTTGATCACTACTGTAACTTGAATTTTAATACTAGTTTCATTCAAGTTTTTCAATTTTAAGAAAAGCTAGCAACAAGCTGCACAATTTCTGATTTTAGTTTGAAATGGTTTCATGTTTTATAACGCGCACACAAAAATACTCTCCAAATTTTAGATTCGCTGTTACCAAGAGATAACCCCAAAGAATTTTATGCTGTTTTACTCTAGTCTTTTCACTATCGTTATAAACTTGGGCTTTAAATATTGTTTCTTTCACTGTTAATTAGGGATTAAAGTAACGTTAATTCCACGTTCTGTTCAGACAACATCTCAAATTGGCAAGTCCATCTTGTTAGAACCCGGTATGGGTCTCGGCATGTACTTGTAGTGCTAAAAGCTGGATTCTACTGTACCTCAAAATTCTGCTTTGCTTTGAAAACAGCACCAAAATATTTATATCCAGCTTACTTCTTCAAGTGTAAATAAATTGTATAACCCTTATGCAAAAACCGCTTGCTTCTCAGCTCGCGATTCTCCTTGTAATACCACTAGAAAACTAAAAAAATTTGTCTCGTATATTGGAATTGACTCCATCAAGCTGGTTGGAATTGAAAATATTAATATTAATTCTACTTGGAAATTAATAATGGAAAACAGAAAAACACTTTATGCGTATACGACGCTTAAATCTCAAATTGACGAGTCAGTCTTCTGTATAATTTCTGACGTGTTTGTTTCAGTGGAAATTTATACCACGGCCAAGTTAGTTGAGTTGGTTCATTGAGGCCACGACGTTCATACGTAAATCTAAAATTGATGAATCCATGTTGCGTATAATTTCTGATGTGTTCAATTTGCACCACAGCTAAGTAAACGCTGGACTACAAAGCGAATAAAATCCTGCCAGACCTGACGTACACAAAACAGCGCATTCGAAGTAACATTATCAGTTCCTGTTGATCAAAGACTCATGAAAGCAAAACACTTCAAAGTCCAAGCCGGGGTCGTACACTCATATAAGTTGTAAGGGCTGGTGCCGCTGATAGGAAGGGTCTCAGTGTCACGGTGGCACACCCCCACCCAACATCTTACAGGATAATCCCCCCGGCCTCAGAGACGAAGACAAATACCATCGGGCTCCAATCTTTTAGGTTTTGATGACATTAGCCATGACATCATTTTCGTGTCATCATTGGCTAAACATAGGCACGCAGTACATGCGGAATGGATGACGTTTGTAACTCGTGAATTTGGCTTGCGCAGTGAACGGGTGGTGGATGGTGTCAACAGTCTGTAATAGACCTTTTTCACACAGCTACTAGTTAGCATAAAAACAAAACATTTTGCACGTCTAGCCTTGCAGTGAAAAACTTGAAAACGAGTTTAGACGTGCAAAAACAAAGCTTTCTATTCTCTGGGTACTCAACATGGCCGCCGCGTGACAAAGGTCTATGGCCATTGGAATTGGATTGAATTGATGAATTATTTATGTCTTGTTTTCGAGCTACACCGCACGGCCAAAACCAGCCGTGCTCCACGCATGTTCCACGTGGAGGACACTTCATCTCCTACCTCCCCTACTACGCATGTTTAGGAGACATATAAACCAATCAGAAACTCTCTTTTGCACATATACCATCGTTTTCATCTAAGCATGGACACGTGAAGAAAAAACATGTTTTAACTGGATATCAAACGTGGCATGTTTGGCCGCCAAACATTCGAAGTTTGACGGCCGTTAAACTTGCATTCCTATGTGCGTGATCGGGTTTCAATGCCAAAATTTGTATAAATATTCGACAAGGTCAACATGTTTTCTTATGTGCCGTTTAATATTCCCGAATCTCAAAGTAAAAAAATCTAAAATCTACATTTTCTAGGTCTTCTTCGTTTTCTTGACACCTGCCATGTTAGCAAAACATGCTCTAACAGCCTTCAAACTTCAAAGTTTGGCAGTCAAACATGTCACGTTTGCACCCAATTAGAACATGTTTTTCCGTCACATGTCCACACTTAGATGAAAAGGACGGTATTTGTGAGTTTTAAGGAGTAGGGGAAACGCCCAACCTCGTCACCAGGCTCTTTCAATAAAAACCGAGAAAACTCTGGGGACGAGGTTGGGGAAAGGCCGATTTTTGGCCTACCGCACGCAATCTGTCCTAGATTTTCAAGATGTATTTTTCTTCTCTTAAATTAAGATATTCTATTTTGGAGCTCAAAATAGGAAGAAATCAAGCCGAGGAATAACCAACCTCTTAAAAGAAGACATTGAGATCTTTGCAGCAACGAAAAGCCGTTTCGCATTGAGATTCTTTCGATTTGCAAGAGACCCTGACCTAAAGTCTGTTAAGTTTGCCCTAAAATGTAAACTGAACCACGGACTTCAAATAGATTTTACAAGACCTGGGTAAACACTACAGTACGGTAAATGACGTTTTTAAATGTTGATTTGCTTTTTAAAAATTGTTTAACTGAACGTTTGATCCAGATTTCTATAATTTTTTGTAATTTTGTTCGCAAAGCCGCGGCTCTTTTGATTGTCACGGATTATTTTTGTTTCTAGTGTGACAAGTGTCACACGGAATTATTTGTTGGTGCTGTGACATTTTGGAACATGACCTTAACATGTGGACAGATCAAGCTGTTGAAACACATGATCACGTGAACTTGATGGAATTTTTCGCTCTTTTTGTACGGAATATGTTTTTGGATTTCAGTTTTGAAATCGTTCGGTTGCCAGACATCTATCTGTATTTTTGATGGAGAGGTAAAATGCAAGACATTGATTAACCGGTCACCACTGAACAGACCTGAAGTGTCTGCATGTGCACGCATGCAAGAAAATCGAAAGTTTTTTGCTGCCAAGAAGTATAAAATATGTTGTTTATTTGAATAATATTTTTGGCTGGAAAAGCTTTCTTTCATTTATTCTGTGTGTTTTTAGTGATAAGCAATTCTTTGTATTTGCATAAGCGGGTTGAAATTTGATATACCAAATTTAGTTTATCCCAAAGACACGTCTATGCAGGAATTAATAATGTTCTCACGGTTCTCGGCTTGTAGTGCTTATTCTTTTGCTTCGCTTTCGAACACGAACGAAATATTAATATCCAGCTTAATTCTTCAAGAGTAAATTAATAATTATTTTTATTAACCTTATGCAAAAACCACTTGCTTATCAGCTCAGGTTTCTTATTATTGTCCTTTGATCTTTTTAAATTGTAATGCCACTAGAAAACTAAAAATGTTTGTCTCGTATTGGAATTGACTCCGTCAGGCTGGTTGGAAGTACGAAAGCTAACAATTCCGCTTGGAAATTAAAAATAGGAAAACACACAGAAACAAATACATGTGCATGAACTGCCGAAGTAAGCCAAACTGGTTTGTTGCGGCCAAGAGTCGTCCTCAAACTGACGAGTCCGTCTTGTGTAAAATCTCTGCTGTGTTTGTTACTGTGGAAATTTTTAACATGGCTAAGTAAATGCAGGACTACAACGCGAATTAAACTCTGCCAGACGTCAAGTGATACTATACAAAACGGCGTATTCAAAGTAAAATTATGTTGATCGAGACTCGCGAATGCCAACACTTCAAAGCCCGGGGGTCGTATTCCCATCCCATTTGGATCTGTAGGTAAGGGTTTCAGTGTCCCGGTGGCACACCCCCACCCAGCACCTCTCAGAGTACCCCCCCCCCCCCGCCTCACAACACACCTGAAGACAGACACCGTACAGCGCCATTTTTTTTCATGACGTCATCCGTTAAAAATGAATTAATAGGTTATGAATATTTCAAGGATTTTTGTAAAATTAAGCCTGAACATTTCTTGGATATTTGCAAACAAAAGTCTGTGTAGGAATTTTTGCAACAATTGAACCTCCCATAATTAAGCAACCACTCAAAATGTCCAGCCCAAGTAGTAGCTTACGAAAGCTGGATGCATACGAGGGGTCAGACCATGGTGGGGGGGGGGGGGCAGGGGGCAGTAGTACTGGTAGTATCCACGCACAAATCCATGTGCAACCAAATTGCAGCATGATATCTTTCTATTGAACTACATAAAATGTGATGAATGATAACCTGTGGCATTCTTTACATTTTGTATTGCTTGCTACTCGTATTTCACTCGTGTTCGGCATTTGTTCACCACAATCTTTTACGAAATACAATGCAAATAACCAGCAGTGTAATTTTTTTCTGATATCTACATTCATTAAACTTTCCAACCATATACAGCCACAAGTTGGTAACACCTTAGACCCCAAAAATAATTTGAAAATAATTTAAACACAATTTGGCTTAAATTTATCTCTCTAAAGATCAGACACATAATTATGTCAAAACAGAAGCTGAATAAAATTAATGCTTGTCTAGTAACAGGCATTTCTGATTGACATCTCTTGTGCAAAATCAATGGCCAGCAGTTAAGGACAAATTGCAAATGTTACAGCTTAGTTTCTTTGCTGAAATGGGTTGACAAATGTGGAAAATAACCACTCTATAGATGGATACATAGCAGAGGAAGGTTAAAGCAAATGACTTAAGAATTCCAATCCAATCTTAATCTCATATGCTCACCCAAAACACATACAATTATTGTCTGTGCTTTTTTTAACATAATTTTAAAACAACTATGTGTTTGTCACTCTTTGACAGACTGTGCCTTTTTGATATTACGTATAAATACTACTCTCACTGCATTACACAGAATCCTGAGTTAATAATCATGGTTTTAGAACTTCAGAACCAGGTCTTTTTCACAGAGACACTGCAATTTTTGGTTTCACCATTCCATTTAATTTGCTTCTTCAACAGAAATCCTTCCAAGTCAAGAAAGTATATTTTTCTATTGCATTACTTCTTACACATTGCCTTAATTAAAAGTCTTATGTTGATGATTGCAACAGTACCTTTTTCTCTGAGCTGAGATTTTAATGCCATAGGAGGTTGACCTGAGGGAAAGCATAATTATAACAACTTTTATCATACCAGACTTAACTTATAATCAATTTGGGATCATGTACAGCTGTAGCTTAAAATTGTCAATTCCAGAATTCACAGCGAGGTCCCCGAAAGTGTCCTATTTTGTCATCATGAAAAGCAGCATTACAGTAACTTAATGGTGCAGTCACCATAACCTCAACCCATGTAATATAGCCAAGAGGAAATCAAAATATTCCCATGGCCTAATGAAATCCATTGCCATGTTATACCACAAAATCCCTAGAATCCAATCATGCTATGACCTCACTGGTTCAACTTGGCAAAAGCTTGGCTTGTCGATTTATATGAAGTGAATTTGCACGTTGAACTGTACCCTGAGAAAGCTACATGTAACAACCACTAGATTATCCGCAAACTAATGCCATAAAAAATGCCATACCAGTGATGTAGTGCTACCAAGATCAGACTAGGGCTTCTGACTGAATGAAACAGTTTTCACTCACAACAAAAAGAAATTTTTAACTCTGCACTACTACACTCACATGCCTTAGTGGTCACAAAACTAAATTCAATACCACAGACACTGCTGAAGGTAAGCTAAGAGCCAGTGACATCTTTTGCTCCTGGACCCAAGGCAGATACAGTAGACTAAGTTGTTATTCAGTTCAAGACTCCAGATGGGTCATCATCTTATCACGATCAGTACAGTGATGTATAACAGGCTCGGCAAGCATGGCAAGAAACAGGCTAGATACAAAATAATTTAATTTACCTTCTGCCTGATGTGATCTGTTAAATGTTTCTTGTTCATCTAACAGAACCTCAATGTGGTCTTTCAACATCTCAATTTCTGTGTCTTTTTCAGCTAACAGATTTTCGTACTTTTCCTAAAGAATAATTTAAAAAACATTTTGTAAGATGAGTTGGGATATAATGTACGCTAATGGAAATCAGTTATGCTGTGGTAAATGACTATCAAAAGCATTAAGATGGTTCCTCAAACCAATTGAACAGATGAGCAAAATTTCCAATTGTTTTCAGCTTAGTGTTAAAACAGTTTTTTAAAGCATATTGAGAATAGTTCATCAAAACATTTTATAAATAGATTAATTAGGTGAAATTGTTTCATGCCTGTAAGAAGGTTCTAATACAAAAAGCTGAAAACAAGATGCTCTGTGGATTTACATGTAACAACAAGGCTGCTTGCTTTCTACAGTAACTGTTCACCTGTCAAAGCCATAGAGTTGGCCTTACATCTCCACTAAAAACTTTAAAAAAGCTTCAAACAGTTACCCAACCCACCAGGGTAACATTATGAACCTACAGCCTCACTAAATTGAATGTTTGTAGCTCAGCAAACCTTTGGGTTTCATTTCGGTATAAACTAATTTATAGCCAGGCTCATGCACACAATGTTTCAAGGCATGGTCAAGGCTGAATTCAAGCTTGTTTTGGGACATTGTTAATGAGATCATCTGTACCATAAGTATCTCTGCATACATTGTATTGTGTGCTCGTGAGTGAGTGAGTGAGTGAGTGAGTGTTTTACAGTCTCTGTTTTTTGCCTGTTTTTTATCCTGGGAAAAGTCTCAGACTCAAAGGTTGTTTTGACCTCAGGCTACATTTATTTCAATACTTTGTTTTCACGTTTTTTTTATCAGTGGTTTGCTACTTTTTTTAACTTGCTACCAAAACATTTACCAGCTTCATAATTTCAGCCTTTCCCTTGTAAAAATTTGACCGAGATCTCGGCGAGATCGCGGCAATCTCGCCGAGATCTCGGCGAGATTGCCGCGATCTCGCCGAGATCTCGGCGAGATTTCAAAATATCGCGCCGAGAAAAGTAGCCCGCGGTGAGATTGCGGCAATCTCGCCGAGATCGCGCCAAGATCGGCGAGATCTCGGCGAGATTGCGAAATATCGCGTCGAGATATCTACCCCGCGGCGAGATCGTAACGCGATCTCGCCGCACCAAACCCGTTCGTGGCAAGATAACTGCAATCTCGGCGCGATTTCAAAATATCGCGCCGAGATATCCAGCGAGAAGTGAGATTGCAACACGATCTCGCCGCGACAAACTAGTTCGCGGCGAGATAGTCACAATCTCGGCGCGGATAGCCGCGATCTCGGCGATTTCATGTCGAGATTTCTACTGTTGCAACGCAGAGACTGTCTCGATCTTTGCGAGAATTATCTCATAGAATCTCGATATCGGTAAGATTTCTCTCAGGTTTTACTGCTGCAACTGCCATTGTATTTGTGCAAATCTCCTGACGCTGTACCCATAGTTTCAAACAAGCGCGACCAACGATCTATTTCGAGGGTCGGCAAGAATCTGAAATAAATCAGCTCACAAATTAATTTACCGGCTTTTGAGATCAAAATAACAACGAGCAGCAACGAGCAGCAACGAGCAAAATTATTAACACAATCAGAAACGCTGTTTCACATGTGAAGTCATTTGATTTCATCAGACCACTGACGTCTATTTGTTGTCACTTACCAATGATGTATGCAGAGGACTTCGTTTGTCATGTCCGTCATCTCTTTGTTGAACTTTCTTTATAAACCACTACGGAAGAGTTAGGCAAGGGTTTTAAAGACAGATACCTGTGACTAATTTGTTGTCGTTCTGAATTTGACTTTTTTCGCTGCTTGCCGGCCATGAGCTTACCTGATACCGTAAAGTCGCGCCAAAAAATCCCGCCTTGACTCCCGCCGTTGTGTTAATGGGGCAATGTGATTGGTTGATTCAATCACACCATCGGCGAGCGGTGCTCGCGTAAGCCCAAAAAAATCGAGAACTTTTCCACAAAACTTACAGAAGTGGGGAATGGCTTCTTTTTGTTGAATGTACAGGGGAAAATTGAAATGTTAAACATGTTATTTTTGCTACGGAAAACAACAGGTTTCTTTCAAGTTTAAAGCAAGAGCTAGAGCGTTTTGGAAGATATACAAGAAACTGTTGCACAGCTAAACAAGCCACACTAAAGGACCTAAAGTGTACTGGGAATGAACTTACACTGTATATATTATGGACAAAGCTACAATTGAGGAATGAACACTCAGGTTAAATGCTTTCAAGACTTTCAGAACGTTTGTAGTCTACACAGCTTAATCAGTAATGCCGCGATGGAAGCCACCAACTGGGTTTCTTCTCCACCAGGAATCAGTCCCTCGACGAGTTTTGTAGTTGCCCAAGTATTCAACGTGTGAGACAAAGGTCAGTGAGTTTCACTTTTCTCAGACAACATCATCAGCATGTACAGCTTTTCCTTGCCTTGATTTTTCCCCTTTTATCTCGTCGGCTGACTGTTGACCTTTATTTTAATTGGTGATGTTGATTTCACTCAAGTAAACTGCGGGTCTTTCACAGAAACATGCTCCTTCATGAGAATATTAATTAAGCTTAAAAAAATCTTCGCTTGACTTTCCTGTAAAAATGTGTGGGGATGAGGTATAAATAACCTAACTTACCGGTAACAAATTTGATATGAGCCAAAACTTCGACATTCTTTTTGCATGAGTTCAGAAATAAAATTTTCGCCGTCTTCCCCAGATTTGTGTAAACAGTCAGGTGACAAGTCTGACAAATTTAAGAATTTGTGGCAAGTTGCAGAATCTTATACTGAAAATGGTTCCTTCTTAACTAGTTTTAGATGCAAAACAGTAACAACTCAAATTTTGCGATCGAATATTTCACGAGCTTCACAGTACATGACAAAATAATCTCAAGATTTGCATGACCACAATTTGGCGAGCAGCCAATTTCTCAGTGCAAGACAAGGAGACGCCACAAAAACACTTTATCCAGTCTAATTAGATGTTGTTGTCATTTAGAAGGCCTTTTGTTTTCAATTGAACCATCCAAAATAAAGTACCAAGATAAGGGAAAATAATAGGATTTATTTATTAACTAGATTGATTTATTGGATTGTTAGGTTTATACCAAAACGGAAAATGGTCATCCCTGTTCATAGCTGCATGATCATTCATATTTCAGTGTTTACATTCACAAACGAGTTTGAAGCGCAAGCGGCGCAGACAGATGTTTTCAATAGATTCACCACATTTGCTAATATTTGGCGATTTAGTTTGTCAGTTCCTTGCTTAGATGAACAAACCTGAGTTTCTGCACGGCCATTATTCAATACTTTGTCTTGACTACAAATAAATCGCTCTCCCTGAACCGAGAACACATATCGTTTACAGGTGAGCGTATAAAATGCAGTGCGAACAAACACAAAAATGCCCAAAACACCATCAAACTATTCCTGTTCGTTGGTTTATTCTCCTCCAGATCGATGCTACGGATTTCACAGCTAATAAGGTCGGCACTTGCCTCCTTCCACCAGCGTGGGGAATGACAACTAATGGTGATCGATCAGCTGAAGTAAAAACACGTGCACGTGAACTATTCTTTGTCTCCTCGTTATTGTCACGTGGAAACAGTACCATATAAAGGATAATTTAATTTCAAAACACGTCCAAGGCTGAAAACAATCTTGTTAACAATTCCTGGAACTGCAATATAGGACATAGTTTTGTCAGCGTCTGGTAGTTTGATTAATTGTTAACGTAAATGTAAATATCGTTCTCATCGAACCTAATTTGGCTGCCGAGAATTTCGCTTCTCGACGGGATAACAGTAAGATTTTGACCGCCAGGAATTTCGTTTCTCGCCGCAAATCCCGACAAGACTCCCACCGAGGCCTCGCGGCGAAACTGCCCGCCGAGATATCCATATCTCGCCGCGATATCACCTCGCGATCACGGCGCGTTTTGGCCGCCAAGATTTCCGTATCTCGCTGCGATCTCGCTGCAACATCTCGCCGCGTATTTGCCTGCCGAGATTTCCATATCTCGCTGCGATCTCGGCGAGATTGCGGCGCGTTTTTGGCCGCCAAGATTTCCCGCATCTCGGCGAGAATCGCGGCGAGATCGCGGCGCGTTTTTGGCCGCCGTGATTTCCTGCATCTCGGCGAGAATCGCGGCGAGATCACGGCGAGATCGCGGCGAGTTTTTGGCCGCCGAGATTTCCCGTATCTCGCCGTGATCTCGCCGCGATCTCGGCCGTGACCTCGGCGAGATGGGGAAATCTCGGCGGCCAAAAACGCGCCGCGATCTCGCCGAGATCTCGTAAAAATTTTCACAAGGGTTTCACAGGAATGTGCAGCCACATTGGTAGTTTGGTGCTAAATCGGAGGAAAAGAGGTTTTAACAATGTTTTTGCAATCAGTAGAAAACCCAGTCGTAGTGCATTTCATATAATATCTACAAAATATAATGTTTAATTGAGTATTACATTGACTAGTTTTATTGTTATATTTGCTAAAGGTTTAAAAATTACAAAAGACTATCTTGTGGATGTGGTTGTATGTATATTCTATTGCCTGTTTAAATTTGGGGCTCACAAAAATAAGGGAAATCTGGCAATCTTTGGACTTGGAAATCAGAATGCGAGGAGGGGGTCCAGTGGTTCAGGAAATCCCAAAGGAAGGGTCAAAACTCTTGCCATTGTTGGGGGGAGTGAGGGGGACAGGAGAGGAGTGTGGATTTTTTTAAATGGAAATGGCACATGTCAAGAATTTTTATTAGCTCATTTAATTAAAAGACTACATTTGGTATGATTGCCTGCAGGTGAACTGTTCAACCTTGCACTATTTTATTTTCCCAAATAGCAAAATTAGCAAAGAAACACTGGTAATTTCAGACAATTTTCTTGATTTTCGGTCATCACTAAATAAAAGCTTTAGCTACATTTCATACTTCATGGCAAAACTTGCTGTTTACATTAGGAAGAGATGGCAAGTATTCCATGTAAGATATTTGTGTATAGGAAGTTGCATAATGCCCGCCCTATCTACAGTAATGTCACTCTAATCATTTATCAAAACTATAAATTATTAAACCTACCTGGTCTCCTACTAAATCGTTTCCTGATCTTTGTTTAAGGGCTATTTTAAGGGATGAATTTTCTGCCACCAATTCTAGCTTCTCAGTTAATAGAGTAGATGTCTTCATCGTCTCCTAAATGAGAAAACAACAACTATTTTAAGGAGGCTCGCAACAGTTTTTTGGCCTTGGAGTGCATCTTTTGAAGGCACAATTTCGAAAAGAAGATAAACTTCGATTTTCTTGATACTGAACCACCTTTTCAACATATAATCAAAGTTTATTTTCTCACTGATTTCCTAGCAACAGCTGTCACCATAGCACCATAGCAACGGTAATGGACAACCTCTCATTTTAAATAATGTCAAATATCTCGAAAACTAGTCAGACACTTTATGACGAAACTTGAATTATTTGAACTACTCAACCTACACAACTTGTATGCCAATTTAGGGGAAAATCTGTAAGAGCATTTTCATGTAAATCACGATTCATTTTTTATGGGCTGATTTTGGTCATTCCTGCAATTTTGTCCAATATTTCAAGAAAGATAAAACTTAACACTTTCTCTTTTCAGTTGAAGGATCTTTTATGATATCAAAACATTCTTGATGTACATTGAGCTTCCTAGGTGGCTGCGATTTTGAGATATTTATATTTAAAAACTGCTAAAATGCAGCACAAATCAGCCAAAAAGTTCATAATTTGCATAAATAGAAAACAATATTTCTAAGCTGCCCAAGTTTACAGATTTTTCTCTTAAATTGATTGCCGTTAGAATAATAATTTTTTTGATGTTCCAGCAGTTTTAGGCTGAATATTATTATTTATTGGATAAGAAGGCTGAATCTCGGTCAAGTTTCAGTTGTTATTGACTTTCAACGAGCAACAGTTTTATTTTGTTTTTCCTGGTCTATTTCACGGTTATTCATGTGCAATGAATATTTATACACGCTGCGCTTGTGTCCTCTTGTGCATTTATTATTCCTTCTCATAATAAATGATAAATTGGGTCATTTATGCTCAATAATATTCAATACATGCTGTGGTAAAATTTAAGAGAAATAGCGTTAGATCAAAGTGCACATTGGTGTGTTCTTAGAATAGGTTTTTGCTCAAAATTTGGGTTCAAAATCTGGGGTGCGGCTTATCTGTGGGACTATTCATATTTTGGGTTGTTAACAACCTAATAAATGTTCAGAAACATATCTAAAGATGGCAATGAATAGACAGACGACAAACTAAAAGCATGTTGTTGTTGACCTTGTTTTCCAGGAGTTGTTACAAATGACTAATTTTTAACGTGTTTAGTGCGCAGACTTCTCTCTTAATGTAAAAGCTTGGCTGCTAAGCTGTCATCTATTTGTTTTACTTGTGTACATGTATTTGTTATAGGTTAAGATGAACTTCAGGTCAAAATGATTTCAAACTACCAGTACATAGTTTGATTTGTATTTTCTTTTGTTTCAGTTTGATGATTATGACTATAAAACAAAGGAAATACAAATCAAACTAGTTTGAAATCATTTTAACCTGAAATTCATTTTAACCTACAACATATGCATGCATTTTAATCATTTCCATGTGTTTTGGAGTGATGATGCAGAAAACTATTAATTAACCACTGCCTTTAGTTTGAGGTCTGGTTTATTTGCTAGAAAGAGAAGGTACATGTATGGTACGTTTTACATCACTTTCTACAAAATAAATCACCTAAAAGTTCACAACAACTGCAGTACCAGTGTTTTGAAACCAAACTTGTTTGTTTACTATCAGAACCTCACTGAAACTTCAACATTCCTGGTCTAATATTTTTTTCCAATTTTGAGCTTCCTGAATTGGGGTGCGCCTTATCTACAGATGTGTCTTATACACAGGCATTTACGGTGTACTTACTGTGTTGATTGTAAAGCACACACAGGAGATGAAAACAGTCGATTTCCAGTTTTGATTACACAGTAATCTTGTGTGGTACAATGTTTGATTGTGCTGATGCGACTGAAAATGGAATTCTGGAACATTCAATTCACCTTTTGGAGTCTTCAGTCCATTGTCAATTGTTATTCAAGAGATACATAAAAAGGATTGTGTTACAAGAGAAAACAGTAAACCAAATGGAATAATTTGTTCTAATGACTTCTAAAAAAAGACAAAAAGGGACATTTTGTTATTCTATTTTGATGCAACATGCAAAGACGTTTGTTGACTGTGGTAATGAAAGGTTAACAATTTCACAAATTTGAAGTAAATTCCATTAGTGACACTTGTAAAATAAAGCCCTTATTACTGTTTGTCAAATCTGTGATAAAAGCTAATATTTTAACTAGCCGGGTCATCACACAATTTTAGGATTGCTGGTCCCACTTATGTGGGCTCGTTGCAAGACAGTATGTTTCAAATGATTATAACAAATAGTTTTGCAAGAAGCAAAGTTTGGTAGAAACAAAGTTCTGTTCGCTTGTCACCAACTTTTGAGCCCTAAAATGTACAGTCAAGAAACTGTAGCTGTAGACTGAGTATCTGACACTCTCAGATAAAGTACATGTACATGCTAGTACATTGTGCATAAAGTCTGCAAAATATGAATATTTATGCCAAAACTGGCATCACATGAAAAATTCTAGTTTATACAGACAAAACTCCAGCATACAGTTCTCCGCTATGCAAGGGTATTGTGCAAAGTCCTCTATAAAAATCTCAAACAGTAAAGTGTGTATTGCAAACCACTGCAGTACCATCTCTCATAATACTTCCCACAAGGGACAATAGGTGCTACAGGTTCGTTCCTCTAGCATAAAAACAACTGAACATGAATCCCAGTAAAAAGATCGCTATTAATTCTTTTCCTACCATTATAAACCACAATTTCCATTATTATTTTGTTTCTCTTTGTATGGGTGATATAAGCCTAGCAAAAGAAGTCTCAAATTATTCAGAATATAATTTCCCGTTTATGGCTTATTTTTTCAAGCGGAAAATGTCATGTTTTCTCAACTACAGTTTCCTGTGACGTGTGTTCTGCGAGCTTGCACATACATGTGCATTGTGCAGATAGTATACACAGTGCATTCTGATAACAAGCAAGCAAAGCTGATAATCTCTTGATTTTATTAGCTAGTGCAGACCTGCTCTTGGTCGCTCTCTAAGTTCACTCCACAGAAAATATCTGCCATGCCACCACAAAAATCAAAATGGCCAGGAATTGCCAATTTGACAAAAACTGGACCACTGCGGTGTTATTCCCTGCAATTTGTTAGGTTTCCCTGAATTTTGGCTGGTACTCATCTACATACACCTGGTGCAAGAGACACTAACAATAATTATGTGAGGTGAAGAATATATCCCAGACAATGTGGTTGGAATTCAAGAAGGAGTGTCTATATTGACCTTGAAGGGCTAATGTACACTTAAAAGGAACTCGTTTATTAGCTTCTCAGAAGTCCTGTACAGTTCTCAAAAGACGTGGAGCTCAGTTTGCTTAAAAAGACATGGGGAAGAATTACTTGACTTAATGTTGATTATTCTAGTTACAAGTCACCTGAGATACGAAATAATGCTGCAATTGTAATTCATCACTGCCAGTTTTTGTACTTATGCTTACGACTGTTTATGGTAAACAGAGAAGGATTTTAAATAAGCTTAAAATATTTAATAAGCTTATAGAAAATACTTTTAATTGATGGTATCACACTTACACGATCAAGACATTGCTCTGCTTCTTCCAGTTTTATTTGCAGCTCTTCTTTAGTAAACTCCAAGTCTCTAATTTTCTCTCCCTGAGCTTCTACCTGATCCGTTAGAACGCTAACTTGTAAGATCATTGATTCTTTTTCGGCTTCTAATCTACTGATCAGCGAAAGATGTGTTTCCCCATTCGTCAGAAGTTCTTCCTTTCGTCGTTCACCGTTAGGCGTTATCTGAAGTACAAATCATCACTGCTTTGGTAAAATAATAAAAGGAAAGACAATGTTTGTTATTGTTTACCTGCAGAGATTCCAGCCAGTTAATGAGAAAGGAGGCACTTGACTCCGGGACGTCAATAATGGACCTCGCATCCAGTGACAACTCTTCGAGCTGAGCTCTCAGCTCCTCTGCCAAGGAAACAACGCGCTCCTTCATCGTGCAAGAATGAGGTTGACCTTTTAAGCCCTCCATGATGAGTTGATCGTCAGAGATAAGTCCGTCCATTTTTTGCAGGGCTTCAGCTAACATCGTAGCCGCATCGCTCGCTACTGCCGCCATGTTGAATTTTGTATTGTAAGATGCAATGTAAACTGATCCAGCTTCCGCCAATAGTCGCCTCGTTTTGGGACCGGAAAAGAACTTGCGGCACGTGTGGCATGTCAAATTAGGTGGAGTTTGGAATGTTCATCGAGTTAGCATTGGCCGCAGAAAGGCCTCAACACACGGCAGAACAAATTGTCAGTGTACCCCGCCACCCATGTCAGGGCAGAAAAACAATAACGTCCCATCTTGTCATTATTTAATAGTTAACCTTTCTTCTTCGTTGGAAATTTAGATAAATTTAGTGGAAGTTTATCTAGTTGATTAGTCATCAGATCCTAAAAATAACATCAAGGGTGCGTCGTTTCTTTGGGAGAATCCGAAAACGGATTTGTGATCCCAGATCATATGGATTCTTCGACAACAAAGAAACGCAAAATCCGAAAAAGGATTATTTTGTCGTGACAAGACAGGCTGGAGGCACGCAATTTATATATCAGAGCGATATTTCTCTCGTACTGCCCTAGAATTCAACTAGAATGGAATACAAATAATTTATAAACAAGGACAGTATCTGCAGTAGTTCAACTGAACTCGCTATTTGCGTTCACAATTAGCAAAATCTGGTCCCTGAATTACAGAAATGGTACACAAATGAAGTTATCCTGACGTGTCAATGCTTCGTTCTGTACTTTTGGAAAAAACTTTTCAAATATACGGAACGGAATAATCACCTGAATGTTCTTTTTCGCGATTGAATGTTTTTCACGCAAGATCGAGAGAAAATATGGCGAGACCAGTAAATTTGCATGGAAGACCGCTTGACAGATGTATTATTTTCGGATCCCTCCCCGAAAGAAACGCACGGATCATGAATCCTAAAAATTCGGATTTAGATTTGATCTGATGTATCCACTCAGAGTGTGGATTCTTCAGATCACTAATCCCTGATTAATCCATTTTCGGATTTAGGTAAAGAAACCCAAAATCCGTGTTTGGATACAAGAATCCGGATTTTGATTTTCCCAAAGAAACGCACCCTTTAAGACAAAAATATCTGCGGCATAGACCGATGAAACAGCGAATTTCCTCTCTTGGGAATACCAAAGATCTTTCAAACACCAACGAATCTACACGAGAGCTCACGGAAATAATCACAGGAATGTGCTCAGGAATGTGTTTAACTACTACTACTACTACTACTACTACTACTACTACTACTAATAATAATAATAATAATAATAATAATAATAACAATAATAATAATAATAATAATAATAATAATAAATAATAATAATAATGTTGATGATGATGATAATAATAATAATAATAATAATAATAATAATAAGCGAATATTTTAACAGGATAACCCTTCAGTGCAAGAGCACTGTTATTAATGGGGTCCTGTAACATAAAAGCCTAAAAAAAGCCAAATATTTAAAATCTAAGATCTAAAACTAAAATCTAAAGTCTAATCTAAGGTCAAAAATCTAAATTATAAAAATTTAATAAACTAGATGAGGATAAAAAATTGTTCAAAACATAAAATGTTCGTTGAGCTGTTTCCTGAATAAAAGTCTAGAGTTTTGTTTTCTAGTGTCTAGTGGTAAAGACTTAAAACATAGGGCAGCTAAAAAATAAAAACTTTGACGGCCAATCTCCAGTTGACGGCCACTATACTCCACCACAATAGCTCGTAGTTGCTATAGCAACAGAGAACAGGGTCGTTTCGGTGTCTCAAGTGCTGCAAAAGTACATGTATTGAGTGCACTGGAATGAATAACGAAAATAAAGGTTGTTTGGTTTAGATTTTGTATACTTTCAAACTTAACCAAGTTGCTTTCATAAAAAAATATTTTGCAATCTCCTCTTCGGCTATGTTGAATGAGCCTGAAAAGGAAGAAACAAGGAGAGGCCACCAAAACTTCCTGAGACGAAAGTCAGGTCATGAGGAGATAACCTTGGGACGCGAGAAATCTGAGCAGATGGCCAATGAGCATGAACGGAGGGAACGCATAAAGGTTGCGCAAGAACGTGAGCTGAAGGAGAAGGAGCAAAAAAGGAAACAGCCAAGCCATTAAGACCGATCGTGTGTGGACCCAATGCACGCTACACAATATTCCAAGACCACTGAGGGCTCAACACAATGTCCCGATCCGGAGGTATTGGAGAGGAGAGAATCCCTAAAACCTTTTTTCTTCCAGGAACGCTAACGTTGGAAAACAAATGAGCCACCCTCAGCTGCAAAAAAAAAGGAGGACAAAACCTCCCTGTACAAAATTTCGCTGGTCGGCACGTTCAGCCGAATCCAAATGGTCTTGTTGGGGCTGGCCAGGGATATGCAAGACGCGACCCCAAGTGAACAACAGCCTGACGACTCATCAGAGAGGACATGAAACTGGAAACAAGAATAGCTCTAAAAGACTTTGATGCCATTGACATTGCATAACAAGCCGCATGAAAATACATCTGGCGGCAGGGACATTCAAAGTGAAGAAGTTTATCTTTCCAACAAACTTCGTAGAGCCTTTAGAGATACGGTCCTGTGGTTTAGAAAATCTTTTTTACGCGAGGCAAACTTGACCTTCTCACTAAGAGGAATATAAAAATTCGCACTCACAAATCCCAGGAAAAGGTATAGAGACAAAGGTCGACTTTTTAAGTCCAATGAAATAACCAAGATGTACAAAGATGTAGAATGCGATATAAAGAGACGTTTGAACACGCTTGAAGCCAATCCAGAAACAAACGGAAACTTAGGTGTGATGAAAACAGGAGAACTACTAACCGACAGTGGCATGATAGCGATACGCGCTTGCTTTTCACAAAGACAGACTGGTTACCAATGCTGCTATCGGCAATCACTTAGAGAGTAACTTGGAAAAGATCCAATCATATTCATTAAAACAAATGAAATACGTGTAAGGATTAGCAAAATAAGTTGACCTCCTTTCTCTTCGAGACACAGTGTGACAAGTTCGTCTTTATCACGCGGTGAAATATTTGTTCATATTTGTTTTAGGCATTTGTTTTATTAGGTAGCGTTGAGCCGAACCCACTTGCGCATGCCTTATATGTCAAACATGTACCGCCTTAAGTACCGTTACCACAAGTTTAAAGAAAAGGACATTTTGTTTCAAATGTGTTTTTTTTTTTCATCAAACCTAATAAATCAACCAAAATCAGTCTCAAACGAGTAAGATTTGTCATGATAAACGATTTTCGATAGTTTAGTTAACACCGGCTCTGTTTGTTGACAGGCTAGAAGTAACGTTTAAGGTGTACTGTGACATGCTCTAATTTTGTTTACCTTGCACGACGTAACCCTGACGTCACGACTGAGTGACTGAGTCACGTCATAACCCGAACCAGAAGTTAAGGTAACCATCAAGAGAAAACCGGAAGTTTACGGAGACTGTGTTGGCCGAGACAAAACCGGATGAGAAAAAACGCAGCCCAATTTATAAACCGGCCGGCCGGTTGATTAATTTTGTTTTTGCAAGTTTGATTTTTCCCATTTTACATTGTATATGTGTGCATGTCTTGTACTTTTACTTGAAGCTGAAAGTGACACTACCGGTTGAAACTTCGTTTTTATCGCTAGCTAGTGTTAATTACAAAGAAAGCGGCATTGATGAAGCGCTGAAGCGCTTCCAAGCACTTTGTTTGGGCTCCACCCAATCCTGAAACAAATCCACTGACTAGTGGAGACCTGCGAGAGCCTTAGAAAGGTCAAACACCTGACCGGAACTCGATGACTTCTCAGTTCAGAGACATCAGCGATACCGTAACTGGAAGCAGAGGCTTTCTCCAGCTACTTTAGTTCATTTTTGAGCTAAATAACGGTCGTTTCAGCCTCAACCAGACAATAACAACACCAAGTGAGGGGACACAGACCGGTGCAAATGAAGATTGACCAACTGACCAACTAAAAACGATAAAAGAAATGTCAGGTATGAAATACGTTAAAAACGGCCGACGAAACCTAACTTCAAGGGATACACACGCGCTAGTGAAAAGATGGCAAGGAATATACATCGGGGGTAAATACCGCTGTAAGGGAAGAACCAAAGGACAACGACAAACGCTAGAATTTGATCTAAAAGTTGAGGGACGACAGTCGTCCAGATGCCACACCCGACAAAACCAACTAACTTTCAAACACCTGAGCGACACACGTCAAAGGATGTCGGAGTGACAAACTTGTTCCCATACGTCGGAACAGTCAAAATTCCAACAATTCACAGCAAAGTCGAAGATGTCCACAAAACCACTGTCTGAGTCCGTCTGGGTCATGAGGGCGTGCGCCCACAATTCAATGGAATAAAATTACATGACAACAGCTAAAACAGTTGATTATTAAAAAGGTAAATAATCGTTTTTCTGACATCCCTCTTTGGAATGCAAAAGCATTTGCTAACTTAAAGCATATCTAAATAACCTTTCCACGGATTGGAGATCTCGTGGTTGTTGATGCTTTTTTGCTTGTTCGCTTGTTTGTTTCTTGTCGTTAATCAACAATAAAGTTTGATCTGATTCTGTAACTTTCTTTCTCTTGTCATTTTTCACATAAAGAACTCGTTTTTATTTACTCGTACCTCTTGCTGGGCTGATAATTGAAAGCATCTTCTTCTTTACGCTCACTAGTCTGGCAGCAAATGTCATGAAATAAAGTCCCGTGGGAATTTCGTGAAGAAAGCAAACCACTAGTCTAAATGTGTTAAGGGGACCCTAAAAAACATGCAAAGTTTTGGTAGCAACTTTGCAACTTGCTCAGACGGGATTTATATGGGGCAAAAAATATGACGTGTATTTCCCACCATGGAAACGAGGCTCAAACATAAAAAAATTATCAATAGCGTTCCATTATTTGCGTAAAATTGTACCAAAATCATCACAATTGTGCAAATCAATGTTTCAAATATGAAAATACGATTCTAAGAGGTTGTTGGGGTCACGTGACCAAGCTAGCACGAAAACGAGGCTCACACAAAAGCTGCACTGGATAGCCCTTAAACATCTCCTGATTAAGGTAGAGATAGACGAAAGTATTGCAGGTGGATATCATCTGTGCAATCAAACATGTTTATATGGTAAGGGTCATCGTATGACCATGATTGCGTGAAAACGAGGCTGACATAAAAGCTGCACTGGAAAGCACGGAACATTGCAAAAGGATGAGGTATAAAGTATTGTTGGTAGAACAAAACTGAATGCATGGCTGGCTCTACGGCAAAGAGTTGATTTATTTTACGGCCAATATTTCGGCTAACAAAATTAGCCTTCCTCAGGGCCAGAGTTATACTGAAGGATCACACCTGTCCATTC
The DNA here is from genome assembly GCA_964030785.1 of Siderastrea siderea. Lineage (NCBI taxonomy): Eukaryota > Metazoa > Cnidaria > Anthozoa > Scleractinia > Rhizangiidae > Siderastrea > Siderastrea siderea. The sequence goes on along the minus strand of OZ034972.1, from coordinate 17,911,580 downwards.
AAACATGTTTACAAGGTAAGGGCTTTCAGATGAATAGCCTAGCATGAATATGAAGCAAAAGTAATATATGCCCTTAAAATCACACAAACATGAAAAATAGGTAAAAAGTTCGCAGAATGATGAACTTAATAACATGCTACAACCATAAAACTTAGCTGTGACTTTATTTTAACCAAAAAAAGAAATCAGGGCGTTAGATTTCCTGTGGTGCACGCGTGGGAGAGGGTTTTGGCTGTGTCTCCGTCATTTCTGGTCAGCAGTAGTTATAATCAGAATAGAGGTCCGCCATCTTTACTTACAGAGAATGCAGCGAGGATGGCGATGGAGTTTCCTAGCAATACAAGCATTACTTTTGAATTGTGCATCATCTGCCAGACACAACCAGATGAGGAACTTGTGGAAAAGCCTGTTTCACACAAAAAACTATTCGATGCAATTCAGGAAAGATCTCATTATGGAGACATGAATTTCGCCGAAGTGTGGTCCTATTCGAAAAACTTCATTTGAAGAACTAGACTGAGAACGAGTATCATGGCATAGGAAGTGTTACCAAGAAACAACACATTCAGGCATGATAAAAAGACCTAAAGAAAGGTTTGAAAGAGAACTGTCTGGTCCAAACGAGGCAAGGCGAAAATCATGAGATCTGTCAATGGACGCTAAACAGCCACTAACACGTTCAAAGACATCGCCATACAACCGAGATGTATGTTTTTTCTGTGACGGTGAGGGAGGCTATCGCCAGCCACTACACCCTGTCAGTACATTGTCTGCAGGTAGTTCTCTGGATGCTGCCGTGAAGAAAGAAGGAGATGAGAAGCTACATGTCAAACTCTCGACTGCAGTTGACCGCAAAGATGCTCATGCAATTGACATCAAGTATCGTAAAAACTGCTGGACAAAACATGTCAAAAATGTGCTTCGTAAACCTTCTGCCACATTAAACATCGAGCAAGCAAGTGAAGTAGCAGCGAAGACAGAGTTTTTAACCATGACAGAGACGGCACTGAAGAGTGGCAATATAATGAATGTCCCAACTACATGCAGGCTGCATACGACAACATCTGGCAGGAAAATAATGTGAAAGGGAAGACATGCAGTCGCAAGACTATAACGAAACTTATCCAGGCCGAAATGGAAGATGTTGAGTTCCACAAGCCCAAACGTGTGAACGAACCAGAGCGGGTAAGCATCAAGGAATCAAGAGATGTTGCCATTCAGTTATCTGAAACTGTTAATGAAGAGTGTGCAAGCAACATGGAAACCTTGTATAATGCTGCTGTACGACTAACAACCATCGAATTTGTCAAGGGTATTCCTTGTGACCTAGAAAACGAGTCCTTTTTTTACGTCAACACACGCCACTTCATGGTGATCGACGGCCAGATGGACGATGTGAGAGGAGACAAGTACATCGTCAACCTGCTTACAAGAGGTTCTCATCGTCACAACCTAAGCAGTTGAAGCATCAGTCTTAATAGTCATTACTTGGTTCTTTTTTAAAAATCGACGAAATAAACTCGGGATAAACTGCAAATTCTGACGATGGCTAAAGCAAATGCATCCTGATTTACCAAGCAATACACAAAGGCCTTGCGCAGACACTGGGTATCTTGTGGCTATTGGGCCACAAAAAACTGGTCCAATTAAGGGGGTCTTTACATGAAAAAAAGACTAGGCGGGCATTTGTTCGGGCTGATAAAGTGGACCGTATTAATTGGGTGGCCGCCAGTACGACACAGTCGAAACCGCCGTACTGCCACTCCGTGGATATGGCTACTTTATTTGACCCTAACAAATGCCAGCTTATGTCATTTCATGTGAAAACCTCTTAAATCTGTTAATCCCCTTAAATAAGGGCAGATTTTGCTGCCTCCCTTTTGACCGGAGTAATGAGGTTCCAAAGAACAAACATACGAACACATATCACGACGTACGTTAGCTTTAAACTGTTTGGGAGTTTCCTTTTCAGTTAAGTCAGCGCTGTTTACATCCTCACGTAAAGACAAAAACTGGCTCCTAACTCAACGTTATTTTTTAAATATAAAAATCATTTAATTTACAGCCAATGATGACTTTTGCAAATTTACAATTACTTACAATACCGGCCAGAAGTCGTTAGGAAACTTAAGCAGGTGACAAGGGCGAAAACAAATTTATCACGCAGTCAAACACTTGCATGGCGGAGCCCAAATCTACGGTAACCCGGTAATTACACTAAGGGATCTAATTACTTTCCTATGTGAACAACCCTTTATTCCGCCACCCGTAAAGCATGGAGAGGGTGTTATTGATTAAGTGTCCCAACACTTCTGGACGTGGCTGTATTTAACATTCGCACACACCATTTAAATAATAAAAGCATTCAATGCTCTACAAAGTCTTCCAGAAAGATCCTCACAAAAGTGAATAATATAATTACTTGGATCGTCGGTATCAAAGCAAATAGATTAAACGCCTTGAAAACATGCCGCCACAAACAATGTTTAACAACGATGAAAAATCACTAGTAAATAAACACCTTGATCTTCTGCAACTTCCTTACACAATTTCAACAACAAAATGACTTGTGCATTTAAACAAACGCGAAAACAAGACTCGCTGAATGTCCGTTGTGACCTAAAAAAAATCTTGAAATAGCTCTTGGTATCACTACTCGTTTAAACTGTGCAGTGTGTGCACTTGAGCACTTGAATAATATAACTCCATAATAAAAACAAGGAAAAAAACTTGCCGCTGAAAACAAGGCGAGATTAAATAAAAAGCTAAATTCGCATATAAGTAAACTTTAAATGGCATTTAAGGTGTTTCGATACAGTTTTTTTGGGACCATACCTAACTTTTTGAATCGGCTCTTAGACAGTCTTCTCCTTGCCAGATCAAAGTGAAATTTGCAATACTTGTTGGTTTTGGATTGAACTTTAGCGTGGTTTACATTTTGTGAAAATCGATGTTTCCATGACAACGATAAACAAAAATCCTCGAAAACACTAAAATTGAAATTTTCCGCGATCCAGATTTCACTTTGAAAAGCAAATACCAACATCTTAAACTGTGGTGTATGGCAAACAAAATATACAAGAACAAAAAAATTCTGTATGTTTGTTTTGAAGTAAATCGCAAAAACATTTTTAACCTTAGTTTGTGCACAGTAATAGTAAATGCACCGAAAAATAATCAATGCTTTGATGAAATGGCTAGAAAATACTTTCAAAATATGTCTTTTACTTATTATTTTACGCCTAGAAAGTTTTGTTGAAACTGGTGTTCGCGATCTCGAGAACGAATTGTTTTTCTTAGATCATTCGCGTAATGATTTTGTGGTAATTTTTGAATTTGAGCGCTTTTGCGAAAATCTTAAGAACGGCTCGATGGATTTTTTTAAAACATTAAACAAGCGTGCTTGACGATGTGACCAATTTTAGTATCGAGTCTTATTGACATTGATTTACTGGAACACTTTTAGATTTAACGTTAAAGAGGACGTATGAACCGACGGAAAAGCTTGCGTTACAAATTCACAGTTGGCAAATAAATGAAAATATATTCAAAGTAATGCACAAAGCATTCCTACGTGATTTTCACCTTTAGTTGTAATCTAAAGTGCAACAATGGATTTTTTTAAAACATTAAACACGCGTGCTTGACGATGTGACCAATTTTAGTATCGAGTCTTATTAACATTGATTCACTGGAACACTTTTAGATTTAACGTTAAAGAGGACGTATGAACCGACGGAAAAGCTTGCGTTACAAATTCACAGTTGGCAAGTAAATGCTAATATATTCAAAGTAGTGCGTAATTCATTGCTTCGTGATTTTTATTTGGTTTCTTTGTTCTTTGTTGCACTGTAGATTACAACTAAAAGTGAAAATCACGTAGGAATGCTTTGTGCATTACTTTGAATATATTTTCATTTATTTGCCAACTGTGAATTTGTAACGCAAGCTTTTCCGTCGGTTCATACGTCCTCTTTAACGTTAAATCTAAAAGTGTTCCAGTGAATCAATGTTAATAAGACTCGATACTAAAATTGGTCACATCGTCAAGCACGCGTGTTTAATGTTTTAAAAAAATCCATCGAGCCGTTCTTAAGATTTTCGCAAAAGCGCTCAAATTCAAAAATTACCACAAAATTATTACGCGAATGATCTTAGAAAAACAATTCGTTCTCGAGATCGCGAACACCAGTTTCAACAAAACTTTCTAGGCGTAAAATAGTAAGTAAAAGACATATTTTGAAAGTATTTTCTAGCCATTTCATCAAAGCATTGATTATTTTTCGGTGCATTTACTATTGCTATTCACAAACTAAGGTTAAAAATGTTTTTGCGATTTACTTCAAAACAAACATAAAGAATTTTTTTGTTCTTGTATATTTTGTTTGCCATACACCACAGTTTAAGATGTTGGTATTTGCTTTTCAAAGTGAAATCTGGATCGCGGAAAATTTCAATTTTAGTGTTTTCGAGGATTTTTGTTTATCGTTGTCATGGAAACATCGATTTTCACAAAATGTAAACCACGCTAAAGTTCAATCCAAAACCAACAAGTACTGCAAATTTCACTTTGATCTGACAAGGAGAAGACTGTCTAAGAGCCGATTCAAAAAGTTAGGTATGGTCCCAAAAAAACTATCGAAACACCTTACTCCTTTAGCACTCAACATACTGGTGCTCCCGAAGTTACTTTTGATTTGTCACTAGTTTGTAAGCCAGCCTCTGTTTTTGTATTCCAGATATATGGGAGATGACTGGATTATGACAAAAGCCGCCCTCTTTGAGGCCTTACTTTTATGTTTCCGTACGCTTTGAACTGTACTATGTCAACACCGCAGACAATGCCAGAGCGCTCTTATAAGTATTTAAAACTACGTAGTAGAATACGGGTGGCATCAGTCATCTGAGATGGTAGCAATCACGTGCTCAAGCTTAGAAGCCAATGACGACAGTTCCGCCTCTTCAAGGGCTTCTTGTAGCTAAAAAAAACAACAACAACAGCAAAGGAAAGGACATCAATAACACGAATTCCTTTTATCACCACATACGAAATAATGTATGTTGCATGACCAGATACGTTATTTAAGGGCTTCTTTAGTAATGCCTTCTTTAGTAATGCGTTACATCACACCAACATATGATGCCGTAAAAATTTCGATAATAAGCCCTGGACTTACATTTGTCCGAAAACCTTTTTTTAGGTTGGGGGGGGGGGTGATATTTGAGGGCGTTTTGCGTTTCAAAAATGGTTCGGCTTATATTTGGAGGGAGATTTTGCATCTGAAAATGAGGGAATTTGCATTTGAAAATGCTGTGTCCGAAGGTGGAGGAACTGAACTTCCCTGCAGTTACTATCTGCATGCTCCCAAAAAATACAAGCTCAGTATAAGGAATGCAATACGACAAGAACAATGATCCTTCGATCGAACGTTTAAGTTATCTCGTTTCATACAATGTAATTTGCCTGTTTGTTTTTGTATTTCACCCTGTTGTGGTCAATAATCCGATTGTTATAAATGTAAAGAAGATCCTCGCAGTTATTAACGCAACTTAAGCATGTTTTGTTGTTGTTTTTTTTGTTTTTTTTCAGGCTTTCTTTTCGCAACTGCTTAAGTTGCGTTAATAACTGCGAGGATCTTCTTTACATTTATTTCTTCATTCCGCAGTTCAAATATATGAATTTCATATATTCATAATTTAATCCGATTGTTGTTGTACGTACAGTATTCAGATTGCTATTTACGTAGGATATATATATCTTATTAGATGTTTCGGTGTGTAGTATCGCCGTATATTTTTACGAGTTGTGCTGTATTTGACGAGCCCGCAGGGCGAGACAAAATACAAACAACGAGTAAAAATATACGGCGATACTTCACACCGAAACATCTAATAAGAGATTTATTATCCAACGTAAAGGCCCAGTAATACGGGCAACATTTTCGTGCAACTTGTCGCGCAACAATGTTGCCGTTGCAAGTTGAGATTGTTTGTTGCGCGTATTACCACCTGCTCGCGCAACAAATTTTCATGTTGCAGAAAGTAGATGTCGCTTTTACTTTCTGCAACATAAAAATTTGTTGCGCGAGAAGGTGGTAATACGCGCAACAAACAATCTCAACTTGCAACGGCAACATTGTTGCGCAAAAAGTTGCACGAAAATGTTGCCCGTATTACTGGGCCTTAACCTTTTTCAATCTTTTTCAGTAACTTGAAAGGAAACTACAAGTGTAACAGGATGAGCGCGTGCACGGTATTGTACAATAACCAGCTGTACAATAACCCATTGTACAATATCGTGGGATATTTGCACTAGTTTCGCGCGCTTTCTGTACAATAACTAATACAGTTGGATAATAATACAGTGTAATCGTTATTTGGATGTGAACTTAATACAAGTCCATGGGCTTGAATTCGAGAGGGGGGGTATTATCGGAGGGATTTTTGCGAATGAGATTTGGGGGCCTATATCCGGGAGGGGGTTATTATCAGAATTTTACGGGATGTTTCTTTTGTCGTCTCCATTTTTCAAAGGGCTTGTTTAGTAATGCGTTAAACCATACAATTTCGGCGGCTCCCTTTCCCGAAGGACCAGTTCAATAAAGTTCATAACACTAAAAACATCACACCATCACATGATATTTCGGGCGGCACTCTATTCAGTCGACCATTTTAGTAATGCCAAGCCACTTCTGCTAACAATTGTCGCTAGCAAGATGCCAACATCGTACAAATCGGATCACTTAATAATGGTTTTAATCTGATATTACGCACGTAATCGTCCGTAACCTGTTGGACAAACTGACGACTAAAAATTGCAACATCACTTTTAGAACATGTTTTAAGATCCTAAAAAATCACAAGTTGTGCATAAGCGATTTACGTGAAAGAACTCCTGCGATACAGAAGAAGTGAGCCGGTTGTCACGAAATACCAGGGAACTTAAGGCCCGGTTCAAACGTCGAACTTTACATGTGCCGAACCTAATAGTTAGGTTCGGCACATGTGAAGTTCGACGTATGAATCGATTAAGTTCGACAAATTTGTATTTGGGTCGACCCTGCCGTTCTATTCGACTGGGCAAGTCGAATAGAACGGCAAAAGTTCGACTTTGATTCAGACGTCGAACTTCACATGTGCCGAACCTAATGCATGAATTACGTTAATGTATTTCTGAATATAACAGCGCTAGCGATTGGCTTAAAACCGATAAGCATGACTAGTCACTTATTAAACCGTGATCAGTCATGCATTCAACGTTCTTGCATCTGATTAAAAAGAGAACTGGGCCGTGCAAATTGTAAACGCGCTATCGACAAGAATCATTACTTATAACAGACTGCATCAAAGTCGAATTGTTTTCGCTTGTTATTTTTTGTGGATAGCTATTCTGAAATAACAGAATATAACAAAAACGATAAAAAACTGTATTTATCCCAAATTTGGCGAACGAATTCTTAAACCGTAATGTCTAAATATTAAAACTATAATAAAAGAAAGCTTTTTTTTTCCTGTTAATTGTATTCCTATGCTTTATGAGACCTGATATTGCACAACTGATGATTGTTTACCGCAGTTTTGGAGAATTAAGTTCGACTGATTAAGGTCGACGTCTGAATCAACTGTCGAACTTAATTATTAAGGTCGACCCAAATAGCAGTTAGGTTCGGCACATGTAAAGTTCGACGTTTGAACCGGGCCTAAGCAACCGCGACGGCAACGCCAAGGAAGACGTCACTTAAAAAACGACTTCCCAGACTTTTAAACTTCTTCGCGATTATTCCAATTCATTCAATCTGTCCAGTGTAGCGGAACTATCCAGGAGCTGAATTTGGAAGGACGGCGTTACAGTTCTGGGAGAAAAACGAAAATTCACCCCCGCGTGTTCACGTTCTACACAGAACTTTTAATTTGGTCATTTCACGTTGTAGTTGTGCACACAACGGCAAAAAAAAATGTACTAAACAGTATAAGACACGTGCAGAAACCTTTTGTTTTTTGACGTTCTCGTCAGCCGTCGCCGTCGTGTTTGCTTAAGCTCCCTAGTGTTTAGCCAACACCCCACCTACTAAAGTGGCTCTCACATAAACCAACACAAGTTTATTACCCCAGCGTCCCCCCTCCCACATCCCTCCCCCCCCCACCCATTTAGTCCCACGCTGTCACTGGGTTGGTTCACCAGGATGTGTCAAGTTATACCACACATGCTGTTAGTTTGTTTGCTCACCTGGTCCTGATATCTCTTGACGTAATCATACAGCTCCTGAAGGGCACGGTCAGCATTAAACTCGTGCCCATGCTCCTGGAGAAAAAGGGGAAAAGAACGATGCAAGTTACTGCTCCCACATATGTCAAAAATCGTCTAACACACTTACCAAGGATAGATCAGCAAAAAACTTTGATAATTCTTGCGGCGTGGGTGCAGGAGACGCTTGTATATCAGCATAAAACCTAACAAAGATACAAAAACAGCAAGGCAATGCTAATACTGCACTGTACACTAGTTATCTACTTTTGTCGGGGGTTGGTATAACAAACCAGAAGATAAATGACAACAAAACCTCAACAACACGTCTAGGAGTAAAATACCAAGCCCGTTCTGTGATTGAGGCTTGATTCCTGTCGGAAAACGGACGTCTCAACGTCTATCCTCCACAATATCCGGTGTAACGTTTGGTGTCTTTGGTTTCATTTCAAGCAGAGTTTTAAATCTGACCTCTTAATGGAGGGGATAGTGGGGGGCTCATTACAAAATGTGATTTTCAAGGGGGGAGAGGACTTAATATAGCTTTCTTACTGTTTGTGTGCAGAACGAGTAAACCTTGAACTAAGCGATATCGCTGACAGGTTTCACTGCCTACAATAAATGAACTTACTTTTCAACTTCTTGGCGGTATCCTGGAATTTCTCTGGCGTAAAGCAGTTTATTCGAGGGCGAATCCTGAGTACATAACGTAAATGTATGTATTCATTAAAACCAAAAAATTCCTCAGTGAAGACTGAATCTCTGTTAAAAAGGCCAGGTATCTTACCTTGCCAAGAACATGTTCAGAAACAGAACAGGAGTCCATGAACAGCTTAAAAGAAAAAAAAAATTGTGAAAAAGTAATATCATTTTCCACATTCTAATTTTATAACGTGAATGTCTACTGCGATAACGCTCACGGGAGGACCTAGCGGCATACAACACTGACCTGTGCCACAACAGACAAGCAGGAGTCAACAATAGCGGACTTGCAAACGTCAAAAATGAAGTTGGGATTCTTTATTATGTTAATCCAAAACCTCAGTGGCAAACTGTAAAATAAGGAAATGCAAATGTAAGGTTTGGTACCAAACGAAGAGCTGAATCAAAACTACAACGCTGGTTATCGAATTGTAGCCTAGAATTTCTTCCGTTTTTGGACGAATCGAAAATGACAAAAAAGACCAGTTGACAGCTTTTTGCGCACCAAAGCGAAGATGTCAAGTGGATTGTCAAATAACAAATGAGGCATAAACAATTTTTACCGGCTTTATAGAAACCTTCAGTTCTACTAAATCGCTTAAAACTGATTGTTGCTCATCTATCACTTCTCTTGCGTTGGACACAAGGGAAGAATTTGAAACGTCGCACAGATTTTCTCAAATTGGAAACGATTTCTATCCTGTCCGTCCAAAGTCAAAGACACTTAATGATTTCTGTGCACTGGAAATGCCATTTTTAACAAAACTGGCTCTCACTGAATGTGCTTTTTGGGCTTTTTAAAGTGATACTAAGGAAGTGTCCGGATAATGTTTTTGATCATGTACTTACCTGTTGTTTTTCCAGGTATGGAGAACTTCAGGATCCGATAAGTTCAACTCCCTCGCTTGTGTATCAAGAAGATCAAACAAAAACTTGACAGCTGGAGGCAAGCTGGAGCCTCGACGATATCTCATGAAAACAGTGTGAAACAGACGGTCTACAAACTGCTGGAGAGTTCCCTGCAAGTTACCACAGTGCAAGTTAACAAGCAAATACTCGCTGAATTCGCCTTTTTAAAACCTAACTATACAACCTTGTCCAACCTAACCTTACAAGCTCTCTAACCTGTCCTACAGTGAACCAACCCTGTCAGAGTTACATTTTTGAGGTTCCTTTTTGCATGATGATACTTTTAATCAACTTATTCGTAGTCTTCTACACGTCTCTAAAGCAGCAATACTCATTATAGTCGAGCCAGGTCAAGCGTCCCCCCATAGAATGAAAATGTGAAGTTATTATAGCAATTTTGAGTTCATTATTTTGTTTCAATAATCCACTTTTCAAACGAAGAATGAAATATTCAAAATGAAACTCAATCCCTTAGCCGAATATTGATTCAGAATCACAACACGGAAAAAAACGAAGCATTTTGATGGCACTGAAAGCAGGTGATTACGCTAGGAAAGCAGAAGTAAAAATTACACAATGCGAGAATCCGTTGGGAGCGGTTTATGCAAATCCAACGTGCCTGTCGTATGAATTAATCGAATCAAACATCGGGTATGGAGTCAAGTTTCACACTGAATATTTCATTCTTCATTTGAAAAGCAGATTATTGAAACAAATAATGAAACAATATTGCAATAATAACTTCAAATTTTCATTCTACGGGGGTACTCTTGACCTGGCTCGACTGCAAAGAGGAGAAAACTGCTTTAATTTAAGGAAACATATTCTTTTGTAACTTGATACCAGGATCATTCGAGATCATACCCACAGTAAGCTCAGAGTCCACTGGTGGTGCGAACTTCCAGACTTTCTAAGGACATCTTAGAAAGAATCGGAAGATAGGCTTCTTCTAAATTTATCCACTAAAACCCACCTTAGCTTTTAAGAGTCGAGTCAAATAAATCTCTGAAAGAAATTTACTGTTGCGGTCATCTTCAGCCCTATCAGTGGGGTAATCCATTTGTTTAACCTAGAATTGCAAGTAAAACAGCAGTCATTGCCGACTCATCATTGTCGTCATTTTCAAACAGTACAGTGGCAGATGATCATTGAAATGGATTGTTTAAAATGACCACAGAGTGTTACATATAACGACCCTCACCAGATGCCACAGCCTTCCACCTTCATCTGGTCCGTCTGTGCTTACAACTGCCAACGGACTATAGCTTGCCCCAGGACTAAACCCGACACGCATCATGTTCTTTTTGTTTAATTCTAGAAAGGAAAAAGCATACAGACAATTCTACCGACTTGGCTGACATGTACGCCGAAGGGCAAGTTGAAGTTATAAAAGTTTTTCATATCAGATATCTCCTCCGTGGCAAACGACTCCTCACTGATTTGCTACTCTCAGAACTAAATTTATGTTCTCACCGGAGTCTGTGGAGCTGTAAAAGTATCTTTGTCCTGTGACGAGCCTCAGCGAAGCATTATCTGTCACCTGTAAAAGCCAATGAGATGTCTTCAAATAATTTCTTCAGTAAAGATAATAGCGTCCTCCCACCCTTCCCCTCCACAGCTCGCTGTTGTCAGAATTCTGGATCACATTCAAAAGTACCGATAATATACATTTGGCCAAGCCTAAAAGCGAAGCCCACATTTTTTTTCGCTGGTACTTATTAATTTTTGAAAACACTCTCATCGAAGTAGTAAAATGACTGTGTTCGGGCCGCAGCAAAAACCATCGTTGTGGACAGGAAAAAAAAAATACACTAGCCCTGCTATATTTGGCGTTGGGACCGCTGCCAAATGCTGCAAACTCAAGCGATGTGCCGACCGAGTTCGCAGCAGAACACAACAAAAATGAAGTCTTCAAAGGCAAATTTCGTAACTTGAACCTTTCGCCTTCCACCAAAAAGACAACCGAGTATTGTTTTGAACTTTTTCTTCCCATTTATAGATATTAAATATTTTTTCGCATGTTTAAAACTTCAACACTGTCGAACAATCCTTTTTCTAAATAAGCTTAAGCTTTTAAAGAAACCTCTTTTTCAAAAACGACGGTGGTCATGCGATTTCCTGGCAAGAAAAACGCCGTTGCCCAAAAGCACGGTGCGATTTCCCGCCAAGAAAAGTTGGCATTCTCCACCCCCCGTCCGGTTGCCTTGGGACTCCCCTCCCTTCTCCCCCAGAGTCTGTACGGCTGGGCGTACGTTGATGTCAGAACCAAAATTTCTCGGATCGATAGGTTGCCAAATTTCCTTACCTATGGTGCTCCGCTCTGAGGCCTTCGGCCGCAAAGGAGCTCCGCAATCAATATTAAAAGTAGGAACTGTTTGTTCATTATCGGTCGCATACCAACCGAACGTAGGTACATTTTTTTCAGAGATTATTATTATTAGTTTTTGACGTCAACTAACGACTTCACGGTTACAAAACTCTACAGTGCTTTCGCATGACAGCGAGTCTACTGCCTTGGACTGGTCTTCGTTGCCATAGATTTTACTTGTGAAATGCCTTTACTTTGAAGAATTACTCAGGTAACGTCCAGAACAGTTTATCCACGTTTTGTTTTGGAAGGTAGCGGTTGTTCCCTCACACAACAGCAGTGATGGACTAGGCCTCCGTACTCCACGCAATTTATTGACTTTCAGAACAACCACAACAAAGTTTGAAAAGACGGGAAATGTGACGAAGGTGAATGACATGCCACTCGCAAGTGTGACATACTAAAAATACAAACGCATGTAATAGCGTCAGTTATATTAAACAACCGTTTGATAAAGGTTTAGTATGAATTTAGTATAGCGCAGTTTGGCCTCAGCCGTTCGGTTAGAATTTGTGTTTAAGCAAAGACTTTACAAATTAGTTTGAGTCCAACCAATTTATAAGAATGACTTAATTTTAAATTGGCCGCCATCTTAAATTGGGCTTAAAAAATATTCGCTCGGAGCAATTGCCATTTAAATATCCCATACAAGGACGTGATATATTGATGTAAAGTGAAAAATCAATAATTAAAATTCAGAGGATAGGGACACATCATTCCTGGGTACAGCTATCTGTATTCTTACCTGATAGTGATTGAGTGTATTTATCTTTCTCCACTCTCCTTCAGTTAATGATTGAGAATCATCATCTCGTAGCGACAGAACTCTTCCAGAACTTTGCTCCCATTCTGCGGATAAAATGAAACCTTTTAAGAATACAAGTCACGTTAGCAATTTTTAAAAAGACGATGATGCTAGTGACCAACTGTCATCGAGTTAGTAAAAATTTGCTACAGTGATTTAGCATTCACACACGACCAGTGTTAGTGGTTTAGGTCAACATTAGGCCCCAGAAAAAAATCCAACATTTCCATCCAACAACGTCCAATGGTGTTAAATGAGGTACAAAAGTGTTGTACGAGCTTGAGTGCCATCAAACATTCGATCCAACGCCATCCCACTTCTCTTCTGTGCTCAAGTGTGACAAACAATGTTGAATTCTAAATATAAAGAAGATCCTCGCAGTTATTAACGCAACTTATGCAGTTGCGAAAAGAAAGCCTGAAAAAATCAGGCTTGCCGGGATTCGAACCCTGACCTCTGCGATGCCGGTGCAGCGCTCTAACCAATTGAGCTAACAAGCCAACTGGGAGCTGGTCATTAAATTGGTTCGTAATATACCCGGGAAAGATGAAGGTGAAATTATGAATTTGAATATGAATATGAATTTCATATATTCATAATTTCAATGTTGAATTCGTTAGGCTGGCACGTGTAACAAAAACACAAGCACGTCCAGGACACAATTTACACAATTAACCAACGTTTGACCTACAGCTATTCAACAGGATGGATGACCAAGTGCTAAATGATGTCAAATCGACACTGTCTTGTACCCAGGTGTCTACGAAAGAAATACGCGTAAGGGAACTTGGGAAGGCTTCACGTTAACAAAAAGGCCATGCGAAGGGCCCGCGGTTCCTTGCGCGCTTCGTTCCCAAGCTTCCCTTTGATCTACCGAAATCTTTCAAAACGCGCCTTGGAACGAGGCAGGAATCCAAATGTTTGAATCGTTTGTCCACATCGTTCAACATTTTACAACAAAGTTCATGCAACAGTATTGGACGTTGTTGTTTGTCCGAGGCCCACACTATCCTGTACCATCTGTTCACTAAACAACGACCTTTCAGCTCATATCAAACATTCAGTTGAAACTGTTAAACACTTGATTTCGTCTTCAGTTTATTTTGGTCATTTGTATGATAAGAAACCTGACGCCGTTTTTACAGAAGTACTTAAATTTGAATTAGAACAAGAAAATTGAGTTTCACGTTCGGGAAAATGAGAAAAATTAAATCCTGACACCTGCTACGGTAATATAAACTGATCTTTTTTCGATAGAAAAAGAAAGTACACTGAAAAACTTGGGTTAAAACCGCTGAAATAGTACCAATATGGACATGGCAATTGAACTTTCTCACCGAGTTGGAGATCATCTCTGTCAGGCCGTCTTGTATAAGGAGAGTTCTGCAATGGATTGGCTTTCATCAATACACTGTTTAAATAGGTATGTACTTATTGTAAAAGAATGTTAAGCTTAGGTGATAAATCAAACTTGTCCGACGTTAGTAGAAAGACGCCACAGCATTTAAAGCGGATATCAATGTTCCATTGTTATGAATACAGCTGATATCATTTCAGTAAACATTTTTCAGAAATAAAGAAAGAAGAAAAAACATGCTGTAACTTTTTTCTTGGCAGCTGCTAAGACATTTTACAATCATGTGCGGGACGTTTGATTGGTATCACAAGATAGTGAGCTGGCACAATTCCAGCAATATGTCGATAACGGGGGATTCACAAGGAACTATGATGGCTACAAACCTTAAATATCACATCTAAAATCTTGTCCTTGGCTTGAGTGACTGTGTCACAATCAAGCAACACAACAACTACAGGAGGATTGCTTTCATAACTGACAGTAACATTCAAGGCCTGAAAGCAAATGCAGGCATACATTAAAATGATGATGGACACCAAATTGAACACAGTAGAACTGAACATGAGCTTGGAATCCAAGAAACATGTTCATACTGAAGACGATGGAAATTTGCTGTAAATGTTCCGAAATTAAACACCGGTCATGACAGCAGTGTATTACCTTGAACTCAACAGCCTGCCTAAGGAGTTTGTCTTCACTGAGTGAGTACCTCGCCTCTCCAGTAACTGCATCTACAGGCCCCTTCTCAGTCTGCTGTTTTACCGCTTTGAATAACATGAACAATGGTTCACCAGCATCATTCTAAAAATAAACGGTTCATTGAGGATTCATAGCAACGTTACCTAAGTTATTTCGAAAGTTTTTCCCAGGTGTTCTGTCTGAATTCGCTAACTTCACTACGGGGATCTTTCACTCGAAGTCCTTCATCAACAGTTTATGTAACATATCAAACAGGAGAAAGAGTGTTTCATCAGGATATCCAAACACTCTTTTAAGTGTTTGATATAGCTTCGCAAACCATTAGTAATTCTTGGAGAAATCCAAAGCAAAAATTAGCAAATTTAATGCTAATTAATATCAGCTGTCCCCTACCACCGTCACGGTAGTGAGTTTAAGAAATATATGATCATTTCATGCTTGCAATTATAATAAACAAAAACAAACAAAAACGTAAAAAGGAGCAAATATTTTCGACACTGCCAAAACAAGTGGTACAAACTTGACGCTGACCATTCATAGAAAGGCAATGGCTACACAATTAAATTATCGTTAAGGAGGGCAATAGGCCAAGGGTTCTTTTGTTTTATTGACTAGCACATTTAAATACCTAACGACATTGTTTGCAAACGGCAAATATCGTAATTAAATGAGCTTTGTTCAGTTCAAAAGAAGGAAATGACTTGACGTTACCGAGAAATACTTATCTCAGCAAAATTAAACATGCATCCATGGATACCGATGTAAATCCATCAAACCTGAGAGTGCCTACATAGCATTTACGACAGCCTAATGGGCAAGAACCACAGAATAAGAACAGTTGAATATAGAGCATTGCGGAATAGTGTCATGCCATGAAACACGCATCTTATCTATACTTCACTGACATTGTTAACGTTCTTATTTTAATACCCCAACCTCCATTCAATTGAAAATACGGTGGCAAAGCAATTTATCGCCCTGGTTGTGAGCAATTAGTTGATTTGATTCTTTTATCAAGCTATCAGCTCATATCCCATTCGCAAAATAAAAGAAAATGGTGGGAAAATACGTTTTCGCCGAAATTAATGGTTCTTTTGATTAGCAGATATACTTTCAGTCCAGGGGTTGTCTGTAAGAAAAATTTTATCCAGTCCAAAGCCAGCAAGACTTTGAACCGTTAAAATCGCACATGTAATTCCTACATGTATGTACCAACCTTAAGAAAGTTGTACATGCAGAAGGCCAGCCAATTGGTGAGCATCTTTTCTGCGACAGACTCAGTTCTAAAGAGGAGAAAACGGTGCGTTGATTTCTGTTTCACTTTAACAGGTGTCGGAAAAAAGATAGTGCTGACAGCACTCACCGTCGCAGTAGCAGTTTAGGATGACTCTTTGCCACTGACTTGCGTATCAACTCACAGAGCAAGTCCTTTAATATTCTGGAAAAACAGAAACTATTTTCACTCTTAATTGCACTAGCAGAGTTAAACATATTCAGGCTAAAAGAGCCCTCCGCCCCTTCTTCAAACCACCTTCCTCACAAGATTTTTTTACTGCCATTTTTTTTACAACCGACTTTTAGTTTAAAAAATAGAAAAAATAGCATTTGCAAGAGCCTACACCACAAAAAATTAACTTTACTGGGAAAGATGAACTCACTCTGTTGCATATTCCATTTTGGCTTGAAAAGCAACCATCAAAAGAGATGCAACATTACACCTGCAGCAAGTTAAATCAAACAAATCATGTCTTGAGATAAATATTTCGTCCTTCGTGCATGTAGACACCAAGTCCGAAGCTAGTGTTACCATTAAACAATTTGACAAGGTAGCAATGGATGAGAATGACTGACGTCCAAAAACACCGAGACATCTTATCATGGCATCTTATCATGACATCTTATCATGGCTTATCACCGTTAAACCGTAACAACGATACCGTGCACCCCACCCTACAGCCACTCTTGAATTACAGCCACTTCATCTTGGCCAATAAAAAGCTCACACACTCAGTTTATGTAAAAAAAACCTTTAATCTAATCTCCAGTGAAACGGTCAGATTTCACGCCCCACTGCTGGCCAGATAAAGAGGGTTCCACTGTAATATTGTATTGTCATTGCAACTCTTGGAAAATCACAGTTATTAACGAGTGTTTGATAAGTGTTCAACTGTAAAGAGGAAATGCGCTACGCTACATGCACAAACTGAGGTGAGGCATTAGTGTTCAACCAGTGAAGACACAGTATAACAACCATCATTCTCACTCAACAGCATGTGAAACTAACCTGTCTTTCATTTGAAAGGTGTTTTGAGACTCTAAAGTCCGAATAAAAACCAAAAGGAACTTCTTGTTATAGATCAGTTGAGAAAACTGACGTAAGCCTTTCTCCCAGTTTTCTGTGAGGACACCCTAAAAATGAAAGAGAATTACATACAGTAAAGGTAATCCTTGCTTCCGTTGAGGACATTAAATTCCCAATCACAAGTATTAATTTTGTACCTTTCTCACTGGTTACATCTATCAGTGACTAACTCTGCTTTTTACCTTCTCTGTAAAGTAAATACGTCAAGTGCTACAGCGTTCAAAATTTCGCCGCTGGTCGTTTTGTGAATTTAAAATAAAATTCGGCAACGATAACCAGAGATAACGATAATAAAGTGTACATCGTTTGTCTCACGATGTAGTCACTTGAGTAGTAGTCACATCGTGAGACAAACGATATACACTTTATTATTATTGTATTCACCACGATGAACAATAACGAACTTTTTTAAGACAGAGTTAATGAGTTTAGAATTCAATGAAACGATTCTTCTACTCGCGCTTGTTGGTTACGAGATGATAACATCCAACTCGGCACTAAGAGCTTTGTTGGTTATTTATCACCTCATGTCCAAGAATACTAGTGAAATAATTGATTATTATTCCAACATATTCCGTTAGTGTAGACACCATTTTCTCAGGCATGCTAGCTATGCCTGGACTAGAAGAGCAAGCAAGTAAGACAGAACAATGCTCAGGACGCACGCTACTCTTTTCAATTAGAGACAGAAAGTAATCTTTTGGGCCAAGTATGTGGAGCCTAAACTCCCATATCATTGCAGCTGATAGTTTATTCAAAGTGAGGATACCTTTTTAACCGACGAAGTCGAGTTAGAGCAGTCATGCCAAGAGGGTCGACTGGTTTGGTCGGTCAAAATACGTCGTGTAAGGCTCACAAGGTGTGTATTTCGCTATGGCCCACGGGATGGGATGACGTATTCTGCAGTTAAGCCCATCGATTAGTGCACACACGCACGCACGATAGGACAAGGGTCCACACAAAAAGTATCGTAGGTATAGAAGGACACTTCCGCCGAGCAGTATTGGTTTTGACCGGACAGAAATATCTGTGCAATACTAGTGAAAGAAAGCAAGGAGGACTGATAATAACAGGAGGTGAAGTCCAGTGGCACTGTTGATGCTGGTGGGACCAAAGTGTTGCTGAGACATCGTAAGGATAGAATCGTTCTCATTAAAGGTTATGAAAGGAAAATTCTGGTGTATGTTGTTGTGGTTATGCTTATTACTTGAAAATGTCTAGCTGCCAACGTTAAGAAAGGTTATTGGCAGGTGGGAAATGAATTACGACACGAGGCTGGATCTTCTTGGATAGTATACTATAAGCGGCACAGAAGGATATACCAGTTAGTCTTTTTAATTTTTCTGCTTTAGTTTTGATTTTGAACCGATTTGTTCGATTTTAGAGTTCGAGACACTGACTTGCTGACTGCGGAAGAGGAAACCAGATTTAAATATTACGTCATAAGACATACTTTGACGTGTTTGAGATAAAGCGACGACTTCGCTTTTTACTAATTTCTCCAGATCGATAATCATGTTTGTATAGTGCCATATTCACAACAGTATATAAATGCTTCACTTACAACTCTTGATAACGGCATGTTCAGTCGTGGACAAAATTTATCTTTAAATTTAAATTTTAATTCAACAAAATATTCAAAGCGATAAGACAGATGAGCTGAGTCATCCGATTTTAAACATTACGTCATTCGGTAACGCAAAAGACAAAATGCTGCCACAATTTTCGTCACGCCGGTTAGCACGTTGAGATTCTGACGATGTGTTTGTCTTTATCGATAATCATGTTTTTATAGTGCCCTATTCACAACAGTATATAAATACATTGCTCACAACTCTTGGTAAAAGCATGTTCAGTTGTGGACAAATGTATATCAACATTTAATTTTTTAGTTTAATTCAACAAAATTAAATATTCAAAGCGATAAGACAGATGGGCCGAGTCATCAGATTTTAAACATTACGTCATACGGTAACGCAAAGGGCAAAATACTGTCACAGTTTTCGTTACGCCAGTTAGCACGGCACGTTGAGCCAAGTAAAAGTATTTATCGAGGGTGGAGTAGGTCAATGTACGAAAGGGCATAGAAATGATTTATTTCGTATTTGCATTCACAATTTGGCTTAAGGAGCCCTTGACATGATTAAAGGAAACTGTGCACAAAGTGTGGTTCCCAGGCGTGGGGAAAAGTTCAATTCTTTTGGGCTGTTACGGTGCCCATGCTGACCAATCGTAGAGATGTGGTTACTTTTATATTGGGAAATTTATCGCCCATTTTTTTAAAAGTGCCTGTTTTGAGAATTGTGATGGCTTTTTTGCTCAGGGTTTTGAGGAAGACCGACCAAAAGACAGCGAAAAATGGTCTTGAGTGAAGAATGCATGAGGTAATTTTGCGTAGTCTGTGGGGCTATGTTTGGTGAGGAGAGGGTGAATAATTCAGTTGACCTCCTTTCCAGGGTATTGGTCGCCTTTTCAGTTGGTCAAATTTCAGCGTTAGTTACAGTTACGCACTTTTGCTGCAACTTGCTGTTACAGATACTTGAATCCTATGGGAGCTGCAGTTACGCACGCCTCGCTTGCTTTCTTTTCGAGACGAACCAACACTTCGTCGGTTCTGCACGCATTGCGGGCCTATGTTTAACCGACGAAGTCGAGTTAGAGCAGTCGTGTCAAGAGCGTCGACTGGTTTGGTCGGTCAAAATACGTCGTGTAAGGCTCACAAGGTGTGTATTTCGCTATGGCCCACGGGATGGGATGACGTATTCTGCAGTTAAGCCCATCGATTAGTACACACACGCACGCACGATAGGACAAGGGTCCACATAAAAAGTATCGTAGGTATAGAAGGACACTTCTGCCGAGCAGTGTTGGTTTTGACCGGACAGAAATATCTGTGCAATACTAGTGAAAGAAAGCAAGGAGGACTCATAATAACAGGAGGTGAAGTCCAGTGGCACTGTTGATGCTGGTGGGACCAAAGTGTTGCTGAGACATCGTAAGGATAGAATCGTTCTCATTAAAGGTTATGAAAGGAAAATTCTGGTGTATGTTGTTGTGGTTATGTTTAATGCTTGAAAACGTCTAGCTGGCAGGTGGGAAATGAATTACGACACGAGGCTGGATCTTCTTGGATAGTATACTATAAGCGGCACAGAAGGATATACCAGTTAGTCTTTTTAATTTTTCTGCTTCACTTTTGATTTTGAACCGATTTGTTCGATTTAGAGTTCGAGACACTGACTTGCTGACTGCGGAAGAGGAAACCAGATTTAACAATTACGTCATAAGACATGCTTTAACGTGTTTGAGATAAAGCGACAACTTCGCTTTTTTTCTAATTTCTCCAGATCGATTATCATGTTTGTATAGTGCCATATTCACAACAGTATATAAATGCTTCGCTTACAACTCTTGATACCGGCATGTTCAGTTGTGGACAAAATTTATCTTTAAATTTTAATTTTAATTCAACAAAATATTCAAAGCGATAAGACAGATGAGCTGAGTCATCAGATTTTAAACATTACGTCATTCGGTAACGCAAAAGACAAAATACTGTCACAATTTTCGTCACGCCGGTTAGCACGTTGAGATTCTGACGATGTGTTTGTCTTTATCGATAATCATGTTTTTATAGTGCCCTATTCACAACAGTATATAAATACATTGCTCACAACGCTCGGTAAAAGCATGGTCAGTTGTGGACAAATGTATATCAACATTTAATTTTTTAGTTTAATTCAACAAAATTAGATATTCAAAGCGATAAGACAGATGAGCTGAGTCATCAGATTTTAAACCTTCCGTCATTCGGTAACGCAAAGGGCAAAATACTGTCACAATTTTCGTTACGCCAGTAAGCACGTTGAACCAAGTAAAAACATTTATCGAGGGTGGACTGGGTCAAAACGACTGGTAAATGCCTATAATGCGCTTTCTTGTAACCTGTACGATAGAGCATAGCAATGATTTATTTCGTATTTGCATTCACAATTTTGCTTAAGGAGCCCTAGACATGATTAAAGGAAACTGTGCACAAAGCGTGGTTCCCAGGTGTGGGGAAAAGTTCAATTCTTTTGGGCTGTTACGGTGCCCATACTGATCAATCGTGAAGATGTGGTTACTTTTATATTGGGAAATTTATCGCCCATTTTTTTGAAATGCGTTTGTATTGAGAATTGTGATGGCTTTTTTGTTCAGGGTTTTGAGGATGACCGACCCAAAGGCAGCGAAAAATGATCTTGAGTGAAGAATGCATGAGGTCATGGGCATAGTCTGTGGAGCTATGTTTGGTGAAGAGAGGGTGAATAATTCAGTTGACCTCCTTTCCAGGGTATTGGTCGCCTTTTCAGTTGGTCAAATTTCAGCGTTAGTTACAGTTACACACTTTTACTGCAACTTGCTGTTACAGATGCTTGAATGTTATTGAACCTGCAGTCACGCACGCCTCGCTTACTTTCTTTTCGAGACGAACCAACACTTCGTCGGTTCTGCACGCACTGCGGGCCTGTGTTTTGTTCATGTGAGTATCAAGGGGCAGCTAGTCGGGGCGAGAGGCAGATAAAACGGGCGAAATCGGTGCGAGGAGAAGCCTGGTGCGAGCGAAAGTTTACAAGACGGGCGGGAACAGCCCCTGGGAGGATACCTATAACAAACTAGTTCAAGAGCCCATTTGCGTTCTTGCTTCTGATTGAGCATAAATTTTGTGGCATTGGCACTGTTCCTTTCGTGACGTCTTATACAGAGTGTAATGTAATTTTTAAAGGTATCCTCCCAGGGGTGTTTCCCCCCCTCTTGTAAACTTTCGCTCGCACTGGGCTTCCGCTTGCACCGATTTCGCCCGTTTTATCTGCTCTCGCCCGGACTATCTGCCCCTGGTTCTCCGAGGATGTAGACCACGAGATGCCTTGTTCTTCTCCTGTTCGCACTGCATAAATTATAGGCATCCCATATAAGACTAACAAACTGCATGAATAAATTGTCATTACTCAAAGGGCATCAGCATCAGGAACATGCCTCTACCTTTCGCCCTTCAGGATACTGAGGATACTCAAGTCACGTTCTTGCCAGGGAAGGTACCACCAGCCTTCTTTTCACACACAGTTTTTCTGTTCGCTTTTTACCTGGGTATTTTTCCTGTTGGTAAATGTGGACAAGTTTTATGCTAAGAGCACGCGTTGGCGATAGCTCGTAGGTTTTTATTTGGTGAAATGATTCGCTCGACTCTAGCGTGGATAAATAAATGCTGTCCGTAGAGTACTGAACGTTTCGATCGATTGTTCAATTGAAGACTGCAAACAAGTTCAATTGCATCTAAAGACGGTTTCACGTACCTTTTTGCTACTTGTGACATGATGCTTTTGGCGGGTTGTCCAACTGGGGACCGCAAATAGGTTCAATTGTATGTAAAGGTTGTTTTGCTTGCATTTTGCTATTTGTGGAATGGTCCTTTCGGCGGTTATTCGATCGGGGACCGCAAATAGCTTCAATTGTATGTAAAGGCTGTTTTGACTGCATTTTGCTATTTGTGGAATGATCCTTTTGGCGGGTTGTTCGATCGGGGACTGCAAATAGGTTTAATTGCATGCAAAGGCTGTTTGGCTTACCTTCTGCTATAGGTGAAATGGTCCTTTCAGCGGACCATTTCAGTTGGGGAACCACAAAAAGGTTTACTTGCATGTAAAGGCAGTTTTGTTTATTTCTTGCTAACTATTCTATGGAATGATCCTTTTTCGGCGGGTTGTCCGATTGGGAACCGCAAATAGATTCAATTACATGTAAATGTAAAAGCGTGTTTTGTTTGCTTTTTAGTTACTATTTGTGAAATAACTTTCTTCGTGGATTGCTTGGTAGAGGACCGCAAGTAGGTTTATTTGCAAGTGAAGGCGTGTCTGTTTGTTTTCTATTTGTAAAATGGTTCTTCTGGCAGTTTATTTTGCCTTCTGTTAATTGTGGAATGACTTCTTTTCTCAAGTGACGACCCGATTGAGAACCCCATGTGTTTATGACTGTATTGTTTTCCATTTTATGACATGACGCCGGTTTGTGGCGGGTGGCGTGATTATTTGACCTTACCAGTCTTTGACGTTTGATCACGGGGTCCGCAATAGGCTTTATTGGCGGGTGAAGGTCGTGTTTTCCTTTGCCTGGTACCATGTTGTATGATCACTTCTTTGTAAGGAAATAGGAGCTTGCCCGTGCCGTCCCAGTAAAGAACACGAGGGGAATTATCTTTAATCAAAAGGCATTACTCCTAGACTAAGAAATTTACCCTCTTTGAAGCAATTTAAGAACGTTATACGTGATCGGGACCTCACTGCGCTGGCTGCAAATGTCAGTGATTGTCGAGGCTGCAACCTATGCCAAGAATGACTGGCCGCCAACATTACATAACATAATTTTTATTTTTAACATAATTTTTATTTTTATATTTTAATATAGTTGAAGAAACAGATTTTACAGTTTTTTTTTTTAGCTTAGTTAATTGTTGTAATTAGGTTTTTTTAAATGTATATAAATTTTTTCCATTTTATATATATTAATTACGTTTTTAGTTAGGCAGGTTAGGTGTCCACAATTAGTAGAGGAGACTTTTCCCCTCAGCTACTACAGTTTTGACACGTTAATAAAGTTATTATTATTATTATTATTATTATTATTATTATTATTATTATTATTATTATTATTATTATTACGGCAAGTGGTTTTCATCATAAAAAGCGGAGTGACAGTCGTGAAACATAGGCACGCCGATGACGTTATGTTTCGCAATATGGTAAAATCCTTTGGGTTTAACACCACTGTAGTGCGGTCCCAACCCCACCTCCCCCTCCCCGACAACTTGCTGTTAACCATCATAAAACCGGGCGAGTAGCCCCGCAGCTCTTAACAACCTCTAATTTCATTGGACCTTGGTATCACGCAGCTCTATTGTTTTCGGGGTAGGGTCCATTGTTTTGTTGTTTGGTGTATTGTTTTCTCAGCAAATCAGAGAAGACCTTGTAAGAGCTGCGACATCGCCCAACCGGGCAACGAGCAGCGTGACTACGTGACAGTTAATTATAGCGTGACATTACAATTACGCGCGAAGTAAATAAAGCTCTTCGTTTCCCTTTTCTTCAAAGACAACATAAACGTAAAAAAGAATTACTTAAACTCGCTGTCCATAATTTAGGCGAAAATCAGTGGAAATTTAACAACTTTACTTCAGAAAATAAAATGTAAGCTTCAGATGTTAGAAGTTTTCAGAGCTCATGGATGGTCAACTTCCGATAGGGTTTTGTGACGTTCCGCATAATTTGCGTGACTAGCGTTACTTTGTTTCAGGCTTTCAGTCCACCACCTATATTCTTTGTACTGGAACTATACTGGAGCGCTTTTGCAAAAATCTCAAAAACGGCCCGATAGATTTTTTAAAAACATTAAACACGCCTGCTTGACGATGTGATCAATTTTAGTATTGTCTTATTAACGTTGATTCACTGCAACACCTTTAGAATTAACGTTAAAGAGGACATATGAACCGACGGAAAAGCTTGCGATACAGATTCACAGTTGGCAAGTAAATGCTAATATATTCAAAGTAATGCGTAATTCATTGCTTCGTGATTTTTATCTGGTTCCTTTGTTCTTTGTTGCCCTGTAGATTACAACGAAAAGTATAAATCACGGAGGAATGCATTGCACATTACTTTGAATATAAGCGCTCAAATTCAAGAATTACCACAAAAAGATTACGCGAATGATCTTAGAAAAACAATTCCTTCTCGAGATCGCGAACACCAGTTTCAACAAAACTTTCTAGGCTTAAAATAGTAAGTAAAAGACACATTTTAACAGTATTTTCTAGCCATTTTATCAAAGCATTGATTATTTTTCGGTGCATCTACTATTATTATGCAAAAACTAAGGTTGGAAGTGTTTTTGCCAGTTACTTTCAAACAAACAAACAGAAATTTTTTGTTCTTGTATATTTTGTTTTCCATACACCACAGTTTAACATGTTGGTATTTGTTTTTCAAAGTGAAATCTGGATTGCCGTTTTCGAGAATTTTGTTTATCGTTGTCATGGAAATATCGATTTTCACAAAATGTAAACTACGCTAAAGTTCAATCCAAAACCAACAAGTATTGCAAATTTCACGTTGATCTGACAAGGAGAAGACTGTCTAAGAGCCGCTTCTAAAAGTTAGGTATGGTCCCAAAAAAACTGTATCGAAACACCTTAAAAAGAATTGTACAACTTAGTTGTCATTTCCTATCAAGTAAAAACGCTTACGCTTAAAACTTCACCAAGTGATGATAAACAAAACTAATCAAGGCTGTTGGGATCCTCTAGCCTCTTACTTATCATAAATATAATTACGTTATTATTGTAATTATTCTGTTAAACCATATTTATTATTTTGTAACTACTTAATACGTATCAGTATTGTAAAAGTGTAAATGATACGTCGTCATACTACCCGCCTCGATTAGCTTCGCTATTTGCAGGTAGTTTGTATTTGTAATATATTAATTAATCTTTTCATGTAAATAAAGTTTTGTTGTTGTTGATACAGTGTTTTGCCAGCACTAGAAGACAGCATAAATACATGATATTGTTTGATTGGTTATTTATAAACTATAAATGCAGTAATATATTTTTTAAATATTAAAGTTATATTCCAGAATCAAATATTCGTTAATAAGGTTTTGTTCAGTACATCATTCATTTCAAAGGTATGTTTTGATGTACTGCATGTTCAATTTCTAAAGTGAGTAGACCCGCATGAAGTACAACAGCAATGATATAAAACTGATTTATAATAGTGTTTTGAAGTTAAAATTTTCATGTGGTCTGTTAATTAGAAAGAAAGAGAAATTAAACATCACAGCGCTCAGAAAAAATTCCGAACCCCAGTTGAGATTCAAAGATTGTTATGTAATTTTAAAAGAAATTTTTATTAACTGAAGCCAATCTGAACTCCTGTTTCCGAGACAATGTTGGTTGTTTAAATAAAAGAACACAGCTTTGATGTGAAGACTGCACTCAGATTTGCCACACTACAGGCAGGGATTTGCACCAACCAACCAACCCATTGATGTTTATGATTTGCAGGAATTTTTTTTTTGCCGCACAATCCATGCATGATATATGTTTTTCCTCGGACCTTACCATGCACGATTTTTTTTCCTTCCTTGGGCGGCTGTAGGGAATTTTTTTCCCAATCTTCCAACCCCGCCCCCCATCAAAAGTCAAATGGTTCGCCCCTAATAATAATTCCCGTCTTTTTGTCCCGCGAAGCGACCAAAGCGTGGCTTTTTGCTTACATTTCTAAATTGGCATGTGCCGGCTGCTAATAAACTCCCACAGTAAAAAAACCTATTTTAAAAACAAGCTCGCGTATTTGTTTACGGGATGTCAAAATTCGTTTGCTTTGCCTTTGAACGTTCGAAAATGTTTCCATTCAGCTCGCTATTAATAGGGCCCCGAATGGGTTCATGTGGTCTGCTGGTAGAGCCGTATCCACAGCTTTTAGTTTACACAGTATTTAAATGCAAGAAAGAATTATTATTCATGTCTACTTTTGAATAATGTGTTCGAAGCGACGCAAAAACAATGGTTGCGGACGGAGGAAACCAGAAACCACTAGCTCTGCTATGTTTGGCGTCGGAGCTGCCGCTGAATGCTGCGAACTCACTGAGCCTCACAAACGAAAGACAAACAGCAATCGGCATCCCAACCTCGTTCCCTGGTTCTCTCTTTCTTCCTTCGCTCCAGGGGACGGGAAGAAGAAAGACCGTGGGAATGAGGGTGTCGGCGTTCCTTTTAGGCTCCAGCATTAGCCTATGACGTCATTTTCGTGACGTCATCGGCTAAAAAGGAGTACCTCAATCAGCTCCCCCAGTTTACACTGGGTCATGACTGTCACCCCACGTTAGCTCCTCCAGTGTTGTCTATGTTGTGATTCCTCTCATCTTATTCTTTCGTGAGGGAGTTCATTACACGCGCAATGTAACAGTCCGTGAATGCTACGTTATGGTCCGTTCATTTATTTATAGTTCCTAAACCTCACACACCGTCCATATAGAGTATATGACGGTCCGTCGACAGGACATCATGAAAGGAACTTAGATTACTTCACGGTCCGTACAGTTACCTATTTGTGTAAACCTCACAAGCAGTCTGTATTTCTCAGAGGGGCAAAACGTTTTCAGCAGTCTGCACAGTTTGTTCGGACAGTAAACCTCACACATGATAAGGAGATGAAGTTTCGTGAATTGCATCTTATTAATTAAGGAGACTAGGAATATTTCAATCTCTTTGTCAGTACAGCTCGTTCAGACCGTAAATTTCACATACAGTCCGTACAGACAAGATGACGGTTCCGTGAACTGCATCTCATTAGGGGGACTTAGATTATTTCATTCTCCAATGCTTCAAGGTCTTTCAACGGTCCGTACAGTTCGTTCGAACCGTACACCTTACAAACGATACACAATTCCACATTTTTCTCAGACAACGTCGGATTTTTTGCATTATAATTTTTCATGTTGGAGGTGAGAGTCTAACCTTTTTAGAACTGGGTCTAGTATATTATGCTGTTGATACTGGACAGTTGAGATTTAGGTGTGAGGTTTGAGGATTGGTAGGGTCTTTAGGTATTGGGGTCGGAAAATATTAAAGCTTGCAAATCCTTTATATGGTGGGCATGAACACATTCGTATTTATTCCGGCCCAGGTCCTCAGGGCCAGAGCAGGAGTCAAAAAAAGGGACGGACACGTGGATCTGCAAAATTCAGCAATCTTGTGACGTAATCCCTTAATTGAAGTGACGCGGGGGAAAAGCTGTTTCGAATTGCCGCCATAGGACTGCCATATATAACTGACGCAGAGAAAACTCTTTTGGTGTGCCGAGAATCACTCCCAAATCACTTCGTTGCTTTGTCAACAAAAGGCTTGTCAACTTTCTGCGTTTTATAGTGAATGAAGGCGACGTGTGTGAATAGCCTGTTACAGTCGAAGCTCTCCTTGCGACCACTCTTGTAAGCGACCAGCTCTAATTAAGACCAGCATTGTGAAACCCCGTTTGAATTGTCACTTAAACTATGTAATTAAAAGCTGTCGTAAGCGACCGCCCCCGTAAGCGACCGCGACCACTTTTGTGCATTACCGACTTGTCTTCTCCTTTGTATTTCAGCTCCCGTAAGCGAACACTTAGTCAACACTTCAATAAAAGCGTTCACATCTTGATCAAATTTAGCGACGATCGTCCGTTGTCCTGTACATTCGCTATACGCAATAAAAAAACTATCATATTATTACTACAATACAATTGGTAACCAACAACATATGCCAAACTTTCTGCTAAAAGCTCTCATAAGCGACCACCCTCTATTGTTGTAACACATGGTCGCTTATACGAGAGCCCATTCTTGTAAGCGACCAGCTCTAGTTGCGACCACTTTTCTGAATTCCCGAGGTGGTCGCTTACGAGAGCTTCGACTGCAGTTAAAAAATTCCTTCGAACGTTCTTAATTTTGCGTCGTGCGTTAGTGACAGGTTCCAAATTACACTTGCAAGATGTTTCCAAGTCATGCAAATTTGTGGTGTGAGGTCAATTTGTGTAGTCCATCGGTTTGAGTTAACTGAAAGTTAAATATACCGCTTGTTTTATAACAAACTCAATCGGTTTACTTTGTTGAAGCGAACTTAAGTTGAAATATGTCGCTTGCTAAAAGAAACCTCAAACAAACGTTCACTGTTTAACATGGCAAACTAAATCGCTGGTAATGTCACGGGGATTTTATGAAAACTACAAACACAATCTCAATCAACTTGTTTATGGCGAACTATTAATCGGGTAAATGTGATGCCAGTTGATTTTCATGTTCTATTGACAACAAAGCCAAAGAAACTTGGTAAAACATGTCGCGAGTGCACTGCAAACGAATTGAAAACTACAGACATATTCACAGTCGATTGCGATGTAAAAAGACTTGCCCAAGCTCAGAGTTGTTTTTTGGCTTTTCAGTTTAATACAGACGTTGTATAATGAAGCGTGAACACGGAGCAATCAAAAGAATACAAGGGGTATGTAGAATACACTGGGAATGATAGGCTCAAAGCGGTATTAAAATATCCACGATTTTCCAAGTCTCGCGATGAATTTGATCAACACAGCTAAAGTCACGTTTACGGCGCGTCAGCAAAAAGGCTGTTTCTGATTGGATAACACCCACAGGACGAAAATTTTTCCTGTAAATTTGGCGCGCTGCAAGTGATAAAAGTCTTTCGCGCACGGGCCCACCACCAGCCGGAAGCGGAAATGAGAGGCGAAGGACTTTTGAGACTCTAGCATCTTTCTACTCACGCCTACAACGGCCGGAGTGAACGCTAACCCTAGCGTCTTGTTTGTAGAAAGGGTGTTCTTTGTGTGCCTAATTGGCGTTCATAAAAATCTACTAATGGTCTCTGGCTCGATGAGCATTGGGGTTGAGAGCCCACTGATGGAAAATGTATACAACGAGCATAAATGGAAGTGTTTTGTAGAGATAACGCTATTGTGTATCTTGGTTGCATGGCTGTTAGACCACCAATGATCTCTTCGGTTGGATTTAAGTACTGAGGGATATTTCGAGCCCACTGATGGTCTCCTGCTCAAAGCATGGGTGAGTCTTGGAAGGTGGGAGCCGAATTTTCGCGCAATCTTAATGCGATGCGATAATTGCTGCGGTGCGAAATAGGATATCAACTTTACCTTTGATTCGCGTAATTTATACAATGCTGTTCGCGTGTAGAATCTGAGGAAATGGTACGACTGCTTGCAGCCTATTATCGAGAAAAACTCAAAGCAGCCATACAAGAGGGTCCACAATAGCGTTCTCAGATCCGCCATGCCACCTATTTTTTCCTGTTAATCCCGCCATCCCGCCCTTCTTTACGTCGAAATCCCGATCCCGCCTAAATTTTGAAATAGCTTTCTACTTTCATGATGAAAACCTCACATACCTTTATTCAATGGATAGACGACAAGTAAACACGTTTTTATGGTCGATCTAAAATTAAATATCGCCACTATAAATGACCGTAAAAAGTTTTTCGTTTGTGTTCTTCTGTTCTAGACCTGTTTTACCATTTTCTTGTCCAGCTATGAGTGAAAGGTAAAAATTGACAAAGATTGTTTGCTACGATATTCTGCCTATTCTCGGTCCTTTCGTTTTTTGGAAGACAACCTACTGAGAATGTAAGTGAAATGGTGGTTGTTCAAGTTGTGGGGTGGTAAGGGCGCCTTGGGTTTGATCTGAAGGTCGGCGTTTCCTTAGAGACAAACGTTTTTTCCACAGTGTTTCTCTATGTAAATCCAGCTGTATATAAATGGGTTCTGTCCTTAGACAAGGCTAGGGGCACAAAGGTCATGCAAGATCGGTCCAGTTATGACGGGTATGCAAAAATGAAATGTAACAAAAGATTTGTAATAGTGGACTCACTTTAATTACTCGCTTTCAGTAAACTTCTTCTCGGAAATGGTTTTTTTTTCAAAGAGAGGCATTCTTGCTCGCACTCTTTTCATAAAATATAGCAACAAAATTTATCATGCCGAATTCCTTGTTTTTGGCGACCGCCAAAAACTGTTGCCTGGCTAGACAAACTATAGCTGATCATAGTTGCTCCAACAAATGCTCAATCGGAAAGGGTCGGAAACGTTAAGAACGCAGACGAGGCCAAGAAATGCAACACGACATGTGACTTGATACCTCTTTCCGGAAACAACACAAAATATCACAAAAGGACTCATATTAGCTTGACATGCAGGCTACTCTTCCTTGATCGATTCACTACTTGAAAGCCGACACACTTCATTCACAAAAGATCCATTTCTATCAGCCTGAGCTGGTCAAATCATGCAGTCTCGTAAAAATTAAAATACCGTATCCCGCTACTCTCCCCTTGCGATTCCCGCATCCCTACCCCTCAATAACACAGAATCCCGCTCCCGCTCTCAATTGAAATTCCCGCTTCCCGCTCCCGTTTTCAGCTCTCATCCCGAATATCGCCACAAAAATTAGCCAAATCCCGCATCCCGCCAAACCTATTGTGGACCCTCATATAAGTTTGCACTTGCAAACCATTTCTGCTCGTAGACAGAAAGTCGTGTGTGCAGCAGTTACCTTGTTCTTGTGAAGAACTGGGTGATCACTTAAGCCAGGAAACAGCACATGTAGAGCATACATTTGAAAATCCAAAAATGGCATCCCAGAAGTAGATAGATCACTTGTCAAATCTGTGATATCGGTCTGAAGTTCAGCAAAAGCTGCAATGAAAAACAAGAACAAAGTTACATCAATAAAAGTAGACAAGGTCTCAGCATTTTGGCCGGCCGAAGCTACGTGATATACCTTCTCTGCATTCACGAGCAACCTTGGACTCCAGATTGGACATCTGAACTTCAAGACTCTTAAAATGCTTCTTCTGCCTCCGACGACTACGGCGACACCAGCAAAGAATAATGATGACAACGATAACGATAATGGCAACACCGACGCCACCTCCAATCCAAACTGCAAGAGGAATACTCTTGGTCTCTGTTTTGTAGTACTTGAGCATCCCTATTGGGAAGAGCAAGTCACCCACATCAACCTGGCAATTAAAACACAGGACCTCGCTCTAAGAATACAAGCTTCATTTGTACGTAACTTATACCGTAAGTATTCAAATTTGAATGGATTTATTTGCAGCGCACTCGTATACTTGTACGCTGTTGTAAAAAAAAAACGTCAATAATTCCCTAAACAAACTACCAGTGCGAAAACGCCTATTGTTTTTTAGCTTGATTAAAATGTTCAACATCATGGCGAAAAATAAAGTAAACTTTAAATGCTGTCGAACACAAAAGCTAATTATAATTTTGGGAGTGGACATTGATGTAGCCTCTTAGAATATGGTAGTCGCAGGCAGAGGGTAAGATGAGTTAACGGTATAAAGTAAAGATGAAGGTGCATTTTTTCTAGGGAAAATAGTTCAGGTGGTAGTGTACATCTGATTAACCAATGAGTCCAGGAAACCTATTTACGATTTCTGCAAACCCGTGGTAATTAAAATGCACTATGCATGGTGGGGGAATTCGACAGCCTGTTTATTTGCATAACATTCGGGGTACACGCATAGGGTACGTGATTAATAAATTTGTATTTCAGCAGCATGGGAAAATAGCCGTGGTTACACGAGGAAACTTTACCTAAGTAAATATAAGGTTTTCCTGGGGAAGGTGGCATTTTCCCGTGCAACCGATTCCACCTCGGGAGAATTTACCAGGTGCATTTTCGTGGTAAAGTGACTGAGAACAATAGAAAATGTCCTAAGCAAAACCATGGAGTGCAGTTCGATTTCTGAAGGAAAACTGTTTCATTTATCACCTTACCTGTTGTCTTTGATTTCCAAATCGTCTTCTCCGTTTCATTACTGAGTTTGATAAGCCCGCTGAACCGCCTGCCATTTTGATAAACCACTCAGTCCTAGTTCTACGCTGCCTATTGCAAACTCCCTGAAACCCCACCAACCACTGGGCGAGAAACGCTCGGGCCGTTGCTAGGAGTTCATTGCCATTGGCCAATCTTAGGGTCGAGAAAACAATTGTTTTTGAAATTCGACTTTAGCCGGCAAGAGCAAAAAGAATTTTCCAGTCCCCCGACAGAACCTAATATGAATCGCAAAATTTTAAGCCCTTACACGACGACCTCCCCTACATGGAAGTCCATCTTGCAGGCTTCTTCCGAGCTCGTTACCTTGACGTTGCAACGATGACCTTCCCAGTGGGCTTAAAGAATTTTAGTGAACGGCGTAGAACTGGGACTGAGTGGTTTTTCAAGATGGCGGGCGGTTCAGCGGATATATCAAACTCAGTCAAGAAACGGAGGGAAACAGGGCTTGTGTGGAGAAGCCAATGTGGAAATCAAAGCCACAAGACAACAGAACTAACGGTGACGTGATAACTTTATTGCAGTGTCGACTTACTTCAGCGCTGTTTGATGAAAGAACTTTCATTGAGAAATCGAACTGTTTTATGATCTCAATCGTGCAAATCCAAATAATGTGAAATTTGCATCCCGCGGAATTTGCATACTGTGTTTGTGTTCACTCGGGGATAGAATTTACGTCTTAAATTATGTTTTAATTTGCTGACTTTCTTGGTTCTTGTAAAGATTGGAAAGACTATTCTATGTGGAACAGGACAGTTAAGACTAATCTTTCGAACGGTTTAACCTCATACTCGTTCGTAAACTTTGTTTGCCCGTTTTAACGTTTGTGCTCTTCCGTTCGAAAAAAATTGGTTGCCCGTTCGAACAGATGTTCAAAGCGTTTGAGCGGTTGTGAAAAGCTCTCATCTGCCATTCGTTACGGATAAGCATTAGTGTAGATTTTCCCGTGGAAGGTCAAAATGCTTCGAATTATGTCGTGAACTAAAAGTGCTAGCACACAGTACAAGGGTGAAAAGTCATATCGCTATTTCTGGAGTATACAACTAAGAATTCAATGATTTATTTCACATTTACATTCACGAGTTGGCTCATAGAAGCCTTTACCTTAAAACTGGAGAATCACAGGTAAAAGGGAGGGCATCTCCTTTTGCCAAGATTCTTGAAATAATTTTCTTATCTAGTTCAACTACAATAAAGTCGTTTTATCTTTTTCTTGCTTAAATTTGTCATTAAAATTTTTTGGAAACTCTAAATGTTTAAACTCTTGGCTTATGACACAACTCGTTCGACTAAACTTTCAGCAAACAATCCCGTAGACAATGACTGTAGAACAGTCTTGCAGAAAACACAATCAAGGACATTTTTTAAACTACTGTGGGACAAAATTGCGATGATCGCTAGCAAGGCAGAGGGATGAAGAACACAGTTCCAGAAAAAATGTTGACAGAACCTCTCACTTTTCAGGCAGTAAGAATAGTGTAGCTTCAAGATAGCCAATTTATCTAACCTGTTTGATCTCGACCTTGCAGAATGCAATTTCTAGGAGCTTTTTTCATGGTGAATAGCAGTTTCAGTGAGGTCAAACCGGTGGGTGTGATCGAGTCAAGTCATGCAAAATACACACATAACCGGCATATCCACATGTGTGGTGAAACCAAATGCAAACCGCGCGCGTTCACATGAGGACCGAAACATATTTTAAGTAAAGGCGTTTAAGTAAATCACAGTTACCTTAACATGTTTGTAATTGTATTGTTGGGATGAGCAGGCTCATCCCTTGGTAGCCTGTTCCAGGCGTTCAGATAGTGGAGCGCGAGCGAAAACTAAAGCGAGCGAAAGAGCGGGAAAAAACGAGGGGAGACTGGGGAAGAGGACGTCCTCTCCCCCAGTCTCCCGTCTTCTATTTGGTAATAACGCTTGTTGTTGTTGTTGTTTTTTTTCCCGCTCTTTCGCTCGCTTTATTTTTCGCTCGTGCTCCACTATCTGAACGCCTGGAACAGGCTAATCCCTTGGCAACACCCGCGTTGTCAGCTTATACATTTGTTTGGATAAGGGTTTGCCACATTTGTCACGCATGGCGCACCTCGTCAAAGGACGTGCAGAAATCTACAAGTCACCTTAGATTGATCAGGCCCCAGTTGTTCAAAAGTTGGATAGCGCTACCCACCGGATAAATCTCTATCCAGTGGATAACGCAATTGGTTTCCCTAACACTTATCCACTGGATAGCGATTTATCCGGTGGATAGTACCATCCAACTTTTGAACAACTGGGGCCAGGTAATTAGATTGGAAAGTGGCCGTCCGGCCGTCTTCTCAAAACGAAGGTGCTAGCGAGCTTTGAAAGCCAACGATTCAAGCTGACATGAATTGGCCTTTTGATGTCGGAATAACAAGACTTGGCACGTAAACATCATGTTATTCAAGACAGAAGCCGATTCGGGGAATTTCCTTGCTTTTGCTAAGCATTCATTGAATCATGGCCTAAAAGTACACTTTTACGTTTCCTTTTCAGTAGATAACTGTTCCCTTTAGATTTTAGGATAATCTTTTCTTTATCAATCTATTTTAATTTCCGTGCCCTTAGGAGGTGTCAGTTCGTTTAAAAAACATAGGCACGCAGTGCGTGCAGAACGGATGACGTTTTTAACTCGTGAATTTGCCTTGCGCATTGAACGGGTGGTGGATGGCGTCGACGGTCTGTAATAGACCTTTTTCACGCAGCTACCATTTAGCATAAAAATAAAACATTTGCACGTCTAGCCTCGCAGTGAAAAACTTGAAAACGAGTTTAGACGTGCAACAACAAAGCTTTTTATTCTCTGGGGACTCAACATGGCCGCCGCGTGACAAAGGTCTATGGCCATTGGAATAGCCCTTTTCACAGTTACCTTTTCTCATTTGCATTACAATGTTTTTGAACGTGGATGTGAGGCAATTTCGGGCAATTTTGTAGTTTTTGCCCGAAATTGCCTCACATCCACGTTCAAAAACATTGTAATGCAAATGAGAAAAGGTAACTGTGAAAAGGGCTATTGGATCGAATTGATGAATTATTTATATCTTGTTTTCGAGCTAGGCTGCAGAGCCAAAACCAGCCGTGCTCCACGCATGTTCCGCGTGGAGGACACTTTATCTCCTACCTCCCCTACTACGCATGTTTAGGAGACATATAAACCAATCAGAAACTCTCTTTTGCACATATACCGTCGTTTTCATCTAAGCGTGGACACGTGAAGAAAAAAACATGTTTTAACTGGATATCAAACGTGGCATGTTTGGCCGCCAAACATTCGAATTTGACGGCCGTTAAACTTGCATTCCTACGTGCGTGATCGGGTTTCAATGCCAAAACTTGTATAAATATTCGACAAGGTCAACATGATTTCTTATGTGCCGCTTAATATTCCCGAATCTCGAAGAAAAAAATCTAAAATCTCCATTTTCTTGGTCTTCTTCGTTTTCTTGACACCTACCATGTTAGCAAAACATGCTCTAACAGCCTTCAAACTTCAAAGTTTGGCGGTCAAACATGTCACGTTTACACCCAATTAGAACATGTTTTTCCGTCACGTGTCCACGCTTAGATGAAAACGACGGTATTTGTGAGTTTTAAGTAGCAGGGGAAACGCCCAACCTCACCACCAGGCTCTTTCAAAACCGAGAAGACTCTGGGGACGAGGTTGGGGAAAGGCCGATTCTTGGCCTACCGCATGCGATCTGTCCTAAATTTTCAAGATGTATTTTTCTTCTCTTAAAATTTAAGATACTTCTCTTTTGGAGCCCAAAATAGGAAGAAATCAAGCCGAGGAATAATCAACCTCGTAAAAGAAGACATTGAGCTCTTTACAGCAACGAAAAGCCGTTTTGCGTTGAGATTCTTTCGATTTGCAAGAGACCCTAACCTAAAGTCTCTAAAGTTTGCACTAAAATGCAAACCGAACCACGGACTTCAAATAGATTTTACAAGACCTGGGTAAACGCTACAGTACGGTAAATGATGTTTTTAATTGTTGATTTGCATTTTAATAATTGTTTAACTGAACGTTTGATCCAGATTTCTATAATTTTTTGTAATTTTGTTCGCAAAGCCGCTGCTCTTTTGATTGTCACGGATTATTTTTGTTTCTAGCGTGACGCACGTGTCACGCGGAATTATTTTGTTGGCGCTGTGACATTTTGGAACATGATCTTAACACGCGGACAGATCAAGCGGTTGGAACACGTGATCACGAGAACTTGATGGAATTTTTCGCTTTTTTTTGTACGGAATATGTTTTTGGATTTCAGTTTTGAAATCCGTTCGGTTGCCATCCTCGGAGACCCAGGGGCAGCTAGTCGGGACGACGGGATTTTCATGGGCGAAAGTTTACAACAAGAGCGGGAGTAACCTGCGATCAGGCTCTTTTTTCGTTTCGCTCGGTGAAACATTCAGGCGGGACGGGCGAAACGAAAAATAGAGCCTGATACAATTCTTCTACGGAACGTCTACCGCCCACTTTTTTGATTGATTGACATTCAACCGAACAGCCAATCAAAATTTCGTCTGCTTGCACGATCCTCGGTATGCAAATTGCCCATAACGGCAACTCGCAAAAAGTCACGCAAATGTCGGCAAAATAAGAAAATCATAGGCTACGATATATCTTCTAGACACAAGCACTCAAATTTACACGATTGCTAACTTGAAGGTTGCGGTATTGTACATGGTTGCTCTGTCTGAGCTGAAACTGAATGAAAATTCAAAACACGACGAGGTTGTCATGTACCAAGATATGCTGCATGCTTGAATCCTTTCCCATTTCAGGTGGTATCTGGAAATATTCTCTTCGCATTTGTCACCGATTTTCTGCGTAAAAAAACCTTGGGCATTTAAGAGAAATACCTTCAGTTTCATTCTTTAGAATAAAGATATAAACAAAACCGTTTATAAACGAAGGAGTATTTTGTAATTTAATTTAGTTCCAGAAGTGATAAATATTTGAGATTATAAATAGCAGCGAACTTTATCTCTAAACAGCAGCGAATTTTAAAGCGAAGAAAATTTATTATAAAACTAGTCAGATCCTTTGATGTCAATGTCAAAGATCAATAAAACGATACAAGTATTAAACAATGAATAAATAAACTGAAAATCGTTATTGCGACTTGATTGCGGTTCTCGCCAAACATCAGTTTACCGTTAAGTTTACCGAATTATCATATCGGTCGACTTGTTGATCATTCTTGTTCGTCTGCTGTTCGTTTTGTTTCGTAAAACGCGGAAACGACCACTACTCTGTTCATGTTATCAAGACTAGCTGAAAGCGTCAAATGAAAATTCCGAGACACGATGCGATAAAACGGAATACATACTTCACTAATACTTCACTGTTGCTCTACTTCTCTGCTCCAGGGGAGAGACAGCTTGTATCAAACCGAACGCCATTCTCAGGAGAGAAAGAAATGGTGACAATTCTCTTAGAACGACGAGAATTTATTAGAGCAACACATTTTACTTCGGCAGACTTGTTCCTTGGTTGTTCCTTGGCGATGGCGGTCGGATCGAAATTGTGAGCGAGATTTACTTCCGTTGACAGCTCTATTGTTAAAGGGCCAATCAGATTGCGCGATTCCCGCGGCCAAAATTTGGCCGCCGACACGAACTCCTGTGAGAGATTGTATCAGGCCCTATTTTAGCGAGCGACCAACGTAAGAGAATATGAGAGCGATGCTAAAATTCGGCCTGATCGCAGGTTAAAGCGGGAGAGCCCCTGGGCACTTACTCTTACCGAACGAGTTCCAGAAGCGTTTGAAATCCCGCCTTCTGATTGGCCAGAAAAATATTTTTCTGGCCAATTAGCGAAGAGGAATAGCCGGGCGACTCTCATGTCTTCTTACACGAGGTTGTTTTCCTCATCGAACGCCGTAGTAGCGTGGCCCGTTCAACGGGAACATTTTTGAGGAGAGCGTGGCCCGTTCAACGGGAACATTTTTGAGGAGAGCTTCAGAAAAAATAAATAAACGACGTCGAGGAAATCGCAAACTATAACGTGGCCGCAAGAAAACAAACACTCACAGGGAATTTTTCACGGCGGACTTGTCGAAGGTATCGTAAATTTTTAGAGCTAGCGACTTCCCCTTTCTCAAGTGTTGCGTGAGGC
The DNA here is from genome assembly GCA_964030785.1 of Siderastrea siderea. Taxonomy (NCBI): domain Eukaryota; kingdom Metazoa; phylum Cnidaria; class Anthozoa; order Scleractinia; family Rhizangiidae; genus Siderastrea; species Siderastrea siderea. The sequence goes on along the minus strand of OZ034972.1, from coordinate 17,872,529 downwards.
TAATAGCTACTCGAGCAAACGATGTTAGGGGCCGACCATTTAACTCTTGAGGGGGGGGGTGGATGATTTCGAAAAAAAATTTCCTGCAAGCCCTTGTCGGAAGAAAAAAATTGCATGCAGCACAAATGAAACAGAAAAAAAATTCTTGCACTGCTGCAAGCAAGAAAAAAAAATGTTGCAAAGCTATTTCATCATTCCAGGGGGACTTTACAAAATCCCAGCAAAACTGCAACCATTCTTCCCTTGCTCCCTTTAAACTCTGGAGTTGGTTATGTTCAGAATGTGCAATGCATTCTTAGCTTTATAGGGTCCGACAATCTGTGAGCCAGCGAGCCACTCCAGTTAGCCTAAGTCACACTCTGGTTTAGCCAAAACAACATTCCGGTTAGCCTACAGTTATTAGCTTTAATAGGTAGCTTGCGGTTAGCCCTATATAATGGGATATAAAGGGATTTCTGGCTTGCACGGTTCACAAGGCTCGCGAGTCATAGGAGTCATGCAAGCCATTATGGTTAGCCTAAATTACACATTGGCTAACCTAGTTAGCACTGCAGTTAGCCTACAGTTCCTTTATAGGTAGCTTGCGGTTAGCCTTTTTATTGGGATTAGGGATTTCTGGCTCGCTGGCTCGTACTGTATCCAAACTCGTTAGCTTTATAATATCACAAGCAGTAATGGAGGTAAATTTTTCTATTTAAAGAATCAAGTTTTATTAGACAAAGAAAAATAATTTGTTCATTTTTAATCTTTTTAACTGATTAGAAGCATTTTCATGTAACATAACATTTATAACATATAACATTTTTGCCATTTCTGATTTTTGCGATGTTTTAGTAATGCACCTATCAGTGTCTAGCCCCAATGGGGGGAGTGCAGGCATACCCAAGGGCTATAATGATTGACATTTTCAAATATTTTGGGTCACTAAAATTTTTAAATTCCCCACCCTCTGCCATTTCAAACCTTGGTTAAATCCTTAATTCTTGTTATGAAACTATTCTATGATTCTTGTTGTCAACCATAAGTAACATGTATTTATATTTTTCTATGTTTAAATATTTGTAAATAAGATATATCTCTATTATAACATATTCAGTATAAAAAGAAACAGATCCAAACCTTTCTTGTTGTCAACCGTAAATAAATAACAGTAACATGTATCTATATTTTTCTATGTTCTTATATTTTTAAATAAGATATATCTTTATTATAATATATATTCAGTATAAAAAGAAACAGATCCAAACCTTTCTTGTTGTCAACTATAAATAAATAAATAAGTAAACAGTAACATGTATCTATATTTTCAATGTTTTTGTATTTTAAAATGAGATATATAATTATGCCATAAAAAATTTTTCCCGGACCCCCCTGAAGCGCGAAAATAAAAACCAGGAACGCCTTTATAGAAGCCTGGCATAATGAGAGTAACCAGGCCTAAAGATCCAACCCACTTGAGGATACACTGGGAACAAGCCTACAGTGCTCGGTAGTAATGGGAACCATGAAGAACATTAAAATAGCTTGAAATTTTGTAGTTTTAAGGGAAGGTACGTTTTTTCTTGGGGGGGGGGGGGGAGGGCTGGGGAATTTTGGGATTTTTTTCCCAAAAAAGTGTTGGCCCTCCCTTGCGTTTTAATGAAAACACTCCTGACCCCCCACCTTTAGGTGACTGACAAAAGTGCGACCCTCCCCTCACTACTACATGGTATGTTCCATGCTGTAGAAACCTCAGAACGTTTCACTTGTGAACGCAAAGTGTTTGAATATGAATATATCTCGATATTGAATGTGTGCACGCTGAAACAAAGAAAATGCGAACAATCAGTGTGGGATATTTACGTTTTATAGCTGAAGTTTGAATATGGAAGTATTTGAGTATTATAAAAGTTTTGAACATAAAATATCTAAGGGAAAATACACGCGCTTCTTTCTCCGACTAGCCGGCATTGCTGTTGGTTATTTTAACAGAAAGGTTTATTTGTTTAGCATGCGAAATCTGCCTCTCAAAAACAAATATTTCCTACATTTCCGACAGGGTAGAGCGCATTGTTGAATCTACTATTAACTTTTCAGAACTAAACGACTCAGGAGATCAGGCAGCGGATAGCCAACAGCAAGAAGCTGAAGAAACGATACCTGAGTCAAGTACTACTCGATACGGACGCAAAAGGACACGAGTCCTCCGAGAAAAACTATGTGCCATGGCATAATATACATGTACAAATGCAACCTAGTACCTTTTATAAAACACCAAATTAAATTAAAGTAGGTGAAAAGAAAAACTTAATCTGTAAGAAAAATGGAAAGCAACCTCACAAAAATTCTCATTAAAAAATTCCGGAAAAGATGTGTGACCCTCCCTTGAATAGCTCACATGAGGTATGGCCCTCCCCTTTTGGTGCTCACTTTCACTGATGACCCTCCCCTCTGAGGCCCCAGCCCTCCCCCCCCCAAGAAAAAACGTACCTTCCCTAACTTAATAAATGGACAGTTGTAGCTCTAAAAAAATAAATAACTGTTATGTCACAAAATGGCACTATTATGCCGGCAAATAGCACTATTATGCCGGCATTATGCTCGATGCTCCACCTATAGTATTATGCTCGAAATTATGCCGGCATATATGTCAAACCCTAATTAGTAAGCTCATACAAAAAAAATGGTGTAAGTGATTTTCATAATCCCATGAAACAAACTCAAGCCCATGCATTTCACTTATGATTTATCTATTTGTTGTCTTGTCTGTGAACAAAGCTCCAGCTGGAATTGAAAACTAATGTAAGAACTCTTTTTTTTTTTTGAGGAAAAAAAAATCCTGCAGAGAAATGAAGAGGAAAAAAAATATCCTGCAGAGGATTTAGAAGGAAAAAAAATATCCTGCCCACCAGGTTGCTAGAAAAAAAAAGCTTGCTGACCAGAAATCATCCACCCCCCCCCCCCTCAAAAGTTAAATGGTCGGCCCCTTACTAATTATTTCTCCTTATCCGTTGAAATCTCCGATGCACGGGCCAGCAACTATGTCGCTCGAGCGTGGGAACCACAGTTAACTAAAGCGTAATATGAGTGTTTGTATGGAACTGAAATTCGATCGAAAGTAATCGGCGGTTTTCCGCTGAAAATGCATTAAAATGGAAATACAGTTTGAAAAACATTACCTGCTATGTGTTTGCTGCGTTTTTATTGCTTTTCCGAGCTTCTGGAGGCCGATCTGGGCGATTTTCTGCTTAATGGTCGATGCATCATGTCACGTGCTAGAGAGAACTAGTTCTCTCTAGTACGTGACATGACACGCTCGATCAACATAGTTGCGTGGCCCGTGCATCAGAGATGGAAAGTTTCAGACGAAGATCAACGAAGAAGGAGAAATAATTAGTTACATTGGAGAAAGGGGAAGTCGCTAGCTCTAAAAATTTACGATACCTTCGATAAGTCCGCCGTGAAAAATTCCCTGTGAGTGTTTGTTTTCTTGCGGCCACGTTATAGTTTGCGATTTCCTCGACTTCGTTTATTTATTATTTATTTATTTATTTTTTCTGAAGCTCTCCTCAAAAATGTTCCCGTTGAACGGGCCATGCTACTACGGCGTTCGATGAGGAAAACAACCTCGTGTAAGAAGACATGAGAGTCGCCCGGCTGTTCCTCTTCGCTGATTGGCCAGAAAAATATTTTTCTGGCCAATCAGAAGGCGGGATTTCAAACGCTTCTGGAACTCGTTCGGTAAGAGTAAGTGCCCAGGGGCCCTCCCGCTCTTGTTGTAAACTTTCGCCCATGAAAATCCCGTCGTCCCGACTAGCTGCCCCTGGGTCTCCGAGGATGTTCGGTTGCCAGATATCTATCTGTATTTTTGATTGAGAGGTAAAATTCAAGACATTGAATAACCGGTCACCACTGAACAGACCTGAAGTGTCTGCGTGTGCACGCATGCAAGAAAATCGAAAGTTCTTTGCTGCCCAGAAGTGTAAAATATGTTGTTTATTTGAATAATATTTTTGGCTGGAAAAGCTTTCTTTCGTTTATTCTTTGTGTTTTTAATGATAAGCAATTCTTTGTTAACACGGTCTAATTTGAATAAGCGGGTTGAAATTTGATATACCAAATTTAGTTCATGCCAAAGACACGTTTATGCAGGAGTTAATAATGATCTCACGGTTCTCGGCTTGTAGTGCTTATTCTTTTGCTTTGCTTTCGAACACGAACGAAATATTAATATCCAGCTTAATTCTTCAAGAGTAAATATATTTTATTAACCTTATGCAAAAACCGCTTGCTTATCAGCTCGGGTTTCTTATTATTGTCCTTTGATCTTTTTAAATTGTAATGCGACTAGAAAACTAAAAATGTTTGTCTCGTATTGGAATTGACTCCGTCAGGCTGGTTGGAAGTACGAAAGCTAATAATCCCGCTTGGAAATTAAAAATAGGAAAACAGACAGAAACAAATTACATGTGCATGAATTGGCGAAGTAAGCCGAACTGGTTTGTTGCGGCCAAGATTCGTTCTCAAACTGACGAGTCCGTCTTGTGTAAAATCTCTGCTGTGTTTGTTGCTGTGGAAATTTTTACTACGGCTAAGTAAATGCAGGACTACAACGCGAATTAAACTCTGCCAGACGTCAAGTATACAAAACGGCGTATTCGAAGTAAAATCGTTGATCGAGATTCGCGAATGCCAACACTTCAAAGCCCGGGGGTCGCATTCCCATCCCGTATGGATCTGTGCGTAAGGGCTTCAGTGTCCCGGTGGCACACCCCTCACCCAGCACCTCACAGAGTACCCCCCCCCCCCGCCTCACACACTTGAGGACAGACATCGTATAGCGCCGTTATTTTCGGTTTACAGCATCAACTGGATAACGTCATTTTCATGACGTCATCCGTTAAAAACATGATGTAACTGAGTCACGCTATGGTCACAACTATTTCGTCACGTTCTTCTTCGCAAGTGCCGGACCAAGGAATGAGGGATGGGAAAGGTGTTCATACTATTAGGGATTCATGTTATCACAAGGGGAAAGGTGCAGTGAAGACGTGGGGGGACGGGGGGGGGGGTGGCACCGAACACGTCAAAGGTAAGATAAGTCACCAACTTAAAAAATTTACACCACTTGAGCTCATATCTTGAGTGACCGTACCATATTTTACACCCCCCGGGGGGGGGGAGAACAACGGCGGGGTCTAATGCCCCTGGGGCTTTTCTCGTTTTTTTTGGGGGGGGGGGTGGTCACTTGCCCTAGACCTCCGCTCGGTCAAAACAATACTTGCCGGTAATCTTCGTTCGTTTAGTGTTTATTCGCAAGAATTTTCATGAAAGTTGGTGTAGAAAATTACTGGCGATTTATTGACATAAAAACCCCCTCGATGAAAGCAAGGATGAAGGTGCTAGGGAGCTTTGAAGCTGGCATGAATTCGCCTAACTTGCCCCGGCACGTAAACATTACATCTTCACCGCCGCAAAATGACTGCGCATGCGCGAGTTTCTAACTCGTGTGTTAACAAAGTGTCAACAAAGATGGTGGAATGGCGTGTAGATACGGCAAAAAATTCACTATCCGTTACTCAAAACTCGTTTCAAATCATACAAGAATGTGATTTTATTAGCTTTCAAGTATATAAAGCCCAAGAATTGTGTTTAGGTTTTTATTTTTGTGCGCATTTTGACCTTGCGTTCCTCGAATTCAATTAGAATGAAGCTAATGTAAGGGAACATAAGAACAGAGTTTCCCTACGCATTTTTTGCCATTCCTTGTTTTTTCACTCTTCATGCGCGTGTTTTTCACTTCTTTTTCGTTCGCTGTTTTTACAAAACAGCGAGTAGCAATGTCACTACAATGACGACATGCGAACGGAAACTATCGTCTTTCATGATGTTTTTCGCTGTGGGTGCAAGTCCGAAACTACGAATTGCAAAGGTGTAAAAAAGGATAAAACTATATTGAAGCTGCTCTGGATTTTTTAACCTTAAGTTTGATGTCTGGAGCTTAAGCTTTTCAAATTCGCGGCCGGAAACCGAGTTTGTTATTGTTGTCAATAGTTTTCAATGGGGGATGACCACTGAAGCATTGACAGGAAGTAAAATACAGCGCGTGCGCAGTGCATTTTGCCGCAGTGAACATTACATCACTGAAACACAGAAGCCGATTCGGGGAAGTCCCTTGCTTTCGCCAAGTTGAATAATTCAACAGTGAATGCAAGCATTTTTTTGGCAGTTTTGCTTTGCTTCGCCAAAATCTTTAGGGAAAGTTGTGTAGAAAAGTACAAGAAATTCAGTGGAGTTGACTTCTCTTCGATGAGAGCAAGGACGAAGGCGCTAGCGAGCTTTGAAAGCCAATGATTCAGGTTACGTGCCGTAGCACATAAACATTACGTCATTGAAAGACAGAAGCCGATTTGGAGAAGTAACTTGCTTGCACCAAATCACTCATCAAATCACGGCGTTAAATAGACTTTTACGTTTTTTTTCCATCGCTACCAGTTTCCTTTAGATTTTAGAATAAGTTTCTTTATCAAGAAATCTATTTAAATTTCCGTGCCCTTGCTATTTAGAATTATGCTGACATGTCAGTTCGTTTATTTAAAAAACGTGACGTAACTGAGTCACGCTATGGTCAAAATATTTCGTCACGTTCTTCTTCGCGAAAGCTAGGACAAGTGGATGACCAAGGAATGAGGGATGGGGTTCATACTATCAGGGATTCATGTTATCACAGGGAGAAGGGTGCGGAGAAGACGTAATGGGGAATGGCAGCAAACACGTCAAAGGTACGATAAATCACCAGCTTTAAAATATACACGACTTGGGCTCGTATGTTGAGTGACCGCAATATATTTTGCTCCCTGGGAGGAGGAGAAAAACGGCAAGGTCCAATGCCCCTGGGGCGTATCTTGTTACCCCGCCGTCAGGCCGGGGTCTAGTAATACCCCCTTTTTACCCAGCCGTCAGGGCGGGGTCTAGTAACACCCGTTTCTTTTTACCCCGCCGTCAGGACGGGTCTAGTAATACCCGTCTTTTTACCCCGCCGTCAGGACGGGGTCTAGTAATACCCGTTTTTTTTTTTTTTGTCGTCGTGGTCACTTGCCCCAGACCTCCGCTCGCTCAAAACAATACTTGACGGTAATCTTGGTTCGTTTAGCGTTATTTCGCCAGAATTTTCATGAAAGTTGGTGTAGAAAATTACTGGCGATTTAATGGCATGAAAACCCCTTCGATGAAAGCAAGAACGAAGGTGCTAGCGAGCTTTGAAGCCGGCATGAATTCGCCAAACTTGCCCTGGCACGTAAACATTACATCACTGAAACACAAAAGACGATTCGGGGAAGTCCCTCGCTTTCGCCAAGTTGAATAATTCACCAGTAAAATGCAAGCATTTGTTTGGCAGTTTTGCTTTGCTTCACCAAAATCTTTAGGGAAAGTTGTGTAGAAAAGTACAAGAAATTCAATGGAGTTGACTTCTCTTTGATGAGAGCAAGGAAGAAGGTGCTAGCGAGCTTTGAAGCTGGCATGAATTCACCTAAACTTGCCGTAACACATAAACATTACGTCATTGAAAGACAGAAGCCGATTCGGGGAATTGTTTTGCTTTCGCTAAAGCATTTTGTCGAATCATGGCCTAAAAGTAGACCTTTACGTTTCATTTTTCAGTAGATAACCGTTCCCTTTCGATTTAAGGATAATTTTTCTTCATCAATAAATCTATTTAGATTTCCGTGCCCTTGTTTAATATTTAGAATTACGCTGAGATGTCATTTCGTTAAAAAAATGACGTAACTAAGTCACGCCATGGTCAAAACTATTTCGTCACGTTCTTCGCGAGTACTACAACAGGTGGATGACCAAGGAATGAGGGAAGGGAAAGGTATTGATACTATAAGGGATCCATGATATCACAAGGAGAAGGGTGCAGAGAAGACGTTGGGGGGGGGGGTGGCAGCACACACGTCAAACGTTAGAAAAATCACCAACTTCAAAACTTTATACCACTTGGGCACATATCTTGAGTGACCGTAATGTATTTGCACCCCGAGGGGGGGGGGGGGGGGGAACGGCGGGGTCCAATGCCCCTGGGGCTTTTCTTGTTTTTTTTGGTCGTCGTGGTCACTTGCCCCAGACCTCCGCTCGCTCAAAACAATACTTGCCGGTAATCTTGGTTCGTTTAGCGTTATTTCGCCAGAATTTTCATGAATGTTGGTGTAGAAAATTACTGGCGATTTAATGGCATGAAAACCCCTTCAATGAAAGCAAGAACGAAGGTGCTAGCGAGCTTTGAAGCTGGCATGAATTCGCCAAACTTGCCCTGGCACGTAAACATTACATCACTGAAACACAAAAGGCGATTCGGGGAAGTCCCTCGCTTTCGCCAAGTTGAATAATTCACCAGTAAAATGCAAGCATTTTCGTGGCAGTTTTGCTTTGCTTCACCAAAATCTTTAGGGAAAGGTGTGTAGAAAAGTACAAGAAATTCAATGGAGTTGATTTCTCTTCGATGTGAGCAAGGAAGAAGGTGCTAGCGAGCTTTGAAGCTGGCATGAATTCACCTAAACTTGCCGTAACACGTAAACATTACGTCATTGAAAGACAGAAGCCGATTCGGGGAATTGTTTTGCTTTCGCTAAAGCATTTATCGAATCATGGCCTAAAAGTAGACCTTTACGTTTCATTTTTCAGTAGATAACCGTTCCCTTTCGATTTAAGGATAATTTTTCTTCATCAATAAATCTATTTAAATTTCCATGCCCTTGTTTAATATTTAGAATTACGCTGAGATGTCATTTCGTTAAAAAATTGACGTAACTAAGTCACGCCATGGTCAAAACTATTTCGTCACGTTCTTCTTCGCGAGTGCTAGAACAGGTGGATGACCAAGGAATGAGGGATGGGAAAGGTATTCATACTATAAGGGATCCATGATATCACAAGGAGAAGGGTGCAGAGAAGACGTTGGGGGGAGGGATGGCAGCACACACGTGGAACGTTAGAAAAATCACCAAATTCAAAACTTTATACCACTTGGGCACATATCTTGAGTGACCGTAATGTATTTGCACCCCCGGGGGGGGGGGGGGGGGGGGGGGGGGAACGGCGGGGTCCAATGCCCCTGGGGCTTTTCTTGTTTTCCATTTTTTTGGTGGTCACTTGCCCCAGACCTCTGGTTTTTGCTCGGCCAAACATACTCGTCGCGTCTTTCGCTACACAGGCTAGAGCTTGTATCTTGAGTGACCATAATAGCTTTTACACCTCGAGGGGAGGGAGGGAACGGCGGCGTAATGCCCCTGGGGCTTTTCTTGTTTTTTTTTTTGTCGTCGTGGTCACTTGCCCCAGACCTCCGCTCGGTCAAAACAATACTTGCCGGTAATGTTGGTTCGTTTAGCGTTATTTCGCCAGAATTTTCATGAAAGTTGGTGTAGAAAATTACTGGCGATTTAATGGCATGAAAACCCCTTCGATGAAAGCAAGAACGAAGGTGCTAGCGAGCTTTAAAGCTGGCATGAATTTGCCAAACTTGCCCTGGCACGTAAACATTACATCACTGAAACACAAAAGGCGATTCGGGGAAGTCCCTCGCTTTCGCCAAGTTGAATAATTCAACAGTAAAATGCAAGCATTTTTTTGGCAGTTTTGCTTTGCTTCATCAAAATCTTTAGGGAAAGTTGTGTAGAAAAGTACAAGAAATTCAATGGAGTTGACTTCTCTTCGATGAGAGCAAGGAAGAAGGAGCTAGCGAGCTTTGAAGCTGGCATGGATTCACCTAAACTTACCGTAACACGTAAACATTACGTCATTGAAAGACAGAAGCCGATTCGGGGAATTGTTTTGCTTTCGCTAAAGCATTTATCGAATCATGGCCTAAAAGTAGACCTTTACGTTTCATTTTTCAGTAGATAACCGTTCCCTTTCGATTTAAGGATAATTTTTCTTCATCAATAAATCTATTTAAATTTCCGTGCCCTTGTTTAATATTTAGAATTACGCTGAGATGTCATTTCGTTAAAAAATTGACGTAACTAAGTCACGCCATGGTCAAAACTATTTCGTCACGTTCTCCTTCGCGAGTGCTAGAACAGGTGGATGACCAAGGAATGAGGGAAGGGAAAGGTATTCATACTATAAGGGATCCATGATATCACAAGGAGAAGGGTGCAGAGAAGACGTTGGGGGGGGGGATGGCAGCACACACGTCAAACGTTAGAAAAATCACCAACTTCAAAACTTTATACCACTTGGGCACATATCTTGAGTGACCGTAATGTAGTTGCACCCCGAGGGGGGGGGGGGGGAACGGCGGGGTCCAATGCCCTTGGGGCTTTTCTTGTTTTTTTTTTATGGTGGTCACTTGCCCCAGATCTCCGCTCGGTCAAAACAATACTTGCCGGTAATCTTCGTTTGTTTAGCGTTTATGCACCAGAATATTCATGAAAGTTGGTGTAGAAAATTCCTGGCTATTTAATGGCATAAAAACCCCTTCGATGAAAGGAAGAACGAAGGTGCTAGTGAGCTTTGAAGCTGGCATGAATTCGCCTAACTTGCCCTGGCACGTAAACATTACATCACTAAACCACAGAAGCCGATTCGGGGAAGTCACGAAGGTACCATAAATCACCAACTTCATAAATTTACACACTTGGGCTCGTATCTTGAGTGACCGTGCTGTATTTTGCACCCCGAGGGAAAGAGAAAAAACCGCGGGGTCCAATGCCCCTGGGGCTTTTCTTGTTTTTTTTGGTGGCCACTTGCCCCAGACCTCCGCTCGGTCAAAACAATACTTGCCGGTAATCTTTGTTCGTTTAGCGTTATTTCGCCAGAAATTTCATGAAAATTCCTTCGATGAAAGCAAGAACGAAGGTGCTAGCGAGTTTTGAAGCTTGCATGAATTCGCCTAACTTGCCGTAACACGTAAACATTACGTCATTGAAAGACAGAAGCCGATTCGGGGAATTTCCTTGCTTTCGCTAAAGCATTTGTCGAATCATGGCCTAAAAGTAGACTTTTACGCTTCCTTTTTCAGTAGATAACCGTTCCCTTTCAATTTAAGGATAATTTTTTCTTTATCAATAAGTCTATTTAAATTTCCGTGCCCTTGTTTAATATTTAGAATTACGCTGAGATGTCATTTTGTTAAAAAAGGAGAACGTGACGTAACTGAGTCACGCCATGGTCAAAACTATTTCGTCACGTTCTTCTTCGCGAGTGCTAGAACAGGTGGATGACCGAGGAATGAGGGAAGGGAAAGGTGTTCATACTATAAGGGATTCATGATATCACAAGGAGAAGGATGCAGAGAAGATGTTGGGGGGGGGGGGGTGGCAGCACACACGTCAAACGTTAGAAAAATCACCAACTTCAAAGTTTTATACCAGTTGGGCACCTATCTTGAGTGACCGTAATGTATTTGCACCCCAAGGGGAGGGGGAAAACGGCGGGGTCCAATGCCCTCGGCGCTTTTCTTGTCTTGTTTTCATTATTCATTAGTTTTTTGGAGGTCACTTGCCCCAGACTTCCGGTTTTCGCTCGGCCAAACAAATACTCGTCGTGTCTTCCGCTACACAGGTTAGGGCTCGTACCTTGAGTGACCGTAATATATTTTGCACCCTGGGGGAGGGACAACAATGGCGGGGTTTAATGCCCCTGGGGCTTTTCTTGTTTACCTTGTAAAGCACTGCTGACGTCACGACTGTTTGACGTCATAACCGAGAACCGGAAGTTTAAGGTAAGCATCAAGAGAAAACCGGAAGTCTAAGGAGACTGTGTTGGCAGAGACAAAACTGGATGACTAAGGCACGTGACTTTGACGACAAAACGCAGCCCAAGTTATAAGCCGGCGGTTGCCTTGTGGCGACGGCCGGCTAACAAGTACCGAGCATTTGTGCTATCATCGGTACAAAATATTCTATTTTAGACAAGTTTAGCAATTTATAGCTCTTGTTGGATTGGGTTTTTGTCCTTGTACAAGGGCTTGCAGGGATGTGCGCCATTCCCGATAGCTGCTGTTGTACAGTGGAATCCCGTTTTAACGAAGTCCCCGGTATAATGAATGATATTCTTCAGCCCGGCAAAATGACAGTAACGAACCCCGGTATAACGAAATCCCCAATATAACGAACTAATGTCATCACGTGACTGAAATTGAAGGCAAAACAGATAAATTCTTTAATTCTATTGTACTGGATTGCAAAATACTGTAAGTTTCTATCAACAGCTCATTATGTGCTTTTGCAGGGCACTATGTGGTGACATCTACGCAGCTTATTAACTTTTTCACTTTTGACGGCTTCTTGTGTTCAAAAGTATAAGTATTAGTGCCCTAGTACCTACACAAAATTTAGCAATGCAGTTGTATGCGCATGGACACAAAAATTACGAATGTTATTTGCACATTTAAACCCAGAAACATTGTGTAATTTAATAAAATCGAATGCTGTTTAATTTGAGAAAAATTAGTTATTAACCAATGCCGACATAACGAAGATTTTGGTTGGTATTTTCACAAATTCGTTTGGCCTAGTGTGAACGCAGTATAAGACCTACCGTTGTTTTCAACACAGCTAAACAACAGTGGCTCTCACCTACCACGTTGAATGCAAATGCGTGCTTATGCTACGCGCAAACATATCAGACTGTACCTTTACAGCATATAATCCATCCTCAGGTTTTGTGTTGTGCTTTTCCTCAGGAGGTGCAAGACAAACTAGCTGGGTCTGGCAAGAAATCAATCAACTTCTTTTAACTGCACGAATAAATCACTTTTTGAAATTAATTTCCTCCTTCTAATTCGCTGGCTGTGACTTTGCATATTTATCCCATGACTCCCCAAGAAAGGCTCCTTTGACCAGCTTTATTTGAATGCTCTTTCCATTCTAGAACTTCCCAGAATGCCGAGTTATCAGAACGCTGAATCATTAAAGTAATAAAAATCGGGGTATTAACAGGATGGAGTTTCTTGAAGATTGTTTGCTAATTAGATGTTAGGAAGTGGCTTTCAGCAGTTTCCTTATGAGGAGTGTGTTTAAGTCTCCCCAAGTGGCTGTGCGGCCAATCTAGGCTCAGCAAGTCTGTCGTACAAGATGATCCAGCAAATTCAGCAAAATGACCGACCATGTCATTCACCTCCAGTTACGTTTCACTGTGAGAATAGTTACTTGAAGTTATCACAAGGTCAAAAGAGGGCTTAGCTGGCAAGCGTACTTCTGTTATGAGGGTTGAATTCAAAAGTAACTCATTCAAGAATGGGAACTTAGAGTACACAGAGGTGGAGGAATGTAAGCTGTATACGACAATGCAACTATTAAATATTTGATGACAGCCTAATGCTCTCTTTTTTCTAAACGACCAGAAAGAACTTACTGACAAAGTTAGTGTCCTACCTTATCGACACTTGTTATGTTGCAAGGAAGAGCTCCAACTGTAACATATATCTGACTTCGCAGTGTGTCTTCTAAGTTAGTAGCCTGGGAAAAATAATATTATTGACCTTAATAATACTACACACACGTAAACTTATTACGGAAGCTCCCAGAATAAAGTTCAGCAAATCTCATTATTATGGACCAATAATTGGACTCATGTCCTTACTATAAAGGCCACAATAAAAAGGTCAAATTTTTAAAGGGCTTTACTGCAATGACCATTTACAGGGTAATAAGTTTCTTAGACTTTTCAAAGTAAAACTAAGTTCAACTGAAATCAATGAAAGGAACTCAAAGTCTACAGTCTAATTGTTAAATAACAAAAAAATCACGCTTACCTCCAGGATAAGGCTGTCTCCCTTCAACAAATGAACGCCATCAAAATTTTTAAAATGTGGATTAGGGATCATTGTTAACTTTGTGTAGTTTGACTGAATGTTTACACCATCCATTATGAACGCAGCCCAAACTTCTGACACATTTCCTTCAAGGACTGGTACTGCTGGAGTGCGACATATCATCAAGGAGCTGCTGACAGCTTTACAGTCCTACCAAGGAATGACAGCATATACACGTGTCAGCTTGGTGACCTGACCTACTGAAGACTAGTCACACCCAATCTCTCAACTTGTATAAATTACATTAAAGTTGGGAAACCCTCGTTGATGACATACCTGTGTTTTTAATTTAAACACAGTTAGGTAAAACACTACCTCTGTAAAACCGTGTGAAAGCTGTTTACATGACTCTTCCCCTGGGGAGTTTGCGAAGACAAAAACAACAAACAAAAATAATCCTATTGGTTAACGCAATCAAAAATTCTCAGACATAATTTTTTGAACAAGCTAAATGTTGATAACATCCAGCCCATCGTAGATATATTAAGTTTGCCCATCGAATGTTCCACAAGTAAATAAAATCAATCAAAAACTTTCAATCAAGTTGTAAAAACATGACCTGGTGTTGCCACTGGTTTGCTATCTGCTCATTATGGTTCCCGGCAAGAGGAATGTTTCAAAATAGGTGTAGGCTACTTTTTTTGTCTGTATCCTTTACGTACATCAAACGTGACATAACATCCTTAAATTAAACTGCCAAAAAAATAATATAAACAGCTACAGAACAAACAACACCAGGTGAAATTCTAAGAACTCTACTGTGTAACAAGTATTCTATATTCTTTGTCGCTGTTAAAATCAATCAAGTAAAATATGACATTCCAAATATCCGTACAGAATGCTTTAATAACTGTTTGAGTCAATACAAATCGTAGGTCATATGCCCTCCAATATTACATACACACATCTAGCTGGAAAGTAAGATAAAAGTATGTGTCCTTACCCGAGGTTCGGTAGGAAGAGTACCATTTTTGGAAGGATAGTTAAAGAAAATCTTGGGTCTCTGGATAGTATCCAAGTACGTACCAGTGACACGTAGCTCAAGGCCCCCTCTAAAAACAGACGGTTTGGGGAAAGTTAATCTTGATTATAACAGCACGTTAGAGGGAATACAATTTATCGTTTTACTAGCAAGGAAGTTATTTCAGATTTCTTCATTACTTACCCTAAACGTAACTCATATCTTGACATGTTGATAAAAGCACTAAATATTTTTTGGTGCAATACGAAATATTCAAAATACAGGGTATGTAAAAATAACTTCAATTTAACCTCAAAACCACAATCTATTTCATACTTTGCCAATTACTACTTGAAAAGGAAGCTTACCCAAAAAAGATTCTGTCAGGCTTAATAGAGGTGACTGTGGGATCGGGTGTGAATATGAAACTACCCTTAGGGCCTGTCGGGGTAAAGCCATCAAATGAAATAATAACTGCTGTACTTCCATTTGCCATTCTTCTAATTCTGTTGGTCGGAGGAGTGGTGACACATGGTACGCTGGTGTCTGTAACCCTATGGAAACGAGCCAGATACAGTATATACCATCAGCCCAATGCATGGTGATGCAAAACAAATGTATGGAATGACTGAGCTACAAAGTAAACTAAAATAAACAACAAAGTAGGAAGTTGTAGCAAACAGTTAATACTTGCAGTCTTGAAATTTCCAGTTTGTACAGTGAAAAAAAAAACTCCCTAAAAGACTGTTTTAGCATCGTGATGTAAGAACTTCCAGTAGGGTACATAGGCTATGTTCACACTAAGTATTAGTTCAGTGTGACTATTGTAAATCAAAACCCACTGGGATTTTGAAAACATAATCCAACAACTGATATAAGCAAGGAAACGATAACAATAAACTGCGCGTTTTTTCAGATAATTTCTACATATAGTATAGTGTTTGTACTCAAATGATGAGGCAAATTGAAAGAGATTTAACTACACTTGAAAGCATGTTTCAACGGTGAGCTGCTGGCATTTGCTCTGGTGTTGCAACTCTTAGCCACACGGTATTATACATTATTAATAACTGGACTAGGTATATTGGATTTCTAGCATTTTGATTGGCTGAACGGAGCTTAGGCTATCAGCTCATATACCTGCTGCGACCAAATATGGTCAATGAACACTCAACAACAAAGTGAGCTGAAAAGTTTTTTCCTCGCGAGCAACCCAGCGAGAAAAATGGACGAGAAAACTCACTTTGGAGCGAATTTAAATTAAGCAGAAATTCCAACAGCGTCACCACCAAGCATCACCAACAGCGTCGTCTAACACAAGTCAAAATTGTTTGAAGAAACTGTGCAGAAATATAAATTTAAGTATTAAGCGTTGTGTTTACAATTAATTTCTTTCATAGATCGTCACGTCGATCATTGAAATTGAACAAACGGTAGGTTTTATCAGGAAGGCTTTCCACTTCAAAATATCAAGACAAGACAAAATAAAACACAGTGAAATGGGGCAGAAGCATTTAATAATCAAAGGGCCCCTTGGGCGACGCTTGTGTCAACTGTCTGGACGTGTCTGGATGTCGTGACTGGACATACAGTGGTCAGTTGATACATGGGCAATATGTGGCCGTAACATTAAATATTAAAAGTTTTATAGTCCTCTTCAGTTCTTTCAGCTTTATTCCGGGGTTTTGGCGTTTTATGTTAATTTTGTAGATACTTGACTATGTTTCTGTAAGGTTTGTTCGAGTGAAAGGGGCTTCATTTCGTTTCTGGACAGGTACAGGTTGCGATAGTTTATACGGTTGTAAGACGTACACTTAACCACACGAAACACACACAAACCATGTGATCTTTTATAGTTTCAAAATATAAGGAATTGTATGATAGCGGTCACACAGTTCGTGTGAGTGCTCTTTAAAAGTTGATAACTGCTGGCTAGGTGGTCAGTTGTGGAGGGCGAAAACCAAACTTGTTGAAAATGTTTACTTCGCAATGACCATGTGGTAGTTTGGTTTTGTTTTTACTTCTGATTTTTTTGTGACTTGCGTTTTTGGAGGGATTTTTTTCTGACGGTGAAAACGATACAAAAACCGCGATAGTGTGGAAAGAGCACATTTTATCTGTTTTTGGGAGAAAATGCGGTTTTCCAGTTTACTCGGATTAGTGTTGTCAGGGCTAGTCTTAATTGTTTTACAATCTTTTATCTACATTATAGTCGATAAGGAATTTATAGTTGTTGTTTTCTTGCAGGTTTTTGGCGTTGGAGTGTGTTTGTAAGAAAAGAAAGTTTGTCTATTTAGTTAGGTGTTTTAGCTGTAAGAGTCTCGTAAACAAGAAATTTCTGGAGAAAATTCCCGTTGTAGCATGTTAGCAGTTTCGTGGCAATTCCCTTATCAAATTGGCAGGGCTGCTGCAGTGCAGCTCTTTATTTTGACTTACTTTTTACTGTAGCTTAACTGTAGATTGATTGCTGTTGGAGTTTGACTGTAGTTCTTTCAATTTTTGACTTAGTGTTGTCGGACTTCAAAAGACAGCCATAACGCAGCTATTCTGCAGTCAGTTATTTGACTGTTGAAGTTTGACTATAGTTCTTTCAATTTCAGTTGACTGTAAGACAGCCATAGTGCAGCTATTTTGCAGTCAGCTATTCTGCAGTGAAGAAGCGGTCAAACTGCAGTCAAAGGTCATTTGAGGGAGACATTCAGGAATGACTGGTATTTCCTGTTGAAAGACTGCCCATTGAAAACTGCTTTTTGACTGCTCTTTTAACTGCTCCAGTTTGTCATAATTAACTAGCTATACTCAGTCTGAGCTCCCAGGAATACACTTCCAGGGCATAACTTGACTTTAAAATTTTACCATTTTAGCCCGTTAGCAGCCTTTCTGGTCAGGTTCTTACTGTTATCAAGACTTATATCACGAAAGCAGATGTTGAAGGCTGTGGACCTCTTGACAGAGTCGATAAACAGCGGTTCCCCGGAAAAGTGGGATCGGGGATAAAGGATCGAGGATCAAGGATCGAGGAGCGGGGATCAGGGTCAGGGAGAAAAAAAATGATAATTTAAAAAAAATAATAATAATACTCTTGCACCAGTTTAACGGCTTAAAAATCCGAAGTCCAGTTTAACAGTTTAAAATTTTAAGACTCTCTGGCGAACCCAATTAAAAAAGTCGTGAAAATAGAATTAGAGGAAATTTTCTTACAGGACTATAATACTTATCAGGGATCTATTGTAGAAGTGTTTATCATAAGTATTTATTTTATTTTGCGAGCTATAAAAGCGACATTCTGACAGTGTATGTATTCACTGTTTTCTCAAGCGATACGCGAGATCACTTGGAAAGTTTCATTTATGAATAATGCTCATGAGGACTACCCTGCAAGATCATAGCAAATAATTATGCGGAGCAGACTGTGGATGAATTTCAGTGAAAATGTTACAGCCCGACTCAATTGGGACAGACTATTACTAATAAGAGACCTGATGGGTTAGATTTATGACCCTATACTAGGAAGTAGAACTTGTAACGTTTCGTGACTCTCCTCCTATTGTTGTTCTCGTGTTGTTATTATTCTAGTGTGTTATTCCCGAAGTAGCTTGTGGGTGTTCAGCAAAACCGTGGGGTGTCTCAATTTTGCAACCATCAGTGACAGTGAGAAAATAAAATATGCCAATTGCTTTCCTCTACACGTCATTTAGACAATATTAAAGTTCATGTTCTGTTGAACTTAAAATGAAAGAGGGAAATCATGAACTGCGGATGAAAATAATTTCTTGTTTAGAATCGGCCCAAAACTGACGATCTGCAAAATTATTTGCTCAAATCCGAATCCGTACAGATTTATTTCACGAGAATAGTTAAGCCTTTATTAAAAAAGACCCCTGAATATCTGAATTAACCGTTCCATGCGCAAGACAAGATGACACAAAACTCAATAGACATACTTTAGTAAGCCTTAAAATCAATTATGAAGACAAGATGACACAAAACTCAATAGACATACTTTAGTAAGCCTTAAAATCAATTACGAAGACAAACGTACTTCGTTTTAAAAGTCTTGAAATCACTAGCAGAAACAGCAAACAAAAAGACAGCGAAAACGATTATTCCAAGTGATTGACAAAAGCCGACCCAGTATCCAATCCCGGGGGAACTCCGTAGAGGAGATAACCGATAGACGCTCTGTTGGAGGGGGCGGGGACGAGTTCGGAGCAACTCCGATTTTCCTACCTTGTCCATAAGGCAGATTCCTATTTCTATGACCCTAAGATAAAGCCACTAGCTTAATACTTGGCATCACTGCTGAAGTCAATAGAACGGAGAACCTTCTCCCCCTTACCTTTCCAGAGCTGAAAATAAAAATTTCAAGTATGAGAGAGATGTGGCTGTGGGTTTTACATAATGCCTTAATCACGCAAGCAACGACCCAGGGACGCTACTCTTTCCTTATTATGTTTGACATCCACATCAAGTGAGCTGCACCTCTCTGCAGAGACAAAGCGTTTCTGGAGGGAGTTGAGATCCACGATCCGAACTATATATCAAGCAAAATCCAAAATCCAGGCTAATGAATAAAACCGCGATCCACTGGGATTGCAGGATCAGCAAATCCGTTAAAATCTTACTCTAAATCCAAAACCCGGCCAAAAGTGTTTGCAAAATCCGCCGATCCGTAGACCTATTCACCCCCCTCCAATAAGCTAAGGGATGGACCATTATATTTTTGAGGGGGTGGAGTGGGCAATTTTTTTCCTGCAGGAAATTTTTTCGTGATTAAAAGCTTTGTATGAATTTTGTTTCACCAGCCCTTATTATTATTATTATTATTATTATTATTATTATTATTATTATTATTATTATTATTATTATTATTATTATTATTATTATTATTATTATTATTATAGCCATGAGGATGTACAGTAGATTTGAGTGTAAAAAATAAGGAGTGACTTAAAAATTGGGTCGCCAGAGAGTCTTTACATTTTAAACTGTTAAACTGGACTTCAGACTTATAAGGTGTTTAAACTGGCCCAAAAGTATTTTTTCTTTTACTTTATTGCTATTTCTCCCGATCCCCGATCCTCGATCCTAGTTTTCCAGGAAAACATAAACAGCACGTGCGCGCAGTTACAGTTGTGACAATTTATTGCGCTAACGAATTAAAATTGCTCAAGTTTTAAGGAATACAAAGTTGCATATATATTTCTAACAGTGTTTTGTTAAATAGTTTAAAACACTGCATAACAGATCAGAAATACATGTAATAATTCACTTGGACTCAATAAGCCCAGGGTCTAGATTAACATAACGTCCTTTTTTTGCGTAATTCAGTCGCAAATTGTATTTTCTCACTCTGGTTTGAATCTCTGGCCGAAACAAGTGAACGTTCACACATTCTTCGTCTAAATCCAGAAATCAATTGCACGTTGATATTAAGTAGATGAAGTTTAAATTGTTCAAAGTCTCACAGTGCAGTGGCGTTCAAAATCAGTAAACATAAAATCTTGCACGAAATCTATCCAAAATGTTGCTGCTTGCCGTTCATTATAAGCAAATATTTATCCATTGTTGTTTTCAGTTCATTCCAAGTACATCTCAGTTCGTTTCTTGGTGTCTCTTGGACGTCCGCCAAAGTAACAATTGAGTAGAGTCGACTAGTAAACTGGTGTGCGACAAATGCAGACTTGCAGACTTGCAGAACTGTAGACTTATAGGGCCTGCTGACTTTGTGACGTTTAGTTAAATTATGTGAAGTCTGCAGTCTGCACTTGTCGCACACCGCTGGTAAACAGAAATGGCATTCCGCGTGTATCAGTCTACATGTCACGTGTACATATTACGTGTAACAATAAACTTTGCACGGACCACCGTAACAAAATAAAAGTACCGGATTCTGTAGTAAAGGATCTAACCAGCAAAAACTAAAGAACCAAATACGACAAAAAAAGCAACGCTGATCAAACGGTAGGGAAACTGCATATATTTTACCAACATTTCAAAAGGCACAGCCTTTCTTCTTCAGGGTCGTATATCACGTGTAGTACTTTTTTTTGGATGATATGTTCTGCTCAAATCGAAACGTACAAAACACTGTTGGACAGAAATATTTCAGATATTTCAGTTGAGGGAAACCGAATTACGTACCTTAAAAGAAGGAATGTTTGAAAACAAAGGATTTACCTTTGATATTTGCCATTAATTATGTTTTAACATTTTAGCATTCAGATTTTTCTTCCGTGGAAGTAAATCTTCTCACATGTTTTAATTACGGCGTTGGCCGTCACGGACCGTGAATTGATAGTGTTTCAAGTGTGTGAACGTGCCTCTTCTATTAAAAAGGACGACTTGATCTTCTGTAAGAAAAGAAACTCAATCGTAACAAATGGAACTTACTAGAAACTCAATTATCCACGGTTTGGTTGTTATTTACTTAGCGTTTTGCGCACGCGTTGTAGTATTAGGAGTGAAGAGTGATGTGTACGTCATAAGGTCTAATTACTTCGCTCTTCTGAAGATCTAGCAAATGTAAAATTCATGGCCGGTTTGTGGATAGATAAGGTTGAAACTCTCCAGTGTTGCTCCAGGCACTACTACAAAATCACAAGTGACCAAGGTAAAAGAAAAATTCATTTATTTGCACTCTTAATGTAAAGAACGCGCTATATGAACAACTCGCTCTCATTTCCCTTTCGCCTGTCACTTTGCTTTCTTGCTGTTTCGTCATTTGCCAAAAAAAAAAGTTCACTAGGGTCAAATGCCTTTTGTTCCACAACTTCATTTGCGATTCTCATCTGTTTTTGGTAACTCATTTTGAATGAGGATATATTTCGATTTTGAAAGAAAGTTCATGCGACCAAAGCGTTTATGACAGATTTATGTTACGGGTTTCTTTATTAAAGTACAAAGTTAGTACCGACTCTCTATTGCGCGCTTAACCGCACACATTTCTCTCACTGTTACTACGAACTATCATTTACATCTTCAGGCATATGTACACAGTTGGTATACAAACGATTGTAAAACAGAAACTTACACTTGTTGCTGTTGTTGCTAAACTCTCCAATGCAAGCAATTTGAACATTTTTGCCTGTCTTCCCATGGAAAACGAAAGGTCTGTTTTACATCGGATGCATTATTCATTCAATCTGTCTCTGTATTATTCGTTTATAGGAAAGGAATTTTCTCTTAGTGTAGCGTGAATTCACATAAACGTGCTTCAGCTACCTTATCTCGTATCTTCAATAGCTAGAATATTTCTTTTCTTTTTCAGAAAATAAACTTACGAAAAGGATGATTGGAAAACTGTTTTCGGGTTATCTTTAATTTTTATTGTATTTTGTTTTAAAACAGGCTCCCTTAATAGGTTGTGTCTGTATATTGAGAATTATCTCATTGAAAAGTAATTTATTTCAGTCAGCGTTGGAGAAAGAGTAACAGATAGTCAACCATGCGTGTGACTCGTAGACGTAGCGTGCGCGCGCTGAATATGGCGCGATTTAGAGGTCACTCTTGGCGATGTAAATAATACTATCTCAGTAGGTTCTGCTTACACAGACAAGCAACTAAATAAACAGAAGCGCTCTTAAGTCAACAGAGATACGAAACGAGTTGTGATTTTGACGCTGCCAAATTCGTTTAGTTACAAAAAAAACAAAACAAAAATGAAAACAAACCTGGAATGGATAGTAGGTTCGAATGTCGTTTCCATGGCTCCGACATCCGTTTTCAGCTCAAAGAGGGGAGAGGAACGGTTTAGGGAGGAGGGAGAAACAGCCCAAAAAGTAGCGGGAGGAGGGAGAAAGGACGCATAAAAATAGGGAGACGGGAGAACCAGCATGAAAAGGGAGAAGGGAGAATGTCTTAAAAAACATGACATGAGTCATTAAAGCCATAAATAGATCTTAATATAAGAAACTGTACTGTACTGTTCCCCGTTAAACAATTATATCGAGAGAAGACTGGGTGGACTCAGGGTCTCCAAGACTATTTTGAGCCCTTAAGCTCAGGTGTTTGCGGTATTTTGAATGGTCTCTTTTGTTATACAATCAGGGAGGGGGGGTGGTGAACTCCTCGATTTCTTGTCCGGATGATCTTGGCCATCGTGACGTCACGACAAGAGTAGCGCGCGACTTTGCTGAGTTTCAAAAATGGCGCTCGTAAACTTGTTGGATGCTCGGTCTACAAACTTTTTTTTTGTGCTAGTCCGGCTTTCAACTGGGCTTGTTTTCTTGTGGAATAGAAATTTAGAATCTCTTTTTTGATAGAGGTAAGTGGCTTCTTATCTTACCCTTTGAACCATACTGGAAAAAATGTTTTAAGAGCCACGTTAAATCTTCGCGATCGCAGAATGAGTGGGAAAGTTGTCATTGTCCGCGACCGAAAAAAGTGTGTTTATTTCAGTTAAACCTCACAGCAGAACTTGAAACTAGGCTAGAGAATAGCCTATAACTTAAGAAAAATATTCGAATTGAAAACACTGGTATAGAGTCAACCTAAAAAATGATCAGTCCGATTGTTTCGCTGTGTAGACTGGAAGACGAACTTAAAAGTGTATGTTTAGCACTTTAAATTTAAAGTTTTCTGAAAGAATTTGCCTCCATCTTCTGTATATAGAAAGAAGAATAATCCTTAAATGCTAGGGGACAAGTAATCGAACTAAGTAAATTTTTGCTACAACATTTAACCCGTGTAAAACTCACCTTTGCAGAACAACATAAAAATGCAAATCAGCTAGCAAATCATGCGGACGGCCGAGGAAATAGATACTGCTATTTTTATGAAAACTTTTAGATATATTAGAGCACCATCGGGTTCAGTGGTCTTGTCCAACTTAATCTCAATGTCTTCAGTTTCTTTTAAATTTCCTGTCCAAGCTACAATTTGCTTTAGAAAGAGTTTGATCATCTACATGATCCACAACAGACGACCGAGATGACCGTTTCAAAAGTAAAATGAATCGGCCACATTTCACTTAATTTTAAAAGATCTTTACCTTTAATTGTGATAATTGCCATTAGTACACTAATCTGGCAATAGCTGGTCAGCATTTTAAAACTGTCAAACTAAGTACCATTCTGGTAACTACAGCTCCTTGTGAACATTTTGACAATCAGTAGCCTGGGAAAATTGCGTTTTTTTTAGCCTGTGGTTTTTTATGATTATTCAACAAGAGTAATGTCAGACGTCAGCACAAATTTCGCGGGAAAGCCGACGCACCATTTGTTTGGCTTTGCCGCGGGAAAATGTTGTCGTCTTTGTCGGTTTTTACGAGATGGTTCAGTGAAAACAAGGAAGTCCTCTGGCCCATTAATAACTTCGAACCCAGCACATGGCTTGAACATAAAAATTTCTCTACACTGGAGCATTATTCTTCACATTTTAAAGATGTTAGCTTTCTTTTTGCGAGTAAACACACTACGTAGTCAACTTCGAAAAATGCCTTTAAACCCACTGATCATTTTTTTAGCGAATGTATACTGATTCATTTTAACGGCCACTCGAAACTTTTAAATCATATCAAGGTCTTATTTTTCTCTTGGAGTCGAATTTATCGATCTTGAAGTTCTGCATATTTTGGTGTCTTGAACAGCTTGTTTTGTGAAAGATGCAGCATTTTCGGAAATTACATTAACAGGTTACTAGGTATCTGGGCTCTTTTCATTCCTTTGTTTCAAATTCTTTGAATGATCACCCGAGAAAGACTTCTGGCGATGTGATTATTTGACAGCCATTTCAACTTCCAAACTTG
Source organism: Siderastrea siderea (assembly GCA_964030785.1). Taxonomy (NCBI): domain Eukaryota; kingdom Metazoa; phylum Cnidaria; class Anthozoa; order Scleractinia; family Rhizangiidae; genus Siderastrea; species Siderastrea siderea. The sequence goes on along the minus strand of OZ034972.1, from coordinate 17,848,022 downwards.
ACCTGCCTGTGACGTCACGATGGCCCTGATCATCCGCCGCACAATTCCTATAGGAGCGATTAACAAGTTCACCCCCCCCCCCCCCCCCCCCCGCTGTATACAATTTTCGTTAGAGGTCGCTAGGGAATTTCTCGCTTCATTGTTTGGCCATTTCAAGATATTCTGATTGACCGTGAGGGCAAGAGGTCAAATCGGAAAATCGTGAGGCGTTGAGTTAGTGTTCGTGAAAGCGTGAGATTTTAGAGGTCTGTGTGGCTCGAGGATCAGGGTCAAGGGCAAGGCCATGGTGAGTGCGAAATGTTTTGCCTTTCCAGTTTTCTGTCTTTTCGGCACTACATGTGTGTTTAGGTCTGTTTAGGCGTCACCAATAAAACGAGTTATGCTTTCCGATTCGGTGCTTCCATTAGGTTCCCAGAAATGTAAAACAATACACAGCAACTTAATGATCTTTATAGCAATTTGGCTGTCTCTCAAACACTGACATGCTCTGGATGTCTTTTTGGCACTGTGTCACGTAAAACTCCGAAGCCTTTTTGTGCAAAAATAATTCTACTGCAAATTGCTTAATAAGAATAATTTGAAGGGAAGTCAGTAAACTAGTAAACTAAACTGACTGCCAATGTAATCGTACTTAACACATTCTTCGTTTTAAGATCTTTGTGGATTTCGTTTACTGGTTGATGTTGCGTTACCTTGATGCTTTAATGTACAAATCCTAACTTTTTCCCGCTAATTAAAAAGCAATAAACATTTCTAGTTCAGCCACAAACAAAAAAGTTGCGATGTAGGCAAACCGGCTTAAGCACTAGAAAACTATCAAATTTACCGACCAAATCCTTGGGATGTTGCTTTGCTAGAAAGTATGCAAAAGTAATTCTCATTTTCCATGTATTAATTTGCTGGCCTTGAACTGTGTTCATAGGTAAGCTGGTACTACATGTTAAATCTAGCAGTCTGTAGGTATTCAAAGTCTTCAAAGAGCACAAAGTTCTTTAGTAAAGTCACAATTTTGGAAGGAATTTAGACTGCAAGTGTAGTATTACGTAGTAATATAAACCCGTTAAAGCACGAATCAGGGAGAAAGGTCAAAAATCAGGGAGGAGGGAGAAACGGCCAAAAAAATTAGGGAGGAGGGAGAAAATTGAGTTTAAAAATAGGGAGATAAGATATTTACCTGCCCGTTCCTCTCCCCTCCTCAAAGAAACTGACTCAAAATTACAAAAGCGATAACTCTGTTTGAAGAACCCAAACCTGCCAGAGTCAAGTTCGAGAAGATGTGACAAAGTTCAAAATTGTTCAGCTGATTAAAAAATACTAAATAAAATAGAGGAATAAACAGACAAACTATGAAAACATGCCGCACACCAGTTGTAGTGATACTTGGCCTTCACGCTGTTTTCCAATTAGAAACCTTAAACATCATTTTGATTGACGTTCGTCGTTCCTAGTAATAAACTGACAAGGTTTTCATCTTATGTAAGAAAAATCAAGATTAGAATTCTGTTTGAATTAAAGTTTGGATTTCTGCATGCCTATGAACTTGCTATGCCAGTCGTCTTGATACGCAGCATGCTGTTGGCCAAATTGAAACTTGAGAGCACGAGGAATAAGAGTTCGCCCGGCAAGATAAGAATTAGTGTTCGTAATCTCAGTCGCAGTTTCGTATTTTAATGCCGGGCTGCAGTTGGAGCTTTGTAAATGCTGCAAAATGCACAAAGGAGGATCATTGTTTATGCAAAGTTCGTTTGTAAGGGCTCATACTATTCCTGATGGATTTAACTTAAAACAAGAAGCAACCTGGTGAGTCAGTAAACACTTCATTCCTTGTCTGCTTTCATTGGCCCCAGGCCGTGATTTGTTCTGGCTTCAACTGGGACTAAAAACTGTTTGTGAGAGCAACCAGGGCTGTGCTGATAAAAATTAAAGTTGGCAGTCAAAGTCTATAGTCAACATTAAGTTGACTGCACGAGAAGCCAAACTGTAGTCATTCAACAGCCAAAAAATACTTATCACTTGATAACTTCCGTTTCAACGTTAATTACACTGTCAAAAAGTTAATGTGCCGGTAAATGGTGTGGTTGACCTATTGATCAAGATAGGGGAACACTCAAGCTGTGTTGCTGTTTGGACGGTTTTATGTTACGTTCCAAGACGCCTAAAAGAGTGATGTTTTCTGAAAGGATCCTCGGGTTTCTAAGTCCGTGATTAGATTTCTGCTGCGGTTACGTGCACAATCTTTATCATCAATCAACTCAGACTTCACAGTTCTCGATCTCGTTATCATTTAACCTTATCTATCCTGGACAAATGTCAGTGAACAATTTGACTCAAACCTGTTCCTCTTTGTATGGTTAGGGGCCGACCATTTAACTCTTGAGGGGGGGTGTGGATGATTTCGAAAAAAAATTTCCTGCAAGCCCTTGTCGGAAGAAAAAAATTGCATGCAGCACAAATGAAACAGAAAAAAAATTCTTGCACTGCTGCAAGCAAGAAAAAAAAATGTTGCAAAGCTATTTCATCATTCCAGGGGGACTTTACAAAATCCCAGCAAAACTGCAACCATTCTTCCCTTGCTCCCTTTAAACTCTGGAGTTGGTTATGTTCAGAATGTGCAATGCATTCTTAGCTTTATAGGGTCCGACAATCTGTGAGCCAGCGAGCCACTCCAGTTAGCCTAAGTCACACTCTGGTTTAGCCAAAACAACATTCCGGTTAGCCTACAGTTATTAGCTTTAATAGGTAGCTTGCGGTTAGCCCTATATAATGGGATATAAAGGGATTTCTGGCTTGCACGGTTCACAAGGCTCGCGAGTCATAGGAGTCATGCAAGCCATTATGGTTAGCCTAAATTACACATTGGCTAACCTAGTTAGCACTGCAGTTAGCCTACAGTTCCTTTATAGGTAGCTTGCGGTTAGCCTTTTTATTGGGATTAGGGATTTCTGGCTCGCTGGCTCGTACTGTATCCAAACTCGTTAGCTTTATAATATCACAAGCAGTAATGGAGGTAAATTTTTCTATTTAAAGAATCAAGTTTTATTAGACAAAGAAAAATAATTTGTTCATTTTTAATCTTTTTAACTGAAGCATTTTCATGTAACATAACATTTATAACATATAACATTTTTGCCATTTTTGATTTTTGCGATGTTTTAGTAATGCACCTATCAATGTCTAGCCCCAATGGGGGGAGTGCAGGCATACCCAAGGGCTATAATGATTGACATTTTCAACTATTTTGGGTCACTGAAATTTTTAAATTCCCCACCCTCTGCCATTTCAAACCTTGGTTAAATCCTTAATTCTTGTTATGAAACTATTCTATGATTCTTGTTGTCAACCGTAAATAACATGTATTTATATTTTTCTATGTTTAAATATTTGTAAATAAGATATATCTCTATTATAACATATTCAGTATAAAAAGAAACAGATCCAAACCTTTCTTGTTGTCAACCGTAAATAAATAACAGTAACATGTATCTATATTTTTCTATGTTTTTATATTTTTAAATAAGATTATATCTTTATTATAATATATATTCAGTATAAAAAGAAACAGATCCAAACCTTTCTTGTTGTCAACTATAAATAAATAAATAAGTAAACAGTAACATGTATCTATATTTTCAATGTTTTTATATTTTAAAATGAGATATATAATTATGCCATAAAAAAATTTTTCCCGGACCCCCTGAAGCGCGAAAATAAAAATCAGGAAGGCCTTTATAGAAGCCTGGCATAATGAGAGTAACCAGGCCTAAAGATCCAACCCACTTGAGGATACACTGGGAACAAGCCTACAGTGCTCGGCAGTAATGGGAACCATGAAGAACATTAAAATGGCTTGAAATTTTGTAGTTTTAACTTAATAAATGGACAGTTGTAGCTCTAAAAAAATAAATAACTGTTATGTCACAAAATGGCACTATTATGCCGGCAAATAGCACTATTATGCCGGCATTATGCTCGATGCTCCACCTATAGTATTATGCTCGAAATTATGCCGGCATAATATGTCAAACCCTAATTAGTAAGCTCATACAAAAAAGATAGTGTAAGTGATTTTCATAATCCCATGAAACAAACTCAAGCCCATGCATTTCACTTATGATTTATCTATTTGTTGTCTTGTCTGTGAACAAAGCTCCAGCTGGAATTGAAAACTAATGTAAGAACTCTTTTTTTTTTTTTTTTTTTGAGGAAAAAAAAATCCTGCAGAGAAATGAAGAGGAAAAAAAAAATCTAGCAGAGCATTTAGAAGGAAAAAAAATATCCTGCCCACCAGGTTGCTAGAAAAAAAAAAGCTTGCTGACCAGAAATCATCCACCCCCCCCCCCCCTCAAAAGTTAAATGGTCGGCCCCTTATTTAAAAAGTGTTTCTTGTCAGCCCAATGTCAAACAAACAACTTATTATGCAAACAAAAACCATCTATTCCTTTTTAGTACCGTATTTCATCCATTAAACGCAGCCAAGTTCAATACAGTCAATAATGAGTTAACAAAATAAGATATAATACTCTGTTTACTTTAATATCACGCGTATCTAATATTAAAGAGAATATTTTATAGAGCACTTAAGCATGACCCTTTTTCTCGCACGTGTTGTAACCTTTTCTTAATCAACTTGACAACATGTCAAAAATACTTTCATGACTAAAACCGCCGTCTCGTCCAGTTAACACCAAATACACTTACCAATATATACATAATCTTAAACGAGCAATTCAAACATATTTTAAAAGCTTATCTCCCATATCTAAAAATCTTCAAATGCTTCACGCGTTCTGTAAAACAAATATGACATTTTTTTGCTCTTTTTTCCTTCTCCTACGCTCAAAACATTATTTTTCTCTCTGTTGTTATAAACTCGACTAACTTGCACCATAAACGTGTTCCTGTTGTTTTAGTCGATGACTATTGTTTACTGCTGACAGAGGAGAATAGCGCATTACATTCATATTTCTACCGATTTGCCCACATAACGCATCGTGTCGTCATGACGACACGAGCGCAAAAACTATCACACATTCATGGCGAGTCAGTGCGAAAATCATGAAGCAGTCTAAACAAGTACTAAAAAAATACAGCTGCAAACTACCACGAAGGAAGGAAGGGCCAGATTTTTTCGGCTTTAACACGCACAATTGACACTGGTTTACCTGCACTCGTTGTAGCTCTGTGTTCCAACAGGTCCAAATGCTCAGATAGAAATCGGATGCCATGTAAACGGAGTTGAATCGCTTTTCCAGTTGTTTGAAAGTTGTTTTCATCATTCCGTCCGCAACCTCTAAACCGAGAACAACTGCATTTTGCACTTTGCGTTTAACAAACTATGATGGTGAATTCTAATGTTCCTCGCTACAGTAATCTTGCTTCTGAGCTGCATAGAAATTACCTCCTCAAGTTCAAATTTGTTCTGTCTTCAGTTCGATCAAACACGCACATGATGGCTCCGTTGTGCGAACAGACTACAAACTTGTTCAGTTTCAACTCCAGCAGCTAATATGGTGAAACTGTACAGCTTCAATCCGCTTTGAACGATGATATCAACAATGTTTCAGGAAAAATCAAACACGAACCATACTTCAGAGCCAATAATTAGACAATTTTTTTCCAAAACTTGTGCTACTTTGTTTCCCCTCGAGCAGTTTTCATTGATCCATTCAGCTTTGCAATGAAACGCTGCAACACTTCGCAAGGTTTTGGCGCCTTTTCGTTCAGTCATGTGATCGATTCTTGTTCCGTTTAAATTTCTTTTCCCATTTTTCCCGTTCTTTCTTGGTTTTTTTTTTAATAGTGGTTAAGTTTTTAATAAAACAATTATTCTACTCGGGCTTGCTGGATATCAAATGATTATAACCAACTCGGCGCTACGCGACTCCTTGGTTGTCTATCATTCGATATCCAGCGCGCCCTTGTAGAATAATTGTTAAATATACAGTCAGAGGAGACAAAAGTCAATTTACAGAGTATAATTTATCGTAGAAAAATTTACGGCAATTACGGCAATATTGCATTCCCAAAACCGCATACGATACGCTATATATTGATAACTTTACATGTGTAATAGATGTCTAAAGCGTCTAATTAAACACGTCATACAGAATAGAGAAAACGATGTGCGATGTGAGTAAATATATGAAATAATCACATTCGTAAACTGAGGACAGAAATAAGATATGACGATGACCCTCGTAGTTAAAGATATCAACTTAAGCAGTTGATCAGGCTGAAATCCCACTCAAGCCTGAAAACAATTTTTCCTGAGATCAACCTGAGGTCAGTTTTCCTTCCTCCTCCTCCTCCACAACTTTATTCCCCTCTCCCTTCACCTCCACATTTCTACTGTTTTCACCACCACCACCACTATTCTACTGTTTCAACCACCACCACCAAAATTCGATTGTTTTCACCACCACCACTACCACCCTTGAGATCACCCCCACCACTTGGTGATGATGAAAAAAATAGAACTGGGTGAAATAAGCTGATTGCTGGTTGGGCACAGAAAATACAATGCCTCAAAATTTGTGCTCAATCAGAAGCCAGAGCGCAAATGGGCTCTTAAACTAGTCCGTGAAAGGTATCCTCCCAGGGGCTGTTCCAGCCCGACTTGTAAACTATCGATCGCACCAGGCTCCTGCTCGCATAAATTTCGCCCTTTCATCTGCTTCTCGCCCCGACTATCTGCCCCTGAGTCTCCGAGGATGGGAATTTTGTTCATCTGTTTTAGTTGTTGGCGCCATCATTAACATGCACGATTTACGAATCACTGAACCGAAAATAGTTTTCCACTGTGAAATAACAATGCTTGTCTGAAATCGAAGCTTGCATAAGAACGTCACGGTTTAGTGATTTTGAATCAGAGATGAGAAGCGAGTTGGTGCTTGTTTGTAAATGAAGCTTTTATGCGCTTCAAACAATAGAAACTATGGCAGCCAACCATAACGCTTCATCCTAACGAGTTAAAAACAGTAAAACCAGTTATACCAACTATGACCGCCATAGGTTAAAAACAGAAAGAACATGACGAAAAATTTTGCATCTAATGTCTAGGAAGCATGTATGTATCACAGTGGGACTTGAGATTGCCTAAATTAAAGGTATTTTGGCTACAGCATTTGTTTGAGTATTGATTTGTTTGTCGCGCCGAACCTCAAAACTGTCATGTCAGAAAGATCAAATTTCACTCAAGTGCTCCCTGAATTTTGCGTTCCCATAAATTCATTTCATGTGTTGCCCAAAGTTTTAAGGCCATATTTTGAAAGCTTAGAGATTGCTTTTTAATGTGCAATGTCTCTTGCTGTTTGAAAGTAGGTACCGGGTGTGATTTTAGGCCTTCGAATTTCGACAACATTTTGCTCGCGTGAAATCCTCGAAATTTTGTAAATATTTAAAATCTGTAAAATATTCTAGTCGCAATCAATTCAAGCACATGACCACTCAAAATGTGTGTTAAATTCTCTTTAATACGATGAGAAGCTTTTTGAGTTGAATGATGTTTGAATTAGATTCAAATCGAGCTCTTTTCGTAGCCCTGTCTTGGGCCCGGAAAAAGCGGTTGGTAGAGGCCGTGAAGCGCCCAAACTTGACACCCGCCGTATCGCCAAAATATTTATCTGATGAAACTAAAATTTATATTTTCATTAATAGAATACCTAGGGAAGTCTACAGAATTTTGGGGGGATTTTTCAAAATTTTTATATTTCCCACCCTTGGTCCATATTTACAGACATCCGCTCTTAAGACAAGAGTGTATAAAGTGTATATTCTCAGACTTCATAAAGAAAAGACGAAAATTAATATAGAGCATACATTTTACACACTTTTGCCTCCAGGTATATAATAAACATCTAAGGTGTGCAACTATGTTATGGAAATATACAGAATACGCAGTACTTATTACTTCAGTATTTCAGTTTCCTATATGAAAAGCATATATAGAAACAGCCACTGAACCCCGGTTTTCTACTTTGCTCTTGAGTTTACAGCAACAGATGTTTTGCAGCTTTGCCAGCGAGTCATACAGATGTAACTTAAAAACTTGCATTTTCTACCTTTCCAAGAGCAAAACATTTTAATTATTGACAAGTGTTATTGGAATAGATGATCTAGCACATTTTGTGAATAAAAGAAGCATTCTGTTTACAGCACTAAACCCATCCCTGACTTTAACTTAGCCCTAGACCTAGCTACAACTGCCAAGCTTAACTCAAACATTATTTTCACCTTAACATTCCTCACTATTTCTTGTGTACCTTACGAGAGAGCCTGAAAGTGATTATTTTCCTATCGTGACCTGCTTGTTGAGACTATTCTTGTTGATATTAGTATAAAATTTTCAGTTGTTTCCTCTAAAACTAAGTGAGAACATGAACTTTAAGATCACTTACCTGCTCCTGTCAACTACACATGGTCGCCCTGCCACTTGAACAATGATGTGTCTTCCAGTGTTCATTTTACGACCGGTGATGGTCACAATTGTTCCACCAGATCTTGGGCCTTTGTTGGGGTGGAAATCTTCAGGCTCTGGATCCTGGAAAAAGAGCAAATGATCACCAAGAAACCCTACAGGCCATGTCTGCTCTTTTGACTGGAAGTATCACGCACCAGAAGGCCGTAGATTCAACATAAACATACCTTGATAGCACATCAACCTATCTGAGTGAGTGGCAAGATGTTAAAGCTTTGGACTAACCACATGAACAGTTGTATGCACAATAGTATATTGTGTGTGTGCGTGTGCGTGTGCGTGTGCGTGTGCGTGTGCGTGTAAATTTAAGCAATTGACACTAACAAATAAGACGACATAATTTGTTATTAATAGTTATTCAATGGACAGAGCAAAACGGGCATTTTGATTGGTCTAGGGCAGTCTGTAATTAACCGATATCAAAACAATGTATTAAACTAATAGATTCCAAAGAGGACGTCAAAATGTGGTAAGAACACCAGTCATGCTGAGAGCCACACTTTTTTGTTCTTCTCTGTTTTGACGTCATCTGTGCTATACGCACGGCCAAATGGAATCTATTTAATATTTTCTTATGAAAAGCCAACGAATCATACCCAATTTTGTTAAAAATGTTATGCATCTGAAACTTTTCTCAAGCAAACAAATTATGTTCTAAGCTTGAACCCAGCACTCTTCTTCTTGCAAATTCACCTTTTTCATGCCCAGATGAATCAAAACATTTTTCGTAACTGATTTTTTTTAACTTTAAATGAACAAAGGCTTTGAATTCACCCAAACTTTTAAACTGGGAGCATTCAAGGGCGTCACACAATCTTTGGGATAGCGGGAAGGATCGGACAGTGAAGTTTTATACTGCAATTTTAATGGTTACACAGTTTTGCTAAGTTCAAAAAATTCATCTAGACTGCATGAAACAAAAACTTGAAATCCAGCAACTCTGAACATTTGCTTGGCCCTAAGAAATAATTACTTTCCCACTTGCCCAGGTTTCAAACATTCTAAAACGTTTTAACAATTCACGAGCAGAAGACAAAAGAAGTCATACACCGTGATGCGTGATGTTTAACTGTGAAATCTGTTCTTGGTGCTTGATGTGTGATCACTGATCATCCTCTCTATTAGATCTTCTTGTCCCAGAAAACCAGACAAGACTAATATTGAGCCCTGCTTAAGGCGGGGGCGGATCCAGGGGGAGGGTGGAGGGGGTTGCAACCCCCATTTTAAGACGTTGAAAAGGCCGGATATGCAGTCTAAATGCGCTAGTTTACAATTTACATTTTCAGGATTTTCTGGCGTAGCACGCCCCCTGACCCTCCATAGGGACTCATGCCGACTGACGACCCCACCTTTCATAAAATCCTGAATCCGCCCCCCCCCCCCCCCCGATTAGAGATAACATAGGTGGGTAGAACATGCATGACATGAAGGAAAAGAGGAACGTGCAATTAGTCTTCCAGCTTTCCATATACTAAGTGTTAACTGTTGCAGGTACACTCCTCTAAAAAATTCACATGCCAGTTACATTGACAAGGATGGAGAAATGTTTCAAACACAGGTTTACTTCTTGGGATAAGCGTGATTTTGAGCAAAGCTCAAACTTCTGTCATCACGTGAAAACTTTGTTTGAATATTTGCTTATTTGAATGTTCACCCAATACATAAACTGAAATTTTTGGCCAGGTGGATATGTAACGGATGCACGTGCCATGTAGGGTGAAGGCTTTTAATGGGAGTAAAGTCAAGTTAAACATTTCTGGGTACAAAGTGAGGATTTCTAGCGGCTGCATTAGAATTTAAGAATTACTACATGTAAACATTTTGAGAGAAGCGGAAGAATATTCTTTTGTCTGTTTAGCCACCACAATTGCTTGCCCAGAAAATTAGCGTGTGGGTCGGAAGATATTTCACCGGCCCAATCCCACAATTGATTTTGTTATGAAGAAACTATAATTCCCACTTTGTTCACAAAGTTTTGTAACAGCATCACATCTCTTCAGTTTCGTAATATTTTACGCGATCAGGTAATTGGATTTGTTGAACAGGTTTTTTAAGGCACTTTGTAATTATTTGGTTTGGCATTTTTAGAGGGAAAATTTGAACGGCACCAATACAGTTTACCTTTCAAGGGTCCTGATCCGTTCGATTTTTTGTTGAATTTAAGTATTTATGTTTAGCAATCTACCCCATTACTAGGAATAAATTCTGTAATAAAGTGAAATAAATATCAAGCAAACCGTTACCAGCCAACGCAATGAAAGAGGTGTAGTGAACTCACCTGGTAGTAGAAATCCTGTGTTGACTTTCCTTGTTTTTGATTAACTGTAACAGTAACTGGGCCATATCTGAAGCCATCACTGCTAGATGTATTGCAGAAGATCCTGTGGCGCGAAAACATATTTTACAGTTCCACCAAATACATATTTGCAATGAATATCGCAGGTCTTACTTTCACGATTTTATGATATATAAAGAAATGCAAAAAACAAGGCAGCAATTTTTTCCAAAATCGGTCTGCCTGCTGACTTGGGAAGAGTGTAAACTTTTGTGGCATTAAATAAGTTCTGATAATATTAAAGATACAAAATACTGTGATTGCTATTCGGAAATTGCAGGTTTTCACAGTTCATGAACGCCAAAACAAACTTCGTCTTCAATCAAACACTTTAACGTTTTTTAGAGAGAGATATGCTGAATGACACCTTTAAACTTCTTTTAAAGACCCTTTTGAAAGAGTTATTCACTAACAAATACGAAATTCTATCTTGTAAATCCGTCAAACCCTGCAAAAACCGAAAAAAACTCACAGGCGTCAGAACAAGAGATAAATCCGGTTCAAATTCCCCACCCCTCCAAGGCAACGTTCAAATTCCCCCCTCCCCGGGCACGATGCACAGTCAAATGCCCGGGGTTTGCCCGGGGGGGATGTTGAAGTTTCGAATTGATTGGCGCATTACACGTGTTTTACATCACGGTTCGAGTTATCGGGATTCTACTGTAGTGCCTGCTCAAAAAACATCTTTTTGAGTCTTCATTTGTTATAGTATATACAATTTTTATGATGGCAATTTTATTAAGTGGATGCTTGTTATAAAGAATTAGCTCTGTTATGTTAAAAATCGTATCAGAAAGGAAAAGCTTCAATGGCCAATATTGACATGTCACGTTTTTCCTGTGTGACTGGTTCGTCGTGCGGGACAAATTTGCACGTGAGCAGGCTTCTCCATGGAGCAAAGTGTCCAAAAACTAAAGAGACAAACACTCTGAACATTTATTTCTTTTATCTTCCCTGTAATTTAGAAAGCAAAGTCTCGTAAAAGAATAAAGGTCTAAAAAAAACTACTCAAGAAAATAAGTGAGAATAAGGTTACTATAGTATAACAATCAAAGTTCCCTTTGGGCTTTGTCTTGGCATGCATTGCCCTCTCAGCCTCATCCACTCGCATCCTTTGTAAGTGTAGCAGACCCATTCAAACATTTCATTTTCACACTTCTTTTTATTACACATGGGCACCAGGATGCAGGCATTGAGATCCTCAGATTATGTTCTTTAAGATACATGAAATTGCTATATTTTTAATTACATGGATTACATGAAGTAAACATCTAGCCCACCTACAATTAACCAGCCCAGACAAACCCAACCCAACCACGCTCATCCAGCACAGCCCAACCATGTATTTTAATGGCTTGCATCGTGGTGAATTTGATGATTTCAAGCACACACCAAACCATCCAGAATTGAAATCGCCCAGGCATTTTAACGTTTTCTTTACGGTTTAATTGCAATGTGGTTTTATCAGTCAGAGCTAGATGTAAGTGGGACTGTTAATATTTTAGTTTAAGGACGATTGGATGCATCCAAATGGCACCTGTTCCACTTCATTGAATGTGTTGCATGTCACGTAGTGGTCACATGCAAAGTTTACACTATAGACTTTATTACCCTTGCCAGACAGTATTCTCAATATTCTAATAGTCTGAAAGTTCTTCAAATTCTTGAATTAAAACCGAGTACCTTAACCCCCTAAACATCCCTACATCAACTGCAACGACTCCCACTAGGAAACGTGTTCTGGACACACCGTGAGCTAAACTTGGTATTATTTAAACCTGTGCTGTTTGTTTATTTCTTACACAATGATTAATTTCTTATAAGCACCCAGGAAGACTAACCTTTTCGAAGGCTGATATTTATTATGATCAGCGTGGCAAGGTAAACCTGACACCATAACTGAGTTGCTTATATCAGCGTACTCTTTCCCTAGATCATGACCATGAATTTCAACCTCTGTTCCACCAACTACAGGACCAGCTAAAGGCCAGACCTATTGCAATACAAACAAACGCTGACAAGCTGTAATTAACTTTCCCTTCACGAACATGCTGTAGCTTATACTCCATTTTAAAAGGGCGTCTAGGAGTCTTCTTCTCACCCACGCAAGAGTAAATTACTGTGTCTAGTTTAGCATCCCATTATGGGCAATGTTAGGACAGTGTTTTTTGTTGGACTGTTTTGTTTTCATCAAACATTTTGCCAAAGCAATACGGTATTGTTTCTCAGGATGCAGACAACAGTGAGTGACACTGGTGGTAGGGCAGATCAAGAAGACACTAAAGAACTGTCTGTAATTTTTCTCATATTAATCACATGGTTTTCTTCTGTACAAGTCAAGATTATTATTGACAACACTTCCAAGAAGGAAAGAACTTCAAATCCCAACAAATGATTGCGTTTTTTTATTTTACTCTGCGATTATTGCTGGTACTGTCTTGCAAAAATGCCGTTGGAGATTCCTAAATAATGATTTAAGGCATATTTAAGGTTGTACGTTTGCTGCTGTTGTGCTGTATGTGACTTTGAGCAAACTACTTAACCTCCAGCACTGTTATGAGCGACACAATTACGACTTACATACTAGTGAAATGCATGCTTCAGCTTCTAAAGGGTGAGCTTAAGCTTGCCTAGCTTGCTTCTGCAATCTGTATTACCTTAGCAGGGCTCAAGTTGACTGCCCTTACAAAACAAAAGTTATTTCAGTATGTTGTTAGCCTTATATAAATACCTTGGTAATGTTAGGAGTAGTCAGACAAGGTGATGTGTATGGAATCCAGGTCCGTACATCACTACAAGCTTCTCTAACCACACACTTGGGTTTTCCTGCCCTGCACCAACCGCATCTTAGGTCTGGTTCAGCTTTAACCTCATTATGGCATGTACTACAGTCTGTCCTGGAAACCCAGCACTTGTACAGATACACTAAAGAATAACATATGAACTACTTGACTACATGTTGTCGACAGACTCAGCAGATAATACACAACACTGACATACGAAACGCTTATTTGCGTGTGCACTTATTTTGCTCAATTTTTCTTACACAGGTTGCTATGAGAAAGGGGTTCATGTGTCTACATAATTTGTACCTTATTGCATTAAGAAGCCTAGTGTATTTTCATACATCACACTGTCAAGATTTTGCTGACATTTCAAAGTCTATCCTAATGCACTGACTATTCTTTGAGCAAAAATGGTTTGTTGTCGACAAACTCATGACAAACTGTTCACAGTTTTTATGTTTCACGTCAGAACTGGGGCAGGTCCTCAAGATACACTGAATTAATTGTGCACTTCCAAACAGTCATTTTTTTTTCTATCAAAAAGATGTCTTTATTACATGACTGAGCTTTTCATATGAACTGTTAAACAGTCATTGTCTACTCTAATGGCTGGTTTACATCCTGGACAACCCGATTTGTCGGCTCGTACCTGTATTTTGAGACTCAACTCTATGACGTTTGACTGGCAATTGGCAGCTTCTTTGAGAATGTTGGCCCGATTTGATCAAAATCTGTTACACTGTAACAGATTTTTCTGAATTGGGCTGATCGTAATTTTAGGAAGTGGAGACAAATCGGGAGTGGCACACCAAGAGGAAGTTATCAAGTGAATTTTCACAAGGAGAGCAAACCTTAATACGTTTTTCCATGATTTTTGCAAGATACAAGCACAGAACTTGAAAACATTCGCCAAACGTTTTCAAGTTGTAATCCATTGCCATCCTGGCCATCCAAGGCCAAAGGCACTTATAAATAGTTTCACGGTAAGTTTGGCTCCGATACTGGAGCAGAGTGAACCCAGGAGTCATATCATAAACAGTCCTTCTCAGCACTACACTCACCCGGACGATCATACTTTACCGACTTATCACGGTCCATTTCTTGTTCAGACACCATACTTACAGTGAAACTATTAATAAGTGTCTTTGGCCTTGGATGGCCAGGATGGCAATGGATTACAACTTGAAAATGTTCGGCGAATGTTTTCAAGTTCTCTGCTTGTATCGTGCAAAAATCATGGAAAAACTCATAAAGGCTTGTTCTCCTTGTGAAAATTCACTTGATAACTTCCTCTTGGTGTGCCAGGAACATTTTGTGTGCGAGGGAAGGTATTTAATCATAATTTCAGCAAAATTTTGACGAAACGCAAGCAAAATCCTTGCTACACTGCCCCCTTAACTTCCTGACTGATTAATCATAACCTAAAGGAAATTACAGAAACAAACCTTTGAAGGTATTGGGGATGTACACCTGATCTGAATTCCTGAATGTAACAGTTAAACGTACAGCTTGTTTCTTGATATCAGCACTGTATGAATACTAAACAATAAGAAAAAGTAAGTGACAAATAAGTACATCGCTTTAACTATAGCACAGCAAGATTTATGGAATTTTAAAACAAGATCATTCTTACACTCTGTTTTCTGTCTCATGATTGCAAAACGTGTCCTTCCATCATTTTTGTTATTCCACCAGCTGTAACTGGGAAACTTTTCCGGCTTCAGCTGGTTACGTTTTGGTTTTAATATCCACACCAAAGGACAGCAACTTGGAATTTATTTAACTTATGACCTTCAAACAGTAATCTTGTTCTTCACAATTCTTTTGAAACAGGAGTGAAAATCACCAAATTTTAGATTGTCACAAGGCACACAAAAAGTTAAGACTGTGAAATCCCTAACGAGATCCTCCAAAACCCACAAAGCAAAATGACTGTTATTCAATCTCTACAACAAATTCGTTCTGAGTGGTCTTAGGCTTTTACTGAAGTGCTCTTTTATGTCAGTGTTGACGACTTCCTATTTTTGCAACTGTGCTGAACTTAACTATCACTTTATATTGACTTTCATGTAATGAACTTAACAGTTGTGAGACAAGCCTCCCGTTAACCCTATTCAGACCGGGGGTGGGAGGGGGGGGGTGCTTTGAGGCCCACCTCAACTTTGAAGCCATGTAATTTCGTAACCGTTCATGCTCATACCACTAAACTTTGACTTTTCCTAAAAATTAACCGGGAACATTTTGGCATGAGTGTCTTGTGTCCAACAAACTTGACGTTGCCATGGCAACCGCTTTGCGACAGCCATGTTTTTAGAAAATCACGATTCTCGCTTTAATGGCTATTTTAATGTTTTTTAATCGAATTTGTACTTTTACATTAACTGTAGCAACAGTTTATCATTTAGGAATAACCGCTCACTGAAAAAAGGAATTTAGTGCTATTTTGAGGAAAACGTGAAATTTAAAACGTGAACATCCAAGATGGCGGAATTAACTGGTAGAAAAAGTGATTTCTCGCTATAAATTCATTATTCGCCAAAAATTTCAAGTGTATCACAATGTTAACTAATTAAATAAACTTTTTACAATCAACTGGCTTCATTTTCTTGTTTATTAAATGAAGCAGATGAATTTAAAGAAATTCAAGATGGCAGATCCAAGATGGCGGATCCAAGATGGCGGACACCAGAATGACCATTTTATCTCTAATATGAACTTTATCTGCAAAATTTCATGTTTTCCAAAAATATGCATTCAGAAAATATATTATAGATGCCCTTTATACCAACAAAAGGATTTTACTCCTTCAGGCACAGTATTCAGTAAATTTATTGTTTTAGAGCTTCTAAGTGAAACATTGAGAAACAAATGATGTCATAATGATGTCATATCACGTCACAGTGACATCACAGTATCTGTAGTGGTTAGAATTAGCGTGTACACTATCCTGTGCAAACTTGGTGGCCATAGCGTAAGCGGTTTTAAAGTTACATAGGCCCCCCACCCCGGTCC
Source organism: Siderastrea siderea (assembly GCA_964030785.1). Lineage (NCBI taxonomy): Eukaryota > Metazoa > Cnidaria > Anthozoa > Scleractinia > Rhizangiidae > Siderastrea > Siderastrea siderea. The sequence goes on along the minus strand of OZ034972.1, from coordinate 17,831,413 downwards.
CAAAAGGTCGAAAAAAGCCCGGTCTGAATGGGGTTAACTTACATTGCTTCAAAAAAGCAACAGACTTTTGCATAACTCATATTTCAATTTTCTGGGAATCACGTTGTCACAACAGATAATTATTACTAATTATTATTACTTTTGTGGCATTCTGCAAAAAGTATTCACATATGCTATTTGTATGTACACTACTTGCAAAAAATTTCGGACGATTTTAATTTCGGACAAAAATAGTGTCCGAAAATAAAACCGTCCGAAATTTTTAGCGTCCGGAATTTTTACAGTCCAGTACAAAACTTGAAAGTACTTTCTTGGGCGACACCATCACATATTCAAGGCCAATATACATGATATAGCTAAAATTCATAAAGATTTTATGAAGGACAAAAACATAGATAAATTCCATTTTGCAGTTGCTATTTCAATCTTCGATCCAAGCCCAGTTTTGTGATTATTGCATTGCCAGTGCCGGTGGTGCTAGTCCTCTTCTGCTTCATCATCAATCAACACAATTAAAAGGTCCTCTTCATTGTCACTAGCGTGTGGTTCTTCTTCATCTGTGGCTGTTGGTGACTGAGTTGATTGATCAAGAAGCTCATAGTTCTTTTGAATAAGCTCTTTGAGACGAAGAAGAAGAAACCGCTTGCTGTCGTCAATTTTAATCGTAGCTCCGAGGACTATCTGAAGCCCTCCCGTTGCAATTGGAGAAGGTCTATACTTTTCATCATCAACTGTTGCATCGATACTGCCGAACTCTACCGAACTCTAGTTGAGACACTGCTTGAGAGTGACAAAAGCTCGATTGAATTTGTTTTTCCCCTCGGTGTATCTGTAAAACCTTGAGGGTGCAGTAAAACTATCATTTTCACAGCTTTTACTTGAGTCTAATTCATGTTTTGTAGGCGTAAATTTACTTTAGGCATGAGTTAGCAAACTGTCCGAAATTTTTGTCCGAAATTTGTCCAAAATGAGAGAAAAAGGGTCCAAAAATTAAACGTCCGAATTTTTAACGTCCGAAATTTTTTGCTAGTAATGTACTATTCAAGTTCAACTTCTTTGCACCACTGCAACTGGTGCCATGCTCTACAATAAGACTGATCAAGTTATCCTTATTGTGTCTCAGCTCCATAAAGGGGCTCTTACAGGTAAGTTGCGCTGAGTTGCATAGTGGAACATTGCTGTACATTTACCACATCAAGTTCCCTTGGTAAGACTCTACTCTGCTCCCTCTACATAATTTATGTTCAATTCTGGGGCTGATTTAATTGTGTTGTAATCTTCACAGGACGAAATTGCACGTTTCCGTATTTCTGAAACATGACGGAAACATGGAACTCTATGTTTCCGTCACGTTTACGTGCTGCGGAAACGTGAAAATCCAATTCTACGTGATAATTTCACGTTTCCGTCATGTTTCCGGAACGGAAATGTTGATTCATGCGGAAACCCTTGTTTCCTTCAGCTGAAACTTGACGGAAACATGTAAAAAAGTGGTACGGTTCCGCTGTGTCCGCAGCAACGGAAACACGAGTAAACGCCACAAAACCGCAGACGGAAACACGAGTTGTCCGTCATGTTTCCGCAACGGTGACACATGATTCCGCAACGTTTCCGTTTACGGATTCTTGGTATTTCGTCCTGTGCTTATATATACTCCATATTTGATGACTTCATTAGAGTAGGTTCCCTCCACATTGCAATCAGAATAAAGCCGGTCGCTCGCGGTTTAAACATTGTGAATCATGCTTGGACATTTGGACATTGCATTGACTTTGACAACTCTCATGTCAACATTAAAATCATGGCACACTTCTGCTATCAATAATGCGGACAATAATTCTAAGCCACTCCCTCATCAATACTCTCAAAATAGTTAGCTTAATTAACACTTTCTTACTTTTACATTGTCCCTTTTATTATTTAGTCACACTTTATTTTGTATATATTTTAGATTCATTTTTATTCTTTTTTTTTAATCCATCCAAGGCTGCAGCCCGACAGCCAAACGCTCCGCCTTTATTTACTTATATTTCTAGCAGGAGAACGTTTTTATTGGTTTTGTTAAGGTAGCAACCAGTTTGGTTCACCTCTCCATCCAGGAATATGTGTGGGCCCTTTCCAGTTACATGTATCAAGAGTCTTAAAAACTGAGCTGGATTCTGTCAAACATGTTACACATCTCCTTGCCAAAAAATAACTGTCACTTACTTCTGATTGGGAAGTGTCCTTGCAGCTGGTTCCCTGGGTTTGGGGCATACTTAAAGGGGGCATGGTTCACAGGCTCATTCTCATATCCCACATAAAGAGAAGCCTGGCCAGTGTGGGCCACTTCTAGGGGGATACGGTAGTAATAAAAATCTTTTTGGGAAAACATTTGTTAAAGTGAACAGTGGACTTGGTTCGATAATACGCAAATCAAGTTCTGATTTAAAATGGTTCAGGAACGGATAATACATTGCTCACTTGTAGTAGTCACTGACTGAATCTGATGGAACATTTTGCCGATACAATTGTCAAATCTGGGTTTGCACACTGCAACATCATGCTTCACTGCAATAGATACTGCCATCTGGTACAGCTTATTGCAGGACACATCCTTGTGTTACTGCGAAGTGACTGGATCACGAAATTAGCCTAAGTGTGTACTTGAAGCAAATGTTATTCAACTTTCTGATTGCAGAAGATAATCTGTCAAAGGCATGATAAATTGCAGCAGCCATGCACCAGCAATTAGACCCATGATTTTAAACTCAAACTTGTAAGGCCTCTCGCTTTGGCGTCTTGCAAAGTGTCAAGCAGTTCTAAGGCCTTACACAAGCCACAACAAGTCAGCTCTGGCACCCCAACGAGTATTGCACAGCGTTCGCGGCATTGCTTGTCTTCCACTTAGCTATTAACTTCTCTTGAAATTGGTGTTGTCTCCTAGCCATGACAGAAAAGTCAGATGCAGTTTCCTGAACAGTGGACATCATGTTCTTGACTGTGGACAATGCTGAAATTTAATGTATGATTGGCAATGGACGTATGTCGCATTTGGGTGAGGTCTCTTCACTTTAGCCTGGACACTATTTTGGACACCTGGCATATTGGCAGCTCCATCACGTATTTGGTCGCTGTCTTGTTCATAGTAACTGCTGTTCAATTACAAGAATTTTTGTAGGCTGCTTGCTCCCAAGATTTCACCACAACGGTCTGGGTGTCTTAACAAGATCCTTTCGTGCTTCTTAATTCTTTCTTATTTACAACCTTGGAAGCATTTCATAAAATTGCTTTTGTTTCAACATTTGAAAAAAAACATACCGTCCTATACAGTATGTTGCCCAGTTTTCGTACGGGCCCAGTTTTCGTACGGGCCCAGTTTTCGTACAAAAAGAACTTTATTTGATTATTTTCGTCGGCCATTTAAGTCTTCGTCAACCGAAGAATTCCAAAAATAAAAGGAACATTTCAGCTATAAATTGCCGGTTTTGCCGGGCTTTTTGGCCAATAAGCAGGTCAGTGCGGACAATTTCTTTCGAGGTGAGTAAAAGTTAAGCGGCTAATATTTGCCCTTTTCACTGCACAGTAAAGGTATTGTAGATGAACAAATAGCCCGTTTTGTAGGTAAATTTGCAAGGAACCTCGTGATTTTTGGACAGATGATGGATAAAAGATGAAAGTGAATGGAAAAACTTTCAACGCTAGCTTAAATTTAACTGCTCCTGAATTTTAGCGGTGAGAATCTTCGCATATATTTCGACCTGCTGTGCCAGTTTTCGTACACTTAGCTGCGCCTTTCTTAAAACCTATTTTTAAATACGTTAAAGAACTGAATTTTACACTTTACTGTTCGAAAACTAATAAGTCGCAAGTGCAGCAAAGATTACACAATAATCCCTACAAAGTGCGATACACTACATGTATTTGTTGTGGTACAACAGCGACGCGTTACATCCAGGTCATGCAAAGGTCACGAATATTTAATAAACTTAATCCCACGCAAACAATCTAAATCGTCAAATAATTAACTAAGGTAGATGTCTATGCATAGACTGTTGACATACATCTTGAAATATTGTTAGTTTACCGGTTTTACCGATTTTTTTTCACTCCGTTGCGATTCTTATAAACATTTACAAAAGTAGCTAAGAAAAGCAAGCGTAAGCCGAAACGGAAGTAAAGCGTTTGCTATTCTAAAGGCGCAAGCGGAAACGGAAGGAAAACGTCGAATCTTATACAGGCCATTTCTTAACAGTTGTAATACGCAGAATAGTAACCTGTCAACCACCTTTACCAAGGCATTAAATGACGTACGAGACAGTGGATTGAGCGTAAGAAAAGCCGCCCAAAAGTGAGGGACCAAAAAATCAACACTGCAGGATCGATTAAACATCCACCCTCCGAATAACCATTTGCTCTGTACACCAAACATTGGTCGTTAAGCCAATATTTATTCACAAATCGAAGAGAAAACACGATAAGCACTCAGCAGGGTGGCTGACGCATCAGTTTGCGTCGAGCGTTTGCGTGGAGAAATGTTGTTTTGTCGATGTACGAAAACTGGGCCAGGTGTACGAAGACTGGGCAACTTAGGAGTTTTGGGAATAATGGCATAATTTTGAACATACGTCGATCAAGCGGTCAGTCGTTTAATATATTGAAGGTAAGTAAATGGGCTATCTTTAAAAGAAATTTCAGAATTTTTCATCTCGCAGACGAAAAGATATAGCGATTACAAACTAAAGTGTACGAAAACTGGGCAACACACTGTATAGACTGGCTACATCCCCGTTTCTCACATCATCCCTGCTCATATGGAGCAAACAGCAAGTCCTCTTCCACTCAAGCAATCTTGCTGTCATCCACATATTGAACTCCAACTCCAGGTTCCCTACTTTCATGAAACTACTGCACAAAGACTTGCTGTCAGGGGCGACAATAGTGTTTTTCCTTTCCAGTTCAACATGTGACAGGTTTCCATAACTAAGTATTGCTCAGTGAAGTGTTTTCTTGCCTACCCAAACCCAACTCCAATCCTGCCTTAGCCATTGGAGAACTAGGCATTTATGCATTACAGCAGCAGTGTTTTTCCTTATTTTGGCCAAAGGCCCTCAGCTGATCTCTCTACATGCAAGTCATATACTTCAGCCCAGACATAGCCATATAGATGGCACTATTACCTGTGCAGAGGGATTTTCAGTGCCACGCAAATTAGCAGCAAAGCTGGTAAAATGCAGTGCCAAAGTTGTGATATGGCCCATCATAACGGAAAGCTACCCACTTTTATTTCCTTTATTGATCAGTCTTAATTAAGCCGGCCAATCAGAGATAGAGTTGTAATTAGAAACTGATCATTTATTTATGCATGAAGGACATGCTTTCAAAGATGATCACCAGGAGGAGAGATGGAGGTTGCAATGTTCTAAGAGGCCTGCACTGGAATAATTATTTTGCCTAGAGGATGTCTTACTATTTCTAACAAACTTCTCTAAGTTAACCAATCATAAAGCAAAGTAAAGCAAATGCAAATTACTTTCAACACTCAATTGAAAACAGCTCTAATATCTTGATACGGGCAAGTCAACATCTTAAAATTGTTCAAAGAAATAGACCTGCTTCTAATAGTAACTTTCCATAGTCTAAGTGCAGTAGCTTCACCTCAAGACCTCAATCAAAATATTTTGACAGACCTTAGCCACCTGGTTGGAATGTAATGACTGAGTAAGTCACTGAGTTATTTAGGGGCCACACCATTCCACGTGATTTTCCAAAAAAAAGTTAAATAAATCAGGGGTTTTGAATGCAAACCAATTCCTCGTTAGTGAATCAGTAGGAGTACCAATTTCCTACTAAGTAAAATTGGAAAGTTGAAGTTGGGTTCAGCTGAGTTGAGTTGAGTTGCAAACCTACTAACACACATTTGCTCAGAACTTTTTGAGTATTAAAATCATTTAAGGTGATTCCATTCAATTGCATTGCACACCCTTTCTGAGCATCATTTTTTGCGTGATTAGCGCGCGCACCAGCGCGCACACTTTCGGAACTTGGTAGGTTTTCTGTGAAAACTGAGTTGTTTAAAGAAATAAATGGTCGTTTTCCCCTAATCGAGCATGGTGACTCCCATTATTTATTGTATAAACTCAATCAGGACAGTGTTCCCAAAGCAAAATAAAAAAGTTAGCAAAAATCTATGATCAGATTTTGCACAGTTTAAAAAAATCCTATGAAAAAAGCCATTTAGGGTAGAGGACTGCACATCAATCTACCTTTGTCACCGTCTACTTTTTGAGTTTCCAGTAAATTTGAAGCTTTTCGGCCATGTTTTGTACAACACAGATGACTATACATGTGTACAAAGTCAACCTATACATGAAATATCAATTTGCAGTTGAAATATTGAGCATATTGGCTTCGTGCGTGTATTGCCTGAAAATGCCTTTGAACACTGTATTCATCAGCAGTATACCACTAAAACGAGCACAGCGACCCCCCATTTTTATTGCAATTTTAGAACCTACATGGCTTGTTCAATATTTATGCCAAGCTTCATTACAAATCTATGGCAGATTCTTTTCCCGGGGAATCACCTTAATGCTGATGTGCTTCAAACAGTAAGTTTTGTTAAGTGAAACATGATTTCTAAACTAGGTAAATCAGATGAGGAAGAAAACAGCAGACATCTACAGAAAGAAAACACATACCATCTTTGGGGAGCACACCAACATCGTGTTACCCCTTGGTATTGCCTCACTGGTTGTAGTCCATCCATCGCCCTTTACAGTGCACTGGTATGAAGCACCTTGCTGATAGCAAATTAAAACCAAAATCAACGTATGAAACTAGTCATGTATAATTAAGTAGAAGTGAATTAAAAGATATCTATTTGCTGCCAGTAAGTGCTAATAGAACCATTTCTACATTTTTATTTTACCATAAAAGCTCGACTAAGCCCCAATGGGGCTTATTTTATTTCAGGCCTCATGAACAAGGGGCTTTTTTCAAATCTTTAAACATGTAATCTTAAAATAATTTTTGCAAAAAACACAAACACTGTAAACTTACTTCTTGTCAAGAAAGACCAGCCAACTTTATGTATTTTTTCCTAGCCTTTATAAAAATACACCAACTGGCAATGAAGTGGATACATCCAGACACCAACAGGGCTTAAGGTTTTGTGAAACATTAAGACAATCAATCTTGCATGAACCAAACCTAAACTACAGGCTATACAATGTAACCACCAACCACAGGGAGCCAGACAATGTTTGATTCGAAAATTGAAGGATTTGTATGGGAATATCATGAAGTTCGTATTTAAAGCAAAATATTGGGGATAATGTTGATATTTTTCTTCAAAATAAACGTAAATATTCCTCAATTGTTGTATTTTGTCGTCCTTCCACCTGTAAATGGTGAATATTGGCAATTTTGAAGGTTTTGCATTGGGCGTTTACCTGAGTAATACGAGAGAGACAAGGGAGGAAAGCTTCTCAGAACCGCTCCAGCGCCAAGCTGATTTTCACCCCCGAAATTTTCATCTCCCTGCTTCCAAACCGAGCACCAAGCAAAGATGAGATGTTTAGGATTCTTCTCGTACCATTCATTCGAAAATCCGTCTAAATTACCAAGTGCTAGCCGCCGAATAAAGCACATATGGAGTTCAAATGATCCAAGGCAAATTTTCGTATGCCATCCTCAAACGGTCAAGCCGACTGCTCCATTCTGATTGGATGCAGTCAAACAAGGACCAGTCAAACAATGACCAGTTGGCGTGACAGACTGCTTACTGACTGGGCCCCCTGTGCCACCAACCAGTCAATCTTCCACAAGCATAAAATTGTCCACTTATATATGCTACAGGCTACAAAGACAATTATTCTCCTGGTTGTACCAATATTTAAGGCAGACAATCTTGAACAAGCCATATCATCCACTACACTAATGTACAGTAAGTTATACTATAGACTACGAGCAATAGACTACGTCTCTCTTTCTGCTCAGGGATAGTCAAGGGAAACAAGCAAGCGAGGGAGCGCGAAATCGCCTGCCGTGTTGAAACGTGATGCGTGTGTCAAGCCACTAGTGTAGTGAGACGGAAAGAGAGACTACAGACCAAGCCACAGCGGTTGACCCTTCACGGCCAAGTGATTTTTGAAGTGTTCGTTTTGTATTATCTTTCCAACCAATAAAGCGTGTCCAATAGAATTCCTCCCCTTATCTTTCTGTCACTTTGTGATGTCATCGCTAAAGCCCAGGTCAAGTTGCCTTGAAATATCAATTGTAAACACGAGGAAAAACGTGTTTTTTGTAAGTCTTTGTGAGAGGGATCTCGAATTTATGTTGCATGTAACGCTGAACAAAAATGTGGGAAGACCCGCCTACAAGCCCTCTATTAACGATTTCTGTCGTGTTTGAGGGTGCAATTACAAACCTATTATGGCAACTTCAAGCAATGAGTTTTGACAGAAAGTCTCTTCGAGACACCTAAAAGAGCTGGCCTAGTGTGAAAAAGTGTTACCTGGCTGAGCTAAGTAGGAAACAGGTTTCACTGAGACAAAACTCTGTCACTTTCGTTCTGCGTTTGCTTCAAATTATTGATGTGGGACTAAAATCAGAAAATATGATACATGTAGAACTCACAAGATTATTGCGGTGCAGTCTACTGCACAGAAAGAACACCACTTCTTCTGATCGGGTTCTGATCTAGAATGTTCACCAGCTGTAAAAGAAAGGTTCAAGCGGCTGACAAGTGCAAAACTTTCCTTCTCAAATATCTCTCAAGAACCCCTCATTGTGGACCTGCATGAGAAAACAGCTGACATTTCATGAGGTTGCCACTTGGGCCCTCGCAAAATGACATCTGAGTAACGGGCACAGAAATTCCGTACTGATGACGTGCCTCTACCCAGATCTTGGTAGTGCTTCTGATTGGTTGGAATTTTCTTTCAACCAATCAGAAGCACTATCAAGATCTGGGTAGAGACACGTCATCAGTGTGGAATTGTATTGGAAGTGGCGACCTTGGAAACGTTGGCTGTTTTCTCAGGCTACCCTCTTCTCCACTTTCAATTTTACGGACAGTATATGCCAAGGTCGTTCACTTCAATAACTTTTGTTCTTCGATTATGCTGTTTAATGGCAAAATCACCAAAACACTTGAGTTCACTGACGTCTGCGCCAATGTCGGCAGAATACCGACGGCATCACCTCCCAACAAAAGCCCTATTAGCTTTTTCCCCAGGGGGGCACTCTGGATTTCAAATGACAGGGAGGTGCAAATGGGGACATGAATTATAACCCCCAAAAATCTCTTTGGCTTGAAGCGAAACCCCTGGACCAAAATGGAACCTCAAAAAATCTATACTGAATTTTGGAGCCTTGCAAGTGCGCAGAAGGGATTAAATGACAATAACGAAGAGGAACAGTACGTTTTGAATGGTCGGGTTTGTTTGTTTGTCTATTTATCATACTATGGCGATAAACTTTCCCAGATCTAGTAGTCATTCTTACAAATTACCCAAAAAAATACTTTCCAAAATTTTCTTACCCAAAAGCAATCCCCTTCACACCTCCCCGTCAGTTGAAATGCTGGGGCTTTTGCTCCTGTTTCAGTGATCCTACCGTATGTTGAAGGTTTCAATTAGGAGTAATTCGTTTGTAGACAGAACGCAGGGTTGTTGGTAACAGCAACAAGCGGATTTATTCCAAACTGAATTAGTCTTCACAGCTTACAGCAGACTCTTCTTCTTACACGGCACACAGCTTGGCACACAGCCACTTCACTAACTTAGGCACACAGCCACTTCAACAAACTCTAAACTTACTGAAAACTGCTTTTTAAAACTCTTTGAAGACACTAACAGCTGCTTGTTTACATACTTATCATTACACGTTGTAGAAAATTCTAAGAAATGTATTTTAGTAACATTACATATTTGCTTACTATTCAAAGAGAATACGTAATTATTTAAATGACTGACAGCATTCTATAATGTTCTGGAAGGTTCCATGAAAAAAACTAGGCAATTTTCATAACACCGTATTTCAAGAAGTCTGTAACGTGTGCCATGTCTGTAAACTAGGGGAGTGTTGACAGATCTCCGAGAAAGAGCCAGTGAGAAATTTGCATTGTCAGAGCAACGCATAATTCAACCGCTGCAGTCTCTCTTTCTGGCTCACTAGACTAGTGGCTCGATAGCGCATCATGTTTTAATGCCGCAGGCAATTTTCTTGCTAACCCACTCATTTCCCTCAACTATCCCTCAGCAGACAGAGAAATTGCTCACAGTCTAACTGAGTAAAACATTTAAAATTTTGTCATACAAAATTCAGGGAAATATCTTGGCTTCAAGAAAAATTTCCAGAACACAATGTGTTGAGAGGAAAACTTTGACGAAAATTGCAGATTCACTTTACATTTCCAAATTTTAAGCAAGAGGACATCCTCAAAATCCAGACAGACAGATGTCCATATATGTAGCTTAAAAGAAAACAAAAGCAGAATGTGTGTGTCAAGTGTGCTGAAACAAAGACAAGTGTCACCTCCAAGAAGTTGAAGAGATTTATATTCAACAATAAATCATACATTCTGAAAGATCCCAGTGGAGAGCCAGTTCTAAATGTATCATGCGCATGGGCATGAAGAGGCAGAAGCCTCAAAACGTCTGGACATTAATTTTTTTTTTCAGGTGCTTTAGATAATTTTCATCTTAACAATCTCATAATAATTATAAGCACTACACAGTCACCTATATTAATTTTTGTTGCCGATATTGTTGTTGTCGTTTTTGTTTTTGTTTGTTTGTTTGTTTGTTTGTTTGTTTTGCACAAAGAGGGTAAAAAACTACAAAAAGCACAAAACAAAGATTCCACAACCATTTCATGGTGTGCTATATGTTGGCTAACCTGCTTTTGAATTGAACTCTCTTGTTTGAAATTAACACATTTGTACCTTTGGTGGAGGAAGATCATGAGCAGGGATTGTGATGTTTGTTTTTATTCCTAGTGGAACAAGCAGTGTTGTGTTACTCTTCACCCTGGGGCATCCTTTTGAGCCAAGAGGACGTGTCTGTTGATTGAACACAGCATTATATAAATGTAGTCATGGTAAAGCACATTCTTGCTTTCACTGTGCCTTCAAAAACTGTTAATTGAATTCTATTTCCCCCCAAATACTGAAGATGCTTTGACAACCTGAGCAGAAGTCATCATCAGAGTCAAGATGAAGTCCCCACAAACAGTCCTTCTCGGGACTACATGTGCCCTCATGGTGATTCTCATACTTCACAAACTTATGATAAGACTCCTGGGTTTAAACCATTTACAACACACATAATTTGGAACTACAAAAACGTACACATGCACTCTACAGCCGAATGACTCCTGTGAACTCGTGAAACTCAGTGCCAAAGTTTATATTGCTTGAGATCAGAGCACTCAGTGATTTCAAATCTAGCAGAGTCAGTGGTTTCCCTTTTTTTCTGTCCACAAACATACTTTTTACCCCGGTCCAAACACATTCCCCCCAAAAGATACCAGATACAGAAACAGTGTGCAAGCTAATGGTTACGGTTGTACTAGCAGAATACGTGGACCCATTCAGGGCCTATTTTTCGTGAATTGTGGTTTACTTTACGAATCTAACTCCTTTTTTCGTCATTGTCAAACCTCCATTTCCTGGCATTTTGGCCTTTTGTTATTTTCAGCCTGATCAATTGATGAAACAGACAATCAATGGAAATTTGTATCTGTCAATGTCAACTAGTAATCTATTGACGCTTGAAAATTGATTAAGACCTGATAGGGCATCATTTTGTAATAACTTCATTTGATAAGGTGATTATAGATTTCCAGTAACAGTTGTTGGTACAATCCTAAATGACAATACTCGTGAAGAGAGGAAGTCTGGACTTTGGACCAGGGCCCCTTTTGACTGCCCCACCCACCACTTCTGCTTAATCCTCAGCCCTAAATGTTTGCAGAATGCAAGCTATGACTATCTCTGCTGTGGTTTCACCTATTAAAGTCAAGAGGAGGGGGGTGGGGACAAAACCTGTAATAGTAAGGCAATCACACCATCTCCAAGAACAACACAACATTTCGCTCATGCTTAAATTAAAATTTGACACTGGGAGAATTCTTCAGTTCTTAACACACACCTGTTTAGGCTGGATAAACTCCCCTGTACAATCAACACCTCCATCACTGCTGCATTTTCCAAGATATGTGCACCAGTAGCATTCATAATTTCCTTCTGCACACTTTGTACATCTACACCCAGAAACAAAGTCAGAATGGAAAAATCCAGTTAATGTAAAAAACTTAATTTCAGCCTCACTTTGTTAGTACCATGAAGAATGCCCTTCAGTGGTTTCAAAGCGAGGTGTACAACAAACCACTCATCGGTATTGCATGTATAATGTCCCTGTGACCCATGATGTACCCCAGTACCCAAGTTGCACCACAGATGGCCCACATGGCTAGCATGAAGCAATTACTGCTTCTCTGTGGATAGGATGCTTAGTCTATCACAAAGTCCCCCCCCCCCCCCTGCCAAGCTGGGTTGATAGCTGAGTTGATTGAGCCCTGGACCGGTAATCGCAGGGTCATGGGTTCAAATCGCGGTCAAGGCTGAATTTTTCAGGTTTATCTTTTGCAACTGCTTAAGAGCAAATGTTGTCAAAAATCAAACATTTTCAAAATATTGTGGCAACAGCTCAAAAATCAATCCCGCTCATATTCTTATGTTGGGTAGACCTTAATGTGAAACAAATCACTGCATAGCTCGTTTGGCTGAATATCGATTTATTTTCAAGAAAATCGATATTAACGGAATTCGCTCAAAAGACCGCTTTTGAAGCTCAAAATTCACAGCAAATCTCGAAGCTTCGCGTGACAAAATGAAGCATTCCAGAGCAATAAAAATTAACCAAACTTGTAGAGCGATGTTCAAATATATGCAATTTCTGCAATTTCTGCTCATTTATTTACGAGCTCTAATTAAATTTAACCGACATACTTTTGACTAGATAAAAAGTATATCAAGTTTGACCCCTAAAAAAAGTATGTGGTACCGAATATTATTCGTCAAGAATCTGGATTTCTAGAGGAGAAGGGATGTTCTTTTCCCTCCTAAAACGATTTTTTGGGGAAATTTATTGACGCGATGTTATACAATTTTAAAGTTGGACAAAATGCGTTGATTCAAGCGATCAGAAAAGTCAGCCTAATTAACTCAGTCTACACATACACAAACAATTTCACGTTTACCTCAGGTTTTGATCAGCCAACAACCGATTTTAACACAAAATCCTCTAACCTTCATGTTGCTGTATCACGGATAAGAGCTGTGGTCCTTGTTCATGATAAAATTCAAGCAAACTGCAAGGAAACTTGACAGGATATCGCAACTTGCCATGCCGTTTCACCGAACATCAGCCGTTTTTGATGTGAGGATTCTCTTTTCCTATTTTCGTTAGAAAACAGGCTTAAGGTGTTGTACAAAAGATGCCTTTCCTTTGAAACTAGCTCTGAACTGAACAGCGAAACAAGAAGTCGTTAATACAAAAACATCTTCTACATGCTTTGGGTGATGCCGCTAATTAATTCAGTCAGAACGAGTTTTAGCGAAATCGATAACTGCATGCATGTACCGCAGTAACGAAATTTTGGGTGCATCGGGTGACTTTGGGGAATAAAGTTAAATAATATTGTTTTTTCAAATAAGCTATTCTTGTCATCCTATGTTTATTAATTTAAGGACTGAGCGAAGATTCTCAGTAGATTGGTTTCAGGTGAGCACTTAAAAAAGCGTGAAAATGAAAGAAACGTACGTTGGTTGCATGACATTTTTTCCCGGTGGGCAGGGCGAAAATATATTCTCTATTGGTTTTTCAAGAGGTAGCACAGTTAATGAACTATGGCTGCATTAAGATACAAAGTTGGACATGAAAATCTCCTTTTTGGTCTGAGAATGTCTTCTTTCTTTTTGTTTAAGGTGGGGCGGGGTTTGGGCTAAAGATGTTTGAAAAGACGTTTAAGAGGATACTAAATCGACTGATTGCAAGTGCCCGGGTGAAAGTAACGGTATAAGTAAACAATTCTTGGCATTAAAGGATTTTCAAATAAAGCGGAGCATTTCCATCTCTTGTTTCAGAACTCACCTAACCCCACTTTTAATGTATTAATTATGCAGAAGTGAAACCTTTTGCTTTACATCATCACACAACATTCAAGCCAGCCACCTGCATGTGATAAAGCTTTGTTCAGTAATTATAAAAGCGGATCGGAAAGGAATTTGCAGGTTCTCGATTTTCCGAAAACTGCATTTCACAGACCCAAAAGGCTCCGATTAGAAATACTTAGTCAGTGCCTGCACCCTTTCCTCGTGCGTTTTAATATTCTTTAAAGCCATCTTGAGGTGACTTGAACATCTAAGTCACCCTCATATCAAGGTCTTCGAACACCTTTAAGAGTGATAGCGGGTCGTTGTAAAATGACAGTTTTGAGGACTTAATTTTTAATCAAGGCTCGCTTGGAATTATTATCTTGGAATTTTCTTTCCCTTTTGCTTAACCAGTCAACCGACCGACCGACCGACCCACTTTCGTGAGGATGGGGGCGATGGGTGGTTGGAAACCTACTTAAGGGGAAACCTTTTCATGTTGGGGGATTAAGGGTTCAAACTTTTCCCTTCTCTTAGCCTTTAACCCCGGCTGCGCCCTCATTTTGTTGCCTCACGCTCTTTGCGTTTTCCGTTTGCAAACTTTATGCCTCGACCAAACTCATTCAACATTATTCAACAATCTTGAACACTTTTTGTTGTGCAATGTTGAACAAGGTGGGCAAACGAATTCAATACTTTTGATCACACCTGAGAATATAGAAAAAGTTGAATCAATATTACAGAACATCATTGCACAGGGTGGCACACCTGAGAACAAAAGAAAAGTCGGCAAAATTGTGAAACATTGGCCAAACTTGTTTTAAAAATTCAACAGCATTGATCGGTGTTGAATAGAACATTGAACCCCCCAGTTAACCGTTTTGTAGTTTTCTTCACTGTTGGAAGCTCTAAAAAAAGACTGCACGCACTACAGTGTCAGTCGAGTAGAGTCGTTTTTCGTTGGCGCCTGTTGAGCATCGAAAGCAGAAAACCCAAGACTCATAAAAAGTCATCCAAGTTAAGCCCATATTGGGTTGTATTTTCTGCCACAGGACAAAGCTCTTCACAATCTTGCAGATCATTAAATTTATTCCCTGAGAGCCAGTACGAGTTTTGATTTCTTATTAATGTCTATTCTCCGTAAATAAGGGTTGTCTGTAAGACCCGGAACACCCCGGAACGCACCAGGAACACCCCGGAACACCCCCGGAACATCCCATAATGCCCCGGAATACCCTCAATACAGCCAGGAACACCCTTGAACACCAAAAATAGTGGTCAGCGGTCAGACTGCTCACGTATAGACTGACCCGAGGATCTCCGAAGATGAACGAAGATTTTCGAAGACTTTTGCGGATCACCCGAAGATTTCCGAAGCTTGTTATCTAGCATCGAATTTAATGACAAAAATAACATTCATTTGGTGTGTTTGATTTTGAATATTTCAATTCAGTTATTGAATTTGTTGTAACTCATGCGAGATTTACTTTATAACTCTCGACAAACAGATGTGACGTCATGGATATAAGTGAAATTCTGGGGTTTGGCATCCCAAATAATAATTCAATTCACCATATAACACGCCACGGTCGCAATGACTTACTCTTGGGCATATGCGTGACTGATTTTGCAGGCAAAGTGCGTTTCACTTTCAATACCACGAAAAAAATGTTAAACATTATGTATCCACATTTTCTTGAACTTTGCAAAGTTCAAGAAAATGTGGTATGTACTCTCATCGTTGATATTTTCCTTTTTTGTTTATTGAATTTTTTCTCTTAAAGTCTAACTAGATCGGGTTGTGACAGTAAATAAAATACTTGTTCCTTTTTTTGCTATAAGAGTGTAAACTCCTTTTGCTCCTGGATTACATTGTGACATCCCACATTATAAGCCCTCGGATACCTCTACAAACTTATAGAGTACTTTTTTGCAGGCGCACATTTCTCCTACTTATTTATCTCCCGAGCTACGCTCTTTTGTTAACCAAAAATATATCCAGGCCCATTTCCACATACATTGTAATTTAGATATGAAAAGAGAAAGCTGTGAGATGGGAATTTATTAGACATGGAAACTACGTTCTCGGATTTTAATATTCCCGAAGCACTCTGCAATGCGGTATGATACTTCAAATTAATATAAACTGAGTTGATAAAAGGTGAATTGGCCATCTAAAAGCTCACATTTTGAGCGTTTTCAAAAGCTAAAAATGTGAACGCTCGTGAACGTTTTTTTTTTAACGCTCAATTAAAATTGCTCTGCGTCAGAGCGAATCCTTGAATGTAGTTTGCATGCCTAATCTATTCCTATTTCTCTTTTTTTTTTAATTTTTATATGAAATGTTTTTTTTTTTAATTAGGTGTACATATTAGCGTAACCGAACCGGCGGGCAAACATTTTCCATGTGTCTGTGGTAATAACACGATGACAATCGTGTTGGAATAATGACCTCATAACATTGCGTGACACTGTTATTAGGCTTTGTGTCTTTGAGGTCAACCAGAGCGTGATAATGCAAACTTCGCACAAGAAATATCAATGCAGAATTAATAATTCAACTGTCCCCTTTTTTGTTTTTCATATCACTAAAAATTGTAAGCTTGTTGATATGAAGGACACGTGTATAATCAGGAGCCCTGGTATAATATATTTTTTCCATGAAATATTGGTTCTTTCGCTGTTCTCAAAAGCTTTGAAAATATTCCGAAGCATTTTTGAAATGCTCGGAAATCTCAAGGTGATCCGCAAAAGTCTTCTGAAGAATTGGGAATCTTCGGAGGTCTTCGGCTTAGTCAATTCGTGAGTGTCTGACCGCTGACCACTATTTTGGTGTTCTGGGGGTGTTCCTGTCTGTTTCGAGGGTGTTCCGGAGTATTATGAGATGTTCCAGGGGTGTTCCGGGATTGTTCCGGGCTGTTCCGGGCTGTTCTGGGGGGTGTTCTGGGAATGTTCCAGGGTGATCCGGGTTTTACAGATACCCGTAAATAAGTGTTTGTGCGTTAAATGTACACTAGCACGTAAACACGAACAAGAACCAGGTAAAAATAAAAAGGAGGTTTAAGGTATCACCATTGCCTTATTTGGAAGTCTTTGAATGCCAGGAATCGATACAATCAGTCGATTCGGTGTTCTCTAAAACTTCTTTCCCCAAAACCTATGGCCCCAACCCCTCCCCACCCTCACCCCAACAAAACGAAAAAAGAATTTTAAGACCGAACAGGAAATTTTCATGCCTGTTTTTGTATTTTAATCTAGCCATAGTATTTAATATAGCGTTCATTAACTGTGCGACTTCTTGGAAAACCAACAGAGCATATATTTTAAAACCCCTTCGCCCTGCCCATCAGGTAAAAGCTCAGTCTCGGGCATGTCTCGCAACCAACGTGCGCTTTTTTTTGCACAGATTTCAAAGTACTCATCTGAAACCAATCTACTGAGAATCTTCGCTCAGTCCTTAAATTAATAAACGTAGGATGACAAGAATAGCTTATTTGAAAAACAATTTGACCTTATTCCCCAAAGACACCCGATGAACCCAAAATTTCGTTACCGCGGTACATGCATGCAGTTGTCGATTTCACTAAAACTCGTTCTGACTGAATTAATTAGCGGCATCACCCAAAGCACATAACAGATTTTTTGGTGTGAACGACTTCTCGTTTCGCTGTTCAGTTCAGAGCTAGTTTCAAAGGAAAGGCATCTTTTGTACAACACCTTAAGCCTGTTTTCTAACGAAAATAGGAAAAGAGAATCCTCACATCAAAAACGGCTGATGTTCGGTGAAACGGCATGGCAAGTTTCGATATCCTGTCAAGTTTCCTTACAGTTTGCTTGAATTTTATCACGAACTAGGACGACAGCTCTCATCCGTGATACAGCAACATGAAGGTTAGAGGATTTTGAGTTAAAATCAGTTGTTGGCTGATCAAAACCTGCGGTAAACGTGAAATTGTTTGTGTATGTGTACACTGAGTTAATTAGGCTGACTTTTCTGATCGCTTGAATCAACGCATTTTGTCCAACTTTAAAATTCTATAACATCGCATCAATAAATTTCCCCAAAAAATCGTTTTAGGAGGGAAAAGAACATCCCTTCTCCTCTAGAAATCCAGATTCTTGACGAATAATATTCGGTACCACATACTTTTTTTAGGGGTCAAACTTGATATACTTTTTATCTAGTCAAAAGTATGTCAGATAAATTTAATTAGAGCTCGTAAATAAATGAGCAGAAATTGCTGAAATTGCTTTTGACATATATTTAAACATCGTTCTACAAGTTTGGTTAATTTTTATTGCTCTGGAATACTTCATTTTGTCACGCGAAGCTTCGAGATTTGCCTTAAATTTTGAGCTTCAAAAGCGGTCTTTTGAGCGAATTCCGTTAATATCGATTTTCTTGAAAATAAATCAATATTCAGCCAAACGAACTATGTAGTGATTTGTTTCACATTAAGGTCTACCCAACATAAGAATATGAGCGGAATTGATTTTTGACCTGTTGCCACCAAATGTTTGACCGTTGGTAACATTCGCTCTTAAATTGCATTTACAACTGTGATGTTCTTTAATTGAATTTCATGCTAATAGTTGTTAAGTACTCATTATCATAACCCTTAAAGCATATAAAGTTGTGGCTAAAATTTCTTTTTGGTTTCAAAAATTTCAAAGCAAACATATGCCAGCTTAAAAACAGTGGTCAGAGTAGCTACGACATTTCCTTATACAAGACATGTACTCACCCCTTAATGGCAGAACAGCTATAAAATCCAAGTTTCTTGCTGACAACAATCTTCTGGGACTCGGTGGAAAATAGAGCAAGATCAACAAAGACATCTCCTGTAAGTACAACAGTAGTGAAGACATGCTATTGTCTATGCAATTGTCATGACCATAGATGGCAAAAATAGTGAGAAGTGGTACCACCTCCTTGATTTAATAAGAGAGTACATGTATGTGTACATGTATTTGAATTCATTTCTTTGGGGTTAAAGTGCATATGAAGCCAAATTTGTTTTTGCACAGTTGTAAAATATACCGTTTGAAATGCACGATCCCAAAATTTGAGATGGCTAGGACAAAAATTGATGATTTTACAATCGCTGAAAGTTGGGCCATTTTGTCCCGAAAAATGGTCAGAGGACTGGACCGAGTTTGTTGCCAAATTCCTTGGTTGTGACATAATTTTGGGAACAGAAGTTTTGTTTACGCTCACTGATTTCATGTCACGAAGGAGGATTTTTAGGAGAAAACCATGTCCAGAGATTTGGAAATGGGTAATATATGTCTGAATTATCGAGCAGCCGCGATGAAGAGGATATTGCGGAGGAGGAAAATCAAAATGTTGAAGGAAGGACTTACACCAGCAGTGTTAGAGGCAAGATACCGTAAACGCCTGGAACGTATAATTGCGAAGTATTTTTTGCGAAGTATTTTTACATATACACGTCCTTGCTACTGGAACCCGGCTCTCGCTATATTGAGAGGTGGCGAAACCCGGACCCGTTCGCCCTATATGAAATCTGCAATGAATTGTCGCGTTACCTCGAATTATTTTTTGCTTCTACAGTGCAGTCACGAACAGAACGGTGCTGCTGATTAGTTGCTTAATCTTCCTCTTATTGGGTCAATGAAGTATAAGACCAAAAGTTTTGGTCTGTTTATATGTTTCTCACGTATACACTCCATGAACTATTGACATACAGTAGTAATATTTATTTGCTTATATATTTCACGCACGGGCAGATATTCTTGTTAACAAGCCGCGCTTGTCCATGGGAGCTATATCTATTATCTCGACTTTGATTCTTTTTTTTTGGTCGACACATTGGATTTATCAATTTTGTTATGATAAGTAGAATGTCGTATAGCTCCAGGTTTTCGTGAATTTACTGACACTTAGTTACAGCCTGAATTCAATGGAAACTATTTCTATTTGGGATTCATAGTTTCTTTTCTTGTAGATTCATCCGGGCTGTCGCTTATCGATGGACCATCCACTGACTTTTATGGCTGTCCACAGACAAGCAAGAGGATATAATAATTCTTAGCAATTGCGTCTATAACAAAATGCTTGCTTGTGCATCATTGGTTCACTGTGGACCTGTTGCTAGGTAGCTGGAGTGTAGCCATGTGGGTGCCCAAGAAGGGGTTAGCTGTATGCGCATCAGTCAGTCCAGTCAGGTTTAATGAGATGGGCTGTTTCTCCACTGTTTGTAAAATGGATAAAATATATCCTAAAGTTTTGATTAAAAAGAAGTTCACATAGACATTCTAATCATGCATTTGCTATTTGTGCAACATCATTGGCTCTGCGGAATCCCAATTTCTGGAACCTTCAAGGGAAAGGGAAACGAAAATGGGAATTTTGAATATCAGGTTAAAATTGTAGTGAAACAAAAAGGGAAATGACCTTGGTCTGAGTTATAAGCCAGGGGGAGGGGTGGGGGTGTGGCTTATACAGGGATGTGCCGCTTGACAGGGTATGGTTTTTGGCCTCTTTGTCCTAAACAGGGTACACAATTTTTTGTGTCTGTCCTGAACAGGTTGTATTTTTTGTCTTTTTTCTCAAACAAGGACCTAAAATGATAATAATGACGAAGGGTGTTGTCCTAAACAGCGTAGGTATTTTTGGGCTTTTTCTCGTCCTAAACAGGGTCAGGGGTTCAAACCCTCAGTGGCAGCCCTATACCCAGTGGCTTGGTTTGTGTATCAAGAAAGTGGTGTGCACATGACAACAAAACAAAACATGCATGTCATAATGACAGTATTTAATATGTTGCTTGACAACTTGTCCTGGTATGACCAGGTTTTTGTATTTGGACAGTTCTGAGGTTTTTGAGCTGTTTTGGTGCCAGTGGTTGTTCTCTCAACAGAAACAGTATTGCTCTGCTGCAATACCTCTTGCTCTGCACCTGAATCAGTCAATTGTGCATTTTACTGTTTATTCAGGTGGTTTCAGAGAAATTAAATACAATGTAGGAGATGAATTAATGTCAGTCAGATCACTCTGAGAACAAGAAAAAGAGGACTGCAGTGATAACTGAACAACAGGAGAATTTGCATGTTGATGCTAAGGTTTTTGTTAGAAAAGCACATAATCTGTCATAGTAACAGAACCCATACGAACACCATCCTTAAAACGAGCTATAATTAACACAATGAATGGTGTATGACTGTGCTTTCTATGGATCAACAGTATGGTGGGCTTAGCTTACCAAACAGTATCAGTTTATACCATCGAATACATGTGCTGCGTAACTGATCAAACATACAAGTCTTGATATCAAAAATATTTGGCTTACTTGTCTTTTCGGTCGATCACTGAGAACTTCTTCTGGAGCTGCAGGAAAAACAGTATCCCTCGTGGGCACAGCGGTCCTCCTAATAAAACCTCGGATCTTTACGCTTCCACTCTGCTTGATTGTATTAATCACCAATGATTTGTACTCGTAGCAATCGTCCTCGAAGTGCACCGAGCAGAGAGCAGAGCACTTGGAAATCAGTGGGATCTTTAAAGTCCGGCCGGTGTTTTTGAACAAATCTGACCCACTTTGCCACCACAACCGGATCAGTTGGAAACTAATGCATTCGAAATCCCTTTTTCCTCGCGATTTTTACAACTTCGACCATTAGGGGCACGAGCAACGCAACATCTCCCTCCTCTTGCCTCCTCTTTCTCTCTTTCCGCCATATTGGATTGCTAGTTTGTGTCCCCAAATTGACGTCACAGGCTGTTGTCACGTGGTATTTTGGCCGCGCGATTTCAATGCCATTTTTCAGGGCAAAACAGCCCAACTTTCAGTGCTTGTAAAATCGCCAATTTTTATCCTAGACATCTCAAACTTTGGAATCATATATTTCAAACGGTAAATATAATTATAATAACTGTGTAAAAACAAATTTGGCTTCATATGCACTTTAAATTGTCTTTCCATTAACATCAACGTGTAGCACTTTGCTGTTTGCAAAATGGAGACCTCTCACATAATCTTTGATATCAAGAAAAACAAAACAGTCAGATGATTGAATTTTCACACAGTTAAGTGAATTTGATGGTTGGTTGGAAGTATTTGATAAAACAACAAAATCATAGATTCCCTTTTCACTTACAGCTCACGCTGTAAATCATTTCCAGGGAGTAGATTGAAAGATGCTTGTTTACCAGTTGTAAAAAGAGTCAACAAAAATATATAGAAATTCTACAAGGAATAATAAACACAAGAAAACCTATGGTTTATCAAAGATGGGCCCTTACAAGCTGGAGTTACTATATACAGTTGTGGGCACCAAGTTTCACGGATGTTCTTCTACTGGGTATCAATTTTGCAATAACCTAGCCACATTCCCAAGAAAATGAACATCAAAACATAAGCCCTCTTCCATCCCCACCCCCATAGGATATTATTAAGCAATCAGTCATTTATCATGACCTTCAACAACCTACTATGACCAGAATCTTGGACTACAGGCCCATCTTAAAAACCATCATGCTAGTGTACCTGTGTCACTCGAGATACTGGGAAGCTGGTCTTCTGGAGGAGTGCTACACTGCACTACATCTTCACCTGACAGCTGAGTTGGTCTTTCTTTGCCATATATATAACATTTGTAAGTGTTTGATCCTTCCAAGGGAGGCAGGTTGGAAACAGTTATGTTTAGCTGCGGAAAGAAAACAACGGAAAGTTCTAGGGTTTACATTTTTAAAACTAACTGAAGTTAGAGTTTAATCCTTTAATGCTACCTTAACACCATCAAAGACACAACTGAGTTCAAAAGGGCTACAACCAAAACCAGAAACATATTTTATGTACTGGCAAAACACCCAGGAGTTTCCCTTAATGATGAAATTCTACCAGGATGTTCTTGTTCAAATTAGGCACAACCCGGTGCCCAGCAATATTTATGATGTCTGAGACAAACTAAAAAAGTTTCCAAAAACTCTTTTAAAGGTCAAATAATTGAGTAATCACAAAGACTTCCATATCTGAGCCCTTTGCGAGCTACGCCATACAAACAATAGGTATGGTGATGATGTTTTGCAACCAAAATAGGATAAATTGCGACAAGTTCAAGTATCAGGGGGTTTTTTGGAGGAAATTAGGAATAATAAATTAAGACCACTGATTTGTCTGAAACAAGAAAAGCCCCAGGGGCATTAGACCCCGCCGTTGTCCCCCCTCCCCTTGGGTATGTAAAACATATTTTGGTCACTCAAGATACAAGCTCTACCCTATGTAGCGAAAGATGCAACAAGTATTTGTTTGGCCGAGCGAAAAGTGGTGGACTGGGGCATGAAAAAAAACCAGGTACTACTAGACCCCGTCCTGATGGTGGGGTAAAAAATCCAAAAGACAGCTTGGGAGCTCTTATATATATTGTCCTCCATGAATTATTGCTCCACTTTGAGCCCTCCAATGTCCACTTCTTTTACAATCAAGTAACCTTTTCCATTTCATTTTCAACTTTTAAATGGCATATTTTTGATCCGTGTAATGTTCAAAAGCCTCTTGAAAATAGTGGCAAGTTGTTTGTCTTCATTCATGATCGATGAATAGCTCTTTTTAGGGTGCACTGAAACCTCCACACATAATTGCAATAACCTCCAGTACGAAAATTAAGACTGTGAGAGGAGCCAAAGTCAGGCCATAGATTTTCAGCCATAAATGGAGCCAAATGAACCAAGATTTGGCCACAAATTTACAGCCAAAACTAACCTACATGCATTCTAAGCATTAATGGAGCCAAAACAGCAAAGTTAATCTAATGAACTAAGGTTGCCCGCTGTTATTTATTAGCGTGGAGGCTCCATTTTTTAATTTGAATTTTTGGCAAGTGAGCGTTAACCGATTTTAGTAAGTTTTGGTGCTGCAAGCAAGCAATGTTCAAGTTCTACAAAACTTTAACCTTTGGGGCAAACAAGATAAACGATTAAGAGTTACAAGTGTTATTTGAAGACCTATTCCTTTCACGAAAACGCGAATATTTCCATCAAACGACATTAGATTTTTTTTCTTATTAAGCTCAATAAGTTCTAAGACGTCAGCATATATACAAACAACCTCACCTAGTTTCAGGCGGGTAGCCTCAACAAAATCCAATGAATTTGGCTTGTCAAGTTGGCTACTTCAGGTCTTCTACTTTCTAAATTACGTTGTGAAACCCTCGGGTTCCTGTAAATTATTCAAACTTACCGCATTCTGGGATTTATTTGCCATTTGGGAATGATGAGTTTTTCCCGTTCATCATTGTTGAAACAAATCATTGCAACACAAATTGCACACAAAAAACACACTCAGTCACATTATCATTTCATTTGTCCATGAACCGAAATTCCCAAGTGGCAAAATAAACTCCAGAACGCAGTAAGTTTGAAAAATTTACAAGAACACAAGGGTTTTTTCCATTTTATAAAATAGAAGATGCAAATTAGCAGGCCTGGAAATTAAATTTTTTTTCCCAGGAGTAATTCTGCTCCTAGGTCCAAAATTTTAGGAGTAAATTTGGTCTAATAAGGAGCAAAAATTGGAAGCAGAAATGTATTTATTACGAAAATGGGCCAAACATTGAAAGAGCAAATTCGCTCCTAAGTTATTTTTTTAGGAGCAAATGTCCTTGAACCAGTCGCAAATTGGTAGTTTTTTCACAAGTCGGACAAACTTGAATACCTTCAGATTCACAAGTTACACACTTAAAACATACTTTTCATTTGCTTGTAGATTCTACAGCAGAGTTTTAGGTGGTATCAAACTGCCAAAAAAATATGTGTTATCTAAGCATTACATTTACTTAGTGTTCTTGCAACAGCTGAGGCAATGACGCAAATATCATATTTTGAAGCTAAAATACAACAATCAACTGTGCAGAAATTTATAACCAGCCAGGTCTTAGAACTTTTTGATCTTAATTATAAAAAGCCATAATGAAACTGGCTCATGTGCTTAATTGAGTATCCAACCTCCACTATAGCTCTATACAAGCTAAAAACCAGAAGGAAATTTGGCAATCAGAGCACTGGGTTTTAACCCTAGCCATGTCATGTTGCACACTATACTCTTGGAGGTTAGAGGCTCAAAACAGGACTAAAAGAAAAAAAAATATGATTGCCTTAGCTTACATCAACACTTGGGCCAAGACGAACTTTCAGAGGACTGACTGATGTATATTCCACACAAAAAGATGCGCTTGTCACAAATCGCAATGGATGTACATCAGCCTTAGGGCAGTGTTGCTTTTGGGTACACCTGAAAAATAAAACCAAAGACAAATGTACAACCAAATGTACATCTATAGCAATTCTGTCAGACCTGAATGGCCCATGTTTGATATGTTTGGCAGCACAGTTTATGGGAACAGGATTGAGTACACCAGGTCAAGGCTCTCAGGTAGCCGTTCCAAGAAGCAGGAAAAACAAAAACATTTCTGCACTGCTTTGCACTTCAAAACAACTTTGTATGTCTGTGAACGGTTTCAGTGTTGTGCAGTAGCTGTTTGTAGCGATAAACGACCAGAATCGTTTTTCCATATGATTCCAAACGATCCAAAGAGAAGACAGGCTTGGAAGAAATTTGCCGACAAGCTGACAAAGAATTTACCATAATGCACCATTCTACGATCTGTCAGGGTTATGGGCCCCTGGATCTGTATAAAAGTAGGAACACTTTAAAATAAGGGGTCCTAGGGAGTAAGAAGGTACAGACAAACTGTCCATATTTTTAGGGTGGCCCTGGGATATTTTTTTGGCCCAGAGAAAGGGCAAAAAAACGGGTTTTTTTCATTCCTCTTGTCCATTGGACAGGTGCCACTCAGAACTTGGTTGTCCTAAAGTGAAATTCACTCATCCAAAAAAAGTTTTTAAAAGTGTTCAAAATTGTAAATTCTATCTCACCTATTAATACTAATCCACTGATGGTGCCATTACAAAAAGGGCTAAGGCTTAAGCGCTGTTTATTTGATGGGAAGCCGACCCAGATCAAAAGATCCTGGTTTAATATGTTTATTTCATGGGAAGCCAACCCAGATCAAAAGATCCTGGTTTAATAAGTTTATTTCATGGGAAGCCGACCCAGATCAAAAGATCCTGGTTTAATAAGTTTATTTCATGGGAAGCCGACCCAGATCAAAAGATCCTGGTTTAATAAGTTTATTTCATGGGAAGCCGACCCAGATCAAAAGATCCTGGTTTAATAAGTTTATTTCATGCTAGAGACAGCAGTGAAAAAGAGAACATTTCAGTCCTCTTTGCTTCTGCTACACAGTTGACAAAGAAAAGAATTTGAAGGAATAAACATAAAGCCTAGTGCCTTTCTATCTGATGATGAGTTTGTATTAAAGACAAAGTAACAAACAAAAGTGTCACATGCAAAAAGATCACACATGTTTTGGGAATTAAGGCAAACTTGGTATTTTGACAGTTTACATTTAGCGAATTGGTTTTGCAGAATCAAAAATCTGCCACAGTATTTGACAATACAGTTTGAAAATGAGCAGCAAAATGTTCTCCATTTGAATACCGAGCACACGACTACAAACCTATTTGTGCGGAGGAATAATCACATGAAAGTTTTTGTTATTAAGCTCGATAACTGGTTTCATGACTTCAAGGTTTACAGTGCAAGTTTCCACAAAATTGGATGGTTCAGAAATTCATCTACAGTTGATTCCTAAATTTTGGCTTTAAAATATCATGCTTGTGTATTTGTCCAAGCTGTTGCAAGAGCACTTACATAATGCTCAACTGTGTCACATTGTTTGACAATCAAACATGCATAGAGATTTTTGTAGAGCACTTTGTTTCTACACACACTATTTTTGGTTAAATATTGCATCCTATGTCATTGTCAACACGCCAACCAACCCTATTTGATTTGGCAATCCCACAGTTGCCATGGTAACTTGTTTATTACTGATGCAAATTCAATTTTTACCATCATCTTCCAGTGTGCAACAAAACATTCCTTATACTATGTACATAATATCTTTTAGCAGCTTTTATTGACAAAGGTCGCTTCCGCTGCCGAAAATCACTACGTTTAATGTTACTGTAAACCACCGTACCACCACTATACAGCACTTTGACAGTATGACACTACCACAGTACACCACTATGACTGTACAACACTACGACTGTGCAGCACTATACTACCACTGTACAACACTACCACTGAACAACACTCAGGCTTCGCACACAGTGTTTGTGACCAGTTTTTTTGAAAACACGGTCTAATGTTAGATTTATCGTTGGGATTCCTCTACACTTCAATGAGGTAAATTTCCACTAGGCTATTATACAGTATATGTGCACTGCACTACATAAACATTTGCCGTTTTGGCTTTAAACTCACCCATTGTTAACAATGTTTACGAATTATATAGAGGCAAAAAAGTCACCATTTTGACCTACTTTTCGAATCAAGGTTGCAAAGTTTTGATATCATTTTCCTTTATATTGTAGTGCTGTACAGTGGAAGTGTTGTACAGTCATAGTGCTGTACAGTGGTAGTTTTGCACAGTGGTAATGTTGCACAGTTATTGTGCTGTACAGTGGTAGTGTTGTACTGTATAGTGTGCAAAAACCAGTCAACTATTAACAACATACTTAATTTCGATATGTATCTGTACACTTTGCACTTGTACAACTATCCTAACATACGTACAAAAACTTAAATCCAGATCAGTCCTGGCATCCTCTCATTACTAATGCTAATACACACAATTGTGCAATCTATAGCCTGCGTACCAGGCGGAAACAGGGAAGGGGAAGGGGAACGAGAACAAGGGAGAAAAAATGGGATCCCAAGCCCCCAGACGCCCACTTTTCTCCCACGTTCCTGCTTCCTTTCCCCTTCCCCGTTTATGCCTACTATGCAGGCTATGCCATCTATAACATAACACATGTACGAAAACATTAGTGAAAAATTACTGTACGATCTACAGCTATACCTTTTTTGACATACCAGTAGATATATAAATAGTCTACCATAAAAACCTAGTGCTCTACAAAAATCTCTATACACATTTCAGTGTCCAAAACCATGACAGCTATAATGCTTAGATCACACATGTTTTTTGACAGCTTGACTCCACTTAAAACTCTGCTGAAAAACCGGAAAAGATCAGATATCTCAAGTGAAACCTAAAACAAATAATATTAATTAACACCTCATAGTGTGCAATTTTTTAATCTGAAGATATTAAAGTTTTTCAACTTGTGAAAAAAACAACAGATTTGTTTTCCCTAATGCTAAGGGGCTGATTACATGAGGTGGGCTGGCTTGATTTGCCGGAATCTCGGAACGTCTGTTAAACACACTAAAAATCAACTTCGCAATTACATGGAAAAATCTCAGCCCGGCTAGCAAGAATCCCACCAAGACGATACCGGGATCCCGGCTAGACGGGCTGAAATTTACCATGTAATCGCAATTGCAGGCCAGCCCGGTTATCCTGGCCAACAATTTCTCGTCACTAATTTTTGCTTCAGAGTAAAATGCTCACCAGAAGATCAATCTTTCTCTTTCTATATAACACATAGAGGTTTATCAGACCATAAAGCTACATAAAACTGAAAATAATATACCAAAATAATGGATTAGCGAATTAAGTAAAATCACTTGATTCATTCTCTTTGAAGTAGCCATCATTTCACATGACAGCTTCTAAATTTAGCCGTAGGTGGGCTGGCTCGCCTCATGTACAGGCTGAGCAGTCATCTCGCCAGAGTGAGTCAGCCTGGCTCATGTAATCAGCCCCTAAGTATGACAAAATCCAGGTTTTAATGGGAGTTTTCAGTCTTTTCCAATTTTTAATGAGTTTTAAGTGGATTCCGAGCTGCCAAAAAATGTGTGATCTCAGCGTCATGTTAGTGTTCTTGCAACAGCTCAGGCAAACACATAAGCATAACATTTTGAAGCCAAAATTCAGCCTGAGCAACTGTTCGATCTTGCAGAACTTGCTGACAGGTAAACCCTGGATTCTTGGAACTTATTGAGCTTCTGATGGAAAAAAAATCTGTCATTATTTGGTGGAACTATTCGCAATTTTCTTGAAGAAATAGGTTTTCAAACAGTGCTTGTATCAGACTCTCTTAGTCGCTTACTTTAAAATCGGTTCATTATAAACACTTACTTGCCGAACATTTGATTTTTAAAATGGACCCTCCACACTAATATATAGCCAAGGGACACCCTAAAAATGGAGGGTTTGACTGTACCTTTTGACTCCCCATGAACCACCGAATAGCATTTTCAAAAGTCCTGATTATTAATTTCAGCCTGAGCAACTGTTCGATCTTGCGTCACAAAAATTCTAGCATTTTGTTCTCAAATAGGCTGTAAATTACTCTGACCAAACTATAACACTTTATTTTATTCTCACATAGCTTATTCTACAAATATATGAAGACAAGGTGAAGGGGTTCTTAACAAAATCTCAGCCTGGGTATGTTCTTAGCATGTTCTTAAAATTTTGGCAAATCTCAGCCTTGACATTCTTATAAAAAAGGTTCTTATAAACAAAAAGAGTGTACACAACCAAAAATCACACTTTATTATATGCATACTGAGATTTACCCACTGAAATGGCGCAAAATAAATTTTCGTCACAAGCTAGTCTAAGTAGCTGAAAGCCAATCAAATGTCACGTATCCAGGGTTCCGAAATTAACTTTTTTATGTGGGCGCCAAGTGGCGACTGAAATTTTTTTTTTCAGTCGCCAGATGGAAAATTCTGGTCGCCAAAAAGTGTCCGTAAAATTGTTGCTTCACAGCGAAACACAAAGCTTTTAAAGACATTTCTTCGCTCAAAACAATCTTACTCATGAACCATCGCAAGAGTCAGACTGCCATGAAAAAAGGCATTAAATGATTGTGTAGCTTACATTGTAGTTGAAAAGGAGTTTTTGTTAAATAGATAGCTCTTTAGTTTGAAGACTGAACATAACGCCACTTCTGACTGTAAAGCGTTATCGAAAATTTGTAGAGCGTTTCATTGAATATTCAATGGCGAAAGGAAAGCCTGTGTTTATGCGATGCACCCACAGTATGGTTGTCAGATGAAACTGCTGAAAACATGGCAGCCGCTAAATGTCGATTACATTGCGTGGATTACAACTGTTGTGGAGGTCATTTAACAGGAATCTTACCTTCGTTTTTTAGCGGAGCCAGCGCACTAGCGCGTCAGCGGAGCTCCATTGCTAAGGAAATTTGGTTATCTATCAAGCCAAAAAATTTTGGTAGTCACGTAGTAGTCACGCGACCGTCCGTCCGTCCGTACATCCGTACGTCTGTCCGTCCGCACCACAGGGCTACCAATGCACTTCCTACACTGGATAGAATCCTGTGCTGAATCCCGTGTGTTTTCGGCGCGAAATCGCATGTTGACCCGCGTTGTAGCAAAACAAGCAAAGACAACAAAAGTCAAAAACAAATTTGTTAGTGGAAAAAAAAAAGTTCAAAAGAACACTCAGTTGTCTTTTTGGTGGAAGGGGAAAAGTTCAATCTAGGGGAAAGAAATTCGGCGATAAAGTTCAGGCAAAAAGTTCAAATTTGCCTCGTCGGTTCTGTTCAAACTCGGTCGGCAAACCGCTTGAGTTCGCAGCTTTTCGCAGCGGTTTCGACGCCAAATATAGCAGAGCTAGTGCTTTTTGGTTTTTTCTGTCCACAACCATGGTTTTTACGGCGTTTCGAACACATTTTGCCCGGAAAAACACCAGCATTTTCATGCTGATAGGCAGCTTGTCACGAAGAAAGAAATAAGTATTAAAATTAACTACGAAAACAATGTTAAACGCCCATGGCCTAGTGGACTAGTTACCGACATCTCACGCCGATGAGCCGGGTTCGACACTCAGCGGGAGCAAGAATTTTTTTCCTTTTTTTTTTCTTTGTTTTTTTTTTTAATAAAACGACTTGGATGAGAGTATTTTCACAAATTTATAACTGCCAGCAAAAACAAAACAAAAAACAAAACAAAAAACAAAAGCAAAAAACAGACAAAACAAAAAGGGGGGCTCCGCTTTTAGGCTTGGCTAAATCTATATATTATTTAAATTATTTTCTATGGAGATTAAAAACTCTGAAAAGACAAGGGGTAAGTTTCTGCTGGAAATCAAACGCGAATTTTTCCATTTAAAACGAAATTAATTCCTTGAGCGGCGGTGCAAAACATTAACAAGGTGCTGAAAGTTAGTCACCTCCTGGCAACTAGCCTTGAAATTCTGGTCGCCAACACTCAATTTTCAGTCGCATTGGCGACCAGCTGGTCGCAATTTCGGACCCTGGACTATCACTTTTTCAACGCGTGAAGAAAATGATACATCCAATCAGGTGCTGCATATCATGTTTTTTGACGTGTGAGCCGTAACAAGGTGATTCTCACTCAGGATTTTGCTTTTCAAGTCTCTTGCAATTGTTGAAGTTAACTTTCTTTTACGCTTTAAAACATGAGCAACATAAGATTTGTTGCCCACGATACTTCGGTTCAGGATTATGTGGAAAGTCTCGAAAGCAAAAGCACAAAAGAGAAGATGAAGCGAGATGTGAAAGTGTTGGAAGAATTTTAGAGAACGAAAAGTCAACAACAAGCGAGAAGTGCACACTAAATAGCCAGCGGAATCAAACATGTATCTTGCAGCATTTATTCGCTCTTAGACGTAAAGACGGAGAAGATTTATGAGCCCTCAAGCTTAAGATGTCTTGCTTAAACTACTGAGAAGCAGTGGAAGAAAAATAACTACCCTGTGGTGAGTATCGCCAACGATAAACAGTTTGAATTGACTAGAAAATGTACAGTTAAAACATTTATATAACTGAAATCTTTTATGAGCTTTTGACTTGAATCTGTGCAACAAATTTGTCATTAAACAAGAATTTAAATCTCAGTATGCATATAATAAACATAATACACCATGAAAGTGTATGCGCACAGTATTTAATGCACTTGTTGGTTTGTATCAGAAATCTCACTTGTTCCCTACACTCACTTGTTCGATTTCCGACACTTGACCAACTCCTGTGTGAATACCGTACGCACACACTTTCCATAAAGTATTCTATATTTATTTCATTCTTGTGAAATTATTCAAACTCAAAACAAGTTAAAGGGAAGGGTTCACGGTTTAGCGCATGCTCATGAATCTAAATGCTGTTTTTCACCTGTGTTGGTTGTAGCGAGTATGCGAGCAATATTATTCCATAACATTGTTAAAGAACCAATCAGAAGCGAGTAGATTGCTCGGGTGTGAAATTTTCTTGCCAAAGTTTTGCGTTTATTGATTTCTCAACTATCTGCACGCGCGCCCCTGACAGCCATTTGACTAAAGCGCGTGCAAATAGCGGGAAATTCATCAACCATGGAATAAAACCTTCGGGTCAACAATAAATTCAACGTTGGCAGTGTTGGTGCAATCCACTAATATTTCCTGCGAATTTAGTCCTCGGCCGTTCTACGTGGGCTTACTATAATATGTGATCGCTGAGATACAGGTGAATGGGATTATTAACAGATAGAATTACTAATAAATCGGAAAAAAAGTAATTTGATTCATGCACATGCGCCAAGCCGTGAACCTGTCCCTTTAAAAATTGGCACAGACATCAGGCTACTAATCTCTTTCTACTTGAGGTATTTGGTTTCGTTGACAGCTTTTGCAAAAACAATGAAATAGTGGCCTAATACGCCTATTTTGAACACTGCCCATAACATTTGCATTCTACAAACTCAGCACATTCTAGGATTACTCCGCTTCTGGTAACAGTACACAATTTTGCTTTCCCCATAACAGATAATAACTTATGAACATTCAATATCTCAAAAAGTATCCCTGAAAAAATAAACCAAGTTATAGTTATGAACAGGAACTTCTCACTCGAGTTTTACAAACATGTATGGTCTCTGACTGTTTGACCTCTGAACTCAGTTTAGACCATAGAACTAGGCTTACATAGCTGACACTATGTTTACCAAAGGTGACAGTATTAACTCTTGGTATTGAAAAGTCTGAGTTCCTAAGGGTATAGTTGCAGGAATTCCTTCACCTAAACTGTGCCTAATTTGTGTGTCCTCATTTTTCCCGTGTGCTACTGCATAAAATCTGTGCCTTTAATTTCTCTGAGAACGAATTTAGTGCATAAGTACAATGTTACCCTCGTGTACACCAGTGCCATGCACAAGACCTTTGGATCTTTTGGAATCAATTGAAAAGACAAATCCCATTGTTTATCGCCATTGTTTTACAAATAGCCACTGCACAAGACTGAGACATTTCCCAGACAATTACAAAGAATTGAAAAGTTGTGTTGAAGTACATGCACAAAAACTTTTTTTGTTTTTGCCACTTCTCAGAACGTCTACCCGCAAGCCTCAACCTGGTGTACTCGATCCAGTTCCCAAAATGTGTGGCCAAACATATCTAACGTGGCCTATTAAGATGAGAACTGCAGCTGTCTATCAGTCTTCTCACTTTTAATTTGTTTCATTATGAGTTTGTCATTGCATAGACAGCTGCGTGAAAATGTAGACATCTGCACACTGACTTGACAACCAGTTCAATCAGCCGCCCAAATTTCATCCAGATATGATATGTCTACGTCTTTGTTTGTAAAATACTTTTCAGTCAAGATGGACCACACAATCCGATGAAATTCTCCATTTTAACGCCAAAATCACTTTGAAAAGCAACATGATCAGCTGCCATTTTCAGTTCTCCTTTAGAAAACTGCTGAGTAACTTGAACTTCTATGGACTAGTCTGTACCAAAAATATTGCTGTGGGGAAGGGTCAATTTTCATCCAACTGTTACCACCAGAAAAAGACTGTATGTAATGAAACAGGTTAACTTTGTATATGCGAAATGCATTGCTGAAAACGAAGAAAACTGTCCGCAACAAGGTGTCCCTATTAAGCGGATATCTGTAAAGCAGGTTCAACTGCATTACACATTATAAAATTAAAGACCATGCAGCCTCATTAATCTGAGTCAAATTAAACACCACTACTCTCAGACAATGAACTGTACGTCAAGAAAAAACTTATGTCACTTCAGAAGAAATGAGGTCTTTACTGACCTCTTATACAATGTGCACCAACCACAGAAAGGGTCCTTTAGCTTAGCACAGTCAAGACATGATGAAGAGGTACTACATTCTTCAACTGGTACCTTAGATACCTAAAGACAAGACAATATTAAAATAACATGATAGTACCTGGCCTACTAGGTATTTGCAGAACTTTACTTGATAATAACCAAAAAACTATAACTTTATTTTGGTGTCATTATGACAAGTGTTCTTGCAAAATATCATGTAGCTCCACCAATCAGTGCCCCTTGATCAGTATAAAAAAAACATATTGTATAAAAGTGAGCAACACTAAAGGTACATGTATTCTGAAGGTATTATTATAGTATCAGGCCAATTAAACAATTAGGGCAACATTAATTATACACCCTAAAGAGCCATAAGTTTGCAGAAACTTACCAAAAAAACTGTCAAAATTGGCAACGTTTTGAAAATATATGACCTTAACTCAGTTTTAACCTCAAGTGTAGAACATTTGCGTCACATGACCAGTACATGATCATTAACCATTGCCAGAGTGAAATGGGGTACATAAAATGAAAAAGGATAAAACCTTTTTAAGTGTCATTCTTTTACATCATAACATTTAAAATGAATTAGCCTTGTATGGAGGCATCTGTCATTTATATTAGAAGTTGTTAAACATAAGTTAAATTAATACTTAAGTTACATGACCTATTTTCATCAACTGAAGGACTCCTAAAAGAGTTTATTCTATTTCCTTTTATGAACCCCCCTTCACTCTGAAGACTGATTTTAACCATTAATGATCCTTTACCAGTCATGTGATGGAAATGTTCAACACTTGAAGCTAAAACTGAATTAAGGCCATCATGGTTTTGCTGGTTATTAAGTTTGAGAGTTTTTTGGCAATTTATGCAAAGTTGTGACTTTTTGGGAGATTTTATGCAAATTATGTGGAGAAAATAATCAAAGAGCTATTAATAGCAGTGCTGAAAATAATTTTTCTTTCTTAGCAGGACATGTGTCCGTTGAAATCTTCAGTTTAGGCAGACAAAAGTCATATTACAAATTTGATTGGACACTAATTAGCATAATGTAATTTGCATACAAACAAAAAGAAACGTGTCAATCTGAATTACTTGATTTATAATGCATTTTAGAGTAGCAGTTGAACACCGCTCTGAGCCACTATACTTTGTTTATCTATTTGCCACAAAATATCAAAGTTTATTTTACAATCATTATTGTTTAGATGATACTATGGACTTCTGATGACTAGCCTTAACTTTCTTTATAACGGTACACGAGTTTAGTTTCTCACTAGTGATATCACAGACGTATTGTGTTGTTCCAGAAAATATCCATACCCCTCCCACGGAAGGTTTTTTGGTTTGCACCCCCCACCCCTTAGGAATTTCCGTTCCAAGGGGGTCTTTGATGACCCCCCTCCCCCCAGGAATTTCCACGTTATGCAAACATGGTTTTTGTTGTAACATAAAGCCTTTTTTAAAAATATTATAACATCCATTTTCAACTTACGACGCTTTGTTATTGCACTATACTATTTGCATGTTTGCCATCCAGTGTGAAGTGTTCCATGTTGTTCATGAAAATTTGTTCAGACCGAGTGTTCAAACGTTCTGACGTTCTAGGTGCCGAGGGTTGCGTGAATAATTTGTGTGCCGAATGCAACGTAAACAACGAAGCCAAAATTATCAGAATTGAAATTGTGTTCGCCACACTCAAACCTGCCATCAAAATCGAAACTGTTGAATGTAACTTACACTAATAATCGACGATTATGCTGTTTGGAAGAGAATTGGAGTAAAATAGCCGCTTTTTCACCGGGATTAGTGTTGGTTCACAGTGCATTGAATTTGCATACTGGAGTCTAAAAATAAATTGCACAAGCGATCCATGTGGGAATAAGAAATCGATCCTTTCTTTCTCGCACTTTATCCTTTGTTTAAAATTGAAATAGTAAATCAAGCACAAATGGAAACTCAAGGATAATGACAACTGTAAAAGAATTTGTAAGAAATAGCTAATATAGGCTAAACGTAGTGTCAGTTCAAAGCGCATCAAATTTGCATAGCGCATGAAATCTGACCTTCTCAAATTATGAGGGTCACTGTTTCCGTAACGCAACATTTCTATCTCGATGATATCCTGTGAAAAGCAGCCGAAGATGCGCAGTAAAAATATTTTTTATATTTGTTTAAACAAGTTTGGTGTTTAGCAAAAACGTTCACATTGAAAGGATTGAAAACCGTGAAATATTCACTGAAGGCCAAGGAGACATGCAATTTTCCGTAAACATGAATATGCAAATCTGGTGTACCGAAATTTCATACAAATCAAAGTTGCAAAATTTGGCATTGGAGTCAACATATTTGCTTATTTTTGAAGGTCAAAACAGGCTACATAAGTATTACTTCGTGCTTGGGAACAATCGTGTGTTGCTTTCAATTTTTTCATGTTTCTTCACCCTCTGGAAAAGGAGCTTCCCATGAACCCCCCACTCCCCTCGGAACTTTCTGCCTTTGAACCCCCCTCCCCCTCGGAATTTCCAGTGACCTTCCGTGGGGGGGGGGGTATGGATATTTTCTGGAACCACACATTTGATTAAAGCCTCTCGTCAAAGTCTTGTCAAAGTAATTGTAGAGATTCGAAAAGCAACCCATTTTTCTTGTGTTGAGTTTTTTCATGCCATGTTTTGGTATTGTGTCATGTTGTTGCATATTTGGCATATTTTCTCTCAGAATTGGTGTTACGTAGATTGTAGTTCAGAGATGCAAGACCAGTACTTGTTGACGCGAATACTGTGAAAAGCGTGATAGATAGATGGCATGAAAGCGAACGTACTTCGATACGGAGAAATGTCGAGACGAGACTAATACCGTAAGAGCGGACTAACGCATGGGGGAACGCCTAATTTAAGACATGACTTATACTGTACAAACGAACTATCACTTATCATTTCAATGTAGTTTAAAGCAAAATGTAATCGCTGAATTAAATCTTCAATGGAAAAAACTAAGACGTTTTTCATGTTTGGACATCATGTCCGACCATATGGCAAAATTGGTCGGACAATTTCGCAATTTGGTCGGACAATGTCCGATGACCGACTGTTATTTCCAGCACTGTAATAGTAATGGGTGATTCCAGAATACATCCAACCCGCAAGTGGCAACTTGGAATTCCAATGGAAAGGTGACATATAGTCATCATAACAAGGTGATACAGCCATCCCAACTTCACTATTCTCAACAACAGTGTAACTCTTCATAATCTTGAAACTTATTTACCTTGTTTTCACTCAAGATAACCAAATGTCTGTGGTCACTGGTAAGTTTAATCTGCCGCACCTCACGTGAACCGATGTTCAACTTGCTGTACGGTGCCACCTTCTGAATGTCACCTTGTATTGACACCTAAAACATACCACAGGTAATGCAAGCCAACTGGTTCAATAGGCCATGCAATTCCAATAATACAGTCAAGTGATTCTTAAAATGACTTTGTAGTAGATGGTTATCTCTCTGCCCATTAGAGTGAAAGAAAGGCTAAGTAGGTCACAACTACTACAAGGGATACCTCTGACTGCCTCGACTGGATATGAACTTTGTCTTAAGGTATCAGCCACCGAAAAAAAGGGTCATTTTTTCATAATTGAGATTTTTACACGCTCAGATAAATTTCTTCGAGGGCTTTCTTTCAAACTTAAATTTAGAAGAAAATACTGCTTCAGTTGAGAGCTATTAGGAGTAAAAGATTTTTCCTTGTTAATTATGGTAATTGATTGCTTACAAGTTCTGTTGTGCCTGATTAACTTGGTCAGATGAAATCTAAAGCATGTGCTGGTTGCACTCCTTCGAAGTGGATATTTGTTCTGTTTTTACGAAGCAATGAAAGTTTTCTTTCACCTAAATGCATCCTAAAAAGAAACGGTTGTTTTTTTCGTCTTCTGAATCAAGACTGAAGGAAAAGAAAGCCTTGACAAAGAATGAGCAGTGAATTGGCAGAGGGTTCACTTAATCGACAGGAGAAAGTCATTGCATCAATGATTTCCCTGGATTTTGCCGTAATTTTTTCGCATCTTTATCAATCTGGTCAGTATTTCAGGAAATATGCATAACAAATTTTAGTTGTTACATGAAATATGGATTGATATAAAGAAAATATTTCGCAAATAAAACAAAAATGACGAATTTCTTCTCACATCCAAGAATCAATAAATTATTTTGCTGCCAGTCGCTGCGTAAGATTGCTCCTGTTACATGTCGGTTACCTGTCAAGGTTCTATTGTTTGAGAAAGCTGATCCCCATCTGGTATTGATTAAAGTAACTCACCGGACATTTAAAGGTGTGATAATCTCATTACTGGCAAGATGCCGCAGAAAATATATTTTCCTTTTTTTCTCGAAAGTAAAATTTTGGCGAGTTGCACGTAGTCGTTTTTAACTCCAAGTCAACAGCCACTTGACCAATTTGGCTGAAATTTGGCCAGATTGTTGCCAGATAGTCTTTCTACAAGACTGTGTCTGCAAATTTTTATTCCTCCTTTCGTTTTAAAGCTACACCCTTTTTCCATGCGAAGTGCTAATTTTATTGTCTTCTCTGACTTCATCTGCTAATAAAAGAAGAACAAACGCACTTGCCAAAAATCTGAGACATGAATTTTTAGCCAGAGGTGTCAGGAAGGAAATGCGGTGTTAATCATTTGTGACCCTCCATAGGATTTTGATGCTAAAGGTGATAGCACGCTCACAACACGCTTGCACAACACGCTTAGTGTGTTTTCAGACACGGATATGCGGCATATCTCTCTCTGAAATGTGCTTGATTGAAGACCAAACTTGTCTTTGAGGAGAGGCAGTTCAGTACTAATTGGTGGGGCATTTGAACGGCTTGATTGAAGACCAAACTTGTCTTTGAGGAGAGGCAGTTCAGTACTAATTGGTGGGGCATTTGAACGGCTTTCTTGCCCTGAGGGGAGGGAATTTGAACAAGCCAATCTTCAAAAATTCAAATGCCCGGGGGTTTGCCCGGGGGGGGGGGGGGATGTTGAACTTTCGAATTGATCGGCACATAGCACAACGAGTACTTCTCAAGGCCGTCAAGACAGCAAATTGGCTTTCTCATCTGTGTTGAAAGATGAATTTGTTGCTCAAAATACATTTCTATGCCATTTCTTCAAGTATCCCTGTTTTGCTGGGAAATTAAAGTGGTAAAGCTGCAAAGATCTTGGCGAGTTTCATTCACGGGACTATCAGATCTCCTGCACGTGGTTCCAATGAACTTGTTATGGAAGCGTTGTTTTGTCTTGCCTGTCAAAGAAGAGTTAACGTAGTTTGCTGTAATTATAGCTTTCGGACTTTCTGTTTCTATTAGAACTTCCATGGAATAAAAAACTGAATTGAGCCAGTTCAGCCCGTATCATCACTCTATCAGTTGAAACGGTTGTTTACGTTTTGCCGCCATGTGAGGTCACGTTTACCGGGCGTTTATCTTGCAGTGGAAAAGTTGGCGGATATTCCATTTCATTAGCCGAATTTTCTTCAATATTTCGCTTGTTCAAAAATTTGTTTCCTCGATTTTTTCAATTGGGTTTGCGAACTTTCGCTTGACCCGGCGAATTGTCGCCGAAATTTCCTTGAATTGTCGTGCGGACGCTTCGGAAAATCAATCGAAAGTTCGGCGATATTTTTCGAATATTTCATACTCACTCTCTACCTAAACTAAACTCGTTTCATACGGTATATGCTACTTAAATTTTGCACGCAATCTTGCACACTTAGTGCGCGCTTGGGTTAGTGTGTTGTGTCATCTCGCACGCTACGTATTGTTTCCGAAGGTTAACACGCTTCTTTGTTCGACTGCTCACGCTACATTGTTCAAATAGTCACGGTTTATTGTTTTTAGTGTGTCCTACGAAACAAAAGAATTTGTAATGAAGTGTGCTCCTGGACACACTTTAAGCATGCTAAAACCAAATTTTTTTGTTTTAAAGTGGAAGCATGTTGTGAGCGTGCTATCACCTTTAGCATCAAAGTACTATGGAGGGTCACATTTGTTTTCTTTGTTTCTGGAGGGAGTGGAACCTAATATAATTATAAAGACATGTACGTGACTGTGAAAAACCTTCCCATAAATTTCCCGAACATGTTAAACTTTTGCCTCTTTTTGAATAAAAAGTCATTTTCTGGAATTATTAAGCCGCCAAAAAATGTACCGTTCAAAGGGTTTTTCATAAAAACAACAAAAACTAGAGTGATCTGTGTGCGAATGGTGCTGAAGGGTGGCTGATACCTTAAATACACAGCCATTTTTAAACTTATCCCAAATGGATGAGGTTAGGAGCTGGAGGCTAAAGGAATAATGGAGACATACAGTGTAATACAATTCAAGGCAAGCAATGAGGTATCCATGGCAACAGTGCAAATGAGAACCACCCAGAGAACTCCATTCTTTGAAAAGGATCCACAGTCAGGTTGAAATGGGAACTCTGGACATCAAACCATCAAAAGCACTCTGAGTCCCAAAAGGAAACTCAATGTGACAAGGAAAAGAGCAAGAAATAACTCCATTCAACACAAAGCAAGCCCATAAGGGGATAATGGGAACATTCCCCCTCCACTACATTGCATACTGTTCCACAATTGCATGTACAATGTGGATCATGTGCTGGTCATTTTGAGTGCTGATGGAAAGTAACTGCTTTGAAAACACCTTACCTTTTACTCAGCATTACCCTAAGAAGGCAAGATAAAACCCTGCTAAAAAAAACCCAGTCCGACCAAATTCTAGTAAACAGGTCAGAAGATACAGAAATCATGATTGTGCTCGTGGGCCAAAAGCCACATATATTTCAGTGATATACAGATCTCAAGTTAAGTTGACTTAATTACAAGTCATTGTAAGCGAAAGCATTTATGATAAGTGATTGTTACCTCTTATTGGATCCAGCGCCAAT
Source organism: Siderastrea siderea (assembly GCA_964030785.1). Taxonomy (NCBI): domain Eukaryota; kingdom Metazoa; phylum Cnidaria; class Anthozoa; order Scleractinia; family Rhizangiidae; genus Siderastrea; species Siderastrea siderea. The sequence goes on along the minus strand of OZ034972.1, from coordinate 17,790,250 downwards.
CAATATAATTTCCTGCTCTTCCTAACTGGAATCTTTACATTTCTAACATTTCAGAAATTGGACATGAACTAATCTCAACCATTGCGACCTTCAGAGGTCACACACACACACACACACACACACACACACATACACACACACACATACAAACATACATACATACATACATTTATTCAAAGCATCAAAAAACAAAGGCGAATAGGCAAAGAATGCTTTGAAAAGGGAGTTTAAGAGGTTGGCCCTATGCAAAAAACTCCCGAAAGAAAGACCTTTCTTTAAAGTGCACCTAACCCCCAAAATTTTTTTCGGCTAAATAAATTCTGTTAGCATCAGGAACATTTCTTCGCAAAAATTTTTTGATTTTGGTTAAATTCTCGATTTTCTGTGCCCTGTTAAATTCAAGGAAAATTTGGTTCACATCCGAGTAAGAGGAACCTGGGGCGAGCCGTAGTTGTGACGTCAGATCAAGAACCAAGAATTCCACGCCGCTTAGTTTTTAGCTATGTTTCTCTGACTTTATTTGTTCATCGAAGCCTTCTGACTTTCTAGCTAATTCGAACAAAGTCAAAGTATGACTAAAATTCCAATGTTGTAATCTAAAGCAGATACTGAGACGAGCTACGCGGATTCTGCTGATTCGTAGATGAATTTTAGCTCTGAATACGAGATAGATGCGGAACACGAAGTCGACAGTACACCGCCAAAGGATGAAGAAAGTGCCGTCCTGCCCATATCTGCTAAAAACTGCTAACCAAAGAAGAATGAATTACGCAATGCAAAAAGGAAATAAAGGCAAACTAAGAACTGGAACAGGAAATAAAGCAACTTACGATTGGCCTTGGAGCGCCGCGAAGAAACCGGAATGCTGAGCTTCGCCCGTGAGTGTTTACATTTTATTTCGCACGTTCGGTCTTCACGTTTGGTCTTCGTTTTCCTGCTCTCTGCTTCTCGCACTTGAGATTTATACTCAAGCTGAGGGAACTTCTTATAGAAATGGAGATTTTAATAAAGCACTCCTTTCTCCATTCATTTATTTTACATAGAAGTAAATGTGGAAACTGCGATATTACTTACGTCTTGTCCATTTCTGTAACCAGCATTAACAATAACAACAATTTATAACACTAGTGAATCAGGAAGGCAATTATTTTCTAAAGGAAATTGACGAGAATTATAAGCACGAGAGTTTGTTAGTATCGGTTCAACTGAGATAATCTTCCAATCATTTTTCTCGCGTCAACGTGCAAGCAGTTTCCTCAGATCCCAGCGCCAGTGGAAATGTACAAATTATGTAAATCAACCGGCCCTCGCTTAACTCGCGACTCGAGGCTTCGCCGCTCATCGCTCACACTTCGATCTTCTTGTGGCCTTTTTTCGCACACAAAATGGTAATAAAAGAACTAAGAAAGAGACTGCTTGTCCTCTACTTCAACGGAGGATATGAACAAGAGATCTCTGCACAGTAATGTTTTGTTATGCTCGAGTGATTTGATATGACTCAAGATAAAATCTCTCATAGCGAGGCACGTTCATAGACTAGAATAAGGAATAATGGCAATGGCTTGTTATTGTGGAGAAAGCACGTTTGGTTCTGCTGAAGGAGGACTTTCTATAAATACGGTCTTTAATTTTAAACCCTTCGCTGTTTTGGGCACCGCTTACATGTAATTATTTAGCGCTTACCGTGTAACCAACTTGAATAATTCGCAAAGGTAATAATTTTCTGCGTACCGCGTATCGCGGGTATTCTGTGGTTAATCGGCCGTTGAATCATTGGAAATACACAAAAAGCTATCGTTTGATCGGATACTAAAGTTGTTCATTCATTCATACCTTCTTCTGCGACAACAAATCTTTGCTTAAAATGCATCGAGCGTAGTATCGAGTGCTTGGAAGGCTGCCGCTTTGCTCGCTATTGTTTTACAAAATCCACTCATTTCGTCCCTTCGCCTCTGGTCGCTCGTCACCAAAAAATGCTGTATTTTTGTAGTGATAGTCTTGTGATTCGTTTCTTTGGTTACTATGTCTCGGAGCAATACGAACGGTCGACAGTTTTCTGTTCATCTTCGAGAGCTCAAGAGAAACATAGCTCCGATAGAGATAGCGCAAGACTGCGGGTTCTTGATTTGACGTCACAAGGTGACTAGTCCCATGCCCTCACTGCTCGACCCTGAACCAAAATGGTGTCTATTTTCGCCCGATTTTCCGTACTTCAACTGCGCACAGAAAATCAGGGATTAAACCAAATCAAAAACTTTTTGTGATGAAATGCTCCAAATGATAACAGGATTTATTTGACGGGGAAAAAACTTTTAGGGTTAGGTGCACTTTAAGTTAGCATTACACATGCATTAGAGCATGGAACATTTGAATTTTATGCGCTACAGTCGACTGAAGCGTTTTGTTTACGTTACATTTAGCGGGACTTTCCACATAATACTTTTCACAACACAAACATTTCTTTCCAAAGTGAGTTTGAATATAAAAAGATCAGCGACCTTCCTGTATTTTTTGTTTTTTTGTTTTAAGTTTACATTTAACGTTTATTTTGTAGAAAATGTTTTTAAGTCTGATTAAGACTGGAATAGGGCATTCGGGCATGGACCTTTTGGCTGTGTGATTGGAAGTTACTTCAATCACTGTTACGCTTTTACAGCTGTGTATCGCTGAAGTTCCTTTTTATTGCCACAAATTTTCGCCTTTGCAAATTTTCGCAAGAGTAATTTTTTGTTTGACCTTTCGAAATATCGTACATTTCCACGAAATTTTATTTAGGGGACGAATTTTTGCCTGTAATTTCGCTTGACATTGCACAAAAGATTGCGACAAAGTTTGCGCGAAATTTCGCGAGAACAAAGACCGTACTTCGTCAAATTTCGTTGGCGTTACTTTTGCACAATACTGTACATGGTGTTGTTTTGAAGTCAGCTCGATCTCATTACCAACCACTATTTCTCTGAAACATAAGGAATAAAATGAGATGGAATTCTGTGCAAATGATCTTTTATAGCAATGCATGTTTTCCCCCTTCTTGATAACTTATTTTGTTTTTTGAACTCCACACGGGGGACTATAAATCATACGATGATCTGGGATTCGCCATGAAACTATTTATTTTAACAACTGCCTCTACTGCAGAGATAAAAAAACACATTACTATAAAGACCAGAGATCTAAACATCTTGCAAGAATGTTCAAAGTGAAATTGGAGTGCACCTTGATAGCTTCCTGTCTGGTCAGTTAGCCAATCAAATGCACCATTTGCTGCCCATTGGGGATTGTGATTGAGGACCCGAGTTCCTCATCCTCAACTTAGAGGATTGCTCTGTGTTTAACACAAGGTGAGATACTTAGAAAGATGAAGCAATCACTCAACAGGCTACCCATGGTCTAAATTAAATACTCAAGCATGCCTAGAAAAGTTTCCAGAATGTCAGTGGCAGCCACAATCTGCCTGAGGCAATCAGGAAGGAGAGCACAAGGGAGACGTTGAGTATTGGATACAAAAACTTAGGGACCTGGTGCATAGCCTCTCAGCTGAAAGAGGAACATGAATGGTGGGGTGTGCCAAGGCCAAGGTGAATAAAGCAGCCTCTGTAGCAAAAAGGGTCAGTTAAGGACAGTGCTTTCTTTTGTTACTGTGCATACTTTCTGCGCATCTTGGGATATTCGGGTTTTTAAGAAATTTGCCCCCTAATGCAACAATATTTTTGCACAGTTTAAGACTGTGGAAAAAGCAGATCTTAGCAAATAAAAAGAAAATTAGGGGTAACCACCCATTTTTCAGAGATAATTGAGCTTACATTTGGAAAGAAATTGCCATAGTTACATTCTTTGTATTTTAACAGGCTTACCATCCTTTGTTTGTGTTGCAGACCTGTGCTAGCTGAATATTAATGGCTGCTTCGGTTGTGTACAAAGGATTTTGTGAATACGATAATCAAGGCTTTTTGAATAGAAGAAAGTCAAATAAAAACACTTAGAAACATGAACACTGTGTTAATGTATGTTATTATGTGCTTGGTTTGTCGATTTAAAGCTCCAGGAGGTGGTTTTAGAAACTTGAAGTTTGACCAGTACTCTATAAAAATATATATACTCACAAGGCATGCAACTTCAAGAACCTCAAATTTCCGACCGGCTTGGGATTTCACCAAAATTAATACACTTAACCTTGTGCCTTTGACAAAAGAATCCCGGTTTCCGAAAGAACAGTCTTTGTAGTTTGATTTGGCCTGATTTTTGTTTCTGCCTATGATCTACACAAGTTGCCTACTCAAGGCATCTCAGGAATGCAGTTTTCGATGCAAATTTGAACTTGTGAGTCCCAAGCGGCCTGTTTGGCACACGAGAAACACGTGCAAATTGTAGGAAATAGTAAAATTTATTTCACCCTTTTAATTTATTTTTATCACCATATTGTTGCACTGCAATGTGTGGCAGCACGCGCGTGTGCCAAACAGGCCGCTTGGGACTCGCAAGTTCAACTTGACGTTCCTCGACTGGCCGGTTGTGTTGCGTTGCGTTGCATTTTGTTGTCTGTCTTCTATTGTGTCATGTTGTGATCTGTCTTATATTTGTCAGTCAGCAAGTTTGATGGCTTAAAATTTCTCAGTTTTCCTGTACCTTCGTTGCACGACTTGACGCAACAACTAGACAACTAGACGGAGGGACAACAGTTCGACCAGCTTGACCAACTCAACAACTTTAAGCAAAACTTCCACCTTTTTTTTTTCCATGGAGATTTTGCAACCCCGACAACTACTTTAGAGTTTTTCTTATTACCATGTTTTGGTTTTTACTATATCCGCCATCTTTGATAAACCTTCCCCACTCCTCCCAAATGTGTCTTATGAACACTCCATTAAAAGAAAAAAAGAGACCAAGGTTAAGAATCATGGAACCTTAGAAGCAAACACTGTTCCCTCTTTTAGTTGAATGAATCTTTAAGAAGAAGTCGAAGAATTATCTAGACTAAGTGCTTGATTTCGTCCATTAACCTGTCAACGTAGGTGAGTCACAAAGTAGTTGCAAGCATCTTGTCAAAGTCCATATAGTTGTTGCTTTGTGAGACATACGGTTACATACGATTATTGTTCAGGTAGTCTGTCGGTATGTGTCGGTTTTCTGTAAATTGTCATCCGTAGTTTGTCACTGTCACAGGTAACTAAGCAGTCTAGAAAAGGTATTTTACCATTATCCTCAATCTCCTTAGTGAACTTATGTCGGTGTTTTGTCTCTTGAGGATCGAACTGCACCAATCACGTTTTACAGTCTTCGCGGCCAATAACATCACGGCTTAACCGACAGACGACCAATGCTGTGTTTTTTCATGTGCCTTAAGTTGCCTTGATTAAGTTGGCCAAAACTTCATCTCTTTCACCAAAGAGCACATTTTGCTGACCATTTCAAATGCTAAAAAAAATCCCTAGCCTCAAAGGGGCGCTGTCACCAATTTATAAGTGGCCAGGTTGTCACAATTTTATTTCGCTAGATTTTCTGTTAAATTTGTTGTTTCCTTTAGTTATTATCAGTTTGTTTTGATCACGTCTTCGCTTTTTCATTTCACAGGCCGTGCTGCCAGTGGTTAACCAATCACAAGCAAGGCTTTCATGTACATTGTCGTGTGCCTTTTGTAAACAAAGCCGCGTACTTTCAGTTGCAGTTGGGTTTATTTCTGCGAGGATCTTCACCCAGTAAGCCAGTTAATTTCCTTTCTTTAGGTTAGATTATTTACAGATCACATTGGGAACACACGCTGTGTTATTTTAAATCGGTGATGGATTTATTTAAGAGTTATTGTGAGATTTGCAAAGCGCTTCCCGAAATGTGTGAGCTTTGTTATCCGATTCAAAGTAATCACGCAAGCCTGTTATTGTTGGAGATTTTCTCTACAAAAACTTTCATTGTTTCGCTAGTGACAGGTTGTCATGTTAGACTGAAGTATTAGTCGCCTGTTTCGTAAGTTTATTGTGTTGGTGAATAAGATAAGGTACTCAGACATTGCCAACACACCCTGCACTTGCAAAGTAATTTGTAGCATTGAAAGTTATGATTTAAGTGACAAGATGTTCTTGTTGACATTTTTAGGTCACGTTAAGTGTTTTCTTCGAGTTCAAGTTTAGTGCATAATCTTAGTTGTGCCTTCATTGCAAAATTTATTGTTTATCAGGTTACCTTCACAATCAGAGATGTGACCTTGTGAGTATTTGATTTACGGATAAATTTACTGAAGTATAATTATGTAACGTGCTTTATCCTAGCTTTCGCCGCCCTTCGTATGCTATACCACCTTTGTTAACATCAATAAAAACAACAATCAAGACTGGAAACGCCGGACCCAGAGGAAACCCAAAGATACTGGTTCAGTTCAGTTTAAAATTACTCTACCAGTTCTTTCAAACCGTAAATGAGGAAACTATAAATAAGTACGTTTGCCAGCAGATTGCTGGTATGGAAATGGCAAGTTTCTGCTTAGTTTCTTGGAAAAATTGCTAGAAACTATGGTTTGTTTTTCCTTTGAGAAAATCATTCGATTCCTTTCTGTAAAATAAATGTTCTACAAGTATTTCATGTACGAAAAAGGTCTACGAAACATTTTTCAGGACCTTCTTCCACCGAAAACTGGACGTGAAATTCACCATGACAGAGCCCATCTAAGTACACTGCGAGCTCTAACAAGGCTCCCCTTAATGCAAAAAGTTAATAAAATTAATAGTGTAGAAGTCAATTTCAAAAAATTGGTCTACTTTCTGAGTAAAATGTAAAAGAGTTAAGACCGTCCAACAAAATTGTTAGTTGAGTCAGTAGTTTGTTCAGTTGGTCGTTTCGCCAAGTTTAGTGTTCGATGAAATTTGTCGACTTTGCCGAGTTGTCAAGATGCTTTGCCAATGGGTCGAGCTTGTCTAGTTGGCTCGCTTTGTGGTGGTCGTACTGTCTCAGAGTATATAAAGATTGTTGATCAAGTTAGTAAGGGTCGTTCTGTTTGTTGAGTTGTGTCGAGGTGTGGAGATTGTCTGCCAGTGAGTGAGGTTTGTTGAGTGTGTCAAGTTGTGTGGTTTTTACTGTCTTAGAGAAAGCAAGCATCACTGAGTTTGTCTATTCGGTAAGGAGTTGCATGGAGTTGCGTCGATGTGAGAAGTTCTAGTCTGCCTCAGCATGTAAAAATTTGACAATTTTGACGCATTGGTCGCATTGTACTGTCCTAAAATAAGTGAGGATTGTTAAGTTTTTGTGTTTGGTAAGGGTTGCTGCATGCATTTGTTGAGTTGTGGAGATTTTGTCTGCCAGTGAGTGAGGTTGGTTGAGTTTGTCTACTTGCACAACCTTAACATGTAGACAGAACACTAGAAATTCTGAACTTGTCAATATAAACGCAACACAACACAATGGACCACAACGCAACGCAACGGAACACAACAGAAACAGCACAACGGACCAAACACAACAAAACGCAACGCAACACAACACGACAGAACTCACCTTCACACAACAAAACAGGAAATCAAAACCACCTACATATGCTGAACTAAACAGTTGAGGTAATTTCGACCTTGACCAAAAAACTCCACGGACAAAAACGGTCAAAAAATGTTGCAGGCATATATCTAATCTTATCCCACCTATGGAACAACAGGTCCAGAATAATAAGCCAGTACCCAGGCTGACTCTTTTTAGCAATGACATGAACACCTCTAGAGGAGGGGAACTGAAGAAGCCACTGACCTGCCTAATGACACTTCCTTCGTTAGCAAAATACTCATCCACAACCACAGTACACTGGGAGGCAGAAGACCTGTCTTTAGTTTAAGGGAGCATTAACAGCTTGCTCCGAAACCACTGTTAAGCCTCATCCCCAGAGATTTAAAAAGGTAAAGGAACAATTGGTTTACAAAAATCAGCTGAGAATAAACTGAAAAGTGTAAAGCAACTCAAAATACAAGGGAAACTGCCAAAGTTCTGCACTGGCTGGAAGTTAAGTTTGCCAAAAGTACATTTAGCCACATGTGTATTGTGACAAAAGAAATACAGCAAGATGATAAAGAGCCTAGGCCTCCAAAGTCAAGATCCATTAGACACAAAAGCAACATACTGAACATTGCAGATGAATGAGGCAATTTTTTAAATTTTGAAAGAAAAACTAACATGAGTTCTAACAAAAACTAAACAAATATTAAGAGTTTAGACCTTCATACCTTGAGTAGCTGGCCTTGATCAGTGCCAATAAACACCACTGTGTTATTGTGATAGAGCATTGCTGCAACAGCAGTTAGCATCCCCTTGTCTTGCTCCATAATGGAATTTTTAATGACAGATTTTCTTGCACGATATGGATGATATTTAAAGCCAGGAGATGTTGGACAGAAATTTGGTGTGATTACGGTACCAGAGACCTGTCAAACAACACAGCACATTTACTACTCATTTTGATCCTCAGAGTGATGTTCTGATGCAACTAAAGCAGTTAAAAATAATTATAAAGCACCATAACAAACTCTTGCTTAAGCCATATTTGAACTTGCAACCTTTGTGACATCGATGATACCTTTGCCTTTATGAGAATGAACAAGATGCAATCTTGTTCTTTGATTACATCAACCATAGACATCCTAACATATGTTTCACTATGGAAAAGGAGGTTGACCAAAGAAAAATTTTTCTTGATGTTCTGATTGACAATAGTGATTCTCAGTCTCCTACTACTAGGGTTTACCACAACAAAATCTTTACTGGCTTGCTCACTAATTATTTAGTTTATCCCCCCCCCCCCCCCCCGCCATCTTACAAGCTCAGGCTTATTACAACCTTAGTTCACTGAACCTTCAAGATTAACAACAAAGGGGTGGTCTGATCCTACATCACATAACAGAGAGGGTAATCAACCAGTACATCACTAAGACCCATACCCCTCTCACATAGCTCATTACCTTAATGTAGCACAGAATAGATTATCTAAATTGCTTACAGTATTGTGCAAAAGTACTGGAAATGAAATTCGACGAATTTGTGAATATTCAACGTAAATTAGCGAACTTTTGTTTGGACCGATTTTTCAACGATATTTGGGCAGACCTTTTGTTTGCGTGAGGACGATATTTGAGCAAAATTTTGTGGCACTTAGCAGTACTGCCGGTGCAATTTTGTGGCACTTAGTGATATTTCGAGGGAATTGTGGTTTGTAGTAAGCAATTTTGCGCTTGCTGTGAATGACTCATTTATCTTGTTTTGTTTTATTTCATTCACATGTAAGCAGTCATGCGACAAGACATAAACATGATGGAAGCAAATTAATAAGCTCACTTTGTAAACACAAAGTCAATGACACCTTGAAATACAAGTTTCACATTATAGAAATGAAACTTATCTGTTCATGGCCTCCTGTAGAAAGTCAAACTGAAATTCACTACACACTAATGTGACTTCTGGTGTCATTTTTTATTTTTCAAGAGATATAATTCTCTAAGTTGAATCTCGAACGCGGTGGCTTACATGGCCATGTGAGTACTTGCCCGATCCAGTCTCCACGCAACTTTTCAACTTTGATTTGTTGCCATAGCAACAGGCAGCTACACTGAGTCACGATCAAGCAAGTGAATTGTTTCGTCCTTAGACATTTTTGGAATACTTTGTTATACAGTGTTTTTTTGTTAGTGGATAGGAGACATGACAAAGAAACTTTTTTGTTTTCAGATAATTTTCAAATTTAAATAAAATCACACATTTCTCTTTCCCAAAACCACCCAGTAAAAAAGCCGCTTTATTACCAGTTTCTTAGTGCGGGTGAATCACAATCTAACAAATGAATTGTTTTGTTCGTCAGACATCTTCGGAATAATTTGTTAATCTGTTTTGAAACGTTTTTTATTAGTGTATAGGAGAGACAGCAAAGAAATTTTTTGTCTTCAGATGAACTTTAAATTTAAATAAAATCACACATCGATCCTTAATTGTTTTTTTTCTCTTTCCCAAAACCACCTAGTAAAAGTCTGTCTGTGTAAGTGTTTTGTTTACATTTAATGTGACCTTTATCAAACGGACGGAGCCTTTCTTTCACGACATCTAGAACATTTCTTTCCCAACGCATGCTTGAATGCAAATAGTTTAGCTTTCTTGTGGCAGCTTTTCAATAAGTTTTTGTTGCTTTGCGTAAATTTCAACAACATTTCTCACAATGAGGTGTAAATGTATACACCTGATTTTTTAAAAATGACTCACATCAGACTGGACGTCACTTTTCAAGGGTGTTGCAAGTGTAATTAGAAGTGCGATGGTTATGCGAGTTCTGTTGTGTTTCCGAAGGTTTGGAAATTTGACATTAACTTAATATCTCAACCACTCTGACCTTTGCAAGAAATCCTTCCATTTCGTTACCATTACACAAGTACAGCTGTATGAGAGAGGTAATGTCATGGAATTAACATTTTACGTTTATGCACAGCATTCAGTCAACTGAAATGTTTTGTTAACATAATTTGCATTACCGCATTTTGTAGTGCAACTTGTCCACGTTATCCTTTTTATCCTAACGAAACATTTCCTTCCCAAGCATGATTTATCACATATATTTCAGTGATATACAGATCTTAAGTTAAGTTTATTCAATCACAAGTCATTGTGAGCAAGAATGTTTATGACACGTGTCTGTTACTGTGTACTGGATCCAGTGCCAATCAATATATTTTCCTGCTCTTCCTAACTGTTATATTGTTATGCTTCTAAACATTTCAGAAATTGCACGATAACTAATCTCAACCATCGCGCCCTTCAGAGGCTATCCTGCAGTAACCTTTCTTTTAGTTAGCATTGCAAATGCTAAGCGTTACAGTCAACTGAAGTGTTCTGTTTATGTTACATTTAGCGCGACTTTCCAAGTAATACTTATGTCACGACGCAATCATTTCTTTCCTAAGTGAGTTTGAAAATAAATAGATCAGTGACCTTCCTGTATTTTTTGTTTTAAGTTTTAGTTTAACATTTATCTCGTAGAAAATGTTATCAAATCTGCTTAAGACTGGAATCGGGCATTCTGACATGGACCTTTCAGCTGTGTGATTGGAAGTTTCATCAATCACTGCAGCTATGCTTTTATATCTCTCAACTTCCTTTTTATTGCTGCAAATTTTCACTTTTGCGAATTTACGCAAGAGCGATTTTTCGTTTGATCTTTCAAAATATCGCACGATATTTCAAGAAATTTTGTTTGTGGATGAACTTTGCCTGTAATTTCACTTCACAGTGCGCGAAATATAGCATGAAATTTTGCGAGAACAAAGACCGTACTTTGTCAAATTTCATTTGCATTACGTTTACTCAATACTGTATAATGAAAGTTATTGTAACAATCTTGATATTAAGTTAGTTTTTCCATCCTTCAAGATCCACAACATGTTAATTGTGAAAGACCCTGTCCCTGTCAAGATTGTTTATCAGATTGTTTGTGCAAGCTGTTATGCTTGTTATGCTGGCGAATCCGGCTGACACTTTTCAACACGTATTCAGAAAACACTTGACTACATGTAGGGAAAGGGACTCTCCTAGTTCAACATCTGTTCCACTGATTGCTTCTCAATTTTCAATCATGGGAACATCAAATTCTGACTCAAGATCAAAGAAGCCCAGCATATTCACTGGGACCATTTTAAACAAACAGCTCTGTCATGTAAATTTAACTCTCTCACTTTCATATCATTCCTTACACCATTAAGTAGTGTGATTTTTCACACTTTCTAAATATTTGTAATTTTATTACTATGGGCCTCTATTATAAATTCAAATGCTATGTAACTTTACTTGCAACTGACAATGAATGTAGCATGATCGAAGCATGTCTTGTTTAAAAATCAAGTGTTGTCCTTTTTCTTAACCCACTGATGCCCGCTGCGCCCGTACACACCCATGAATGAGCAGGCATCTTGTTCCACTTGTGACATCATCAGTTTACATGACCCTGAATAGCTTTGCTAGTCAGTTGATGCAACGCGAGGAGACCTTGTAAATGATGCCTGAACGACAATGATCGGATCAAGTAAGCCTGAGTAACAGCCAGGAAACCAACTTGAAGGAACTTTTAGCTCAAACGCAAAAGAAAATCATGGCCTTCCCAATGACTGCTACTTTTGGCCAACTCTATCCTTTTCAAATGCGCTTTGAGGCCAAACTTTTCTCATCACCAGAAACCGTGGTCATAGGGCTAACTTGACAGCAAAAAGCGAAAATCAAAATGAGAACGAAAGCAACAGGACTGTTCACTAAATCCCGGAGAGCCATAGACTACGGAGATTTTCGCATTAAAAAACCCTCAAAATTTTGAATTTGAAATGCTAGAAAACTTCCTGAAACCGAAAGAAACGCCAACGGTTCATGCTAGAAAGCACTTTTCGTGCGGATTGGGACGAAATTGGATCAAACAGGGCCAAAAGACACTACAAGTAAAAAAGTCCCCGTTTTTTTCGAAGCTTGCCGGCTGTCAATGGGTTAAAATAATGGACCTATTATAAAACAAAACAATAAATTTTCATCACAGTGGCACTTAAAGGAAGTCATCACCTCTTTGATTTGTCTACAAGTATTATTATCTTACTATGCAGTGAAGTTTCAATTTGTGGGTACATTCCAATGTGTACCCATGAAATCATTGTTTACTACTTAATTTAAAGAACATGAAATCTGCCATCTACTAGAAGCTGAGGGCCCCTTCAATGTTGTCAGTTATCTAAATCAGTGCTTACCTTTTCTGCACAAAACTCGTTATCGCGAACCCAAGGTAATCCTAAGGTCACCTTTCCATAAGTTCCATCAACGCAACTCCGTTGGTCAGATTCTAGTGCAGTGTTTATTTCTTTCACTGAATACATGCAAACAGCAGAGTTTTGAGAGGGCCCATCCCAGCCTACAGTGGTCTCAAAAAATGCTACAACTAGCACAGCATCAGATGCTTGATGTCCAGGTGACTTGGAAAGGAAGTCTCCAGGTTTTGTTAGATGGGCTGACTTAGCTATACTGAAGTTTGTCCCATTTAATGATTGACATTCCAGTGGCAACTCTACATAAGTTAAATAGTGAATATCCTGCTGGCAAAGACGAATAATAAATGTCTTGAACACTTTGGGGTCATCTTTTTTTTGGTAAGATTTAGTTGTCTCCTGTACTGTCACAAAGTAGTTAAAGTTACCAGAGGAAAATCCATAGATATACTTCACTAAATAATTTAAGTTAGCAAATTGTAAGAAGCTCATAGCACGAACATCCTTTCTAGATATTGCAAAAACATCAGGGTCATCAATTTTCCGAGTAGAGACCGCTGGAGTAGGTCCAATTGCATTTAATGGGTTTTTTCCATACTTTCCCTTCCATGATGTTCCAATGTATATTGCCCGTTTTCCTGAGACTGATGGAGTAATCAATGCAACTGCAGGTAAATCAGCATTTGACACAACAAACTCCTGACTGTTTGTTTCCGTGAGTGAGTCAAGACTTCTCAGTTGACAAGCACCATGCTTGAGGCTTCCACAAGTTATAAGATGTCTTTCTGTGCTGTCTACCAGCAAAACTTTGTTCTTGTTGTCTGTGTCTTTTCCAACACAGTCAGGTTCATCCTCACCAAGACAATCAACATAATCTAACTTGGGCCCAGTTGTAATTCTCCTGAGTTCTGCTAAAGCTGGTGATACTTTCAACAACACATTTTTACCACCAATAAAAATATTATTTGTAATGTTATCCACATCCAAGTTAATCAGCTCATTACTCAGTTTTAACTCTGGATACTTCCCATAACCTGCACAGAACAATGATGAAAGGGTCACAATGATAATGTTCTGCACACACACCCGTGCACTGCCCATGAGTCACACTGTTCCAAGTAGGACCTAAGTTGAAAATATAACCTAATGAAGAAATCAACAAAAGTAAGTTATCAAATGACTGAATGCAAGCCTCCTAGTTTACTAGGAATACCTCACACTTTCACAGCTTCTGCCACTGACTTGTTTTTAATCAGCAGCTAGTGAAACCTATGACACAAGTCATGGAATAACATGTAAGGATTTTCATTATTTAATATAACTGATACATCCAAGATATTGCTGAATAGGTCCACGTGATCTGCTAGTAGTGTTAGGCTTTGCTGAACAACAACAGAACACATGACTTACAATTAATTCAAGAACGATTATTATTATTATTATTATTGTTGTTGTTGTTATTATTATTATTATTATTATTATTATTATCACTATTATTATTATTATTATTATTATTATTGCAGTCATTCACGACTGTATGCTAAAAGCTTAACTAGCTACACAGGGCACATAGCGTAACCTGTGAGCCTTGGAGTAAAAAAATATAATTATAATAATATTGATTGGGAAGGTTTGACTAGGAACAGAATTTTAATAAGATTTTTTTCATTGACGGTGTCTAAATATGCCGCCATAAATTAGTCTCTGTCTCTATTTGCCAGTCCCCCCACCCCCTGTTTCAATGTTGAATGTTTGCCAGACAATACTGCAGAAGAAACTTCTGTTGGAATCCAACATTGAAAAGGGGGGAGGGGAGGGAAATAAAAGCATGGTAATATGTAACAACCTTTCCAACAAAATTGGCTAAGGTTGTCTGTAAACGACAGAACGTCTTTTCCTCATTATATCATCTGATGTATACATGGTACAGTGTTCATCTCACATGTGGCAAACGTATTATTAACCCTTTACCGTCAGCGTTTTTCCCTTAGAAAAACGCATTTTTTACCGCTAAAGCGGTTTTTGAAGTGCTATGGTGCCAAATGCCACTAAACTTTGCTACAAAAGCGTTTTCTTACATTTTAGCTCAATTTTGAGCCAGCTTCTGTTGAAAATTGTACATTATCTTGGTTTCACGTATGCGCATAAGCCAAAATTTGGACTTGTTTTTTTTTTTTTTTTTTGCTGATTCATTTCTAATTTTTTCTCGCTTCTTTTGCTTTCCTTTTTCTCTCCCTTTCTTTTCTCTTTATCTTCTACCCTTTATCACCTTTCTATCCACTGGAAAAGTTTTGGCCTCAGTCCTTCTAAAAACCTGGAAATGGAACATTGATCAACTAGGTGACTTGGCCTATTTTACCACCAACTTTGCAGCCAAAATTGGACACGTTTTTCTGGTATAGCTCTGCCAGGATTTGGTCGATATTCAAAATGGACACACGTATGGATGGATCTGTCCTTGCTGTGCTAGCTGCTTATCAAAACAATCTGGTGACGTCAAAAATGATGACGTCACAAGTGGCTGAATGGTTCCCGACTTCGACGTCGGGAAAATACAACTCTTGACGGAAAAGAGTTAACTCAACTATCGAAAATCGTTGATCATGACAAATCTTACTCGTTTGAGACTGATTTTGGTTGATTTATCAGGTTTCATGCAAAAAAGAACACATTTGAAACAAAATGTCCTTTTCTTTAACCCTTTACCGTAAGCGTTTTTCCCTTAGAAAAACGCATTTTTTACCGCTAAAGCGGTTTTTGAAGTGCTATGGTGCCAAATGCCACTAAACTTTGCTACAAAAGCGTTTTCTTACATTTTAGCTCAATTTTGAGCCAGCTTCTGTTGAAAATTGTACATTATCTTGGTTTCACGTATGCGCATAAGCCAAAATTTGGACTTGTTTTTTTTTTTTTTTTTTTGCTGATTCATTTCTAATTTTTTCTCGCTTCTTTTGCTTTCCTTTTTCTCTCCCTTTCTTTTCTCTTTATCTTCTACCCTTTATCACCTTTCTATCCACTGGAAAAGTTTTGGCCTCAGTCCTTCTAAAAACCTGGAAATGGAACATTGATCAACTAGGTGACTTGGCCTATTTTACCACCAACTTTGCAGCCAAAATTGGACACGTTTTTCTGGTATAGCTCTGCCAGGATTTGGTCGATATTCAAAATGGACACACGTATGGATGGGTCTGTCCTTGCTGTGCTAGCTGCTTATCAAAACAATCTGGTGACGTCAAAAATGATGACGTCACAAGTGGCTGAATGGTTCCCGACTTCGACGTCGGGAAAATACAACTCTTGACGGAAAAGAGTTAATGTTCTTCCTACAGCTGGAATCTGGATCATCAAACAGAGATTTTGTGAAATGCATGAAATGTATGATGGTTAGTTGTTTCATAGCATGACAAGAGATGTGTGTGACATTCCCAGACAAAACATCTGCTGGGAATTGTATTTAACATAGCTGTGTAGATTTAACAGCTGTCTTTCTTTTCTAAAAAACAAAAATGTTTACTGTCAACATACACGTAACCCGTTTGTCACTGTGGTTTGTGTACAGCAGTAAAAGTTAGGCAAAAACTTTCCTTCCAATATAGAGTCACCAGTAACAGACTTTACTTCACAAATGTTCATAGTTGACTTAGAAAAGTAACCTTTCTAAACATTTAAGAGCTTTTTAGTCAAGCTTAATTGTTATACGAACGTAATAATAATATATAGATTTAGCCAAGCCTAAAAGCGGAGCCCCCCTTTTGTTTTTTGTTTTGTTTTTTGTTTGTTTGTTTTTTTTCGCTTATTGATTTGTGAAAATACTCTCATTCAAGTCGCTAAGTCTAAAAAAAAAAATTCATGCCCCCGCCGAGAGCCGAACTCAGCTCCACAGTGTCGTAAGCCGGCGATTAGACCATGAGCGTTTATGTTAACTTTGAATGTTAATTTTACTACTTATTTCTTTTTTTGTGACAAGCTGCCTATCAACATAAAAATGCCGGTGTTTTTCCTGGCAAAATGTGTTCGGACTGCCGCAAAAACCATGGTTATGGACAGAAAAAAAACAAACGCACTAGCTCTGCTATATTTGGCGTCGAAACCACCGCGAAATGCTGTGAACTCAGGCGGTGTGCCCACCGAGTTCGCAACAGAACCGACTAGGCAAATTTGCACTTTTCGTCTGAACTTTACCGCCTACCTTTTTTTCACCTAAATTGAACTTTTCCCCTTCCACCAAAAAGACAACTGAGTATTCTTTTGAACTTTTTTTTCCATTAACGAATTCGTTTTTGACTTATGTTGTCTTCGCTTGTTTTGATACAACGTGGGTCACCATGCAATTTCGTGCCAAAAACACGGGATACAGCACAGGGTTATATCAAGTGTATGTACGGATGGACAGACAGATGGTCACGTGACTATTATGTAACTACCAAAATTTCTTGGCTTGATAGGTTACCAAATTTGCTTAGCATTGGCGCTCCGGGAAGGAGATATACCGTGAAGAGTGCACCGAAAGTGGAGTCAGATCGTTCGAGAATTGTGATCATGTTTCTTTCACATTTTGAGGATCCAAGATACCTATTTAATTACTAAGTGGGAAATTGGTTTTGCAACCACAAAAAACAACTGAATAGTGTTCACACGAAAAAAAATACCCCAGGCAAAAAGAGCATCAGCGATATTTTTGTGATGAGAACCAGGACTCATTATTGAGCTATGTTGAAAACATAGGTCTTAGCCAGTTTGTTTGTTTGTTTGTTTGTATGGTGTCTGTATGTACGTATTTATGACCTGGGGGGGAGTCCCATGTGTGACTGTGCGGGGATGCTCTTCATTCGACCTCTAAAAGATGCCATTCTAAGACAGACAGAGAACGTGAGACGACGAGCATCCATGCACCATTCACATGGGAGTGCACCCCCCGGGGAATTTATGTGGCACTATGTGGCACCAATCACATTGTGGCTACTATGCTAAGAGCACATTCTACCAATGAAAAAGCTGGTTAGAATCCGCTTACTGAAGCTGGAGGTCAGAAAAGGTAAAGCTTACCGGCCATGTTGAATGTACATGGGTACCGAAACGATCAGCGCAAATGTGCTTTTTCTACTTTTTCCTCTCAAATATTATATTTTGAGTAAAGGCTTGGTGTGGTGGAATTGATGATAATTTCCAAAAACTATTGTAAGGGCAGGTAAAATTGCACTTTGTCGTGGCCAACGGTGGAACGTGACAAAAACAACCTCGTTCCAAAAATAGACTTGATAACAAGAAACTGTAATTTAAATTGTTCTTTTATGATTTGAGTTATGAAACATCAGTTTTGGTTATAAATGTATCTTTGAGCAAGATGTTGGTTGAAAAGATTGCATCTGTGCTCGATGTGGATAATTTTGATTGTACTTTTCAAGGTTTTTGAAACAGCTTTGTTTGGTAATTTAAAATTTATAGCGATGTGTTAAAGATAATTTAATTTTTGGATTTTTTCGGATTTGTACCGAGCGTTTTGTTTTCAAGACATCTGAGTGTCCTTTATTCCAATATGGCAGAATCCCTAGGAAAGTATGATTACAGAAAGCGCTTACTTCAGTTGCAGCTAACTTCAAAAACCCTATTTTCAGCAAATAGCAAGAGGGTGACAGTATTAAACACTGTGAAGGAATGCTGGTCATTTTAGTTCTGCTAACAAGCAGAAATACTATGTAGCCTAAATGCCGTGAACCATAAAGTGTAATGTAACAAAAGGAATGGAACCAAGAGCTGATCAGCTCCACCAAACTCTCTTTGCATCCAAGGTTATATCGCTTGAGTTCACAGCATTTGGTGGCAGTCCCGGTGCCAATCCAAGCAGAGCAATTCAAGTGGCTTTGGGTTTTTTCATCCACAACCATGCCCATTCTGCAGGTGATGACTGTGCTATCACCTACAATTTGTACACCAGGGTCAAGAAAAACCATGTTGAGTTAAGTTCCTTCTCTAAGGAAACAACACAACATGTTGCAGAGACCAAGCCCTGAACTAGCCCAACACACTGACCACTAGACACTACAGTGCATCCACTTAACAACAAATGAGAATAATATGTCTGTAGGAAATAACACTCCAGTTTGGTGTTCAAGGTTAGAAAAATAAAGATATTACTATTCTACACACCAGTTTTTAGGGTCACAGTGTCAGAACATCCTTAAAAACACCGTACTGGGTCTATGCCCTTCACTTTAAGTACCACTTATGCTTGGTTCAATTTTACCTGTTACCATCCCCCCCCCCCCACCCGCGGGACAAGTCCAGCCCTTCGGACCCAAGGGTGGGGAATTGATTGAAGTGGTCTTGTCCTGGGGGGAGGGGACGGGGCAAATCGAAAATAACTTCTCGTTTTTTCTTGTGAAGCACGTCACTTCTCAGTTGACACAATGGCGCCAGACCGCGTAGAGAAGACTGCCTATTTCCAGGGAAAATCGCTAGAATTTGTAGCAGACTGGTTGGAGAAGAATAATCTCTCAAAATTAAAATATGTATTCAAAGGCACATTTATTATAAATTGTTAAACGAATGTGCATTTGATGCGTACTCGAATGGATTGCGTTCGTCACAAACCTATAAATATTTCTTCAGCGTATTTTATATATATAATAAGATGACTGAAATAGACTTTACATAAAAACAGATGTACGGCCTTATATTAAACAGAGATCTCAGTACCTGTGCTCTTGTGAAACAAGCTCAGAAAAACTCCTTCAAAGTGCTGCCATCAATTTGCTCCCCGGACCTCTTTTGTGTATGTGCTATATTTAGAATAAAACACGCGGTGAAGAACATTTAGAACTTTATTCGCCAGCCGTATGCCAGTGCGGTTAGACTTTTTTCTTCAGTTTTCTTCTTCAGTGTAGTGTTCATGTTTTTTTTATACTATTCATGTAGTATCCTTTGTTCAGTAAACTCTAGAAAAGCGTTTAAGTTCTTGTCAAAACGTCTGGTTTTGCTATTGGAAATCAATGTGGTTATCTATATTTTGAACACAAAACAACATATTTGTGGTCGATGAGTAGTGCCGGGGGTGTGGAATTGTCTCTTTTTACATGCCCGGGGGTGGGGAATAGACCGCCAAGAAAGAAAAAACTTGCAAATCCCCGGGGATGTGCCCATGGGGGGGTAATAAAAGGTAGAATTGAACCCTGCATTACACAACAATTTAAACATAAAGCAAGATTAGAAACAAAGTGCCTCCAAACTATTTATCTATTTTCAAGCAGGTTTTGCTAAAGAACCAAAAGTACATGTCCACTATCTGAGAAAAATCACGAATGTGAAGCTCTTTAACAGGTGTATAAGTAAAACTGTACGTGGTGCGCAGGTCAATAAACCTCTACTAGTTAACAACAGACTACACTGTTCATTTTATTGACTACTTTAATTTTTTGAAAACATGACCTAGCGATAATTATGTACCAGTTCATCCAATACAGCTTCAGCAGTTAGTCTGCAATGCACTCTCAATATTTAATAGTGTTAGTTTCTACAATTCCGAAGTGATTTGATTTCAAGTAACCCAGTGGTAATTTGACGAATATTTTACCACAACATGACGAATTCGAAGTCTTGAACTGACATATGAGGTCTTCAGTTAAGCTTTCTCCGTTTTTTTCCCTCTTTTTAATGAACTTACGCTATTTAAATGCACAGTAAAAAGAAAATCTCTCTAGAGAATGGGGATCTGTAGACACGACAACTCCTTCGAAATCGAAGAACATGCCTAACATGGTGAAGCATAGGATCACACACATGATCTGTGTCTAAGTTCAGAGACAAGCTTCACATGGAAACCCAAAAA